>OX031033.1:6250000-7500000 GCA_943735995.1 Sesia bembeciformis
AGGAGACCGCGTAGAATTAACAATGTGCAGTTACGACACTTTTTGTTGATTTTTGTCTCGTTAGCATTTAGGTTTTATTGCAGTGTGACTAAATTTTGTTCTACGAGCTAGAAAGTAAATGTGTAAAATGTTATATTCTTAAAAAAATAAGTTGTTCTCGATACAGCCCACACACTGTTGCCTGTGCGCCTTCAACGCTCGCTGTAAAAGAATTCAGTCATTCCGACCGGTTTTTTTGGCAGACAGAAAGGAACAGATGTCAGATCTTAAGGAAGACAGTTTTCTTTACACCATGTAAAGCACTGGTGCTTGTCCCATTGGGCTGTCGATGTAATCTCAACTTCAGTATGGACTTCTGGGTATCATCAACTCTATGCATACTGAGAATCATACCGGTTTAGGCGAAGAGCTATATGTAATACTAGCGGTGCCCGCGACTTCGTTCGCGTGCACTTGTGATTCCCGTGGGAACTCTATAATAGAATTGGATAAAAAGTAAGCTAAATATTAACCCGACACATAAACTATAACTATGTCAAGTTTCATTAAAATACGTCTAGCGGTTTTTGCGTGATGTGCGCTCAGACAGACAGACAGAAAAATTCCAAAAATTTTTGTTTTGGGCTCTGTGTCATTCATTTTTTTCATTATGGCACAACGATTTTTTTCAAAAAATAATTCATGTATATACTTTATTATTTGTATAGATTACTGTACAGGCAATAAGTACGTTTTGTCACTTGGATTATTTTCTTCTCCCTACTTCCTTTTCTTTTTATTATTATTGTAGATAAAATTACATATTCGCTTACCTCTTTCTCTGTTAGTTAAAATTGACAAAATTCTGAAGCCACCTAACATTTCTGTTACTCTTGATCGTGTTCCTATCAATTTGTGAATGAGAATCCCACAGTCACTTTTCTAATCAGTAGTAACGAGTCAGAATTACAATATTTTTTAACTAATTCGAAATGCAATCACAAACAACAAATGGGCCATCGAATTTCCAATTCCATTTGCATTGCATTGTGTTAAATCTAGATATCGTTTAACTGTGGGCACAAAGCTTTGTAGACCTCCCATATTAATACAGCCGGATTGCACATATTGTCGTGTCTACGGATATGAAGTCTGTGGCCCTATAGCGGCACCTCGGGGAGGCTCGCATTTAGATAATTGCGGGATAGCGGCGGAACTTTGTTGGTTCGCGCTTTTGTGGTGCTCGCCGCATAGTTCGGGCTCTTTGATGTGCGTAATGACGGCTTGCATTATGCCCACATTGTTCGATGACGGGTGCGCGGGTTGATCACGCCTGATTGTATGGCCGCTGTATTACACTAATGACGCATACTTGAAATGAATCCTACTGTTTGAAGTGTAATTACAAGCCGCCGGTTGTTAGTGCCATTTTGAGATTTTTTTGATTGAGCAAACTCTCTTGCTCATGTATTTGTACATCAAAATGGTAATCGTAAATTGACGTGCGCCATAATAATCGCAATTTTCTATAATTTTAGAGAAGGGAAGTGATCGCTATTGGCCTGTAGTTTGCCAGGTCGGTGCGGTCACCCTTTTTAATCAAAGGGTGCGCAAGAGCTACCTTCCGTGCTGACGGGAAGCTTTTTGTGGAGTATGAGAGCCTAAATAGTCGCGTAAGCACCGGAGATAACTCAGGAGCGCATACTTTGAGCACCACTGCAGGAATACCATCTGGCCCACTCGACTTTCGGATATCAAGAGATGCTAGAGCTCGGTGGCCTTCACGCTGGGCGAAACAGATTTGCGGCATGGAGCTTGTGCACCGCGTGATAGACGGCGGTGAGGTACATCTATCGACTGGAGTCGAGTTTGAGGCAAAGAGACAGCCCAGAAGATCGGCTATCTCCTTCGCCAACTTATGTGGCGGGTTAAGGTATTTAACGTACTTTTTATTCAGATCAATTATAAAGTTCCCATGGGAATCAAGCTAACCATACATACTGTAACGACGTCACGAGCAATACTATTTCACTAATAAATTTCGAACAAAATATGCTACCGTATACATATAATGCGATTCGGATGTACGAAGTGCTATGCGCGGCATACTCGTACAACTTGCCACTGTAAACGGGACAATACGAAGCGCTTTCCAAACCATTGGGCGTATTAAATCGATGAGTGGACACTGAACAGATTCATTCCCATGAGTGCGCTCATTCTAACATGTGATATGGACATCCTGCATATATTATTGTTTCTGCATTTTTCTCTAAAGTCTGATTATCCTTATAATATAGCTATTCGAATTCTGGCTATCAGATACAAGAAATTTTTATCCAAATTTCTCTCGGTGTGGCAGTCAAGTGTTATCAAGTCGAGTGATTTTTGTTATCAGAAAAAAAAAAGCAACAGAAGTCGTACTGTTGTAATCGAGTATGCTAGTGGACTTTTGTAGACCCCTATATATCCACAGACTGATGGTATGTTATGTAAGTTGTTTTAGACTTGATCAGATTATTTGAAACGTTACTTAAGCCGATAAGTAATTTCGTCGTAACAAAGTAGTATCTAAGTTAAAAGTAATTTACGAACTTGTGCTGCAGTAATAAAATTGTCGAGGATCCCGTTTGTGCTTACTTAACGTGGCTGACACTGTGGTAAATATTATTAAACAACTTACCACCAGTACTTAAATGAGGCAGTAAAAGTATAAGGCATACTTAGAACATTGTTACAGAATTGTTACAGTTTTCAGAATTGTTTATCTACCGATGAAAAGATAATGTTACACTGTAATTTGTAACATAAAGAAAATCCAGAGGTATTCGTGTTCTATTTAAAGAAACGAAAAAAAGCAACTGGCACATGCCTCATAATTTAGTTATAGAAAAGACTTGGAAAAAAGGAAATATAAGATTGTAACAGAAGTGGCTGTATTGAGGAAACTATATTTTCATTACGAACCAAAGACTGGGTTGCGTGTATAGCAGAGACTCAAAGGGTGAGTTAAGTACTCGTAGATGTTTTTTAGATCGTTCTAAGCTTAGATGGAATGGTTGGAAGATAGTTTGTATGTAGACTGCATAACGTGTGGTTACTCACAACTTGGACTAATTCTAAGATCAATAATTGCAATTATCCGGGCTTAAGACTTGAGATGAGATGGATATCCTAGGATGGATATTATCATATCCATATGGATATGATAATCTCAAGTCGATCTCATCTCATCTCGATATGTTCTTAGGACTCAAGATGAGATGAGGAATGGAGACATCAGGTTACTTCGGCCTGTGGTCGAATCGAGGTATTTATGCCTTTTCCATTTGAACGTACTTGAATTTGTTTAAAATGGAAGTCTTAGCTGTAAAAGACAGATCTTTCATAAACTCAAACTCAAATAAACTCATTTCTCTGACGTCAAACAACGTAAACCAGTATGTCGAGCGTGGGCTGCTTGTATAATAATAATAATAATTGAAAATCTGATTAGCCCGTGTGTCGACTTGTTTGTTTTCATCAACAACGCGTAGCAATTCGATTGTGTTAACGATGTGATTTTTAATCATCACGCACATTTTGATTGGAATTTGATTGCTAATTTGATTTCGACAATAGAGGGGAATTGAATTTCGATGGGCTAAGTGGATTGTGCTTATTGTAAAATGTACTAGAGACGAAAATTATTTTGTGTTGTTAGCGCTTTATAAAAAGAGGCTAATCCTAAACCGTTAATATCTTAATACAGGGAACTGCTTGATACATAATCTCTATATTCTATAAATATTTCAAAGAATACGTTATAATGTAAATGTATCAAAAATTTCTTTAAATTCATCAATTCCTTCTCAATTCTCATGTACTTTTATTTCTATCTGACTTTTTTTCTATTATACATAGTTTATATAAACATTTACCGTCAAAGCATTACCATCCTATTAATATTATAAAATTTAATGCGAAAGTTTAAATGTTTGTGCATTACATCGAAACGACTGAACCAATTTCATTGAAGCTTGGCAAATAGGTGGGTAGATCGTGATCCGGATTAACACATAGGCTAACTCATGCAGACCACGCGAACAAAGTCGCAGGGAAAAATTTGTAAATAATAAAAAATACTAGAATAATTAAAGAGATTTTAATGTCACAGCTTTAATCTTCTTGCGGTAAATTTTTGGTTTTAGTTGACTATTCTGTAATTCCAAATAAAAGTCCTCATACAGTGTGAGCAGTTAAATTCAACAATGCAGTACTTATAAAGGTCGTTCAGCTCGGGGCTGGGCTGGCGATCAGCGTCCATCAGGCATCAAGTGCGTCCGGGTCACGCGCCGACCGATAATGGAAAACGGATTAGAGGCACACTCGCGCCAAAGCCCGTGATTCATGAACCGGGCGGGTAGCTAGTGTGTAGTGAACTCTATATGACTTTGTTTAACTTGTACTCGTATCAGCCTATAACGTCCCACTACAGGGCACAGGCCTCCCCTAGTAAATCACTGGCGGGTTCCGTGTCGTAATCCACCACGCGCGCCCAGGATTGGTGGATCACATCCTACAGATTTCTTTTTTATTTCTCAAGCATGCGGGTTTCCTCACGATGTTTTCTTTCATCGACGAGCTAGTGACAGTTTTTTTTAATGTTTTAGTTTTACTAACATTAGAATTGAACAAAATCGAGATCCTCGAGTTATTTGCGCATTCATTTTTTAAGACCCTTCTTTGCGCATAGCCGAAAGTACTGACGACCCCAGGGTGGCATGCGCTTCACTGCACAAGACAATGTGTTCAAGTCCAGCAGTGAAGGAAAAAGGGGGGGTTACGGTATACTTCAACGCAATTGGTCCTATAAAAAATATTTGTAAATTACAATTTGTTTCACTCAGGTTTACCGCTGCCGCTGTGACGTCACTCAATTAAAACTAACTGAAAAATATGACAAATCAAAAACAGCCAAACGTTAAAAATACACGCGTTCATGATGACGATAAAGAAAGACGGTACAAAAATGGCGACACAGCGGTGCGGCAAGTGGTCGGGGTGGCTGCATGCCGCGCATCGGCAAACTTGAGTGGGACGTGTTTGTACTATCCTAACGGCCTTTTGCATTGTACATTGATGCCAAAAAAAACGTTGAATTAATTAGCAAAGTTGTTAAGTAATTTGCGTCTCATTCAGTAAGAATTATCTTTCTTGGCGTTCTTTGATGGGAAGCTTAACTTAGTACATACAACCAAATATATTTAGATTACATTTTATTTAAAATATCAATTTGCTAAAATATAAACATTCAATTTAATTTATGTAATGACTTAAGATATTTTATAGTTCAATAGAAATGAAAAACTTAATAATGTATCTTTAAAAACTTGGTAAATTCTATAGTATGATCAGATAATTGTATGTGTGTGTGCCTCGTCAAGAAATCGATACGCAACCAATAGTTTTTGAGTTCTATAACTTTTAGACTAACTAGTGATCCGACAGTATATTTGGGATATTTAGAAAGAATAAAAAAAAACCCATTGAATCTTTCAAAAATGTTCATATGAATTAATTCAGATGAATAATTTTTATATGAATTAATTCAGAAATCTATTATTATTTTAAGTTGTTAATTATTATAAGTATGTATTATTGATATAGTCGGAATTTATTAAACATAATTATTCTATATATAAATTTCAATCATTTTTCACTACCTATAACCCTTTTATATTATTCTATCCCAATTGGCTGGAGGATAGGCGATTAGATCGCCTATTGTATTCTTTCATTTAAAGATAATGCACTGGTAATAACCATTTGTATGCAATAAAAAGTATTTATTACTCTTATTATCAATCTGAAATACATATTATGTTGGTGTCTCGATACACCCTCTCTTTCTCTCTTTTGCGTTTGCTCGCTTGTGTTTTGAAGTAAATATATCTCTATATTAAGCGTGTAATTAAACTAGTAGGTGGGGATCATTTTCAGGGGCTACTGTAAATGTGATATACTATATATTGGTACTGTATATACGTTGACCGTGGCCGTTGTAACAAGGCAGAAATGTCTAAAGAAATATATTATTTTGGATCACGACAACATCTCACTCAATGGATTCCCTATGTCGTAAATCCAGAGAAGTATACAAAGACGAACATGTCTCTTATACTACAACATGTCTGACCGGGAATCGAGCACGGAACTTTTTTTACAACAGGCAGGGGCACTACCTACTGGGCTAATCGGTTGTCTAGTATAATAATTTACATAAATATGAATACAAATAAAATATTTTTTATGTAATAAAGTAAGGAAACGAAATCCTGCACTGGTTTGGTAAGCCTTTATAATAATGAACTGTGCGAGGCTCAACTAACCACCGTGTTCCATATCCCCGCCCTCCGGACATAATCCGTTATCTGAAATAATACCTGTCACATACCCATGTAAAGTGCATAGCTACCACTTTATCTGTATCGTGCATATAACGTGTGACGTAATATCAGATAGTGCTCGTGTATTGCATAAACGGAATCTGTATAATATTCATCGATAACGTTGTGCCTCCGCGTTGAACGGTCCAATATTTTGAACGTATTCGATTTTACTGAACAGAAAATAGCACCAAATAAACAGGTTTTGATTGAATATACCTGGACTCACGAGCCTTGAGAAGGGCTCGAAGAAGGCAAAAGTGGAGAGCCAAAGACTGATAGTATCGTATGCTCTTAATATTTTTATGTATATGATTTAGACAAATGTGATTCTTGGATTAAAAACCGAGAGATATATAGAAGTTATATTATAGCTCCTGCAGTTCCAAAAACATTTCAATTGTTGAAATTGATTATTTTTTCTGGAATGTTCCAATATAACGCAATAAAAACCAAAGCGGAGATAATTGTTGACGTTAAAGTTGTTCACATGTCGAGAAATCATTGCTGCAGCAGCTGTTCACACAGGTGTTTTCAGAGGTCACTTTGTGTTATTATTAAGAACCACAACACAACCAACGCCGCATCAAACACGACGATCAACATCCCACAAATTCTGCGGCACACCGGTAAACATCAGCGGCTCCCAATATACACACTCAGACTTTCTGGGGTGGATGGAATGGCGAAAAATATACTGTAGAAAAATGTACAATAGTCATGATGACCATAAAGACGATAATGAAGCATCAGCGCCCGAATCCCTGCGTCAGTACTTTAATCCCCGCGTTAAGGCGACGACGGTGTGAACGGGTTCAAGTGTTCAACTAATTATGCTATATAAAATATGCTGATCAACGCGGTCTGCCAGTGTGTTAATTATTATTATTTTATTTATTATTATTTACAGAAGAGGTTGTAGACAAATGAACTGGCAATTGGTTACGGTCACCCATAGATGGTCACTCTCCTCGTATTATAGCTTTTATAGCTTTATTGAAGAGTCCCATAACGCCTGACGTAATATCAAATAGCAAATGTGTTGCATATACAGAATTTATATAATATTCACCGATAATGCGGAAACGGTCCAACATTTTGGATCCAAGTAGGCAGTCCATTTTACAACTTTTGGGTTCGCAGTACGGTGACTTGAAGGGCAGCACACTGCAGCTCTTAATAAAAAAAATGTATAGAAAAAAGGGCCGACGAGCATACAGCCTACCTGATGGTAAGCGGATACTGTCCATGCCAACATCAGTCTAGAATGACAAACATTGGCATGTTCCCGGATGCGCTGCCTACTTTTTGCAGATTAAGGAATGGAATGGGAAAATGGGGAGGGATTAGGATGGTGTGGAAATGGGCCTCTGGCATATCTCGCTCACTACCGAAAGACGTACGTACATTGGGGAAATACGATATAGTAGGAAATGCAGTACATTTCAAGGTAGTCTTCTGTGAGAGAGGGATAACGTGGCCAGTCGAGTGCGCCCAGCGGCTGTGGGAATGCAGCATGCACTCTCCCCCTATAATATAAGTACGTACTGAAAATAAGGGAAAATAGCTGTTTATACCTAAAATGACGTGATAAATGCATCGTTATGCATTTATTTCATGTAAAAGCAAAAGATATTTTTCAGTTTTGCATTATTAGTTTAGTTTTAGTCTTAGTTTTAGATTATTAGTCTTGGTCTGAGGTGAAATCATACATTATGTATACGTCCGAAATCAGTACTTTTATTGTCCATTGCAGGACATTGCCCTCCTTATTGTGTTGTGCACGAGAGATGTTATAGCTTTAATACGGCAGGTGGCCAAGTGGGTTAGTGAGTCCACTTGTTTAGTTCTTCGGGGCTTGTGGTAGTTAGTGGCTTTGTCGCCTTATATTACGACACTTGTGGGAAGAGATGGGGCGGTCATATTCTAAAGCCGGCCAACACGACACGAAACATTTCTTTTCACGTCATTTTAAATATAAACAGCTATTTTCCCTTATTTTCAGTACGTCGGCGGCGCACCCGCATACCCCCTGGTGTCGCAGGTGTCCATGGGCGGCGGTAACACTTACCATCACTCCTGGCTGAGTGCCTTCTGCGCTCGCCCTAAACTAAACAAGTCCGGTGACACTTGAAAGGCCACTAGGGCCACAAGAATTTAGTCAATCCGAAAAAAAAAAAAAACTTCCCATCACGTAAGACCGCTTGCTCGTCCGCCCACTAGTCTATAAAAAAAAAAAACTAATGTATACATATCGCATATTCATTTTATTATCTAAGAGGAAAGCTAACTAACATTTGATAATCAAAACAAAATGTAGATCAATCATCTCTTTAAAACTGAAGTAAAACATTTAAAAGCTCCACTCACTAAAACCTTTAAAATGTAGACATAAAAGTTTATTCACTGTAAAATATTTTTTTTAATGAAATATGAATTCTTAAACCTTTTAGAGACTTTCTCCTAATATACAAAAGCTTTTTTTCTCCGTCAAGCCTATTCATTCAAATTGTATTATGTTGAAAGTATAGCAGTGGCTGATGAACGCGTTGGCAGTAGAATTCATCTATGTCTTCAGACTTAGAGCGCAGTTTAACTGTGAAGCTAGATTCACACATTCGATCGAAACAACCAAACTCGATCGAACTGGAATGTTTGAAGCGAAGTTCAATAGAAGTTGGTATTTAACTAGAGTTCGAACTTGGCACGAATTACGATGTTGTCGTTCACACTTTGTAGAGTGTAACAGAAGTGTTACTAACAACTGAAAAGACCTCAAAAGTTTTTTCAGAAATTCAGACTAGTCTTTCAGACTAGTCTGAAAGATCTGGAAGTTACTAAGAAGTCCGGTGTCATTAGAGTTTACAATGGGTTTAAAACGCTCTGCGGCAGTAGGAAGGATCACTAACTTTATTTTTAAATAACATCCAGACTCCATATCCTTTTTCGGTTGTCAAAAGTAGGTGGAGATATGAATGTCACTCGAACAGTAGTTCGAAGTTTGAAAGAAGGTTCATTAAACGCTTCGAATGGAAGGAGTGAATGGTGCACTAAAATTATTGCACAGTGAGACTCTAAAACTTTACAATAAAAACTATGTTTTGATCAATAGCGCCAGAGGTTTTATATAGCTTGATTACTCGACCAGGAATCGAATCCGAAATCTTACGCATCAGTCAGTTTTATTTATACAAAAGGTGGTAAGTACAGATCAATACAAAGTTGCTACTATTCTGATAAATTGTTGCAGAGTTGGTGGAATTAGTTATGATAAAGGCCTTAACTGTATACCACCCGACTGGAGATAGTTCCGTCTCTTTGGAGCAGCATTTAAATATTATTATGTAATATAATAAAATATATATACCTTTATTACTTTTATATAGTACCTATCAAATAGGTAGCTAGCATTTGGGTAATTTATTTATGTAACTACTACGTACTTATCAAAAAATACGCGAGGACAAAAAACTCGGTCTGGATTATGGATTCATCTTGCATTTAGATATTGGTCAAAATTTATAGATAATATATTAGTATAGTTTTATCTGTGAATGGATGAATAACTATAATAATATGGCATACCCTTTTGTTGAAATATCTTTTCAATGTCCACTTATTTCAGGATATCATATTTAAAATGTCTGATATTAAATGAAAAAACACTAATTGTTCTACTTTATTATTTTCAAAGATCCAGCCGAAGATTACGAAACTGTTGTACAAAATACGAGTGACATTAAACATTGAGCAACGTATTTTTCAGGGATTAGTTGCTATGAAAAAGAGCATAATCCTGCGCTCAGCAGTGACATCAATTACCGACTCGAGTGGCCTTTCTTATTCTGTTATCCCCTTTGCGTGCTAAGCGAAATGATAATTATACCGTCTATAATATTGTAACCCGACGGTAATACAAATGTACACAAATGTGCTTGTTTGCGAACACTAACATAAATCGTGAATGTACTACGATTTTATGACCATAATAAAGTGTGTGACGGAAATACGGGCTTCAATAACTAACATAATTTTTACATAATGTTGTGTTAAATAAAACGTGGGTATGAAAATGACTGTGTGATTGTATGTATGTTGTGTGATTGTATATGGATGGCAAATTGCAACATAAAATAATGCAATACAACGGACGATGGATACACTTTTTTATGGACAAAAGGCGGCAGATGAGCATACAACCCACCTGGTGGTAAATCAGCACCCATGGACATCGGCGGTAAATGCCGACATCGGTCCAGAATGACAAAGGTCATCATGCCCCCGACTGCGCTGCCTACTTTTGAAGATATAAATGGTTAGGGAATTGGGGAAACACATACATACATTGGAGAAATAGGATAAAGTGGGAAAAGCAGTACATTTCAAGGTAGTCTTCTGTGAGAGGGGGGTAACGTGGCCAGTTGAGTGCGCCCATCGGTTGTAGGACTACAGCGTGCACCTCCAGGTAATTTCAATTGCCCCAAAGAAATGAATATGTGCCAATACACTTGAGACATGTCTCAAATTTAAGTTATTATTTCATAGATCTTTCAATATTAAGGTAGATAATGTCAAAAACCGTGGGCGAACCGTGATATAAACTGGTTTTCTATTCTAATCTTAACTTACCATTTTAAAATTTTAATAAAAAGAATTCCATAGTCATAGCAGTTATAATTGTTTATAACGATTATGGTAGATCGTAACAAATATATTGTCGCTAATTTGATGTTTGTTGGTGAGTTGGGAGGACATCCATAATTTATTTCCGATCGTCCTGAACTAAAAATATAATAAGTACTCTAATTAGAACAAATTGACGATTCAGATATTGATTAACAAAGATAATTGTTATTGTTTAATTAACTACACATGTTTGTGAGTAGACTGTTCTAATTAAGCGACCCATACAGAAAAATGTGTTTTCATAGATCAAGTTAATCCCATAGCGGATGTAGTGGGGTAATGGTTCTATATACATATCTCTGGTAGGGTACATAAATCGCGTAATGGGCGGTAGAGCAAGTTCCCAAATAATTCACACGCAAAGTGCCGTAATGGACCGGGAAGCGAGTATAAACAATAAAAAGCTATAAAACTCTGGGAAAGTGATTTTGCCGAACACACAACCAGTGCGTGCCCTTTTCAAGGCTTTATTTAAACATTATTCAGACTATAAACGTCGGGAAATTATTTTACACAATTTGGTGTTATATACAAAATTACTGTTTTGCTTGTTAACGTCAATTTCACGTTTTTATAGAGATTTATACAGATTTCAAAAATAATTTTATTAAAGCCAAAATAAATTTAAAACCTATCCACGAGTACTAATAGTATATATGTACTCTTTTTATTAATAAAAAACGCCACATTCATAGGCTTACGCTAGGATTCCGTGTCGTGGGTTCAAAGACACACAAAGACTAAGACCCAGACCGGAACAAACATTTGTTTTTAAATATATCAAGAGAGCTGTGAATAGGATTTTGCAAGGTCGGCGGCGCGCCCGCATACCCCTGGTGTTGCAGGTGTCCATGGGCGGCGGTAACACTTACCATCACGTGGGACCGCTTGCTCGTCCGCCCACTAGTCTATAAAAAAAAAAATATCAATGTCCAACCAGAAATCGAATCTGGGACCTTTTACACAACACACTACCAGCTGGGCTAATCGGTTGTCTTACAAGCTATTAAAAAAACTTAAAAAAGGATAAATGATAATAATAATTCATTTATTTCAGACACAATCCATAGATTGTTAGTAGAAGACTAAAATCTATGTTAAAGCGTGCGCTATGAACGGGAAGAATGAAGGTTCAGTAATATGAGGGGTCTAGTAAAGTGGTCGATGATTGATGATTTCATACAAATCTCTTTCCGTCCAGTCTTGGCTGATCTCATGTCAATGACCGAAATTCTTCCTACTCTTAGCACTCGCCTGAGTAAAGTATAGTCCACAGAGTATTTCATTATTATTTAGATGCATATTAAATTAAATTATTACAATCAAATTTACAGTCCTATCGATCTCTATCCAGTGTCCTATCCATAAAATAGAGCAGAGAACCCTTGAAATTATTTTATTTGTAGCAGCACATTCGTGACATGAAAGATAAAAAAAACGTAAAAATGTTTTAAAGAAGAATCATTGAAAGAATTATTGATGAAACATTTGAAACTAATTGCTACGCATTCCAACATTTTTAGGGATTGTTTGTATATTTTCATAATCTATTCTATCATTTCAGTAAAATGTTAACAATAATATTTACAAATAAGAAGCTATACTTTTTTCTTAAGCTATAAGAGGATAAAGAATCATAAATCTTTGGTGTTGTTTCCAGAAGAGAATTCCAAGAGGAAATTCAGCGCAAATACACAGAGCCAAACCAAGTTGACGCATCTCCACCCGGATTAAAGGTTTACCGTCCTCCTAACGAATATCCTGAAAGCGGCATATAAATTACAAAGTTTTATAGAACGTCTGTGACTACGACTCCTTTGTTCAGTTTTATATTTACTATCAAATATTACGATTCTTAAGTACTACGTATGTTAACCAATAATTCGAGCTTATTAAAGTTCAGCCTAGCTTAAGATTTCTGTTTGTTACATAGAAGGGGATCTGCGTTTATTCCGGACCTAGTTTTCAATAATCATCCTGACGTGGGGGTTACGTGTGTATCTGGATTAACTAGTATTGTAAAAAAATAGCGCTGAGCATTCAAGCGCTCGAGCGTTCGAGTGCTAATGAACCATAAAAACCCTGACTGTAACCGTTTCAGATTCGATTCAACGTTTAAGACCATCAAACATTAAAAAGTCTTAACTATAAATAACGCTCACGGGCATTGGACGCTTGAGTTTTAAAAGTTCATTAGCACTTATTCAGTGTTCGAACGTTGAGCGCACAGCTTTCGTTTACAACTCTACAAGAGACCTACGCTTAGTAAATCTTAGTGAAGGCTGTAATAATAAAAATAACATCAAAACAGATAGAAATAAACGATTAGTTTTAAATCCTAATATTTAGAAAAATATTCATTACTTTTTTAAATATGTAAAGGCAATTTTTTTTTTTTTTTTTTATAGACTAGAGGGCGGACGAGCAAGCGGTCCCACGTGATGGTAAGTGTTACCGCCGCCCATGGACACCTGCAACACCAGGGGGCATGCGGGCGCGCCGCCGACCTTGCAAAATCCTATTCACAGCTCTCTTGAAGAACCCCATACAGACCTCTTGAGGCAGTTCGTTCCACAGCCTACGGGTTCGCGGTATAACATATTTTTTGGAGCGAACAGTGCGCGACACCTCCGTATCGAGGAAATGCGGATGGACCGCACTTCTGTGACGGGAGGTGCGGTTGTAGAAACCCGAGGTGGGAATTATATTAAACAGTTCCTCAGAGCATTCCCCATTGTACAGGCGGTAGAACACACAGAGAGACGCAACGTCTCTCCGAATGCTGAGGGGTTCTAGACCGCCCGTGAGAGTGGGATCGTCGACAATACGAACAGCACGTCGTTGGATGGAGTCAAATGGGTCCAGTTGGTATTTCGGTGCGCCGGCCCAGAGATGAGAGCATTACTCCATATGGGGCCTCACTTGAGCTTTGTAAAGCATAAGGAGTTGCCCAGGGGTGAAGTACCGCTTCGCTCTGTTCAGCACACCGAGCTTTTTGGAGGCCATTTTGGCCTTATTTTCCAGATGACCCCTAAATTCGACTTTGCTGGAGATGTCGACACCAAGGATCCCGATACTCTCCGAGATCTTAAGAGGCATGCTCTGAAAGCGAGGTGCTACGACAAAGGGGGTTTTTTTAGCGGTGAATGCACAGACTTGCGTCTTACTGGGGTTGAAATCCACTAGGTTCAGAGAACCCCAAATCGAGACTAGATCTAAAGAGTCTTCGATTTCAGACACAAGCCTGGCGCGACTCTCTTCCACTTCGACCCGAGGGATGTTGGCGCGGCCCCTGTACATGGCGTCTCCAGTACTGTCATCTGCATAGCAACGTATGTCACCAATTTGCAACAGGTCGTTGATATGCAGAAGGAACAGAGTTGGGGACAGCACGGAGCCTTGAGGGACGCCAGCGTTAATAGACATGGTGTCGGAGCGGCTACCATCGATAACGACTCTGATGCTCCGTCCAGTCAGGAAACTGGCAACCCATTCGCATAATCCCGCGGGTATCCCGAAAGATGGTAGCTTGGAAAGCAGCGATTTGTGCCATACCGATTTATATACTCGAATGTAACAATGAGGCGGAAGGGTAGATGTATAAAAATGTATATTCGTTTAAGCATGCAGGTGTCGCGCCCAAAATTATGTTCATTAACCTATCTGCTTAATATTTAGAATTTTCTCTTATCTCAAACGGTTAACCTGGTGCGCTAAACAGGCGACGCGCTACAGGATAATTGCTCGGGTATGTAGAGAAACAGTAGTGTTACTTCATAAAAATACTCAGACTACGATTTATTTGCGGTTTGCGATTAGAACAAGACCGAGCATTCTTCGTAGCATTCTGTGGTAGCACGCTTCATAGTTTTGTGATCTCGGATAAAATATTTGTCTCTCTGAGACCTCATAAAAGAACGATAAAGATAAAACTTATTTGATTAAAGAAACTTTCACTATTAAACGTGTATTTATGGAATTAGGTAATCTTCTTTATTCCCTTGTCGTTGTAAATAACTTGTAAATAATATGGATACAACATTAGTTACATTATACAGTAACTTTGTAACCAAAAAATTGACTCAACAATATTTTATTTTTCATTTTATATATGGACATGGTTCATTTAGCACATTCTGCCAGTGTCATATTAGAGAGTCGAAGAAAGTACTCAGGACTACAACTACGATCAGACTACTCAGACAACTCAACTACTCAGGGAGAGTATCCAGATCAGATAAACAAAGTTACGAGTTAATGAATGTTGCGAAGAAATAAAAGTGGCGAGTCATCACAGAATCTGTTTAATGATGAGATACTGACTCCTTTAGATACTGTGGCGACACTGTTGTGTAGCTATCTGCTATTGCTACGAAGAAGATTAAAACGCTACGTGCTCCTGTTCCTTAACACTCTTCATATCGAAATCATTTTGAGAATTTATTGAATACTAAAACGTTTATTGAAATCGTTGTGGTATCTTCAAAACCAATTAGAAACAGTGCCGTGTATTAAATTTTAAAATCATTCGGTCTTCTTCAATGCAAGTGAAATAGATTAAAAATTAAAATTAAAAAGTACATAAACAAACCTATTTGAGTTTCATTCAAAGCGTGGTAATGGGTTGAGGTTGCAGTTTATCGAAGTCATCATACCGTTTACGACGCCATCACCGCGCGTCACATGTCACATCCGCTGCGCTTACGTTATCTACGGTTTTAACGATAGATTTAGAATGTTGTTATAACCAAACGCATAAATGTCTACATTAATATTCGACATTTTAATAATTAATAATAACTTTTTTATAGAATCAATATGCTAGAGTGGCAATGGGCAGGATACGTTTGTCGTAGGATCGACAAATGATGGAGTATACGAGTACTGGAATGGAGGCCACGTGCCCGGAAGCGCAGTGTGAGATGTCCTCCCGCTAGGTGGATCGACGATTTAAAGAAGACAGCGGCGGTGGTTGGATGAAAAGATTCGAAGATCGTATGTAACGGCGAGCCTTATGATAGGCTTACAGTGGGGTGACGGAGGCTGACAGTATGGTACACCATATTAAGTACCATGGTACACACGTAAGTAATTATTTTATTTTTCTAACATTACCAGCCTATTTGGCAAAGCGAAGCTTACTGTACAGCAAAGCGTACCTACCAATCTCGGTTTATGCGGTAATGTATGTTGGTTGTTATATTTAGTATAGGGAATCGCATTATTTTAAACAATAATTTCTCTCAACTTATCTAGTAACTTATCATTACGAATTCAATTATTATGTTATATGATGTTTTATAGTTTCATTTTATCATTCTTTCGTGTACTTTAGTAAATATAGCGGTAAAATTAAGTAAAGTTCATGATAGAGGAAACTGCAGCATTAGCTAATAAAACATTCAATATAAATAAGGACTACATTTATTTATACTAGGAGAAAAATAATAAAACAAAATATGTGACACCACTCTCAAATATAGAATGGACCAAAGACAATTAGAAAACATGAGTGCAGCATTACAACCTTCAACAGTTCATTCATATAAACAGTATGGTGAGGTATAATATTGTAGACTAGAAAAAATAGGATTAGCTAATCGCAATTTTGAGAAATTTTAATGAACACTTTTTTGATAATAATTAATTATTATGTAATTAGATATTAAAATTTTTACTCATATTTACAAGTACAGATCTGAAAATGTACCGTTTCATAAGTGGTGAAATAAGAGGAAGGCAGTAATTCAAGCTTATCACCACAACCCTACATAACAGTATTCATCGAGTGTCGGATTTTGTTTGTCCGTTGCTAGCACCACTCTCGCTTGGTAAAAGCTTCTTTGTGTAGAACGTCTACGGTGCTACGATTGCTACGATGCTACGTGCTACGAGCTACGAATAAGACGGAACTCCCGCAATGCAAGATTGCACACAATATAACAATGATGCTTCCACGTTTTTTGAATAATGTATTTAAGAATACGTTGAGAACGTATTGCAAACGGTCTCTTCACGAATATGTCAATACTTTGCGGTTACGCTTCATCAATAAAAATGTATATAGAAACGTAGAGATGGGGGTAGGAAGAGGAGGAGGATTGTCAGAACAAAATACTGTGTATGGGCAAAGTGACAAATACGGTACAATACCAGACGATTATGGTTAGAAGTAGAAAATAGGAAGCGAATAATGGGGGTACTTACTGATTAAAGATTTTGAATAACATCCGAAAAATCTTGAAAAGCGATTTTATTTCTAAAAGTATTAATTTACTGCTTTATACTTATTCTTATAATAGCCTCGTTTTAAGGATGACCTATACATTCAGTCAGGCCATCGACTATTGAATGTGAGTAAATTAGAAAAAAAAAGTTATGCGCAATTTATGTATAAAATTTGGTTGCTATTTTGTAAGAGTGTTATGTCAATAATTTTGAATATATTGCTGAACTAATCGATGGTCTGTACCTTTATCTCGCAAATAAGATCATTTTAATGTTTCTATGACTCCTATGTTTATAGATATTATCTTTTTATTAGTACATGTCTTTAGGCCGATTAAAATAATAAGATAGCGTTAATTGAATAAAAAAATAACACTGAAACAATAAACAGCATTTATGAAATTATTAAAAGATAAACTGTATGCATGTATGTAAAATAAAAGATAAATTGTGCAAATACCGTACTGTACTTTTTAAATACTGTACTGCATTTAAATAACAAAAATCCCTCCTGCGTGCAACTCTTATATGAATACATTACTGGTTTCATTAATTATAATATATGTGGTCGTATAGGAGTTTGACGCAAGCGGATCTTTTTTGTTCTTTAAACAATTAACTTATTTACAGCTTTTTAGTTATTGCAAAGAATTATATTTTTGCTAATTGATCTTGGCAAAATCTACGACATTTTTACAAGCATTTGACAATGTCGAAATATAAATACCATGTCATACCATCAGTCTGTTTTTTCTCTGTTTGATGTAGGCCTCACACAATGTTCTCCACCACACACGTGACACAACCCTGTACTTAACTCTTCTCATTCAGTTAGTTACCGTAACTATAATCAGCCCTTTCAGTATCCACTGCCGGACGTGTGCCTCCTCAAGCATATTTTCTTAGACATCAGAGATGTATAGCCATAAAACGCCACACTGGAAAAACGGGTTACCAAGTTAACAGATTATGTACGGCAGCCATTTTAAAATTTTATATTTCTATTTATTTGGCACTCTCGTCAGATTACTGGAGGTTTTCTATATTATTAACATCCAAAGTGATCCGGCGGACAAAGTGAGTTAACCCGGCAAAGTGAAATCATTGAAGCGAGCTTTTTAAATTTTGTAAATGACCCAATGATATTCGATATGTCGGGTTTCTATAGTATTTATTCATCGGAGGTCTTTCGGTACGACCTTATATATAAAATTTCACTACCATCCGAATGAAATAGCATTCTTTTAGTGCAAGTTTTATGTTAATCAACGTAGTATCTACAACATTGATAAAACTTATGTTCAAGTTCGCGAGAGGAGTCGGTTTAAATATATCTAGTCTAGGTTTTCATTAGCGGCCAGTAGGGGTTCTTAGGGATTTAGAACCAAGGAGTTCGGTAAAGGACAATACTCGAGTATTTGTTACACTATTAAACTAGTGCTGATATTTTTTTTATGGAGTTCTTGCTTTGAGCAGTGTTTAGGTTGGAGGAATTTCATTGTAACTGTTGGTCAAGGGAGCTCGGAATCCTTTGCTACGAGCGTTATTAAAGCGAGCAGACTTCGAGCGAGGGTAATATTGAAAAGAAGATATTTTTAAAGTTTCTACGCAGTTGTTCTTGATACACTGCAGTTTTACCGCGTGCACGTGACAGTACGTAATGTAAGTGGAGCTTATTTTGATATATTTGAGAATCCTGATGTAGTAGAGTAGTTTGGCTTTTTACATTCCTACATATGGGAACTTTTGAATACTATGAGTATTATGCGCATAGTATAAAACTTAGGTACTTATTATTTTCATATTAATTGCATTGGTAATTATACAAAAATATAAAATCCGATTCAATTAAACATTTAATTAAATTTAAAATTAAATTTTAATATTTCATGTAGGTTGTTTATGTTTCGATTGATGTCAGTCTATAATGTCCCACTGCAAGGCACAGGCTTCCCTTAGTAAATCAGTACGAGGTTTCCGCCCACAATCCACCGTGATGGATCAGTGCACATTTGTGAATACACACGTTATTTTTTTTTAAATTCTCGAATTTTAAATTCTATGCAGTTTTCCCGATGAAGTGATTTAAAAATTTTCCAAATCCGTATTTAAGTAGAAATTCAAGTGGTACGAGCGGAGGATTTGAACTCACGACTTCACGAATGAGTGACGAGAATAGATGATACCATTAGGCTATCAACTTTTACACAACAGGCAGGGACACAACTAACCAATTCAAGGGACTGGCTTAATTGGTCGTCGATTGAATCGTTATTTCGACGACAGTGGCTACGCCATGTTAAATGTTATCCATATTTTCAAATTCTTTTATAATTCACTGTCTGCCTAACATTGGATAAGGTATAGAAACATGGGTATCGCGAATACATCATGACCTAGCTTGAACTAAAATTTTAGTCTCACGTTGGCCTGTTACTGAAATGAGATGGCCGTCGCCGTCGCTACACGGATCGGCTTTTAGCCCGTCCACCTGCCGCTGGGATTATGATGCATCGCCTTGGTGTCTCACTGTTCATTAACAACACAATATATATACGAACAGTACGCTTATTTACTAGTAAACGGGGTCTTAAACGCCTTCTTACCTTCCTATTTTATTCGCTGTTTCGACTTAGTTACATTAACCGTGGTTAAGATCTGACATCCAGTCATTATTAAATATTCAGTCCCTTCCAAATTAAATAGTCAGTCCGTTCATGGCCACGGTTAATGTATAAAATGTCAAATAAAAAGGGGTAACATACATGTTTAATATCCACTTAAAAAATAAATATGCGTGAAAAATGCGAAACCCTTAATTTTTTTTCTTCATATATAGCAATGGTGTAATTAGCACATTCGCCAGTGTCAAGTTTTCTTAGTTATAAACAATTTCAAAGTCTCTTATCCCGTCAATGTCCAGTCCAGTAAAGCGATAGTAGGTTTACTGAGGACAGAAGAGGACTCCTTGGAAGCACTCGAAAAACGCAGTTCCCGCTGCTATTTGGTTATCATAAACACCACGCACGATAAACACTTTGAAGTCTAAACTATCATTATTAATCTACAAAACTCAATACACAATTTTTACAATAATCGATACTTCATTTCTCGAGTTCCCGCCAAAAAGTCATCTTAAAGTTTTAAGGACAGTTCGCTACCATAAGCAATAGCTATAACATTATGGTCATCGTTTAATGTGTGAAGAGCATAGATTTATGAATAAAGATTTGTGTTTATAATGTAGCGAAATTCAATGGGATGTCTGTTTAAATTTTATTAATTTACAGAGAGAAAATATTCTAGGATTGCCCATGGTGTCTGTATATTCTAGGATTGCCCATGGTGTTGGCATTAATTGATTATTAATTAATAAAACAATTTAAAAAATAAATACGAAAAAACTAAAATGATATAATTAAAAACAATAACCGTAATTACGATTAGTATTGAATTATCGTTAGTCGACAACTAATTCGTAAAATAAATAGTTGTAAAATGTGTCGTCAGTCGTTAGAAATTAGTCCACCAATTTGCGCGATAAACGATTAGATAATTTACAACTATTTTTCTCAATCTGATTGAGTCAGTCAACTGATGTTCGATAAATTAACGATTAGTAAAAGCTAATCGCGAATGCAACATTCTTTTTCCAATGCATTTGGATTGTTTTAGATATTTTGATATTTTTTTTTCAGATTTAAAATTTTAATCGACTAAATAATAGATGTACTAAAATTTTAATCGATTTTGCCAACAATGATGTGTAGTATGTCGCTTGTCGCTTGTGTGTGTGAGCGTTGTGCGTTGATATCGAATTAGCATACTGTTGCCTGTGAGGTAGTTGGAGAAGCTTTATATATATATAGTATACAGGTACGAATTTTATGGTTGCACACGTTTACTGAGTGAAACATAAAACAAATGCAAAGGTACTATAAAATAAACTTTTACATAGGCACAATCCTATGTTCTACCATGATAATCAACGGATATAAACCTACTCAACGGAGATGCTTAGAAAATGTCACATAAACTAGAAAATATTGAATTGCGCTGAATTAGAAATGTCTTTGTATTAGGAATTGTTAAAAATTCACCTCAATAATACAGAAGTGGGATTCAAATCTCCGCCGTGATCTCCAGACCACTCGTCTACCCGCTTCAAAATAAACATTAATTTCGCCAGGCGTATTGAACAAACAAAATGGACATTCTCAGCGGCTGACACGGATTGTTCCTACTTGTTCCCCGAGATTGTTTGTTGTTCACTCTGTTCATTTGAACGCAACGTGTGACAATGACAGTTGCTATCCCGTTGTCTTACCGCCCCTTGTTGCAGCGGCTGCCATTTTATTGTCACTTGCTCGTGAAACAAAAAAGGATTTAGTGCAACTGAATGCTCTCTACAATGGGTATTGTTCTACGGAGCTATTAAAGCGGCATTTACACTATGGTAGGTACCTATATATGTGTTAGTGTGTACTGCAACAAATATATCAGGTCTTACAAAAATAGTGTTAAATATTTTAATATGTCAATCAGTGCACTAAAAATATTATATCCAATGTATTTCATGATTTACTTCATTACATTGAAAATAAATTTGTTGATCAATTCGGATGTCATTGGTCATCCGCGCTTACTTTAGTCATAGTGATTGTAGAGTTATTTATGGTGTATATAATGTAATATTTATAAGCATCTATTTTTAGTCAAAAACACATTTAAAAAGCTATAAGTATTATATAACGTCATGACCAGAGAACTGATTAACATCACGTCCTACCCTCAAGGGTTTGATACGAACCGGCTTCGGCAAAAGGACTTCGCCGGAAATGAAGGTTGTCTGCGGGGTAGAACCATTTCCGGTGGGCCGGCACTGGACGCGGAACGCTCTAAACATTATCGCCAACTAGCGCTGGGTATTCACGAGTTTACTGAAGACAATGCAAAATATGTCGGTATTCTGCATAGTCGGCAGCGCACCCGTATCCCATCTGGCTTTGCAGGTGTCCATGGGCGGTGGTGACCGCTTACATATGGGTCACTTTTCCTGTTAAAAAGAAACACCACATAATCATTATGTAGATATAATCCATGATTAGCTCGATTTACTAACTACATAACATACAATCTGCGATTAGCTCGGTATACTAATTACATAACATACAATCCGTGATTAGATAGGTATATTAGCTACATAACACACAATGTGTGATTAGCTCGGTATACTAACTACATAACATACAATCTGCGATTAGCTCGGTATACTAATTACATAACATACAATCTGCGATTAGCTCGGTATACTAATTACATAACATACAATCCGTGATTAGCTAGGTATATTAGCTGCATAACACACAATGTGTGATTAGCTCGGTATACTAACTACATAACATATAATACAATCTGCGATTAGCTTGGTATACTAACTACATAACTTATAATGTGTGATTAGCTCTGTTTTAAACTAATGTTTATGTAACTGGACTGGAATTCGAATTCGAGACCTTTTACGCAGCTTCCAGGGCCCTAAATACTGGGCTAATCACATCACATCCCAGTGATAAAACAAGTCATTGAAATGAAAACTAAAATATATAAGGTCCTATAAGTATAGATAGGCAATAACATATTAAACATTGCCTTTTGTGCATTTTGTGTCTACAATATCTGTTATTATTTTGTTTTGTTATTATTTTGGTGTACAATAAAGATTTTTATCTATCTATGTTTGACACAAATCCAATATAAAAACGTCTCTTGAGTTGTTTATATTGTTCAGATCCGTTTTCACTTACCTTACATTCAAGATTAAATGAGAAAACATTCGTATGTGAAGTGTTTCTCCACCGTTAAAAAGAACAAGCAAGCCCGCGCTATTGCAAAGTACTGCCATTTGCATATCTCCATTGTGAACTCGGCTTTTGTCTGCGCATCAACCTCTGTTTGCCACCGGCTCACTGCATGCCAGACTGACGCTTCCGTACTCGAGCTCTTTGCTTGACACTTAGCAAATGATCTAAGAGTTACCTAACCGTTATAATGTGATTGATTATACACTCTTACTTTAGAGTAACTGTTTTATTCATAATGTACTGTACCATATTCATAATAACATGATAATTTTGAAATACTTAGAAGTTTTATCGTGGATGCTACATCATATTTGTGGTTGGCACCGTGCCTAATTTATAAACATAGGTATTGAAAATCTACCAGACAAGGACAAAAGATTAAATCGATATTTTAGGTTTTGCTTTTATGAATTTTAATTTAAGCACTTTCTTGTTTTGTGTAATGTTGCGAAGACCATATTGTTATTGTTCTTTGTTCGAAGGGAACGACACTTAATTATTATATATAAGTGATATTTCAATTACGTATGCATTCGCAAGATGTGATGTAAGTTCAAAACTGTTCAGCTGATAAATTCTATACTATAAAAATCTTATCGGTATTATTAAGATCAAGTTTATTAAGATGTATTCTTATGTATCAAGTGACAAAGAGTCACAGTTCGTATCCGTTTTAGTCTCTCCATATTTTATGATCCAATAAATATACAAATGACACGGCAAAATAACACTGAAAGCTAAACGTAAGGGAGTTTGCGTGTCACTGTCTCTCACGTGAAGAGGTGTCATCGTCGGGGCGTCGTCGAGGCGTCGTTGAGCCGTCGTCGTCGCCTCCAGAAACGGATACAAGGGTGGCTTATCTGCGCGGATGTGAGCCGAGAAATACCCCGGTGTCACACAGCTTATACAGCCATACGTATTGAAGCGAGATTTACGATACACTGAAATAAATACGTTTCTACTATGTAAATAAGCAACCTTATAAGATGAACGAGAAGGAGTTTGTTTATGGTAAAAAGACAGCAAACATTTTGTTTACAAACCCTTCCGGCGTAAAATGCGCAGTTTTTGTTTGTATTTCTGTCTCATCTTTAGGGAGTGTGAAAAACAGTAGCGGCTGCCAAGACACAGTTCTATAATAAAAAGAGTTTCTTTAAGTCAGAATTAAATAAAAAATATGTATTCGTGTCTATGTAATCACGAATAGGAAGACTAATGAAACGTAAGCAATTTATATTTTTAAAGATTTTTGAAAGTTAGATTTAGTGATTTAAAACTTTGCATTTACATTTAATTGTACAAAAGGTGAGCTTAATGCCTACATTATCTACCAACCAACCTTTGGATTGATCAGACAGGCACTTTACTACAATGTAGTACAAAATTAGAATTTAAAAAATACGCTGGCATACTGAAATGGCCACACAAGGAGAACACTTATTTTTTCCTCCGTAAAGTTGGTAAATTATGGTTAAAGTAAACAAAAGACTTTGCAATATTTTAAATTATATCCATTTATGTTAATTGCTGTAGATAAAAAGCAATGTTGATAGGTGACCACAAAATCTAATAAGTAAAACTAATTAAAAGTAAAACTAATTTCAAAATGAAGTCCGACCTTTTCAAAGTAAATAAAAGGTATAGCGTGAGTACCGGCGTTTATTTTTACGGACATAGGAACATACATTTTTAATGCATTAATAACTTATGTACATCTTTAGTGCTTACTTAATAGGCACTATTAAGTAAGCATTTACTCACATCGCGTGTAAAGGAGCGGGCGAAGAACCAGTAAAAACTAATCTTTAACTTTAATAGGCAAAAGTTGTTCAACATCCAGGTAGATTGAGAGTAATATTCCGTTATACTGCAGTCCATCGAATAGTTCACAGAGGATATAATACACAAGTAGAATGGCTAAATGTGCATGTATGCTTGAATTGGCATTAAATATACAGTCTTGAAAAGAGCGGGGATGTTTGTTTGTGTGCAATACGACAGGCATAACACACTAAAATTTAACTCGCTGAAAAGAATGTCTTGTTTAGGGATATTTTTTTAAATATTTCAACATCATGTACACGATGTCACTTACCACATGATGGTAAGTGTCACCGCCGCCCATGTACACCTGCAATACCATGGGGCATGCGGGTGCGCTGCTGACTTTGCTGAATCCTTTTCACAGATTTCTTGAAGAGTCGCAGTGTTGGAATAAGGCTATTGGGGGCCTGAGGCGCCCCGAAGCGCCCCGAGGCTGTTTGAGCGCAGAAGCCAAAGGGAAGGGAAGCAGAAGGGAGCAATTTTATAAATTTGAGATATATGAGTTCTTAAATGGTCGAGCTTAATGGGGCAGTTATCTCATATATTCCACTGATATGATATATTTCACTCCTGTTATCAGCTAGATGAGAAGATCGGAAGATCGTCTGTGGTGACGAACCTAGAGAGAGGCATGGGTATGGGCCTGCTGGATATGGATCCAGCAGTGGATAATTGCAGACTGAAGGACACGTATGGTAAAAAAATAGTACGCGCAATCTTATGTGAAACGTCTGTCACGCCCATTCTAGCTTTATTAATTCTATATGGTACTTGAGATGAAACTTGTTCGGCGAAGCTACACTCAAGCGAGGAGACAGCTGCGCGAGGAGACTCGCGACACTGTCGAACTGCCAGGGAAGTAAGTGTCAAAATAGTTCACTGAAACATTTGAATACTGACCTGAAGCGTTTGGTTTCGCGTGTCATGTTTGATGACGTTACTTCAATACAAGCTTCTGAAATTGCGTAATGTCAGCTGGCTTTAAAATGCCACCACCTTATCTCTTCCCGTGAATGTTGTAAGAGGCGAATAGAGGATAAAGCCGCTACCACAAGCCTTGAGAAACGACACATTCTTTAAAACATCTTTGAACTTGAAAATCTGATTGGTCAAGCGTAGCGTTGTAAGGCCATCCCTCATACCTCTTAGTGTTGCAGGTGTCCACGGGCGGCGGTAGCCATATAGCTTGCCATCTGGTGGGCCGCTTGCTCATCAGGCTACATTCTTATAAAAAAAATGTACAAGACATTGCGCAGGAGCATTCAGCAGTGGATACTAAAAGGGCGGGTTACGGTTACAGTTTTACAAGATAGGTTAGGTTCAGGTTCAACGTTCAGGTTAGGTTAGTACTGCTCACATATCTGGGCCGGTGCACCGAAATATCAATTGGACACCTATTTGACTTCATCCAAGGACGGATTGTAAACGATCCACTCTCATAGGCGGCCTAGAACCTCTCAGGACCCGGAGAGACGTTGCGTTTCTCTGCGTGTTCTACCGCCGATACAATGGGGAATGCTCTGAAGAATTGTTTAACATAATTCCCACTTCGGATATCTACAACCACACCTTACATCACAGAAGTGCTGTGCATTCGCATTTCCTCGATACATAGGTGTCGCATTCTGTTCGATCCAAAAGCCATTTTACACTGCAAATCCGTAGGCTGTGGAACGAACTACCTCAAAAGGTATTTCCATTACGCTACGATATGGAATTCTTCAAGAAAGCTTTGAATAGATTATGCAAGGTCGTCGGCGTATCCGCATAATTCGTGGTGATGCAGGTGTTCATGGGCGGCGGTAATTCTTACCATCACGCGGGACCGCTTCCTCGTCCGCTTACTTCTCTATAAAATAAAAGGAAACTAAATGTGGAATTCATTGGTGGGTCGTCGAAGACAAAGCGAAAAAGTAGTTCTTTAAGCTGCTACTGATGAGTATATAAACTTTAATCACTTTGTTCCACTTACGTCTCTAGTTCTAGTATTAGATCAGAATACTGATGAAGTAGATTAACAACTACTCGCGATTTCGTTCCCGTGGGATGCGAAATGTAGTCTACCTATAGGTTATTTGCGAGTCCATTAGTAGACAATTTTGAAAATTCGGTTTATCATTTTCTGCTATAATCAAAAAGTAAAATAGAACACGTATTTTAACCAGAAGATCAAGAAACCAGCTTTTTTAAATGATATTCTCTGAACATGAGTATTCGGTTTAAACGAAGGTATTTAACGCTTTAAAAGCATTGGAACTAAGTGGTCGTAAAATGTAGATACGTAGGTTAGTACGGAGAAAGGTTTTCTACTAATGCGGTATCGTCTTTTACAAGCTCGTTTAACGCTAGGCGCAGACTAGGTCAAACATATCTTGTCTGTGGTGACCGTTTTTTTTATGAATTATTTAATTAACAGGAATTATTTCCTGTAGAATTAATCTGTGAAATGCATATGGAGTTAACACACAAACAAATCTCATGCGGGAGTTACTTTATGTACTTACCTAAATGATAGCTAACAATAAGTGTACGCGCAATCATGCACAATTGTAGGTAAATTTCACGTAGGAAAGTACTTAATTCTAAAGGAAGGTAATTGTAATCAAAACGAACTTGTGCAACAAAATTATATTTCTATGTACCTACGTTACACATAATTTGAAACCGTAGTGACATACTCTTGAAAATTTTATGGTGTTATCGCCTTATTTATAAATATATATAAATAAGCCTTAACTGTTGAAGGTTTTTCGTTGTTACTAACACAAATTACCGAATAAGGCTAAAAATTCAACATTTTACAGTTAATTGTTATGAATTTAATTAAACTCATAGTCAGTGAAGACTGATTAATTTGTCCATTAAAGGAATATCCTATTGAAGATTTAACATAGGGCTGTCTCTTATTTACATCAGAATGTATTTACATGAATACAGCTCAGTCCAATAAGAAATGAACACTGTTATTTACAATAGTTCATTGAACGAACCACATAATTTTCAATTATATTGTTGCCAATCAATATGGGAATAGACTAGATGACACATCATATATATTTTTTCTTTTCATATATGGCAATGGTGCAATTTAGCACATTCTGCCAGTGTCAAGGTTTCTCCGTAATAAACAATTTCAAGGTCTAAAACGTATCCAGTCAATGTCAGAAGTCAGGAGTCGCTCAGTAAAGCGAGAGTAGGTTTACTGAGGACAAAATAGGACTCCTTGGAAGCACACAGTCCCACGCTTTTATTTGATTATAACACACACACCATGCACGAATACCACTTTATAAATAAACTAATAAACTAAGCTTAATAAACTATCACTATTAACGTCTAATATACAATTTTTACAATAATCAAACTTGTTTACTCAACTTTACTTCTTTAGTTCCCGCCAAAGTGTCTCACATCATACGTTCTTATCAACGTTGATAATGGTTGGTCTAAAAAGTCAAATTTGAAGCATAAGTACTACGTAATAAGAATGTTCCATTTTCAAAACACTAATGAATTGAAGAATTCGAGAGCTACTGAACATAGAACACCAATAGAATCTGACGTGGCTGCCCTATACTTGTATATCATATCTAGTATGTAGTCTCAAATCGACGACTGTTGCCGCTATATCCGCCAACATCGACTACATACTCGTACATACGTTTGACAAGTCAAAAAATCTTTGTATTTTTTTCAATTCGTAGGTACCCTGCGTTATGAACCTTAGAAGTGGCAAGTGCAACGCATTACAAAGTTGTTCGAAAGTGGAACTGCAAAATGCTTTACATAGAACGTGATTGCGGGCCCCGAGTTAGTAAACTGCCCACACTGAAAGAACTGGGAACTACGTACTCGTACGTTCACAGTCGAGTCGTTGAACATTCAACTGCAGAATGTGTCGTTTCACATCGGGCACGGCGACAGAAATCGTGCCGGTTGATATAAGATATTTTTTCCCTTTCTCGTATAATGCAAATAGTGATGGTCCAGACTCCAAAAAATCTTATTTGTAAAACATGTTTGATATCATTATAATTCAAAAGTACCAAGATGCTTTGGGACAAATAATCTTATAGGTAACAACGTTTACATCGGTGACTTTTCGTTTGCTTTTTGGGTTTTATTACTTTAAAAGTAAAAATAATAAGATTTTACTTCGTCGTCTGCCATCTATTCTATAAAAAAAATCTACAACTTCGTTTTTGCAATTGCCTCACTTAAATGCTTATGGGGTAAGTTGTTCGGAATTGCAAAGGGATCTGCAATCACTTTAACATCTGATTAGCTAATACTTAATATATTTTGTTAAATCGGCTATTTGTATTTTTTTCAAAAGGTAGATTTTGATGAGCATATCGAATGACACAATATACATATATGTATTATATAATAATATATGTGGTGAGTACTTTGCAAATATGGGTTTATTAATTTTACTATTTTTTTTTAAACTTGCCATAATCCTATATAGAACTTGGTAGGGGGAGAGTGCATGCTGCATTCCCACAGTAGCTGGGCGCAATCGACTGGCCACGTTACCCCTCTCTTACAGATGATTGAAATGTACTGCATTTCCTACTTTATCGTATTTCCCCAATGTATGTAGGTACGTATTTCGATAGTGAGTGAGATATGCCAGAGCCAATTCCCATACCATCCTCTCCCTCCCCATTTTCCCAATCCATTCCTTAATCTGCAAAGGTAGGCAGCGCCGTATTTGTTTAACAAAATATGAATATATTTTTAATAAGGTTGGTGATTTGCTGCCAAGAAATATTAGACTTAATAAACATAGTTTCATGTTACCCAGAAGTAAACTTAAAATAAAACAAGAGAGTGCTTATTTGATGTGCATAAAGATATATTCTGATATGTATTCTAACATCATCCATCAAAATACTACCATTTTTCAAATTTTTAAAAACCCATTGTACAACATATTAATTGATAAATGTTTCTACTTTACAATTGAATATTTCAATTTTATTTATTATTATTATTTTATTTTTTGATTTAGTATATTTTGAAATCCTTCATATAACATTATAATTATAAAATGATTGACATTTAAATTAATATGACCCAATAATCTCATGTATTTTTCCTTTTATTTCTACGAAAAACGTACCTATCTCTTATATTTGCACGGCAATAGACGGCGGAACATTGTACCCATATGAATTTGTTAACAGCTACTTTATATGTATATGTTTCATGCAAATAAAATCTCATTTCATTTCCAGGGTGTAACCGATCAATTACCGAGGCCTGTAACCATGAATTCCATTCATTAATCTGAGTTAATAGACATTATGTATAAAGTTTCAAGTATATAGGTGGTTAAATTCTGTATAAAGGACGTTTCATTACAAACGTTTCACACTCTCTGACGACGACTATGAAAATAATTGTAGGAGAGCTGTCGTCGCCGTGCCTGGCTGGTCTGAAAACTCCCTATGTCTGAGGAAAGTTCCTCGTGTCATAATAATGTGTGGGGTAAAGTTACCCTACCGAAATTAATTTCGCGATTTCAACTTTGAGATAATATTGACGCTTCGGAATAGGAGCCATATATTTCAAAGTTAGTGATAGTTATGCTCTGACAAAGTGATTTCAAGGTAAGCATAGGCTGCCATTTAATCGTCTACTGATGGATACGAGCCCCCTCATGGGCGTTTATGTATTTATGTAATATTTTATTCAGCGATTGAAATTTTAGGGGTTAAATAATGGACTAAATCGTGTATCGCTTTATTCAAGCGTAATATTTCGATGTGAAACAGCTGTTATTATCTAAAATACGTTTAATCACAAATCTGCCACTCCGTATTTTAAGTAAAACAAAACCAGTGGGGCGTGAGCTACTTAAATATGCATAATTTTTTTTACGTCGTGCAGTTAGCGAACTGTGTCACGGGGGTAGTGGCCCCAGCTGCTTACAAAGACTGGAGTAACGATACTACACTTTTGGCGCGAACTTTTGCATAAACCTTTATACAGCGCCAGCGAGAAACTGGTCGCTTATAATTAAACTTTGAACGAACTCCGAATAATTTACTTTGTCCCGTCATCTATACTAATATTACAAAGAGAAGTTTGCGGCTTTGTAATTTGTGGGGATAACTCTTTGTTAACGCCAAAGGCGATCCAGATAACCTATTTTAATTTTTAGTTGAACAACAATAAATATATAAAATCTCGATATATATTCATGAATTTTAAGCGTAATTAATTATACAGAAGGAGGACTTAATTCGTAGTGGCATTCTCTGCACTTTTGGGTAAACAAACTTATAAAGTTATATATTATAAGTCTGGTCTGAACGCGGATAACGTGTCACCGATATAACGCAAAAGCTGATAATAGGTTGTTCAATATTGAAAGATTTTTTTTATAAGTTATTGATATTTTTTTATTCTATGCGCAATTGGATTCTAGACACGTCGCCTGCGCTGTGCCCGCTTAGGCGTCGCGCCGATCTTTATCCTATACCAAAGTAGTTTTTGCACTCTTGAAAAAAGATTTGCCTTGTATTGCTCTAATACAATATTCTTGCCGTACGATACATCATCAATTCATCATCTAAAGCTTGCCCCAAATTACCAAGAAATGTAGAGAATTATTACCTTCTGTCGGGGCTCACTTCAGCAGCAGCTCACATCGCCAAATTAAATTAAAGAATTTTTTTTCAAGTGGAGATACACAAAATGTTTGCACCAGCTCAAACTCAATGGCTCTCACTAAAGGCATACATAGATTGTGGTATTGGAGCAATATACTCCACTGAAGGCCTACATGACAAAGTCTGTCTTTTCTGATTGGATTAATATCATGAAGATATTAATCCAATCAAGCATTTAATTTAATATCATGAAGATTTTAATTTTGGTTTTCAATATCTAAATGTAACTTTAGTAATTAGTTTTAATGGAAGATTAAGTAGTTGGTTTACATAACATAATGTATTAGTAGGATTTTTAATATAAATTTAACATAAATGCTGTTGATTTATATCAAAATTACTTTCATTTTATGATGAAAATTTGTGGGGAATATCGTCTATTCAATGGGTCTTAACTTAAAGTTCAATAGGATCCTAGCCTAATCATATTCTAATGATTAAAAGGGTAATTAAGCACTACACTGATTACAAAACCAAATAACCAAAGCAAGTTATTCGATTTGTTTAATTGTCGACAGACCTCTATGACGCGATGTGCTGACGCTCGACGTAATTACGCATGTAATTAGTGTACTGTAACGCAATATTTTAGCTTATCCGACGCAATAAATGGTCGCAGAATGGAGTTAATTGTGCTTTGCAATACTGTTTAACAGGGAAATGTCAATAAAAACACCTAACGTAATGAACTTCCCATATGTTTTCATTGGTAGGTAGCAGTAAAATTAAATTAGTTTAGGTTTTATTCACGTTGTGAATAGTCAGTTTGTTCTTTATTCAGACCATACACGAGACTATCATATTTTACGACTCTGATTGTATTTTAATACTAAGATTGTAGACACATCCGCAGGTTTTCAATCCACGGTTGCGAACTTCAGAGAGCTAGTCTTCCATTTATAATAGCTAGTTCATGGTTAGTTAGCTAGCTAACTAAGAACTAGTTACCTATAGATAGTCTCCCATCTGTACTATAAAAATAAAGTCTTACACAAAACATATTTCAACAGAAATTTCAGCTTTTAAAGCGCGTTTAATGTCGTCGGGCCGCTTGAAAGTTGAGTGGAAGTCGGTGAACTTACAGGGAAACGGCATTCTGAGCTTTTCGCTGCTAGAACTTGGACTATCGACTTTGTTCGTTCCACTAGTTTTTACCAGAGGCGATCATTTTATTTTACGTTACCTAATTTGCGAATTGGCTTAGTCTCTAATAGTCTGCTTTTTATAGGATTCTCTAGTCAATGACGTCAATTGATTGACGAGAACATTCGTGAAGAATATGAGTTTGAATCCTGGCTCTTGCTACTGAGTTTATACTTAAGTTCGGACCTTTTTAATAACACTAGCTCAGCGGGATATAAAAAAGTTCGTTAGGAAATCTGCGTGCCCGGGAATTAAAAAAGTCTGGTCCATGTGTAATATCTACCAATGTGTACTGGGCTCACGTGTTGATGATCTAAAACCCTTATCTTTTGTTGGATCATTAATAGGTATGTGTTTGGAGAATGATTACAATGTAATTATTGTTATTTGTGTTTATGCCGTTGTTTCATGCAAAATAATAATAATAATAATAAATAAATAATTCGTAGTCAACTTGGAATCCTTGTGGTAATTCAAAGAGAGAAACCATAATTTCTCTTCTTCTGTCCACATTAAATGTCTATCTGTTTATATTTGCCGGTGTAGACGTGTATCGCGAATGATAATTTCAGGAAGTAGATTTTAATAAAATATCTAGGTCCCGGTTTTATAATAATAAGATACATCAAATTTTTGTAAGCTATACAAAATTAAAACCTTTTATTTATTTTTTCCTGTTTTTATATCAATTCCTTAAAAGGGTTTTTAATCCTTTGTACATTTTTAAACCATTTGAAACCTGAGTATTTATTCTCATAATAAGTAAACCTCCCGGAACATTATTTTTGGAGTCGAAATCGGTATGACGCATTAGTGGAATTAATGTTCCGCCTTTCAGCTTTGTCCGGGAGGAAGCAAATCGAAGCTCTTCCGATGGATTGAATAAAAGGAAATCGATAATTCCCGGAATGGCTCTAATACCCCACTTATCAGTACTAACGGAATATAATTCCAGTCTCTCGCTGATCGATGACGGTTTTAAGCTCCTTAATATTTATCAGGATTGCTTATTATTCAAATAAATGTGATTTAGGTAACTATTGTGATGTCTGAGTTTGATTTTATGTGATGATTTATAAAAACAATCTACTTGTGTCTAAATTCGTTCAACACTTAATTTCAACGATAGCTAAAGACATAACATTTGTCTGTCTGTATGTGCGAATAAATACGAAATATTTATATTGATAAGAATTATTTGATATACCTATCTAATATTATAATATAGTCAGGTATAATACGTATACAGAATAAACGGAAATAATTTCTTTTCTACATAAACAGTTAACAAAACAAACTGCTTATTATTTACAAAAATTGCAAAAGATAGCAAATACTTATATTAATAGTTAAATATAAAAAGGGAAATTGTTATTATACAGGATGTGTCGTAAATAGTGGTCCAACGTTAAGGGGTCGATACACCATATATTCAGCTATCACATGCCAGAATTTTAACATTTTTTTTCCACGGGTCTCTGTTTTATTCATTATTATTATTATTTTGAAAAATCGATACCTTGAGTTACCAATTGGGCTGTTATTTCAACAAATAACATTATTTTTTTATTTTGTTTGTTGTTTATTATTGACAAATACATGTGCTATCACATACAATACTTTTTTTTAATGGAAACTTAAAGATATTAAAGAAAAAATGTTTTTATTTCAAATTTCAACTCTAATCTCTAGCAAATCATGTGAATTCGGGGGCGAATGGTGTAAAAAAAATGTACTACACAAGTCTGTGCCCATTATTTTAAAAACTTGTCCAATAAATGCAGATTCTAAAATGATATTAATAATAACCGATTCCATAATGAAAAAGAAGTTATTGCCATTTCAATTGAGAAATGGCAAATGGCAATCTAGTCTCTGTGTTTATCCCGCCGTTAATTAAACAAAAGGAGATCTAGATGTCTGTCCCGATAAAATCGGGCTGCCGATGCCTATGCATTCGCCATGAATAAAATGCATGTCAGCATATTCACACGGTGTGTACTGAGACATCGCCTAATCTTCACTGCACTGCACGTTTGTCGAAATCGTTGAGCAAATCAAAGTCCAAATAACGTAGCCGATGTCGTAGGGATCACAAAAACCAACAAGTCCAAACAGAAGCAAATCCGAGTCCAGGAAGTAAAAGAAGCAATTCAATGGCGGAGATAAACACAGAGACTAGAAGCGCATGCGACGTACGGGATCACACTGAAGTATTTTAACTGATTAGATTATTACGAATATCTTCTTGACATAGTCTGTCTCGTTCATACTTAAGAGAATAGCAATAAAAAAAAACCTTGTGATTTTTTCACTACTCATGCGCGCTATACTGAGACGTTTCAATGAGTCTTGTGTTATCTGGCCAAGTACCCTTTTTTTACCTGAGACACGTTTGTTTACCTGTGATATGTTTGTGCATGACTCAAATATCACTCAGCTGTTAATAGCTAAGTTAAAATTTACCTCTAAATGGGTCCAAAACATTTTGCAATACCGGTAAGTTAATTAAAATGAAAAAGTGTATTTTTTAAATTCGGCTCCTTCTCAATTGAAATGGCAATAACTTCTTCTTCATTATGGAATCGGTTAGTATTAATATCATTTTAGAATCTGCATTTATTGGACAAGTTTTTAAAATAATGGGCACAGACTGTGTAGTACATTTTTTTTACACCATTCGCCCCCGAATTCACATGATTTGCTAGAGATTAGAGTTGAAATTTGAAATAAAAACATTTTTTCTTTAATATCTTTAAGTTTCCATTAAAAAAAGTATTGTATGTGATAGCACATGTATTTGTCAATAATAAACAACAAACAAAATAAAAAAATAATGTTATTTGTTGAAATAACAGCCCAATTAGTAACTCAAGGTATCGATTTTTCAAAATAATAATAATAATGAATAAAACAGAGACCCGTGGAAAAAAAATGTTAAAATTCTGGCATGTGATAGCTGAATATATGGTGTATCGACCCCTTAACGTTGGACCACTATTTACGACACACCCTGTATACATAACTAGCTGTGCCCGGCGGCGTTGCATGCCCGTCACATCGTCATATTTCAACAAATTAACACAAAACAATATTAAACTATACGTATAAACCTTCCTCTTGAATCACTCTATCTACTGATGAAAACCGCATTAACATCCATTGCGTAGTTTAAAAGATCTAAGCGTACATACAGAGGGACAGACGGCGGGAAGCGACTTTGTTTTATACTATGTAAAGATGTATATTATTATTAATAATTTATGATATTTAACAGTTGTTGAATAGTCAAAATAAAGAAAATCTAAGAAAGCAAATACATAAATAAATAACAGAAGTAATGTAAAGATAATAACAATATTCTAGAGAGAGAGACTGACTGTTTTCTTTTTTGGTTGTCCGGTTAAAATTTACCAATATATGTCCAGACCATCGATTTGAGAATACATACTAGATATGTTATACAGGCACTCAAGGGCAGCCACGTTAGAGTCTAATAGTGTTCTATGTTCAGTAGCTATCGAATTATTTAATTCATAGTTGTTTTCAAAATGGAACATTCTAATTACATAGTCCTTAAGTTACAAATTTGGCTTTTTAATGAACCCCTCCTCATCTGCTTCACCCCCCGTAGAAGTTGTCAACCAGGTTTCTTTGATAAGAACGTCTGGTGTGTCGTGTCATCTTGTCTATTCCCATATCGACGGTCCAGACAGATATTGAAAATTCTTTGACTTATAGAAAGCTAAAGTAATGCAGATTGGTCATGGGTTATGTTTGGGTTGAGCGAATTCAGGGCAGGTCTTACGATCACGTGGGACCGCATGCTAATCCGCCTACTTCCCTACAAAAAAGGACGGTAGTATAAAACAATAAATTGAATGGTTGAGTCGATCCTCACGATTCAGATTCATTAATTAATACATACCTAACTTCTTTGCATCAAAGAAAGTCTAATATTATGTCCATCAAACCGTTATTTTTTCTTAAATGGACGTAACAAATACGAGTATATTTTAAGAGAAATATAATCTATTGCCGATGGTATAATTATACCGTAGTTACATTGATGGAAAGTCATATATAACGAATTATAAGTATCAAATGAAGTGAGGGTTGAGATTTTGTTTGGTTAATGTTAAATTATGTGGTTTAATAGTTATAGTTTATTAAACTTTAAACAGCCTAGTGTTGTTATCTATACTTAATATAATAAAGAGGTAAAATTGTTTGTTTGTATGTTGGGGGTAATCTCTGGAACTACTGAACCGATTTCAAAAATTCTTTCACAAATAGGAAGCTACATTATCCGCGAAGCGAGGGCGGGTAAATAAATAAAAGCCTAGTAAGACTGTATTTTTCGTGTGATTTCAAGAGATCCAACTCTATCCTCAGTAAAGCTACTGTCACTTTACTGAGCGACTCCTAACTTGCTTCGACGTGACTGGACATTGACAGGATGTGTTTTGACTTTTGACAGTATAATAAAAAACATATTAAATAACAGTTAGATGTACGGGGTCAAGTAATTTCATGAAATGTAGGATTGATTTTGAAAATTCGTTCACTGTCGAATTTTCAATGAAATAAGTACTGCAACTTACTGCGCTTTAAATGCTTTATAGTTTGCATTCACAGGTTTGCATCGCAATTAAATACTTTCATCTCTATAATGACATTTTAAGACGTGCCTTATTTCTTTCTCTTTAGAAAGTATAGAAGAATCGTCTTTTGTTTTAAATGACTGAAATTGCTCCCATTTTTATTTTTGCCTTTAAAAATCCATTGTGCCGTTAAAACAGTGAAGGATTTTGTGTACTAAACTGGTACGAAATAGGTCGTCACTTATTTTATACATGTAGATATAAGTAGACAGCTATGAATTGCTTGACATAAAATAAATTGTGGACTTTTTGGCGGGAACTCAGGAATTGAAGTTGCATTTTTGTTTGATTATTGTGAAAGTTGTGTGTGCTTTCTAGGAGTTCTCGTCTGTCCCCAATAAACCTTACTATCGTTTTACTGAGCGACTCCAGACTTACTTCGACGGAACGCGACATTGGCAGGATATGTTTTAGACTTTGAAATTGTTTATTACGAAGACAACTTCACACTGGCAGAATGTACCACCCGCACCATTGCTATATACGAAGAAGAGAAAACAATAGATATTGAATACCTTCTTGTTTTGCCAAGACAAGATTTTAAAAACAGTTTTTTATTTTATTTTGTTTAATTAAACTTTAATGCACAAGGAAATATTGTACAAAAGGCCTAGTTTATACCTAGTGGTATTCTTTACCACTAGGCCAGTTTAAACCTTTGGTTCAACAGAAATACTATATTTTATGTGCGTACGAGTGTTAGAACCTAAAATTTGCGCAATCACATAATAATGTGACACAAAAGACTACTTTGAAATGTACTGCATTTCCCACTTTATTCTATGTATGTACCCAAATGTATGTACGTGTTTCGGTAGTAAGTAAGATATTATGAGTGAACACATTCCCATCCCATCCAAACCTATTCCTCCCCATTTTCCTAACCGCTTTCTCTAAATTCATTCCTATATCTCCAAAGGTAGGCAGCGCATCCGGGGGCGCGCCAACGTTTGTCAGTTTGTACTGATGTTAATATGTATCGCGGATGTCCATGGACTACAGTACTCAGTTACCATCACGTGGACTGTATGCTCGTCTGCCGCCTTCGTCCATAAAACATATAGATATAAAAGAAAGGTTTTGGAAGGTAAAATATTATACTCCTAGATTATGTTATACGTAGTTATAGTATTCTATTGTTGTTCTATTCTATTGTTGTTCTATTCTATTGTTGTTCTATTCTATTGTTATTCTAATGTTGTGTGCTATTAAAATGTTCCTAAATACATTTATTTCATGCCTTTAAAGCAAATGCTGAACTTTGTTTTTTTCCTAATCGCAACAGAAGTTGGCAAAAAACGCACGTATTTTAGTAGGTATTAACAGCAACGGTTACGTAAAATCAGAACTTTCGTTAAGTCGCCCCATTAAGTCGGATAACAACAACCTATTACGTATTTGGTAGGGCGGCCGAGATTTCCTCGAACCGAGTTCTCCTATCCTACCAGTCCGCGTTCGAACGCCGCCACTGATACACGTGTGGAACGTCTCTCATCATTTTGGAGGGAAAACTTTTATTACGATCGTTAAAATGTGAACGTTCAGTTTTCGAAAAGTTTTTGTCATTGTGGAATAGTTGCGTGCAGTGGTAAAACTGTCGAAAGATGTGATGCGATGATTTAGTAACATAAATTTTGTGTGCATTATTTGGGAAGTTGTGTGGGGAGAAAAAAACGATGAAAGGTTAGTTAAGAGAAATAGTTATTTGTTTTACATTTTTCACATTTGCTACATTTTAATATCTCATTAATAAGTTATTAAGGTTTTTCAATCTTAATAACTCATTTTATAATAACTTGTCTTTAAACGTAATATAAGAAATGGACAGCAAATCATTATTAATAATACGAACTATTTTTGAATAAATTAAGTATATAATTGTTAACTATTAAGACTCTTGCATGTTTATTGTCACCACAGAACTTTACTAAACCTAATTATCCATTTTATAATTATTTACTTCACCTTTAAATTATCTATCATCAATTTGCTGCACAATTAATTGTTTCCCTTTAATCACGAATAAAGTTAGATACTACTTGCATTTTCCACTTATTATTTGTGTGTTTTTTTTTCTTTTCAAGTTAATTAATAACACTGTTCTCATTCAGGATTTAATGTACTTTAAATAGTTTGAGTCCGTAATGTTTATTTACAATCCGTCTGCGTATGTCAAAATAATTTATTCATACATATTCATTATAAATTATAATATTATTAACAGAATAATTGTAAAATGAGTACGAGTACACACTCATTTTACAATTATTTGAAAAAGTGTGTATTTGAATACACACTGGCTATTCATTATAACAAAAAATGTCGCTTATATTAATAACTAAAAATCAGTAGGTATTGTTAATTAATAAGTTCACATTTTTTTGCACATTTTATTCCAAAATCTAATTTTCAATATGATTTAAATATTTATTGCCATTAGGGTATTATTTATAGATGTCAGATTTGGTTTAAAGCAAAAATTAATTATTATATTATCACCATAGAGACTGTATTTAGTTATTTATCTATTTTTTGCACTATATTATACAGAGGCGGACTTAATGCATTTAGGCATTCTCTACCAGACTACCAAATGTGATATAAATAATAAAAAATATATATTCTATTTGTATAATTAGAAATATATAAATGTTCATACTAAATAAAATCAACATTTTGCATTCTGTATATGCATTTTGATTTTTTAAGTATTTTATTTTTTTCCAGAACTTTACAGCGAGTATAGGGTACACTGTACGTGTTAATAAAGAATTTCGTAACATTGTGATAAAAAGTCGAAAACTCCCTTTCTGCGATAACCGTCGACGAAGGTCGCTTCTGATGTGCCTACATTTTTTGTTGAAACGTTCGCATCGAAAGTTTGTGACAATAACCGTTTGGGAAAATTGTCAGAAAACAGTTTGTAAGCTTGAATAAAGAAGATAAATCATCATAAATGTTTATTTAACCAAAACGGAAACACAAATTAAAGTAATCAAATCCCAGTGTAGAAGTGTTCCGAAATCTCGAGATTAAATTTATTATTTGGGATGAAATTCTATATTTAAGATATAAAAAGAAACGTGCGAAGTCAGAGCGTTACGCGAGTACTGAACAATGTGCAAAAAATGAACTTTGCTACGAATTTCAAATACTGTCGACTACGAATGTAATTTTGTTCGCAAAACAATGGTTCCGCAAGCGGGTCACAGGCAACAGGCAGTAAATAAAACGGCAGCTTGGGCTATAGACGTGGCTCACAGAAGTATAACCAGTTAGAATGACCCCGCTATAATCTATAAACTGTCCTATTAACTATGCTCTCACGGGATTATTATACCACACCTTAATTCATCTATATTACTTCTATAGTATTATAGTTCACGGTTTCGCAAACACAGAAAAAAAATATTCTGGTTGTATTTTTGATTTCATATATCATTAATATTAGGTAGTCGGATAAGTTCGTGGCCTTTATAGTGAAAATAAAGTGTTGCCAGAAATATAGCACGCTAAAGTCATACGTTCAAAAAGGCGCGAACATTACCGACTACCTATTATTACAATTCTTAATGGCACTAACGAATAAGATACATCATCTGTCAAAATACATTAGTTTTAGACTGTATGTTGTCGGTTTTAAAAGTTATTGAAAATTAAATAAACATATTTTTTGTTATTGAAACGTAAATACAAATTATAAAAAAGCGTTGTTTCTAGTTACTAGAATTTTTCTGTGTTTATGAAGTGCAAAAATAAATGATAATCGAGCGGATTAAGATCGGTACTAAACGACAACCAGCTGGTTGAGCTGGTGCTGAATCTTGCTGAGAGGACCATTCTTGGTTATGGAACGGGATGTTGTTATGAGGCTACGATCTTCTCAAGAATCGTGTCTTGATACACTTGAGCCGACGTTTTAACACCTCTTTCACAAAAATATGGTTATTTCACTCCTTGATAGCTAACACCACACCAAACCATCACTGCAGCCGGATAATGGCCACGTAGCACCCTATTGACCAATTGAACAGCTTGTCTAGAGTTATGAGCATAAACTAGATCATTTTGTTTCTCGTCCGTAAATAAGATTTGTCGGTAAGCTATCTTTGCGTACCGCCGAAGAAGTTGTTTTGATTTGACCACTCTATTTTTCTTTAAATTATCAGTTATGAAATGACCACCAAGTCCTTTGTAAGCAGCAAGTCCTAACTCATCTTTTAAAATACTTAAGATGGTTCTGGGTGCTGTCCTAACGGGATTTCTTCGGATTCTCTCCTTCACAGCTTTAATCGTCTGTTTTGTTTGCATAGTGCGTGGGCGGCCAGCCCTTTTTCAGTCACCAACAGGTTTCAATGTAATAGCCCGCCATGCCAATAGCCCGGTACACGAACATTCGGCTGGACAACCAACGGATGGTGAGTTTTAAAAATTGCATTTGGCTCCATGCCTACTTTGTGTAATGCAATTACAGCAATACGGTTTTGTTTATCACCCCACTCCATTTTAATATTAGTACAATATTTAATCACGATTGGCACCAAAATGAGAAAAAAACATTTATTTTTCACGTGAGAATGACAGATTCCAAATTCAAATGTTTTTTTTTATGTAACGATGTAACGTTTTTATGTATTTTTTTATGCAATGTTTGTAACGATGTTTATGGCCAGACACTATATATATATATATATATATATATATATATATATATATATATATATCGCTTGATTATAATTGAAGCACAAACTATAAAACAACAATAATGCCGAATATTACCTCATGTCGCAGTCTTGCCTTCTGGTGGCTATTAATATGGGAGATTAAAATGTTTTTGCTTTTACTAAAATAAATAAATTATTGAATTTGTTTGTCAATTAAAAACAAACCTCTTTACCTAACTGACGTGCAAAATTAATTTACATGTGAGTTAGACTAAACCTATAATACTGCATCATGTCAATTTATTGGTACTGGAGTTTAATAGAATATATTTTGTGTCGGCTCGATATTGCAAACATGAATATTTACACAAAAAATGTCACGCTCTAACTTTGTCATTTCAAATAAACGCTCTAGGACTGTTCTACCTAATTTATGTCTGTGTGCATCTCGCTCAGCCTGATTTATTATATGGCCAGTATGAACTGCGAGTACGTTACACTAAATCTTAAAAATAGCAGCGAAAATCGCCGACTAAATAACCTTAATATATGCTTTAAAGTTAGGAAACACGCTTTTGGAACGGGCTGTTGTTGACGTGTTTAGTAAATTCTAGCCAAACCTTTAAAATCTTGGTGAGCGTTTGATATCAGATTAAAACTTTATTGTTAATCTTTTAAACAAAATTTCAGTGTTATGCCGGTGTTCGGTTAGAATGCTTAATGTTATTAATCTTATTGCCGTGTATCCAAGGATGTGACAACAATATGACTTGAATAATTTAGGTATGTATTGAGAATATCCATGAGTGACAATATTTATTCACTTACCACCAAGTGGACTTAATTTATTTATATTGTTGATTCAAAGTATGTCAATTTTTTTTATTTTGTTGCAGGATCAGCACTATATATTCTCTTCATCACCCTAACAGTAGTTCAAGCCACGAATACGGCTGACAAACGCCCGCACTTCGTAGTGGAGCCACCAGCGCGGATTCTTTGGCCGGCGACGCGCGGTGCGTACGCTACATGCCGCGCGTCGGGACACCCATCCCCTGATTTGCATTGGGTCACCGCTGAGGGACAACTTCTCACTACTATACCGGGATTAAGGTTAGGTGCATTAAATTATCGTAATTACAATGTCACGCTGTTAGAATTTCAACTCATGAGCACTGTGACAACGTTCTTAGATAGATATATCTCTCTCATATTGTGATTGTGTACAATAAAAAGTTTACCAATCTGTCTAGATATCTATCAATCTATCTATCTAGAAATTTATCTATCTAGATATCTATTTACCTAGATATCTATCTATCTAGATCACCAACACAATGACGTGTGCAAAATGACAACTTGATTAACATGAAAATTATGAATATAATAGGCAACCTTATCGCCAAAGCGATCTCTTCCAGACCTTTGGGTGGTAAGGCGATAATAAATATCAAATAAAAGTAGATGTTGCAATTTTTATATTAGGTATTTATATCATTTTTATATTAAGTTCGCGGCCTTTTTATAGTGAAAATAATAAAGAATTTTTTGTTTTACATAAAATATTTATTGAACGAAATATTGTCCATTTAATTCGACTATCTTTGGCCATTTGTCTGGCAGACCCATTATCCCATGGCTATAAAATGTTTGGGGTTTCCGAGTGAAAAACTGAGTTAAATGCAGGTTTCTCTTAAATGTAACTTTACTCCATTTAGAGAATTTTGTAAAGAGCGGAATAAATGATAATCCGAAGATGCTATGTCTACACTGTATGGAGGATGCGTTAAAACTTCCCAGCCAATGTACATCAATTTTTGTTTAGTCATCAAATATGTATGAGGTCGAGCATTGTCGTGATCAAAAACGAAAACTACACCTTTTCTATTCATTAATTCTGGGCGATTTTCTTCAAGCGCTTATTTCAATTTTACTAATTGCTGACATTAGACATCAAAATTAATTGTTTGCCATGTGGCAAAAGCTCGTAATACACAATGCTTTTCCAGTCCCACCATACACGTAACATGACTTTGTTCGGAGTGTGGCCTTGCTTTGGAACTATTTGTGAAGGCTCATCTCATCTGGATGGATGGATCGATTTCATTTCGTTTTAGCAACATCTGAAATATGGAAATTCTCTTCACCAAGCTGCTCTCATTTAAATTATGCGGCACCCAAACATCGTTTTTTTATAAAAATCAGTTTGTGCAGGTGATCTAATACTGTTGAGTGGTGAATAATAAGCTCGTCCGCAATTTGCTTATGTGTCGATTTCCTTCAATTCCTTCAATGATAACATCAACCTTCAATGATGTCTAGATATATAGATTTCTAGATAGATAGATATCTAGATAGATATATGTCTATATAGATAGATTCAATGATAACCTTGTAACACATCGTGGGTACGATTCGGTGAAATGTAGGGGTGAAATGATACAAATGTGAACCCGATTTAACTAAGGGATTATTCTTACTTTTACAACGCACTCGTTGGATTGATTATTAAGTTGGATTCAAACTTAATAAAAAAGAGCAGCAAACCCGAGAATTTTTTTAATAAACCTTAGCATAAATCTTGCAAACTTTTTCCAACTTCCAAGCACCAACTAAATCGATCTTACCTAGATTAATTCAGGATTGGGAATCAGTAGAGTTCTCGTAAAATGTCGAGGATGGGAGACGCGCCGCGAGACGGGTCCATTAAATGAACTACCCTAACTTTATCTATATTTCACAAGAAAACCGATACGAACCGGGTGTGTTAATATTTACTGCCAATGCCACAGTGGAATTCTTTCATCATATTATGCTATTGTCACAAAGTTGAAGACCCCTTTCTGCATTAAATACATTAGATATTTAAGTATGTAACATGAAGTAGATTTTGTAACAGTAATCCGAACATTTCGAACAAATACAAAAAATTATAAGTTAAAAACATCTAAACACACTTTCAGGGTTAATTATGTTACGTTGTTACCACTCTATGTTATCTCAGCGTTTGGTCACGCTTGGAAATACGAAAATGGCTAAAAGTCATTATTTAATTAGTACTTAAGTATTCTATTTTTGGGTAGAATTTTTCTTTAGAATATTTACAATTAAATATTTTAAGGAATACACCATACTAGGAGACATAGCTTAGGCCATGAGCCTAGGCCTAGGCCATCGTAGTGTTTGCTTTTTTGCGGCGTTTAAACTTGTTTGGCAGAGACGTTTAACTTTTGGGATGGCTAATTAGTTAGCGGAACTCGAAGTCTACTAATCAAAGTGTGGTACATCACCAACATTACGGATAAGTACTTGGAGATTAAAATTCATTGGAAATTAACGTTGATTTGAATTTCGCAAAACGAATTCTATTTAGGTTAGGATGTTCGTAACACTGAGATTGTGTACTATAGAGGGCTACAATAGAGAAACACAGTAGGGCTACAATACAAGCACAAGGTCTGAAATATTTTCGAATTTTTAATGAAAATGTTTTTTATAATATTTTTTTGAATATCCACAATAATGAAACGTGATAAGAAAATAATGCGCAGTAAGGTCCTACTCCATAACTATATATTCCAATACATATATTAGAGAATTTTAAAGCATAAGAATTCATTTCTCATCGAGCTACAATTGTTCATAAGATTTCGTATTACTTAAATTAAATCTTATGATAATGATATGAATATTGTCTAGATTTATACATTAATGATTAGTACATAATGTATTTATACATAATGTATTAATGATTTTCGAAAAGCATCGAACAGCGGTGCAGCCTCATTTCCTTGATAATTTTTTTTTGTGTACAATGTTCTGTTTTAGACACTATACCGCGAACGCTAAAGTTGTTTAGTGAACTGCCAACTGTCGTTTTCCAACTGAGCTACGACATGGGGTTCTTCAAGAGAGCTGTGAATAGGACCCTGCAAGGGCCACGATGCACTCTCAATTGCCCTTTAGTAGTAGATATCCATGGACGGCGGTGACCACTTACCGTTATGTGGCCCGCCCGTCCGTCTGCCAACTACTCTATATAAAAAAACATGTAAGCAAAAATACGAAGTCGAAGACTCAAGCGTGTTGTAGTTAATAATCTCACAGACGAGTTCTGTATTTTTAATAGGACCTTGCTCAGAGTATGCCGACAACTTCTTTGAAGTAAGTCGGATGTTACGACATTTATAAGTTAGAAGACAAAGTTTATACAGGTTCGGTGTAATAAAGTATTAACTTGGAACTTGTAAAGTACTTAAAACTGTTTTGTAGTACAAATATCATTATTTAAATGTGGTGTAAAATGGAAACGGACCTTTGCGGAAACAACAGACAATATAATATTTGTAAATTCCAATTCTATTCCACGATATTCATCAAATATTATTTTGAACTAGAATTACCACAATTATTCTATAAACTTGGATTGGAGTACGACCTGAAGAAGAAAGGGTTCGTTCAAAATTATTTATAAACCCATTAATTTCATTATATACCGATTAATTTTAAAATATCGACATACTCGTAGGTGGCTAATTTTATTATTTTTACTCAATGTTTAGTGAATAATTTCATTAAATAACCATGGTGTCTAGAAAATTGCGTTTTGCTAAACGTAATCCCTAGAGAGTGTCTGAGAGAGACAATAAATAAAGATAATAATGATAAATTTATTCATAGCTTACAATTGAACAACGGAATAAATTTAATTCAGCCAACTTATTAATATACCTCGGTTGCTTGAGTCTTCCAGTAAAGAGAAAACCCCAATCCAATTATGATTACACACACTAATTATACTGTATTAATTATAGTTAATTTATTGTGTTAATGTTTTATAGGTTTCCCAGACACTATTAATACATAATAATGAACATTTTATTTATGTTTAAATATTAAATTACTTAAATAAATATTATAACCAATGTCGTTTATATAATATAAAAAAGTATTTTTGTCATTAACCTAAGTTTTATTAGTTCAATTAATTCTTAAATTTATGTATAATTATTAAAATTATACTAAAAATGTCGTGTAATTGAAAGTATTATTTATATATGAATACCTACCTCATATTCGAAAATAATTTCTCACCGGTAAAGTATATCACTATTTAGGTTTACGGGGCTACCCGCATCAACTTTAACTAACCTTCCACTTACCCGCCCACAAATGATATGTGGGATAACTAATCCGACTTCTCTCTCAGGAAACGGCTAATAAATTGGCCGAGTTCCCGAACAGTCCGTCCACAAGTTCTGCTGGAACGTGTCTGTTCGACGTTCTAGTATGTGTCGACGTCACAATATTTAATTTCGACGAATGGTAAACCGTAAGCGCACTTCATTATAGCACTCTAATAAATGTAAATACGTAACATCCTTTCAAAATCAAAAAAATGTACGAGTTTGTGAACATATAATATAACACTAAATAATCGATTTTCTTGGTAAATATACATTTACTGAATTTAATTAAAACTTGCGTGGTTGTTATTTTTTTTACTTAACTGTTACAAAAAAAAATCTGTATTGTTTGCCTATACTTGGGTCGTTTTTTTATTCACACTATTCGTCACAAGCGCGTTCTATACACGGCGCTTAACTTCATATCATCTTTGAGAACAGTTTCAAATGTTTTTGTATCTACTGATTGTGATATACTAACACTTGGATTTTTTTTTATCATGATGTCAGCCTAATTAACGTTCCACCCACTGTAGGGCACAGGCTTCAACTGGAAAATCACTATGGGATTTCGGGTCATAATAAATGTATTAATGACGTGGACCCAGTGCGGATTGGTGGACGGCCACATGCTCTAGATTTGTTGGCTTTGCATTGCCACTTTTAGTTAATTTTTCTTTAGCCTACACATCATAATATTTATATAATTTAATGTGCTGTCGAATGTTGATAACAGAATTAACTGATTACACTAGTTAATTCTGTGCGAGAATAATACGAGATGGCTGCAACAATAGGCAAGTTTTGTTACGTAGGTAGGCGCGGAATGTGCGTAATATGGAATGAAATACGTGTCGTTTGTTTATGTGAGCTAATGGAATGTATTGTTAAAGTTGATAGAAGATAGACGGGGCCAAAGACTCAAGATTGACATTCCTTTTATACGATGCGATATCTCCCCTGTGTTACTCCTGGTGATACGAGAACGCAAATGGTGTTTTCTTTTCCTATAACAGTGTGTTATTGGTAAATATTGAAAATACATAATATTATTTAATGATGGTAAAGTATCTTCACGATGGGTGTTTCATTTCAGAATGTTTACAATATATCATTTTATACATAAATATCTTAAAGAAAATTGTATATGTATGTACGTCTTTTATGTGTATTATAATATATATTTTTTTAAATAGAAAGGACTCAAATTTTATGGAAAAAGTAACTCAAGTTTTCAGTGTCCACTAGACCTTCGGAAATCCTAATCGGTTTAATCCTGGAAATTTTGGTAAAATTTACACCTTAATACTTGAAATACACAAGCTTAGGCCGTATTTCAAATGAAGCTGAGTTTTATCATTAAACTTTAAATGTAGACTGTAGAAATAACCTTTACACACAATTAATTTAAATGTTGATGTTCTGATAATTTACCTCCACATATCGGAACACCATTCCGTCGGCATTAGAATATTCAATTCGTTTCAGAAACCATATTCCGGTTTAACGTTGCCTAAAATGTCTGTATGCAAAGTAGCGGGAAGTAACTCACCCCTGCATATTGGCAAATTAAATTTGCATTAATCGAAACTTTATTGCAAAGGTACAAAAGTTGTTGTTCAATGCTTGATTTACTTTCGAATAATTGTTTGAAGTTTTCGTTCCAGTTGTTGTACGGTGGTACCGTTGTTGACTCTACACAAGTTCGACAAACTTTGGACACCTCACCTGTGAAACTCAAGTTTCGTTTGTTTAAACCGTACTTATTTATTAATATGAAGATTTACAACGCTCATTAAAGGTTGTAGAGAATAAATTATTTCTTTTTATTTATTTATATACATACATTATTTATAAACAGTAAATATACTATGTAAAAATTAAACAATAATTTCATAATATTTCTAGGTTTTATGGTTAGTAGATACTTGGTAAATCTTAGGTTTTACTGGATAATCTTAGGATTCACCATTAGGATTAGGGCTTTCACTTATGTTTATATTTATTTATTAAACTTTAATCTCACTGTATTTTATTTATTTTGCTTCAAAAGAAATACCGATCGCTGTCTATCATACTCGTATTTATTTGAAGTTATAAAATACTTATAAACATTTCATGTGTTATCGTGGCTTGTCAGTGCGAAACATTGAAGCATAAAATTAGATTTTCATGTCAATATGTATATTAGGCTTGAATAGAAAGTTTACGTGGGCGGAAAATTGGCTGTGATCGAGTATCGCGAATATCTATAGATAACCTGTCATAAATGTGATGCGTTCGTGATGAGATAAGATTGAAGTATACGAACATGACAAGTGTATGGGACTACGTTTATAATATTATGTTCTTATAATATCCCGTTATAATTCCGTTTTATACGTAGTTCGTGATCTGAATTTTCTCAATATTTTGTTTACGCTGTAAAAGTATGTAGTAAATACATTGTCGGTCATCTTTGAAACCATACAATATTACTATTGATTGATGGAATCTTTATTAATATTACATATTAAAATAATCTATACTATAATATAATAAAGAGGTAAAATTGTGTGTTTGTATGTTGGGGGTAATCTCTGGAAGTACCGAACCGATTTCAAAAGTTCTCTCACAAATAGGAAGCTACATTATCCGTGTCTAATATAGGCTATATTTTATTTTGAAATTTTTGAATAACAATTTAGAAGAAAAAAATCTTATAAACCGAAGCGAAGTGAGGGCGGGTCGCTAGTATTGAATAAATCAATGTATAAAATGCAGGGTTCGTAAAAAAACGATATTTATAATAAATATCAAAATATCCGATATTGGATTTATATTCGATATATAAAAAAGATAAATAAAAAAGTGGTTTTAAAGTGTCAAACTTGTTAAATGAAACTTTGAGTTTGATTAATTGACTTATTTATTATAAAACAAAACAAAAAATAAGAGTGAAATTAAAGTAACAAAAAATTAAAGTAACAAAAAATTAGGGTCTTTCGAGATTAATAATAATCAGTCTACTTAATCAACATTCAACTAAATTATAATTATAATCTAGTGTTGGATCATTGGCAGTGATCATAATTTGTAGTTATGCCAGTATAACAATTTAAAAGCGTGGGATCTGGAAAAATTCTAGTTTTGACGATAAATATCAATTGATATATCGTGACATATATCATGATATATATCGGTGAACCCTGATAGATTGTAACTAATGAAAAATGTCTAATTATAATTATCGTCTTGTATAATATAATGCATACTAAATATGTTATACTAATATTGTGAGCTTTTTGTATTTATGTAAGAAATAAACTCAAAAAATAGCTAATAATGAACTTATTTAAAAAAAATATTATTTTTAGTAAGTTTTATGGAAGTGGACGTAGAATATATTTGGGTTCTCTAGGAAGTTACAATATTTTTAAATCAATAATGCCATTTTTGGAAAAAAATGAAACTGAAATAGATCACATGGTTACGAATTAATGCTTCAAATACGTATACAATAAGGTAGTATGTTACATGAAGAGTCGAAGTAAGTACCCATTAGCTCCCATTAATACCGCTATAATTAAACTTTCCTGGAACTAAGAAATGTTTAGCCTTACACTTTGTGCAAAAAAGTAATTAAGGCAGGTAATTAAGGCTGATAAATGTTTAAGCTCAATTTTCGAAAATTATTAATTGGGTATTAATTATTATATAAAACACAAATTATTATATACACACATTAATCGTTCTTATATAAATATAATCATACTAATATTATAAAGAGGAAAGATTTGTATTTTTGTATATTTGTAACGAATAAACTTAAAAACTACCGGACCGATTTCAAAGATTCTTTCACCATTAGAATGCTACATTATCCCTGAGTAACATAACATAGGCTATTGAAAAAATAAATAAAAAAATTGAAAAAAAAAAATCTTATAAACCGAAGCGAAGCGAAGGCGGGTCGCTAGTAGATGATAAGATAGTTTGTACAGTTGGTAACAGTTCAATTTTATACCCATAGACAGCTTAAGTAATAAGTACTAGAACAGATTATGTATATTGTACGTACACCCGTGGTGAAAATTTTATTTCCTCTCTACCCAAAGGTTGTTTGGCATCTCTTTTAGCGATAAGACCGCTTTTCGTGGATTTTGTATCTACAATGTTTGTTATTATTTTATTTTGGTGTGCAATAAAGGGTTTTATGTATCTAGAACATAATAGTTTAGAATAGATACATCAGAGTGTTGTTCACTGTACAAATTACTGACTACCGCTGTACAAATTGATAGGACTGCTTCGTGATATGAAGAGCCTCTAATCGAATTTGTTTTAACTGGTAGTCACGCTTATGTTTGTATTTACACCAGGCATGTGCTGAGCGACGGGCGGCTAGTGCTGGGCGCCCGGCGGTCGATGATGGACGCAGGTGGCAGCGGAGGTGGGACGATTCTACGGTGCAGAGCTTCCAACCGCGCGGGAGCTGTGCTATCCAGGCCGGTTCTGTTACAGCCAGGTCACTAGAAATATTATTATGAATGTAGAAATATTTATCTACGCATTTTTATAAATAATGCCTTACAGCATTATCTCCCAGTGAAACTTTGAACTATGCAGGACATGAAGTAGTAGGGGAGTAAATAAATGTAACAAATATAGAAGATAGAAAAAATAACGAATAAAAAGGATAGAAAATGTTATAGGAAAATACTTAAAGGGTTCCATCGTTACTGCCAAGAAAATGTATTAAGTGAATTAAAACGCCATAATTTCTAATTCAATAGATATTATTCAAAATGTAGCAAAAAAAATATAACTCAATTGTCGTTGTTCCTGTCTGTTATTGATTGTCGTGTTTCGTCTTCCGTCTTCCACTTAAGCGCGGGATATAATGGAAATGATGAAAACTGTAAACAACGGACTTGTGTAATAAACAGACGGACTAGAAGAGCGCAAAACAAATTACAACTTCGAGTTGAGTTGGACCAATTAACTTTCTGTTACACAGCGAGGGAAATATGAAAATAAAATGAGAAACGGCCCACGGCTGCGCCGGTTTTTTACACGGGAAAACTTTTAATTAAGGGATCAAATGACATTACAACAAGGTAACTTTTCTCTTGTTCAGGGCAGAAAAAATCTCGTAACGTAGGTACAGCGAACATTACGATGAACGCTCGAATGCCGTCATACTGCGGCCTAATTCTTTATTAAGGCTTGTTAAAACTTACTTAGTTTTCCCTTAGGGCGGTGTAAGAGCAGCCATTCGTCCTTACTAAGTTGAGTAATGTGCTCTTTAAGAAGTCAGTCAGTGTAATGTATTGCCTACGCCGGAAACCTTTGCCGTTCGTAGCTAAAACTTTGTGCAAATATAAGTAAAGGTAAGACCAGGTTTTATAGTAGGATTAAAAGTTTACTAGCCATGATAAACTACCTTAAAAAGACAAAATGTGAATGCTAAGTAACTATTTTAATTATCCGAGAAAATTGTAGATTAATAATAATTAATTCAATTGAAAATGTGAAATTTATCTACTGGCTACGTGGATTGGGTCTTGTTAGGTACATTTTTATCTTCATATTCTTTTTATGCAGCCAGAATATTAATATTTCGAAACTGAATATTTTCAATCTATTTACTTTTCCACGGAAGAGAGACTCTGCAAATTTTAATTAAAGATTGAGAGACATTACCTCTCTCATCGGAAAAATAACTTCATTATGTCGAAGCGGTTCTTTTATTGAATACCAAGCTTTTTAATGTCATCGATGTCCTTTGCTGAATACGCAAATGGTTCTTATTTAAAAAATAATTATTTCAATTCTTTTTCATATTAATAATAAAAAATAAAATAAAATAACGAATATTCATAGAACTTATTACAATATTACTTCGATCGATGTTAGAAGTATAATGAGATTTTACACATATTTCTCCTCACTACAAAAGATATTATGTAGATTGTAGCTTTTATCGAATTTAATTGTTTGAGAACGTATTAAACCGGCGTTGAATACTGTCTTAAAGTTGTGTTCGTTTTTTGTAGTAAGGAGGATTTTTTTCGTTATTTCATCATTCCACTACATTTTCATTTTAAAATTGTATTCACAAAAATATTGAACGTTTTTAACTCAAAGATATGTTCGGTATATGTGCAAGTGCAACTACTCGTATAGCTAAATGTATTGGTGTTGAACATTGAAAGGCGTTAGCCAACAAAATTGTGTTTAAATGAAGTAGCGGGAGCGACTTTAGAACATCCTATCTGTTGAGAACTTTGCTCAAGTTACCGATTTTACTTACCATATTTTAATATTTTCCTCTACAATGGCGTCGACTACAAAGGAAGAATTGAAAGGCAACAAATGGGGGCGCAGTAGAAGCTTATCTTCATTCAAATGAGTTTCGAAGAAAGTATTCGACACTGATGTTACACTTTACTTGTACCTGCTTCAATTTAACATGGAGTTTTTCAGTCAGTGAGCGGATCTATTAAGACATTTGCTTTGTTAAGCGACCCTTTGCTTTTGCTTTGCTCTTCTTCATTTTGTATATTAACATAATGTTTTGTAAGTATACGAATATTATACACATTTATCTTCTGGAATAATGTAAAATAAAAATAATGAACCGGAATTTTAAGAAATAAATGATATCACATATTAGTTAAAATTTTGTAATTTACGAATTATAAATATGTTATTTTTTATATTAAAGTTGGCAGATAGGTAGACGGCCGACCTGGTGGTTACCGTCGCAGGCGTCCTGCAATACCAGAATGATTACAGACACGCTGCCTGCCCTGTTCACGTTTAATTCATATAAATAGTAGACAAGTACATATTTTATTTACTTATACTTAACATTCTCTGATTCGTTTAAACTCTTAACAACATGAAACGTAAACCTACCTAAAAGCTTCCAAACCTAGTCAATAATGTTCAATAGTTAGTAAAATTGTTGCCAGTTGATTTGGACAGTAGTTTAAGTTAACTAAACTAAACTTATAGCAATTCTTGTAAACAACGTAAATAATTAAAATACTTTCATATAAAAATGTATTCCCTATTGAATAAGTCAATAATGAGACCGGTTCGCAAACAAAGGCATGTCGGGCGCAATTATTCCTTTATTTATTATTCCATCTTATTTTTGTTTCGTATTTCTTTCTTTCAGCAAGTTAAAAAGAAGTCTCCAGTTACGCATTATTAAAATGAAAGCGAAGCTTTGTAGGTTTTTATATAAGTACTACCTTTAAGTCAACAAATGGAATGTTATTTACATATTTTGATAACAAGTAGGTACGTTTTTATTTAATTTATTTGCGTGAGGCACTTTGATCATTGGGAAAAAGCCAGAAATGTAAATGTACACAAAATATATTGTGACTTACAAAGGCTCCATTTAAATGTTAAAAGTATTTTTTTTTACTTTCTGAAGGTATAAGTTAATATGCTACTGAAGTAAAATTCACAGACATTTACCACAATATTGCATTGCAGTATCATAACAGTACATAAAGTATGGGGTGTCTCTGATCAATTACGTTACATGTGTGTGTTAATAAACACAATGATCTATTTATGCGTTATATGTATATGACACTAACAAAACTACATATAAAAAGCGATAATTTGCTATTGACATTTTCGGTCTCTGAATGAACGTGAAACAACGAACATCAATTTTAAACATATTATAACATACTCAATCACGTAAGCCAGGCTGCGATAAACTTAAGATTGATAAATTAAGTTACTGTTTAGCGCTCCAACGAGAAGTTTTAACTAACTTTGTACAAACTTCGATTATCAATTACTGTGCATATATACAATTAGCTGAGATACTTTAAAATAGAATGTAATTACATTACTTGCAGCAATACATAAAAATGTTTTTACGCAGTGGAAGACAACATACTCTCACACACCTTACGGCAGCTGATGCCAGCAAAAGTAGGAAGCTCCGTCATACTCCGATGTGAAGTGTCTGCTCAACTCGGCTTAGTTGGCGTGACGTGGCGTCAAGACGGGTTGCCATTGGCTTCAGGCTATTTAGGAGCTGGTAAGATAATTGTTAACATTTGACTTGGTTCGTCAATACGACAGTCAAAGCGGGTGACTGTCAATATATTATGTAAACAAATATTCAGAGCCAGATGCACCGGGATTGTAGCTTTGATCTTAAATTCAATGACGTTGCTCTATAAACCCAACACTAGTTTCTAGCAATACGAAATCTATAATAGTTTATTCAACAGCATACTCGTATTGCATGTCCAAAGGAATCCTTCCAGAGGAATGAAATTAATGTATCTTAATGCATCAACTTCATTCCCCTATATAGTTATAGTATTACCCTATATAATTATAGTACATATGTAATATTATGTACTCGCCGATTTATTTTTTATTATATAGAATTAACAGATTTGAATTGGAGCGACGAGCAGACAAAAGTGGTTGAAGACATTGGGGTAATAGGATAAAGAGGCAAATGCAGTACATTTTACGGTTGTCTTCTTTAAGAGAGGGTTAACTTGGCCAGCCTGGTGCTCCCTGCGACTGCGATTGCAGCGTGCACCCTCTTCCTCCCAAATTAATTACCTTGTTAATACATTTAGGACAACATTTATAGATGATAAATTGTGTTAGATTCTCGCTGGGTGTCTGGTGCTGGAGGACTTCTAATGGGGACAGATCTAACACAAGCAGATATACAAGCGGAATACTCGTGTGTAGCATTAGACACTTCGAGTCCCACTATCACACTTACCACTGACGGTCAGTTTCTAAAAAAACATCTCGATATTTGCTTTCAACAACGTAGTGGTTGCTGATACTTTGTTCTTTTGTCAAATGAGCAGCTGATTGTAAAAAGAAAATTGTTTGAATAGATAGCAGTTTGCTGGAAAACTTTGAGGTGAATTCAATTGAAGCTCGAGCTGGAGATACTGTGATCGTACCCTGTGTCCTACGCCACATGACTGCACATACTGTCACGTACGTATGGAATGCTTCCTGCCCATCATAACTTTGCTTGAATGTGGACTTGGTGGCACGTATGCCGTACCATGGGTACGATATACTGGAAACCATTGAATTTATTACTTCATATCGGTATATATCAGGTATCCCAATACAAGACACAGGCCTCGCCTAGTAGATCGCAAACTGCAAAACTGACATCTTTCAATGCTGTAGATAGCTTCTCATAATCGCATTGCCAGTAAATATTTACAGTTAAAAAAATAGTATAATGTTTGTTATGTTCATTTAATTGTTTCTCGTTTTTAATTATCCCTTTATACAAGCTTTTATTCAACTTCACGAGTTTTAGTTTGTTAAAGTCAAATAATCTTAATCTTAATTTTGTTTCATGTCAAATTGTTTCCAATTACTAACACTGGGTTAAGATTTATGATTGATTACTAACACATATTATGGACATTTTGTATGAAAATAAAAATTATTATTATTATTATTAAATTTTGCAAGTCCATTTTAACCCACTGCCGACGACAATACAATAATCTGATGACATTGACCTGATGCTACAGCTAGGAAGGCCAGCATACGGTGGAACTCCTCAACGGCGATTGGTAGACGTGTCGTGTTTGGGCTCGTTTGGCTCGTAGTTTTAATAATAACATCTTGGTATCATTAACAACCTTAGTGTCTTACCGTCGTACCAATTTAATTAATTTGTTTACCACATGAAACATCAACAAATAATGTAATGACTTCTATGTTTATTTCCTTCTTTTTAGTGCATTTTAATAGAAGCTTGCTTTTAAAAGTTTTTTTACGTTTAATTTATTACATTGCTCTGATTGACCGTCAGTTGGCAGCGGCAAGAGGTGGGCGGGGCTTGGTCGGCTGTGACTGAAGGAACTGCGCGAGGGACGCGAGGAGCCGCTCTGGTCTTCCCCTCGGCTCGTGCACACATTGCCGGGAGGTATGCGTGCGCTGCCGCGCCTGACTCTCCCACCAGAGTCATTGTGCGACTCGCCGTGTATGAACCGCTCACTATTGCTATTACGCCGGATCCATTGGTGAGTATACATGATTATTATTATACCAATATAACTATAATATAGGTAGGAATATCGAGAGCTTTATTTGGATGTTACCATACCATGTTATTACCCGTGTTTTTCCACGTGTCCTTCCAAGACTCGGCACCACACGATCTTCCGCACTTATTATCCAACCGGAAAATTTATTCATCGTCTAAGTGGACATTGAATAAAAATTGTTTTACTTTCATGTAGAGTCATCGTTACTTTTACATTATTTCATATCCTTAAATTCCGGTTGATTCGCAGAATTAAAAATTTGAAGAATTTGTACTTTAATTTCTCTATTTTGGTTCGTACCTTTTTTTAAAAATATAAATGCGGTCTAGTTTTCTCTTATAGAACATTATTTAGTTCCACGTTAACATCCCATTAAACTAAATTACTTAATTGTTAGAGAACATGGCATTTATAGATGATCTCCTAACAACATAATCGTCATCCAGATGATAGGCACAGGAGGCAATGGTTACTTCAACTGTTCAATATCGGGCGGACGCGGAGGAGGCGTCACCATCAGCTGGCAACATGAGGGACGCCCACTTCATGCGCCTCAAGCTCGTCTCTCTGTGGGCCCAGTACGAGCTCATCACGTTGGACTGTATCAGTGTACCGCATATGACCATTCAGATTCCGCTGTCGCCGGAGCCGAACTTATTATCGCTGGTAATATTTTATTTTATTTAACTTCCTAGGGTCTTACTTTGCAGTAATTGTAATCTCAACTGACCCAGTCAAATTATCAGAAAATTAATAATAAATTGTAAGAGTAAACCTACTTTAATTGTTTATTTATTGGAATTGTTTGACCGTATATTATGTGCAGTCAACTTTTGTACTGGGTATCAGACAGGCCGCCACGACTTGTGTCTACGTTCAGTGAAGCTATCACAAGGATAGGACAAAGTATAGCGTTAAGATGTGCCGGCGCTGGCGTTCCTCCTCCACGTATAGTTTGGACATTAGATGACAGACCGTTACCATCAGCGCCGGATAAGTAAGCATCAGTAGAAATATTATCATCAGATCGCTTGCTTTTATTGTCATTTCTAATCTCTTAACTTTGTAAATACATATGAGTATATGAAATATATACAGAAAAATAGATAAGTTTGCATGGTATAAACTTTGTTCACATACTAGAGCCGAAGTAAAATATTGTTACACTTTCAGTGAATCAATTAACATAGTAAGTAAGGTGCTGATTGCATACTATGCTACTATGTTAGGTGCAGCACGAGTTGCAGGCTGCAAATATGCGAAGTGCTTGTAAACTTATCTATTTTGTCCTGTGTACAATTTGATTTAAATTATTCTTAGATACCCTCGATTATATGGTCGTTTTTAAAATAACGATAATATAATCGATAAAATCTTTCAGGTATAGCGTTACCACAAGAGCAGAATCTTTGCCTGGCGCTGACGAAGGAACAATAGTGTCCACTTTAAGTGTGACAATAAGAACTGCAGATGAAGGTGGAAGATATGGTTGTAATGCTACTAATTCGCGTGGTTCCCATGCCCACCATGCAAGACTGAATGTATTTGGTAATCATGTTGCATTACATTCTATGAGTTCACATTCTGATAAGTCATAAGTTTTGCTGATAACTTGTGCTGATGAGTGCTGAGTGTGAGTGCTGATAAGTCAAAGCAGTGCGAATTATTAATCTATTTGGATGTTATTCTCAGGTCCGCCCAACATTAGATATTTGCCAGCTATACACGTAAAAGTTGATACAGATGTGACATTACATTGTCCTTATTCAGGGTATCCTATAAAGTAAGTAACTTAAGAAAAAATGGCTTTAATTTTGTTTGTAAAGTTTTCTTAATTTTGTGCTAAATTTTAGAGAAGTGATTTGGCGTCGAGAAGACGGTTCCATAGTGGACGTGGCTATGGAACCTGGCGATGAACGCGGCATATTAAGGGTGACGTCAGTAAGAAGTGCTGCGGCTGGCGGTTATACCTGTGAGGTACGAGCTGAAAGTGGGGAGTTAGCTCGGAGGACTGTTCGAATAGATGTGCACAGTAAGTATATTACTGAAATTGATAACAAATATGTAACTGATTTAGTAAAGACAAATATCAAGTGTTAGTTAATATAGATTATATAAAACTTATCACTTAACAATCAACAGAACCACCAAAAATTACACCTTATCACTTTCCCGAGGAACTTGAAGTAGGAGGTAGTACACAAGCTACTTGTAGCCTGATATCTGGCGACAAACCTATACAATTTACTTGGCATAAAGATAATTTGCCAATTCCACCTGTTTTAAAGGTAAGTGTTGCTAAAATAGATCATAATTATAAAAGTTATACGAGTATGAAACGACTGGTACAGTGTCCATAATTTACAGGTTGAACAAAAAAATATGGACTTTTTTACGATATTGATTATACAAGACCTCACATCTGCCCATACTGGTGAATATACTTGCAGAGCATCTAATGATTTTGGGACTGTTAGTCACAGTGCTTCTTTGACTGTCAAAGGTATTTTTTCTTTTCTAGTATTGTTGGTTTCTTTTGAATCTGTAATTATATTTCTACAATTATTAAATCTGTAGTGATATTACTACAATCTTTTATATCTTTTGAAGAATATGTCTTCTATGATGACCTTATATGACTTGTTTAAACCCCCATTTACTATGAATTATTTGAATAGCGTAACATGTAAAACAGTGTTCATATATAGAATCGCCAACTTGGGTGTGGCGAGCTCAGAACACTTCGGTGTCGGCTGGAGCGGCACTCCTCCTACCTTGCTCTGCCAAAGGACAACCGACCCCTAGGATTTCGTGGGAATATTCTTCTGGTAAGTTTTTATATTATACTTGCACAATTGTATAATTTTGTAAAGGTTTTTAAATCTTTATAGTAAAGAAAGTAGAAAATCTATTACCCTATTTGTCGTATGCCTTTCGATTGATCCCAAAGAGATTTCAGTTTTATCTAATCTCTACGATAATTATATCTACCTCTGCTAGCTCTTTTTTGTACCATTTACTCTAGTCATAACTTCAGACGCACGGGCTCAAAAATATCGCTCTTTGCTTAGAGAGTAAAGGCACTCAACGCTTAAGTGGAACGTTGGCCCAATTAGTGTTTATACTTTTTTAAGCAGTGCGTTATTTTTGCGGTTGTGTGTATAAAGGCTATCCCATGGTCATACCCTGCAGAAAGAGCACGGTTTCGTCACAATTATGTAATTACTAAAGAAATAATACATTTTTCCTTTGAAATAGACGGAGACAATTGGCGTCACATATTGTGGGGCCAGTCTGAGTCGAGCGACACAAGCGGGGGCTCCATACTGTCTGATGGTAGCGTGTGGTTGCGCGCTGCGTTCCCTTCCCACGAGGGTTGGTACAAGTGCACTGCGCGGGCGCACCATGCCGTTATACATCATTCATTTTATTTGGACGTTAGAGGTATGTAGTGGCAGATTAATGTCGATATTATATGTATGTATTGTAGGTTAGAATTAGTGGTATCTTGTCTTGTAGTGGTAGCACAAGATGGTTGATGCGACGTTTCGGATTTATTAGAGTTTTGATTGACGCAAATTGTGTCACACAATGTTCACTACTCTATGGAAGTGTACATTTAACTGAAGATGAATCACTATTAACGGTCACCATTGTACACAGTATTGATGAGTTTAATAGTAAATACTATCTGACAATGCTCTCATAATTTTGCCTCTTCTCATGCTTTTATCATGACTCATAATTATGTCTTTTCTCATGCTTTTATTTCTTTCTTAATTTTGATGTGCATTTAAACAATACAAGGTTTCAATGCAGTCTTCGTCTTTATCATGTATGATTATGGTAATGAGTGATATTGTTTAACAACACTGATGATTCTTATTCTCATATCAGAGCCGCCAAGACTAATTCGTGGTGGGGGTGGGGGTGAAACGCGGTGGGTGGTGCGGGGATCAGCGGCGCGGCTCACGTGCACCGTGAGGGGGGAGCCGGAGATATACGTGCATTGGACCCATGACTCCAGACCTTTGGCACTGCAGTAAGTACAACGATGGACTTACTCCAAATACTAATTCTGAAATGTAGTTCCAAGCACTGTTGAAATGTAGTGAATTGTTTAGTTTTTTCCTGTGTATGTTCTGCAATCAAAGTATTTAATAAAGACTAGTGGTGTCCCCCACTTCGTTCGCGTGAACTTTATATTGCTTCCGGTGGGAACTTTATAAAGGGTCTGGATGAAAAGTACCCTAAACCTAAACTCGGCACGTGAACTCTCATAATTTTAAATTTTGTTAAAATCCGTTTAGGAGTTGTGGCGTGATATGGGTTCACACAGACAAACAGACAGAAATGCCAAACATTTTTGTTCTCGTATCATTTGTACTTTGTTACGATTTTATTAAATGTATAAGATTTACGTTAAATACATTTAACTGTTCAGTTGCGATATATTCTCTTTCAAAATTGCCACATATGAAGTTAAAGAAGTTAAAGTTTAAGAACCTTTTTAATTTCTTGATATCCTCTTCTAGTTCTGTCATAAAAAACCTAGAAATTAGACATTTCTAACGAATATTATAACAGATACTGAAGCAAATATCCTTTGTGGACAATTTTATTAATACCGTTTATGGTGAAACGGTCGAAAAACTGTCACTAAAGAATAGTCGTTGTCATGTGTTATGTAAAATTAAAAGAGAAATTTGGTTATATGAATTTTGTTAAGAGTTTGGACTGAATTGTTCTTGGTTAGTGGTGCAGGCGGTGTGGAAAGCAGAGACGCAGGCAACGGCGCAATCACTTCAGAGCTGACGATAGCCCAAGCGGGGCCCGAACACGCGGGCGAGTACCGCTGCCTAGCAAGGAACCTATATGGCAGCAATGAGCTCAAGTACCGCCTTTTTGTTAAAGGTGAGTTATAAAATAAGAGAGATAGTGATCATAATTGAATAAACATAGTTGATGAAACTGCTCGCAACTCTCGACGTGGACTATCCGCCTCTTTAGTCAACTCGTGACCATGGTTGGTGCAACCCAACTGAGAAACGTCGAGTAAAATATATAAGGTAAAAAATCGCGTTTAAATTGACAAATATGTGTGAAAAACGCGAAAATTTTTGTATCTTCTTTAGATGTCATAAACTAAAGTGGCAAAAGTGGCAATCTGGTCATAACTTCAGACGCACGGGCTCAAAAATATCGCTCTTTGCTTAGAGAGTAAAAGCACTCAACGCTTAAGTGGAACGTTGGCCCAATTAGTGTTTATACTTTTTTAAGCAAAGTGCGTTATTTTTGCGGTTGTGTGTATAAAGGCTATCCCATGGTCATACCCTGCAGAAAGAGCACAACAACAGTGCCGATGTAGCGGCCATGAAGATTCCATGAAATGAGTCAAAAAACGTGCGTGGTGGCGAACATTGAAAGAAGCATATCCAGCAGTGGAGAGACATGATGGTATGTTATGATAAATATCGGGTCAAATAGCGAACAACCTGTCCGAGGTGATTGTCTTTTTATTTGGTGATTTAAACTGAAACTAATATAGGGTCACATACCCACTTATTGAATAAGTCGTTATCGAGCTGCAAAGAAACTTGTAGTCCTCTTCTTGATCGATTCTTCATATATATGTAATTTACGTTTAAAATTAATAAATCAAATAATATCTGTCAATTTGTACAGCTTATCTGTATCGAGAGGTTAGAGTAAATTCGGGTCACGTTTCCAGTTACACGGGCGACTTTTATGAAAACTCATTAATCGCGCAAATTACGACCAACTAAATCCTATTTGTTGACGGAATCCAGACCAAATGCTACAAAAAAACAACTACAAATTGTTTGCTACCTCGCTACTGACTAAGCTCTTACGCCATAAACCCTCTATCTGATTCAAACGACTTCTTTTTGTCTTAATATTTCTGAGTTCATGAACATTTGCCAAAATACATTACACAACAAAGTTTGTGAGTCTAAATCGCACTAATAATAATTTGACGCAATGTGGTGTGTCGTAGCTTTTGGGTTTAATTAAATCTCCAAAACACGTTCGCTGCGTGGGCCCGTGGAGCTGACTTTCAGCTGGTGCTACAAAGGCCTATTAAACCTGTTACATGACTTTTTATATATGCGTTATCAGGTCGAAAGCACCAGTTCGATAATTTTACTCATTCGATAGTATATTGTTATTTTTAACGTTATTACGAATTTCAAGTACCTAGTTAACGTTTGCTTCGTTGGTAAATTTTATTATTATAAAGTATAAAAATAATTAATTTAAATTATCGGGTCCCCTTTGTCCGATATTCGCTCTAAAGTATGTATATCGATAAACATTTTTTTACTTTAATTTTTTTACTTATTAGCAGCTTTTTTGGTATTTAATTGCTGTTATAAATTCAGCTCAATTATACCTTTATATATTCTATACTTAAGACCTTGTTTCAATATGAAGTAGTATGAAGACTTTTTTTTGCTTTTTAGTATCTATATTGTGATTTTTCTTGTATTATTACGACAATGACATTTAAAAACAACCGACTAGTTCGCGATGTGAACTACGCTCGAGTACTACACTAGATAAACTGGTTGTAATCTGGTGCGGCTATCGGATCATCGGTCCTTTGGACCCGATATACGCACCTAGCGAATTTTTATCTCTCTGATCGGTATCAGGTCGAAAAGATCCGATACATGTTTTTACACTAGTAAATAGGATTCAACGAGGTAGTTACAAAACAGTATTTGCTTCTTTCCTACTCTCTCTGAAATCAAATATATGTGTCCTGCACCAGGCGTTGGCTAAGCGTTTCTACGCGTGCACCCCAGGACAGTTACCTGTCAGGCTTTTTGGACCTGATAACGCAGTCAACGTGAATGACAAAACTGCCAAAGTTAAATTTCATGTGGCCGAAAAAATTGAGTGTGAACGATTACTTGATTACTTAGTCATAACGCGTATAAAACTATCGTAAGCCGCTTCGTAAATGTATATTTGACAGGATTCCAGACATTCGATTAGTTGAAAACAGTACATTTAACAATCGGTTCTGACATTTTCTTTTGCTAAGATGAACTTATTGTACTCGCTCGCATGCTTTGTTGGCTTTTACACTTACCAAGAAAATTCTAAATGTAATGTTAAATATGCTGTCATGATAAATGGACATTAAAGTGTTATGAGTTAAATTTATCATTATGAGTAGTTTTGAAAGACTGAATTTTACAAAGTTCATCAAACATACTGAAAATCGTGCCAGAACGCGTTAAAACTGTTTTTATGATCCACTTTCTTTAAAATCACGTTCTGCCAAGGAATCTTTAAATACTCCGCTCGAAGTCTTTCAGTGTACGAGTAAAATTCTTTAATCTTTTATTGTGAAACGAGAAAAGGGACCTTATTGTCAGTTCTAGTTTCCCAGATATTGACATTGGTGAAATCTTAAAAAAACGATTTATTTTGTTGCTTTATCTTAAAAATGAGATGTTAGAGTATGTTTCTGTCTAACATAATCTCACAAAGCAATGCAATGCAACCAGCCCTTTCAGTATCTACTCTTACACATGGGCCTCGTCCAGCACATTGTCTTGTCCACGAGGTAGCTTGTAGGTCCTAACGCCTAACGCTGCCCAAACGGGTGGCGAGGCCACTTTTTTAGAGGTGTAGTTCCTCAGGGCTTGTGATAACCGCTTTATTAATCTTATATAACAACATAACATAATCTTGACACAACGAAATTTTAAGTTAGTAAATTTTAACCAAAATTATTAAGTCCATATCAATAATAATATCAGATAACTTATGATTGTTTTCTGTTTATTATAAATAGAGCGTCCAAGCGTGCCAGAAGAAGTTCGCGTATCAGAAGTGTGGTCGCGTCGGGCTCGTATCACGTGGCGAGTGGCTCGCGGCGCGCTCGTCACCCACTACTCGTTGCAGTACCGTGCACTCACACGCGAACTCACAAACGCTCCGCTTGACGCCCCGCTGCCTGCTCTGCTCGACACCTGGGACACGCCCGATGTTCTCAACCTCACGTTGGCTAATTCGGATTTGCTTCATGTCGCGTAAGTTTATCCGGGCTATGAATATGATAATGTTGTATCAATTTGTATTTGATATGTGTAGTAACAAGTTACTAGATATGACATACATATATTATGTCAATAGAATTTCACTAGATTTGTAGGTATCGAGAATCTATATGAGAATACATAGATATGCTAATGCATAATAACACTAATGCATACATAGTTATGCATTAGTGTTGTTGTAGGTACTCGTGGTATCGAAGTTTTAAATACTGAATTATACTTCAGTCGACAACATCTTCCATACTCATATTTTGTAGCATATGCTCTCATATAATTGCTTGTTATGAAAAAAACAATTAAATGAACTTGATTTTTTCAAATCGAATTCGTCCAGTGCGTTCACAACACGAATACAGTAGCAATTAACTTTTATTCAACCTTATTATTTTACAATAAGACTGCACCATCTGGCGTCAAGTAACAGTATTTTTTCAGTTTTTATTAGTGATGGACAATGTGAATTCTATTAATTTTCACCAGTCGATAAAATAATAAATTATGCACGAAATAATACTCTTACTTACGGAATCTTTGTAAAATAGGCAAAAGTATGACATAAATAATTAATGTGACTTGTACAGTCAGCATCAGTAATATGTATCCATACATTCCATACATCCTCCATCCATCCATCCATACCCACAATAGACAAGCAGTGTTAAGTGCAAAACTATTCACGTATGGGCGAAAATTATTGAACAATTTTTAACAAATGCACCACATAGCAATTAACTGATTTAATTCATATTCTTTTCTTTTCTTAGTGTTTTCAAGGATGAGTATTTCAAATTTGATATCGGTTTTTAAATACACGTTGTTAGGTGCCACTCAACATTGAAATTTTGTTTCTTTGAAAAACCAAGAAATACAAAATTTTAAGCCCGATTTCGAATTTAAGATAGCGACTCCACTCAAAACTAAAAACTGGTGATCGGTATCACATTCAATGTTTTCGAGAACAAATTATTCAAAATTTTAGCCAGTTTATAAATCCTAAATTACTGATGCTACTGAAAACTGAGATTTTGTGATGAAACTGGTGTGATACAAGGTTTTGTTGTCCTGTCTAAAACGTTCGTAGCGTTCATTACTCAGACCGGGCGCTTGGGTTCTGGCGACGAGCGCACACATTAGAATTGTAATCATAAAAAAAATCCTATTGTAAAAACTGGTAGAATTGTCTCTTCTCTCGATACTGAATAACCTACTTTCAGCTTATGCAATATTTCAGTGGCATGTTGTATTTTTACCACTGTTCCCAATTACCCTGATTATGATTCTTCTCGCCGATCAGGTCGGAGGGTCCCGGCCGCGCGGGCGCGTCGGTTGCCGGTCTCTCACCGGACATGCGATATGCTCTTCGCGTCGCCGCCTCTAACGACGTCGGCTCGTCGCTGTACACCTCTCCACTACACTTCACCACCAGGGAAGAAGGTACGACATACTTTATACCCGGACAGGTCAGCTGAACAATTATCGTTCTTTTTGTTTGGTCGATAACTTCTGTCGATATATTTTCAACAAGATTATATTTGAATCTATCGATACCGTACTATCAGCCTGTGTCTCCCCACTACTGGATATAAGTCTTTCCCAAGGACCGCCACCACACACAATCTTCAACTCTTCTCATTCAGCCACTACCGGCGACTTTCTTTAAGTCGTTAGTCCGCGTAGCCGGAAGGCGTCCCAAACAACGTTTCCGGTGCGTGACATTCACGGACTCAATTATTGGTTTCAAAATATTTGTGTAAATGATCTTTTGTCTTTTATTTCGTTAATTCGTCATCCGATCAATGCACTGACAACTTAAAAAAAATGCCGATTGTTTATTTAATTCTTCATTTATTACGTTGCATTATTCATTACATTTATTAGAGGAGACAGACTGATCGTATAACATTAAATATTTGGATGAGGCATTTCGCTTACCTTTAGATATGGTATAGAAGGCAGGCTGATAACTTTATCCTTATTTATATTTACATGCATAATTATTCAATCTATTCATAATCTTTCAATTTTCTGTTATCATTCCTAAAAACCTGTTTACATGAACTGTAATTGAAGACTTGTTTGCGCAGTTAAGTCGAGGTCGGAAACAGAAACGTTCGAAAAACTATTTCGGTAATATAAAGAATCGTAGTTGGTACGACGAATTTCTAAGAACGTTTTCGGAGCACTATCTGCAATGTCTATTGAGGATGTTTTACAAAATAAATATATTTTACAGAACGTAACCGTATAAAATAAACTGCATTCATTTTATTTAACTTGTTTTGAAACAAAATCTTCTTATTATTCTTATTCAGAATGGCAGCACATTCAGTAGACGCGTAAAAACGTACAGTCTAAACTAAATCACTGTTACAATTGCAGTCTTGCGACTGAAGTGTGTTATACAAAATATTTTTTTAATATAGAATATATGTGTTATAATAAGAATAGATGGCAGACGAGCGGGCGGGCTACATGATGGTAAGTGGTCATTGCCGCCCATGGACACCTGCAACACCAAGGGGCTCGCGGGTACGCTGCCGATCATGCAGAATCCCGTACACGATCCTCTTGAAGAGCCCCATATCATAGCGTAATCGAAAACCTCAGCTGGCAGCTCATTCCAAAACTGTCAGGTTCGCGGTATAAAGTGCCTTTTTGACCGAACTGTAGGCAGCGACTCTATGTCAAGGAAGTGCAGATGAACCGCACGACGATGACGAGCAGTGTGATGGTAAAACCCGAAGTTGGCTTCAAATTGAACAGTTCTTCAGAACATTTCCCATTATATTTTTAATTATGTCAAATGTGAAGACATTTAAAAGAAGTTTTAGAACAACCAAAAGTTGTTTATCACACTTACCTTTAAGCGTTATTAAGGGATGAATCCCCTGTATTTACAAACAAGAAATTAATTAAAAGAGTTTTGTTCCGTCGTAAATTATGTTTCATAATCTTTTGAAGTAAACGTAAGCTGATATGTTAAAATGGTATAAGACATTATGAACCGTATTATATCTAAGAAAGGTTCAATAATGTGTGCACAATGACACGATTATAGAACACCAAATGTAACCTACACAAGTAGGGAGGAAGGAATAATAAATCAAGCAATGTAACATTTATGTTACAACAAAGTGGTCTTTAATACCAACAAAGTAGACCCAAGTAAGGCTGACGTTTTGTAGACCAAGTTACCTTTAAAACTGTTTGAAGGAAGATGTTATAAAGGAAGATTTAATGATAAATGCCACGATTAATATTGAGTGTCATAATGTAATTAAAGTCTGAAGTGAAATGTGTAGTTGTGAAATTAGGAACTTGCCATTTATCATTTTTAAGGTACCCCCTTTCTTTATGAATCTTCGTTATGATTTTTTTTACCTTTATGAAAAGATGTCCGAAATTACTGCGTGACACCATGAAAACACTTTCAAGTTACCTCATATAACCTTCGAGCTATTAGTCGCTTTGTCGCGGGTTGCATGCTCAACGTCGAAACATGAATAGATTTATTTTCTAACTTTAATTATGATTATGATCTGTTTCATCCTTATAATATATACTATGTGTATTGGCTAAACAAAACTTGTACCCGATTAAATTGGGATCAATCGGCGTAGCAATTGAGATCTTACTTTATACCATCAATGAACCAAATTACGTTTATAACTTATTAATCATACTTCAACTACCTTAATTAAATTATGTTCCCAATTACTCTGATTCATCCTATATAAAAAAGAAAAATATTATATATTGTGTAAAAACATAAGGAAATGAGTTATCAAATATATTGTGTACAGCGCCCGGCGGTGGTGTGCGCGATATCACGGTGAGAGCGCTCCGAGCCCGAGAGCTTCATGTCACCTGGCAGGTAATATAGCAGTATTTTTTACATTAATACTGTTTACATTTTTAATAAGTTTTTTATTGTCTCGAAACATTCATGAGTTTGAACTTCTATTCATGAATTGTTCAGTTCAAATGATGAACATTATTATTTTTTAAAAGTATGTAATAATCAGTCAATGACATGACTCACATATCATAAAATTCAGATTTAAAGAAGTATGTGACATTTTTTCAGAATGCATACTTGAGTTAAGTATAATAAATCTGAAAATTTAATTAAAAATCTGGGGCGCGCTGCGCTAGTAAGTTTTCCGTTCCGTTTACCGTTTAAAATCAAATAAAAGTTAACCTACTTATAAGGAGTAGTAACAAAAACATTAAATTAGTGATTTTTTATTGTTATCTTGAACATAACCTTATCTATTAAAATTTAACATTAATTTTATTTTGTTCTCTTGTCTCTTCCTAAAGACATTTGGCACAAAGTCACAACTAAAGGTGTTAGTAAGATATATAACCAAATAACTATTTTGAATGTTCTAACTGAACATCCTCCTTAATCCGTAGCCTCCACCAAGAGACACTTGGCACGGCACATTGCTGGGGTATACAATCAGATGGTGGGAAGTGTCAGAGGATGGCAAGGGGTCTGTTGATAGCTCGGGGTCAGAGAGTGGTGCTAGTGCGGATGCGACCAGTACTACCCTCAGGGGACTGAAAGCGGCGTCAAGATATGGAGTCACAGTGAGGGCGTACAACGCAGCAGGCAATGGACCTGTATCACCGCCACATTATCGACATACTTTGGAGTCACGTGAGTATATATTAAAACAAATATGATTCAATATACTCTTAAGTCGTAATATTAATATCACACGGCGACAAGATTTGAGGACAATGTGAACGCGTACAACGCAGAAATAATTGGTCGGTCACCGACACATCTTGGGCTCTATTAAGTTTTAATTTATTATTAGTTTATTAATTAAGGACCCTAGAACCGTTAAGATTTAAAAATACGTATAGATAACCCTTTACCATTGCCATACAAATAATGGTATTTATTAAAAAAGTATACAGTCAACTTTTAGAGTTCAGAACACACAATTATTAGTGCATTTCAATATTCAGTGTAGTTGTTTTTATTTGGCACCTGTCTGTTTCTACTTTGCTGCTGTCGATGTGGTAGTGTAAAGTTGTGAGAACAGCACAACTTTCAGGGAACTTCAAGATATGGAATCGCTGTGAGATCATACAATGCAACGCCGTAAGCAATAGACTGTTACCGTCGCATTATAGCCTCTCTTTGCAGTCGCATGACTTCGACAATATACTCGAATATTCGAGTATATGGTGTGATTAAGTGAGAGTTTGACGTTGATAATAATAGAAGATTAAAAAGGATTAAACGAAAGTCCATAGTCAGTAAGCGGGGTGAAGGGATTAAAATGATTGAGGCAGCCTCACGGTACCGAAATTGTGGGAGCGTACAGTCTACTCACTGCATATTACAGTGGTTTGCGGCTCCTGAACCAACAACTGCTTAACAACAGATCGATTTATACCTATGGGTATAAATCTGAATACGTTCTTAATTAGAGCGACAAATGCGTCATTTTGATTTAAATACGTAGTATGTTGGTTACTGTACATATTAGCGCCAAATTATCGACATACTTTCCAATTGAACAAATATTTTTTTACTTCATCAAAATTGGTATTCCGAAATTGTTTAATGAATAAAAGAAAGATTTGCATTTTGAGACGTTGGAATTTCAAAAGCCTATCTCTAGTCTAAATGAATCTTCCTTTACGCCAATTATCGTCACGTTTCGATAAATCAAATATACTGTAACAGATTAAAGCAGAAACCTCCTAAAGGCCGTTTAGTAATTTTAAAGGGTCAGAATAATGAATAACAAGTTCATTAATATGCATAGTGGTGAGATACGTTGGAAAGTCCAATAACTAAGCTTAAAACTTGAACGAGTTGTTGTCGCGGCACCTAAATAAATCCGCACTGCGTTGCTATCGGCGTGAAGAGACGATCGTAAATTTTCCCATCAAAATGCAAAATGGCTTAATTGGACCGTAGCCTTTTCGATCTAGGTCAAACGATTCAGATCAAATTAAAAGCACTCACGAAAATTTTATTTGTTCCCTTTTATTACTCGAAAGAAATTTAAGTGACAATGCTTCGACGTTTTTTCTCTGACCACATTTTAATTTCCATTCGCGTAATAGCTATGTAATTACATTTGCAATTACAAATGCGAGTGATTTTCATTATTTTGGGCTACGTCGAATTTGAAAATTCCAATCTATGAAACGTATTTCCTATTGGTAAATCATTTGTTTCGACTATTACAAAATAATAACAACATTGATATAGAAGTGTATATAGAATATAGAAACAATATTGATATCGAATTGTTAGAAAGTGGAATGGAAACACATTTACACATAAACTTCTTATAAACATTAATTTAAGAGATTCAGGAGGGGGAGAACTTAAGGTGGGGGAGAGTGCACGCTGCAATCCAACAGCCGCTGGGCGCGCTCGACTGGCCACGTTACCCCTCTCTCACAGAAGACTACCTTGAAATGTACTGCATTTCCCACTTTATCGTATTTCCCCAATGTACGTACGTGTTTCGGTAGTGAGTGAGATGTGCCAGAGCCCATTCCCATCCCATCCTATCCCTGCCCATTTTCCCAACCCTTTCTTCAAATTCATTCCTGTATCTCCAAAGGTAGGCAGCGCATCCGGGGGCGTGCCAACATTTATCATTTTGGACTAATGTTGGCATGTATCGCGGATGTCTATGGGCGACAGTATCCACTTACCATCAGGTGGACTGTATGCTCGTCTGCCGCCTTCGTACATAAAAAAAAAAAAATTACGTATTTCAGACTGCAAATAAATAATTAATTATTTAAAGTTAAGCAAGTTGTAATGAATGTAATACATCTGTTTGTTTTTGACAATAAAATCGACGCAAATAACAGCGTTAGATATCCATTGTGTAATATATAAAGGTGAATACTCTGTGTTTACATTCCCCTTTCTCTTTAAAAAACAAAAGGCGGGATTTGGCACTTTATAGAAGCTCTTGGAAAGACCTAGATTTACAGTTAATGCACACACGTTTGTCGGTGATGTATGATAATGACGCTTTAACGAATGAGCATTGTACATTCTGCATTCATATGGAGCCATTCTCTTAAAAGTATTATGGTACGTTGTAAAAATAACAGGGTATTTTGTTTCTCTGATACAACTGTCATCTCTTGATCATTATGAAGTCATATTTTAAAATAATAATATTGAGGTTCTTAATAAATAGTACCTACGGATATATGCGTGTGATAAAAGGATATTATTTAAAAAACTTTACCCTTCCTATCGCTTCCTATCGAAGTGTTGTTTTGTTAAAAGCCCGCATCATCTTCACAAGTATCCTTTATGAGTATTAAGTATAAAGTAGTTAGTGTTCGACGAGTGTAATTTTGTATACTATCGCAGCTTTCGCTGGTAGATCAGATCTGTCGTTTAATAGCATTCACTTACCGCTGACAAAATTTAGTGTGTAAAAGATGCATTTCCGAAGATTGAAATCATACCATTCTGGTTATATTTTTGAGTTATTTGAGTTCGAGAAAAAAATATCATGTTTGTGTTTTTAAAATAATAAGGACTTTTTACAGAAAAGTGCCGATAATTTTAGTGACGATTAACTTTTTACTTAATTATGATTCCTCATAGTTTCATTTCACGATATGCGTGTCGATTATAATATATAATACATTGCCAGTATATGAGGAGCGCCATCAAACCTTTGCAACTTACTCGAGATTCTTATTGTACGTTTACTTTAATTGTGTTCCATAGCTCCTAACGGCGGACCGGAGGGTCTGTCCTGTATCTCAAGCGGGTCGAGCTCATTGCGCGTGTCGTGGCGGCCGCCGACTGCCGACGCGCGTGGCGGCATTATCACACACTATACGCTTCAGTATACAAGACGAGATGCCGACCCTTTACAGCCAATCCAAGATGCTTATTTGAGGGTACAGGTAAAGTATTCAGCTGATTTAGCTTCACCTTGTTCTGCCCTAAAAGAAAAAAATTATATTCTCATTAGAAATCACCATCGGTTGATATTTATTAGTGAAGGTTTGTTGAACATTTCATATTTTCCATATTTTTAAACTCAACGAAGTATAGTAAACAAAATAAGTTCAAACAAGACAATCTTCCTTGACAAAGAACTGCTGCGTAGTGTGCGGTCTTCAAGACAATTTATACCGTGAAGCCGATAGCTATGGGCACTGAGGTTTTCCCATTGAGCTACGACATGGAGTTTTTCAAGAAAGCTGTTTAGCACGTGTCCATGGGCGGCAGAATTACTTGCTGTCTTGTGAGCCGCCCATCCGTCTGTCATCTTTTTATAAGAAAAGGCATTTTCAAAGAAACGCTGTGCTGCTTACGTACACGCAATTTCACAGATTCGAGGAATCAGAAGGATATATTTTTATAGTGAAAGAACGAGTGTACGAGCACTAACGACGATAATTGTCTTTTTTAGAATTTAAATATATTCAGATTCAATTTCCTAAATATATATTTTTTTAGCGTAATATTTTATCTATATCTATCATTTTATCATTTCCACGTTATGTAATCTTTCCAATCTTACAAAAGTCATCAGTATTCAGAATGAATACTATTTGACAATATTTTCCTTGACGCTCCATGAATTTAATATAATTGTATGGAATATTTAAAAAAATATCCAAAATTTGCTATGAAGTTTAATAATAGTTCATTTCTATTTTGTCCATATACTTTTAGCGCCATGTTCCTAAGTCTATAAAAGTAAAAATGTCCTTACTAATCAGGGCGAGGAGTCAATCGTGTCAAGATTGACTCCGTACGCGGAGTATGAGATAAGAGTCCGTGCGCACAACGCGGCCGGCGACGGACCGCTCTCTGCGCCACAGACCTGCAGGACTGATGAGGACGGTAAGTACGTGCCATAAAGAATGTTCTGAATTACTCATAACAATAATTATTAAATTGAGCTGCATTACATTTCTTTATGGTTCAGCTGAAATAATGTAACATCCATTTCCATAATTTCTTGAGGGTTTTGTCCACCATCTGTTTTACTTCAGTTATTGAGAGTATTTATTTACCATCAGGTAAAATGCCTTCGTCTACCACCTACTTTATATTAAAAATCGGCATTCTATATGTATGTTCTATAAAAATTATCCCAGTGCCAAGCGCGCCCGGCGGTATGAAGTTGATCGCTCTGAGCGAGCGGTCGTTGCGGGGGTCGTGGCTGCCGCCGCCCGAGCCCAACGGGAAGTTAACGCACTACACGCTCTATGTCAAAGACTTGTCGGGGTAAGTAGTATATTAGCGTCAATCACGGTAATTGGGAGAAATGAGAACACGTTTTAATCAATTCATATATTTTGTCATAAATGACAATATGTTCTTAATTACAAAGCCTAAATTAGGCTCCATTTGGAATATTTCACACATCTTTGGGCTAGTGCAGCAAAATATCAGTAGGACCTGTCTGACTCCGTCCTAAGGGCGGCTTTCTGTGCGAATTGTCGACGATCCCACTCTCACAGGGTATTTAGGATCGCTTAGAATCCGAAGAGATGTGGCATCTCTCTGCATTTTCTACCGATTTTACTGAAGAGTTGCTTAACCTGCTAACGATTCAACAAAGAACGATTCAAGACATAAATCTACTACCACTTTATACCGCAACCCCGAAAGTTGATAAATGATTGCTTGCCTACTAAGGTTTTTCCACTAACCTACGAAATGGAGCTTTTCAAGAAAACTGAGTTTCAAGTTTTCAAGAAATTGTTAACCGTCGGTAGCGCATCCGTCATCCCCTTGTATAGCAGGTGTCCATAGGCGGTGGTGACCACTTACCATCTTGTGTTTGATTGATCCTATTGTAGTTGCCTATAGCTGGCTTTGTATTTACCTGACGCTACAGCGGACAGATAGCCCGGTTGATGATATTTAGACAGAAAAAAGAAAATATATTTATTCTTTTTAAGTTCTCTCGCCACTTATACATATGTGAGATGTTTCCTACTTTCACTTGTGACTTTTCGTGTGTCAACGGCGTGCGAACTCTCGCACCTAATTATAGCGGTTGGGCAGTTTATAAAATCGCATTGCCTCTTGAGAACGTTTTTCCGCACTTACACGTCGTACATAATTGATTTTAAAAGATAACATACAGTATTACGAGTTGCTAATCAAAGAAAGCGGGCAAACATAAAGTATTTTTTAAATTCATGAATGCAGCAGCTACTTAAGTCACTATATACTATATAGATGCACAAAATATCCATATTCTCTGCAATGCGACAATTAAAAAAAACAAAATTACAATCTCACTTGTTTATAATCAGACAACACAGAGAGTTATTGAATAAATTATTCTGTTTATGTTCTTTGAATACTCCGTAGAATAACATAGTAATGAAATCATTAGGATATTGTTGTTTATCATCAGCTCAGAACCTGCAGGTACAGATAACATCAAAAAGGACTTTCTTTAATTAATTAGGTTTCAAAAAAATGCGACTGACGAGCGCGCGTTATTCTTGCTTGTGAATAAATATTCGTATACGCGGAAAGTATCTATTAAGTCAAAGTATAGTACCGCTCGACCATTTTCATATTCCTTCATCATTTCAACGTGGTTGAATAAGAAAGAAACAAACATCCAAACACACTTTTAGTAAATAACTTTTCTGTCCCACGGTTGTCTGGAAGAGATCGTTTAAGCGATAAGGCCGTCAGTTGTACATTAAGTATGTATATACACAGTTTGTTTATTGTGTACCCAATAAGGAGTATTACTATTACATTATGTTGTAACCACTAAATAAGGTATGTATTTTTTTTTTGTTTTTTTTTTTATATATATAATAGTGGGCGGACGAGCAAGCGGTCCCACGTGATGGTAAGTGTTACCGCCGCCCATGGACACCTGCAACACCATGTATATACTATCTACAGTGGTTACAACATAACTTAATCGTATTTCCAACCATAACAGAACGCTGTGACAGTATAGTCTTAGCGTTCCGTTATGGTCGGAAATACGTGGATGGCCAACCGGCATTATTTAATCAGTAGTGGGTACTGTATTTAAAGTACATTGCAAGGAAAGGTCTCTTTTTGCTACTCGTGTTTTGCAAGCAAAACAGACGTGCACTTGTGGGTTGCAGGAACCACATTAGCAAGTGAAGCCCTCCACAGCACCATAGTTTGGAAGGTAAATTGGAAGGTGAAGCTCACACATCATAGTCTGAAAGGTCACACCCAAAGAGTGGAATAATATATTATATTTTATTTATTTATTTACTGTTTTTACACTATATTGTACAGATGCGGACTTACTGCCCTAAGGCATTTTTACCAGTGGATCGTTGGTTAAATGTGAAAAAATAATATATTAAAATATAATATATGTCACACCATTTACGTTTGAAAGGTCACGCTATTTACGTTTGATAGGTCACAAGAGCCAAACGTGACGCGAATAAACGCATGCATAGAAGGCGAGGGCAGCTCCGTGGAGTGCATGCGCTCACTACGGGGCCTTCGCGCGGGGCGCACGTACGAGGCGTGGGTGCGCGCCGCCACCGCCGCGGGCGAGGGACCGCCTTCCGTCGCCGTGGCCTGCCAGACTAGTGCTTTGGGTTAGTTTAACTTACTCGTTTTGTTACATGATCTTTACTCGTAGGCACAAGCAGGTCCGTGACCTCTCAAACCCTTGAAATCCAACTGAAATCTAATTAATGTGAAAGTTCTCTACTCTAGTAAGCTAGTAGACACGCCCGGTCCTCACGAAATATCAGCTTTAACAGAGTGTTTGTTACTGTGAAACAGATCTAGAAATTGTAAGAATCAGTATTGGGCAAAAAGGTGGTGGATGGCGAAGGTGATACTGTCTGACACATCACTCAAGGATTGTCTTGAGTGATTAGTCACTGCATTCTTAACGCGAACAGACAGTTCCACCTTCGACATCCTAATGTAGTATATCCGCATTAAATGGTTTTAACACTGATTCTGCTCAATTACCTGACATATGTATTTGCTTATGTAAGATTAAAGTAGCTTCGTGGAATAAGGCCTCAATTGAGTTTCCGCAAAAAAAGAATGCGTGATATAGATGCGCGTACAAATCAAAATATATTTAGTGTCGTACTCCCTTTACATCATCACGTGGCTGTGTCCTATACAAGGATAAGTTTAAATTGCGGTAGATTTACCACGGACCACAAAAAGGTTAAGAAGATAGGTGTTCTCCAGCGCCTGCGCGTATCTCCTCGTTTGGTGGGGTGGCAGTGGGGAGCGCTGGTGGGGCGCTGTCACTACGCTGCGTGGTGGGAGGCGCGCCGCCGCCGGCAAAACGCTGGCTGCGCGCTGGAGTACCATTACATCCAAGATCACCCTTCCACCTTGACGGAGATGCATTACTCATTAGAGGTATAGTACCATACCATACATTGCCATCAGCCTGTGTTTCTCTACTGCTGGATGGACCTCTCACTAGTCTGAGTTTGGCCATTAAAACGCAACTAATTAATCGGTTGTAGGTTGCAGTATCATCTCCCATTTTAAGCAACTATTCTTGCATTCATGTCTTCACTTCAATGAATTGTTCATTAAATGTACAATATATGTATGAAACCTTACTAAGTACTAATAACAGAATTGCAGAATTTAGGGTTAAGGTTGATGATACCTGATACTCGATACCGATGATTATATACCCAAGTGTACAGTTTATAAATTGGCTGAGGATGATATTGATATGTTTCGTCCATATTTATATACATAAAAGTGTTTTCTTTATCATAACTGTGATAGACTTATCCGTTCTCGACTCTAACTTGTGAAATCATAAATTTAAATTCTTGGGTTGTAGGTACCCACTGAGTTTATACTTGAGTACGGATTTCTAAAATTATTATAACCTAATGATAACCTAATATAACAGGTGAAGGAAAACAGTGAAGAAATCTGCATGCTCAAGAGTTAAAAAAATATATATGCACCGAAACCTTACTAAGGGAGGCCTTTGCCCTGCAGTGAGACGTTATAGGCTGACATTAACATATCAACTGTGCGTAGCTTTGGAGCTGTCCCACGCGGACAACTACACATGCGTGGCGGAGAACCCCCACGGGTCGGACTCCGCCACGTGGCGGGTGGTGGTGCTCCGCCCCCCCGCGGCCCCCGCGCTCGCGCTCCTCGAGGCTCGCTCCAGGGAACTGGAGGTGGAGCTGCGACCAGCGCCGAGGGCGCCCGGACACGCCCTGCCCAAGGCCTACACCCTGCATTGGAGGCTTGCGGCGCCTGAGGTGATATTTATTTATTTTATTTATACGCTTCATTGCACATTATCGTAGAAAAGGCGAGCTTAATGCCTTTATGCTTAACTGTGGTTAACAATAATTTGTCCACTGACAATGAATGCGTTGTAGATACAAATATACTATTTTTTCTTAATAAAACATATAAATAAGGCTAATGATGCCTAATCTAACGAAGCTACAAATTCTAGGGCGAATGGCGTATACAAGCCGCGAACCCAGGCCCCGTCACACTAACGGGGCTCCGATGTGGGTCCGCTTACAGAGCTTATGGTTCAGCCGGTGGAGCCCCGGGGGCTGAACTAGCTGTTCGAACTACCGGGGGATCACCCACTGCACCACCTGATGCTAGATGGATCCGAGCCAATGCTACCCATGCTCGGTTTGATACCAGTGTGTGGAATGATGGAGGATGTGGGCCGGTGGCCTTGAGGCTAGAGTGGGCAGGTTCCGGGGCGGCGGGGGCGAGGGACGTGCCGGTCGGCGGGGAAGTTATACTGGGAGGTGAGGTCTTTAGATCTAGCTATGAAATGCATTTCGTAAAAATATTTATTATATCTTTTATTGTACCTAGTCTGGTCATAAATACCGTTAGAATAAAGATAAATAAATAAATTACATTTGAATTTGGAATCTGTCATCCTCACGTAAAAATAAATATTTTTTCTCATTTTGGCCCCAATCATTATTAAATACTGTACGCATAGAGCCAAATGCAATTTTTGAAACTCTCAATCTGCTTAGTATTAGCCGAATGTTTGTGTACCGGGCTATTAGTAGGTACATTGAAACGTCCTCTGTTTGTGACAGAAAAAGGGCTGACTGTTCACGCACTATTCGTACTAAATAGACGATTAAAGCTGTGGAGGAGAGAATGCGAAGAAATCTAGTCAGGAAGCATAAATATTTTATCCAGAGAGGTGGATATAGCTTCCAGAACCATGTCACATATTTTAGATGATTAGGTGATTTAGTACTTGCTGCTTACAAAATACATAATTTCTTAGCTGATAATTTTAAGAAAAATAGGGTTGACAAATCAAAACAATTTCTTCGGCGGTACGCAAAGGGAGCTCACAGACAAATCTTATTTACGGACGTGAAAATGTTCACCATTAAGGAACATTTTAACAGGCAGAATGATCAAGTTTGTGCTCATACTTCTAGACAAGCTGCTCAATTGTTCAATGGGGTGCAACGTGACCATTATCCGGCTTCAGTGGTGGGATTTTAGCTATCAAGGAGTGACAACCATATTTTGTGAAAAAGGTATTAAAACGTCGGCTCAAGTGTATTAAGATACGATTCATGAGAAGGTCGTAAAGCCTCTTAATAACACCCTGTTACATAAGCAAGAATGCAAGACTTTCAGCAAGACTCAGCACCAGGTAATAAGGCTCGCTCAACACAGGCGTGACTAGAAAGAAATATTCCCGACTTCATTAGAGCCGTCTGGCCGTCATCTAATCCCGATCTTAATCCGCTCGATTATGATTAATGGTCTGTTTTAAAGATCATCGCATATTCTAAATGCCATGATAATAATGAATCCCTAAAACATTCCATTTTCCCATGGAAAGGGTGCGTGTTTCAATCGAACACTGGCCACAAAGTTTCAAAAATTGAATAAAAAAACCATTTCGAATAAACGTTATCTATATTTTTAAAATGCTTACCTTGTTATTTCTAAACTAACACAAATTCTTCTAATAAAATGATTATTCTTTATAACAATATTTATGGCAAGACTAGGTATACTATACTATCTTTCGTAAAGCTGACTGGGATATTTTCCATTCCATTCACAGAACCCATTTCCCATTCCGTCTCCTCAAGTAAGATGGAATAAGAGAAATTTCTCATTCCCACAACACGTGTGGTAGGAGGCTGCACGCTGCAATCCCACAGCTGTTAAACGCACTCGGCTGACCAAGTTATCTCTCTCTCACAGAACACTTCCATGAAATATTCTGCATTTCTTACTTTATCCTATAAAAAAACGTCGCATCAAATTCCATCGCGTAGAGACTATAATGGGATAAATGAAATTCCTTGTCCTTTTATATTTTTTACTTCCCCCCAAGTTCCATCCCATTCCCTCGTCTTCAAGAAAGAAAGTAAAAGGAATATCCGTATCTCCTATCCTTCTTAATCGTTTTTTTTATAATCTACGCCTATATTTGCGAAGGTAAACAGTGAGTTTACGGCCAATTTTTCCTATTAATAACTGGTATTGACATATGCTGCTTATCTGTCTGACAGCGTCTGAACCACCCGTTGGACTGTTTCCTCGTCTAATAATTCATTTCCGTATAGTCGCGCAAAGGCGCGGCTAATGTAGCATTTGGGGAGTAGTGTCAGAGATGATTTATAACTCACGTAACATCAAATACTTCTCTTTCTTAAATGGATAAAGTGGTGAACTAGAGATCTGAGGTCTATTACTCATTTGTTGCTAGGTCTAACACCGAGCTCTAGGTATCGCGTGGCGGCTAGAGCTTCCAATGAAGCGGGGTGGACGCGAGAGGTGTACGAATTCACTACTTCGGCGGCAGAAGGAGGTTTTGCTGAAGAAGTGGACGCGCCCTTTCCAGCAACTGCCGGGGAACTTGCACTACTGCTGGCACTTTGTGCGGCATTGTCGTTGGCTGCTCTTACTATTCTGGCGATACTGCTAAGAAGAAAAAGGTACGGGCTTGCGTGTTATTTGACTCTTTGAGGTGAGTGACTTTATCAGTTACGCGACTTACACAACGGCTGAGAAGTTTCTTATTGCCAACGCTTTGTACAACACTATCCTTGGCTACTTTTAGTAGAAAGACGACACTGTTGAGGAAGAAGAAATAAGAAAGAACACGTGACATAATTGGCATATTGAGACACATGAATAACTAAGTCAGCAGCAGAAAAAATATGTAACGGAGAAGTGGACGTATCTATCTATCTCCACGAATGGCTGGGAACTTTACATTTCTCTAGCTCTATCTGCCGCGGGTTAACAGCAACGCCCTCTCAATAATACTGTTTACGTAGCCATTTGTCACCATGATTTCTTAATGTTTATCTCTTCAGCATTTAAAGGGGAATTTGTGGAAGAATATTTTTTTTCCCTACAATAAAAAGGAAATTGGCGTTACTACTGGAACTGTCTTCACTTTTTATAGAAAGACGATGGCAAACGAGTAGACAGTTCGCCTGATGATAAGCACATCCTCCCCATGTATATCTTCGATACATGCCAACTTCTGTCAAAAATGACAAATGCGGGCACGTCCGCTCATGTGGTGACATTTAGGAGTTAAGTAATCGGGAATTATCCATTATCATTGCATTTTATTTCCTCCGTCAATTGGACTACAGAATCAGGACGGGGTTGTGTTAATGGAATAAGAAAGGTCCTGGAAAACATTGGTAAGTTTCGCTGCAGTTTTTTCTGTCGGCAGTTTTTCGCTATGCTGACAATTATTCTGAGTAGGAAACATGAGCTTTGTCCATCTCCATTCTTACCATACTGAGGAGTTTGAGGAGTTAACTACTTTTTCTGTTGACAAATTGATAGTGACGTGTGCCACTACACGAATGGTTGCTACGAATATTGATTTATATGAACGCACTGTCAACGGCATATTTAGTCGCGCTAGCAATTTTCACGTGCATTAGTTTGCATTTGCATTAGTTGACACTGGGTTTTAGATTGTACATTTTATTTATCTTCATAATTTTGCTACACGTTATAATGGAGGTATTTATGTAAATAGTCTATTTCATTTGTCTCTGACGACGGAGGGTACTTAAGGAGGATCTAACATTCCGTATATTAAAGTCAGTCAGATCTTGAGTTATATGGTACGATATTAACATATGAAATTCTAAATGACATTTGAAATATCTGTGACCCAGTGTTCATTAATTTTTTCTTGGAGTGGCGACGAAATCAAACGGGGTCGTTAGCGAGGTGCGGGTGACAAGGTGCTGACAGAAACCCTCTGTCGACAATTAACGCTCCACGAACCTTCACAAACCTCTCGCTCTCTGACGGAACTGGGACAACAATTCAGGGAATAACATATATACCAGGCTTGCCTTATCGATGATTTGTAGTTATATGTAGAATGTTTTGCTTTTTTATGAAATTTTTAAATTTTGAATCATCAACGACAAACGAGTTGTTCAAACAATGAAACGGAACGAGTACGATACGGTTACGTTCAGAGATTTCACTGAATGACAAAGGAATGCGAAAATCTTATATTAAAATAGTTTTCATTACCACAAGTCTTATAAAATTCACTTAATATTTCATCGACACACCGATACTATAATCCGTTGTATTGTAATCAATACTAGATCAATATATTACATCGGTGGATATGTGTAGTAACTATTTATACATCACTATTATACGTAACTTTAGACAATAACCGATGTATGAGCCCCGATAAGTATTCAAGTATAATTTCCGTTCGAGGAACATATGCTTGCCTGCCACTATGAAGCTGTTTATAAAAAAAGAAACAATAGAGATACATCACGTCATCGATCAGCAATGGACTATCGGCGTCAAGGCTCGAAACAGGCTCTTAATCAACAAACCACTATACTAAAAGGGTTGACCTTTTCATTTCGCAATCGCAACAACAAAAAGTCTGGTAATTGTTAGCATACTTGTGTAGGCCAAGTATAGGAGTATACATACATATCGATTATTATCTTTTCAATGTTCGAAACTTTTCAAGAGTAGATACTTCGATTTCAAGCGCAACATTTTAGTTTCATTTTCGCCCTTAAGTTGACATAACAAAAATTATCAACTAACTCTACGCTTGATATCTTTTGTACATACTTAGAAAGTCCACCAAGCTTCATTAGTGTTACAGAATTAACTTTATTCAATACCTATAAGAAAACTGAGATATAATGCTGAGAACTGTAAAAATGACATTTAATTTTGAAATTTGTATTCTAAAATGAAAGATAATTTTGATATCGGAACAGGAAAAAATGTGTACTATAAAAGTTTAAGATGAAATAAAAGTAAAATAAATAAATAAAGTAAAGTTTCAATTACACGGCGCGATAGTAACATATTTTTAAAAAGGAATTGATAAGAGTTTGTTAAATTTCGTTAAATTGATAAGATATTTTTTTGTTTCTATTTACCCATCATTTTATTGTCCATAGAAATTTTCACAGATGTTAATTATAAAGTGAGCTATTGCTAACTTTTATTTTTATTTATTTTTTCTAGAAAAAAGGCGGCAGATGAGCATACAGTTCACCTGATGGTGAGTGGATACTGTCGTCCGATACATGCCAACATTAGTTCAGAATGACAAACGTTTGCACGCCCCTGTATACGCTTTTTTACCTTTGCAGATTAAGTAATGGATTGGGAGGATTGGTTGATAAAATGGGGAGGGATAGGATAGGATGGGATGGGAATGAGCTATGGCATATCTCACTCGCTACCAAAACATGTACGTACATTGGGTACTTTATGTAGGTATCAACGATTGGCGCAATTCTTTCTTAAATAGTTAGGTTAGTGTTTTAGTATATAGGTACTTAACGTGGTGGTAAATAGATACAATACAATACAACCAGAACTTTCACTATCCACTGCTGAACATGGGTCTCTTCATTCATATTATCTTCTGCATAAGGGATGTATGTCCTTAAAACGCCTCTCTGGCCAAGCGGGTTGACGAGTCCATTCCTTTAGAGGTGGTGTAGTTCCTCATCGCTTGTGGTAGCCGCTTTGTTATCCCTCAGTCGTCTCTTATGATCCCCACGGGAACAGATGGTGTGGTACTGTTCCATAGCCGGCGGACGCACCACACGGCACAATAGATACACAACGGACTTAAAAGTTGATTGTAAAAATGATCATATATAAATATAGTTTTAAAAAAATAAACTTTTGCATGTTTGTTCTAGTGTACGGATTTGAATATTTTGCATATGTAACCGTGAGGTATACAAAATATATACACTCACTGATACGTATAACTTAAAATATTCTTTTAAAGAATTTATACAACTTAAATAACTCTTTATAACTTTATATATACCTATAATATCTTAATCTGAATCGCAATGCACATCTTAATCTTATAGAATAAGTCTTTCTTTATCCTTATTTTATATTTTCCTTATTTTATGTACATCTGTTTTTTTTATTATTATGTGTAATTTGTTTGTTTCTTACCTTTTATTTTGTATTTTGGTGCCGAAATAAAGTTATGTCTATGTATATGCCGTATATGTTTCCTCTTTTTTTTTTTCAAATGTGTTATAAATCAAAAAGGAAATATACCCAGAAAAAAGGAGGAAAATTAAAAAGGAGACCTATTTAATTAATTTAATGCACCATTATCAAGTGACTGTTTTTTTACATAAGAAATTGTTGACGTATAAATGAAGGGCAGCTTCCTTCAAGTCGTTATCTATACAGTGACAATAGTTAGTAACATGCCTGTATAATGCGTGTCGTAAAACAAACGAGACGACGAAGTAACGCAACAAACAACGCAGTAAACGTACTTTACGACTTCTCGTAATAAAAACTGTATATTACGGAATGAATATTCACTTTTACTTACACAACCTCAGTCAGTAAAAATAAGTTAACGTTTACAAGTGTTTTATTGCAGATAAAATGGAATAACAATGTTTTTTAGTCAATAATGGGTGAAAGAATGTAGACTTAAGTGCTTTTAGATGCCTTGTTGTCTATATTTTTTGATGTGCACATTCCATTTACTTACATTATTATAAGATGAAGTGCATCTCGACTGTTACCTGTGCCCATAAGTACCTAGTTATAAAAAAATACTTGGTTTGTTGTGATGATCATTTAGTCATTTCCCAACAGCTTAAACCCAGGAAGGGATTTCATTCCCCTTTTTCATTCGTGAAAAAGGAAGTTTATAAAATATAATTTCCATGTATACGACGACATCGTATGTGATTTTAGTTGCATTAACTATACTCTGTTCTTTAAAGACTCGCAGCATGTTAACGAATTACAAACTGTCGTATCTATGGGACTACAAATGAGCAACTTTAGTTTCCTATTTATTTGTTTCTGTCGTACTCTCCCAAAGTATAAACTTACATCCCGTATCAGTGCAACCGCCCGTTAACGGTACACTAGAAAGCTTTTAAACGACAGTAAAGTAGAAGTAAAATATATTCCCTACTTGGAGTACAGTGGGTGGGGCTCAGTGGCGACCGCTATCTGAAATAATTTATTGTGTCGGGCGGAGTGTGCGGGTATCTCTTCATCACAGGCGACTTTTTTGCTTCATACTCATAAAATAGCTTTGAATTTAAATTCTTTTTTACGTGTCAACCATTTGCAACTTTATGGTGTTACTAGCTGCATTTGTGACTTCATTAAAGATCTGGGTAAAAGGTATCCTATCCTGTGTTGTATATTAATACAGGGCATAAAATATAAGCAAGGGAGACACCAGAAAGGACACTGTTATAGGATGTCATAAAACTATGGTGAAGGGGTGTGAAAGTAAATGCCTGGCGTCTACCTGTCGCATTTACGATTTGCCGACAATATAATACTTCTGGCTGAAAATGATATCGATCTTCATTACATGCTCAATGAACTACAAAATACATCCTTGAAAGTTGGCTTTAGGGTGAAGTCCAAGTCTAAGTTTATATCTAGTCACCCTACTGAGATTCCCAGCGGAGTATTTGTAGCACTCCAATAGTAGTTGCTAACGAGTATCTGTTGAAGAGTAATCTGGGAGATTGTTTATCTTTTGATTTCGACTAGGACCTAGAAAAAAGTCGACAGAATAGTTTAGTTAGGAAAACTAGGAAACAATATAAGACTAAAAACTGAAGTCTCCAAAAACTTTGCATAATCTGAAGGCCAACGTTTTGGACCAATGCTTACTGCCCACTGGCACCGCACTTATGGTGACGAAAAACATAGACGCATTCTAAAGCAACTGTACGCATAATAAAAGTATAACAAAGAACTATATACTAGTGTGTATATCTACATATGAAATATATTCTTATGTATATGACTCCATTTACTGTTTTATATATTCATTTAAGTTCATTATATATGTGTATTTATGTATGTAAACTAAAATTGTGTCCACGTTCTGTTTTCTGTTTAATCTGGTGGTTGACTGGTAGAGAACGCCGTTAGGCATTAACTCCGTCTTTTGTACATGTCAAATATTTGTGCAATGAAGTTTTAATAATTACACTATGGAGCGGCCATGTACAGCAAATTAAGTATTAAAAGAAAGTTAGCAAGCAAAGAATGCAATAAAGTATTGAGTAAAGTTCAATTATATTTCACCTAACATACTCGCAGGTTACAGATATAACGGCAAGTACATAACGGAAGTAAAGTGTACGAAGTAAGGTACGCCAGGCGAAAGGAGGGTACCACTTTCGCCTTAGAAGGTGTAACACTAACGGTATGGTGGCTTCCACAAAAGTGTAATTTTAATATCTATTAAACGGGCCTAAAAGGCATATGTTTAGTCTATTTTAATCGAAGTTTTGGCTGCGTTACACAAACTATGGTTACTAATTGATTGGAGAAGCGGATAGACCACATTGAGACCTGCAAGCAGTTTATACTTCTTCTTCAAATGATGTTATCTGAACGGTAAGGAAATATTGCATCAGCGTGGCTCTTAACCAACGCTACGTGTCACGAAAGAAAAGAATTTTACACCCAGCAGTGGCCGAATACTCTTTGTATTCTATACATATAATAAAATCGTGTTTGTACATTTAATATTTTTTGTAAAAGTCGTTGCAAGAATAAGAATAAGAATTGTATTTAATGTTGGACTGTTTAATGTTAGTGCCAGTTCTTATTAGCCAGTGCCAGGTTAGAAGCGAAACAGTCTACCCTGATTAGACATATAATATACATAACCCAAAAATAAACTTATATCTTACGTTTTAATATATTACTAAATTATTAATTTAGAAATTCTACCTTAACATAATTTTAATATTAGATTTCCAATTTTTAAATTAATAAACGTTTACATTCTATGTTTGTCTGTTAAAAAAAACTCATCTAGATTATAATAAGCCTGCGCAATGAGCCATCGTTTTAAATGATGTTTAAATTTAGTAAACTTACATAAGTTAAAGTTTAGCAACGTAAAGTAAGAATGATACAGAGCCCAGAACACAATTTATGGAATTTTGTCTGTCTGTCTAAACGTATCGAGTTAATATTTAAGGTACATTTTATCTAGATCCCACAGAAATCAAGCTAACCACACACACTCTAACGTATATCTGCACAAAGTCGCGGGCACTGCTAGTTTAAGAATATTTTTGTTTATTTCCTCATATGTGATATCGAATTTATGTACTTATATGAAAACAAAATACCAATTTGTAACTACAATACCTATCAACTTTGCTGTTTGAAAAATAATAAGACATGTTCTAGTGGCTTAAATTATAATAGTTTGACTAAAGTCTTGGTTTGCCCGCGGCCTGCGGTTAATATTCCACTGTCCAAGGAGTTCTCTTCTGTCATCAGTAAATCTTCTATCGCTTTTCAGAGCGACTCCTGGTTTACTTAGATGGGATGGGATATCGACAGAATACGTTTTAGACTTTGAAATTCTTTATTACGAAGAAAACTTGACACTGGCAGAATTGCCACATATGAAGAAAAAAACAAATATTCAACCGAACATGAGGTCGCATTTAGCGAACTCTATTCCAGCTTTCAATATGTCTTTCGATCACATCCCTTTCCATTTCCGTTACAGTTTGTAAACTAAATAAACTGAGTGTGAATTAGACACAACTGAAAATGAAAATGGAAATATAAAAAGAAACATGAATAAGTATTTTGGGTGCAAAAACATAATCATTTAGAATCTACACAGCAACATAATTATGTACTCGTATGTCTATCAATATATCAGTATACTTCAAGATGATCCCTATTAGTAACTATTTTTGCTATGTTAATTTAGATACCTCTTTTTGCCTTGTCCGACGTAATTTATTTTGTCATAGATCGGACGGCGCTGTAGCGAGAGTGACAACGAGTGCGGAGAAATCAGGATGTGGAACCTACAGGGCTCCACCTCATCAAGCACCGAAACTACCGCCAGATCCACCAGGTATGATTATAAAAGAAAATATTACAGGATGTATTATTTTTCTTTCTTGGCCTTAATAAACTAATTGGCTAGATCTACATATCTCTGCCTATTTGGATGTTAAGAGTCCAGATGCTGTCTGGCACTCAGTGTTCTTCTACCTAATTTGCGATTCTCTGCTGATATTTTTATTGTCTCATTATTTGCAGTCTTAGGCGACCCCTGGACCTACAATAAAATTGTACAACAATGTCATTGCACAGTATTATTGAATCGCGTCTTGCATTCAAACGAGTTTAAATACACTCCCTAAACGAACCATAATATTGTGCAATCCGTGAAATTATAATTAAAGCTGTGAAAGCGGGCCTCTTGTAAAAATCTCTAAATACTGCTACTCTTTGACGTAGCACACCACTACGAAGCTACGACGTAGCTGGTATATAAACGCGTAGAAGTGCTACGTCGTTATAGAAAATAATTGTGTTATTTTTACTGACATTTAAATAGTTCTTGTGTGCAATTTTAATGATTCTAGCAGTTGAGTGTGTGTACTTTTTATTAAGAATGAATATTTTAAAATTGGTAAAATTAGTATTCCGCCAATTAATCGTCCCAACAAAATATCGATCAATCTGTAAGTAGGAGCTTTCTACTACCATTTTTTATTTGGTGATTGTTCTCAATACACAAGGAAATAGTTTTTGCCGTTGTTCACAAACTTTACTCGTAATTAAAACTGGTTCCTAGCGTTTACCTAGAAGCTCGCCCTCATCTTAGTCCAGTCAGTAGAGACCACACTTGGACAAGAAAATGACCCGGTTTCTATTCCTAGTTAGATAAACAATTTTTGTTTGAATATTTGTTCGGGATGCGGATGGTTTATATTCTTCTTATGTGTCTCTGAATTCACAACTAAGACACAATCTTAGTATGAATCATTGAATATTATTTTATTTATTCATTTGTTTATGTTTGTAAAAGAAATGAGCGAGCGCATGAATAGTGTTAGGTATATATGTAAATTGATCACTAATTTTATTTATTTTTAATGAACAATCATGAAATACACTTTAAATTTTCGTTTTTAATAGCTTCATTTTAACATTTTAAACTATTTTTGTAAGACCAGCGCAGCGGTATAGAATAGTGTTCTACTTAAAAAAATCTGATCTCATGATCCACTTAATTGTATGGCTTTAGAGGGACGAATAAAACTATAATTAAATAGCTTCTTATATTATATATTAATATGTAGGTACAATTAATATTAGTAGGTAACAAAAATAAGGTAATTTTGTGCTTTCATTTCTTCTGTCAAATTAATAAAATCATGAATATAAATTTGATAACACACCAACTTAAAAAATAATTAATTTCCCTTCGCGATCGACTTGCTGTCCACCACCGATATAATAAATACAACGCATCACTGACATAACGTAAAACCTGAAACAGGTCAGCCAATATAAAATATATAAAGCCGTTCTAGCGAAAAGGGTAATTAATTTAAGGAATAAATTAAAAGTTACATTTATGTAAGGTTTTGTTGTCCTGTCTAAAACGTTCGTATTTGCTCATTACGCAGACCGGGCGCCCAGGTGGTGCGCGACACGGCTCGGGCGACGCGCGCAGTATAAAAGATATACCTACTAAAATTGTCCTATAAATCATGAAAAAAACCTATTGTAAAAAAAATTTACTCTTGATACTGAACAAGTTATTTGAGCTTTTGCGTCATTTCAGTGACACGTTAGATATCTTAAAGTGAACAGCCAACCGACAGTTGTGTATATCGTGTTATCAGACGTGTACGAGATCAGTCCGTACGCGACTTTCGCCGGTCCGATTGCGGGTAGCGGCGGCGCCGCGCGCGCATATACACTACAGTTGCGCGCGCTCGCCCGCCACGACGACGACGCACCGCCGCCTGCGCCTGTATCCTGCTGCGACGGTAAGCACCTACACTCACACTACAATCATTTTTTATTAATCAGTCCCAGGGTCAATCAGACAATTCCACTCAGACAAGGTTTTAAAAGCTTAATAAGTTAAATTTTACACTGGGTTATAAACGGGTATATATTTCCTTACTTAAACAGTTTGTGTGCTGTTTGGGTGGACCTTTGATATTTTAATGATTCCTTTTGTTTAATTTTTCACCAGTAGTTACAAAACGACAGACGGATTGTGTTTTTGGGACTTTTGTCTTTTTAACGGCTTGTATTTTAAATTATTAATAATGTTATTACAAAGCCGATAGAATCCAGCTTCGCGGGACATTCCTTTACCGTTTTAAACTAACTTAAACCATAACCCCCACCTTTAAATTTGCTGTCCATTTGGTATTTTTTGTTGTTCACACAATTATTTAATTTTTCTATAAGTCAATGATATTTTTACAATTAATTTTAACCTAAATTTTAAAATTAGATTTTTTCGAAATTTATTTTTTGCAGGTAATAATATTATCAAAAAAGTTATTTAACTTATGATTTTAATGTATATTGATTAGTGTTCTAGTTTAATAATTTGCCCTTAACTTTAGTTCCATACTGATAACAATGGAGTTAAAAATAACATTGTATGAGTGCTTCCAAGTGTCCGTTGTCTCTTTGCTTGGAAACACATATACAAATTTGTATAATTTTAAAAACCATGTGCAGAGGAAACATGCGTGGACGCGTGCGACGCGCAACGACGGAGGAGACGACGCCGACATTACTGCCCAGATCACGGTAACTAAACATTTTTATATTTTCGCGTTTTGTACACATTTTATATTGTAAGTCCTATTAAATAATAAATAATTATATATTGTTTACTCCCCTTTAGTTTAAAAAAGAGATGCGACTACCCACGCATAGCATTTTGGAAACATTGTAATAATGAGACAGGGGCAAGCTGAAAATCAGCGCTGTGCAGACGAGTACTTACAGCATATGCTGAGCGTGCGACCTTCTGCGCACTGAGATAATTAACTCTGTATGCCAATGCTGTGTTTGTGTAATTTACAGTGTGGCTAAAGACTAATTATTTATTTATTTGCAATTAAAGGCTTTTGCTTTCTTTTTATTTTTACTCAACGTTTCGGCACGGGTGACATCGGCGGTGGTCCTGGGTTGACGAAATTACTTGACTGACTGAATCATTGACTTCCCACCCTGGGATGGGGTAATCCTCATCGGTCAACTCAATTTTTTTTCAATGTAAAATGTCTCTACCTCAATTGAATTTATTATGCTACATTAATTATTTATTTATTCAAATCAATGCAACAACAAGAAATTGGATTATATAAGTCTCTAATTGTTTACTATAGAAAATTTTGTTTCAAGTTCCACGCACCTCCTCACGATAAAATACTCATCTCCCTTTCGGCAGAACTAATTATGTAGAAAATAGTTTTTTCAGGCGTATTTTCATGGGACAAAATTAAAATATATCAATATTTTCGAGCAACGTTTTCAAAATTTAAAAGCGAATAGTCAGGCAAATTTACTGCTTACATCTTTGTACATTTTGTTTCAATGTTTCACTTTGTTTTGTTACGATATAGTGCGTCTGAATGTATATTTCAAATTCAATCATGTTCAATTTACGACGATGATTGTTCCTAAATAAAAGTATTTTAATATACGAATAGCACATTAGTATGTTTTAATTGGTGTTTATTTTCCCGAAATATGAAGTCATGATTTGGAGTTAAATGACATTGTAAATGTTACGTATTTTTTCTAAAGTATCAATTTTCGTTGAACTTTGTATTTAGCAGATTTGTAAGAAAATTTAGTATAAACTCTAAACATTGATGTTCTTGCAAAGAAAGGATACGGAAAATTTACAAAATCATGAAGGGTCTCCGTGGTTTCAGGCTCATGAGCGTGTATTATGCATATTAAAATAATGTTTGTGCTTAAAGGTAGATAGATATACTTTATGGGAAAACAGCAACTTTACCGGTAAATTGGTAAACAGGGTTTAAAAAAAATACCCGTGGGTTAAAATAACAGGCTTAAAAAACATTGAATTGCTTTCATAAAAACTAACAGTTTTTGTTCAACGTTCTTTTTAAATTCAACACTTCACACAAACCACTCACTCACTCTTACCGGGGTAGGTACTCTCGCACCGATGTATACATACATTACGAAAACACTGGCCATCGGCAAATATGTAATAAAGTATCTCGTAATAAAGTATGCAATTAGAGGTTATCGTAGGTACCTCTAATTCATAGCCGTGGATGACGCGTTCGGGTGTTTCCTGATTAGCCGATGGCCAATGTAGCAGCTGTTTATGAATTGAGTGTGCGATGTTGTCGTTCGTAGCAGCAGAGTATATAATATACAAGTTAACATAGACTTTGTTTAAAAGAATTGGCTTTTTAAATATCAGAATAAGTAGTAGAATAAAATAAAAGTTATTAGTTTTAAACTCCATGTTAAGATGGTGTAAGAATTTATTATTTAACCTTGTATATTATATAGTCGGCTTAAGCACAGACGTAGTGAAGCGGTAATGAGTAACAAATTAATTATATAAATGAATTCGTTTGTCCGCAGGGTGTTCACAAGACTCGGGAAGTTGAGATAAGAAACTGCCAAATTGTTTAGTGAAAAATATCTAGTCAGTGTAATTAGTAAATTCGGTTATACATATTAATATGTATACAAAAATTTATACAATAATATTATCTATTTATATTACGAAGTTTTTCTTTGAACAATACACCCACCCTTATTTACCGGCGATGCGATGCAACCAGACATTTTATTATCCACTGTTGGACATGGGTCTTCCTCACGCACATTGTCTCGTGCATGAGGGATGTATGGCCACGCTGGCCAAGTGGGTTGGCAAGTCCACTCTTTTAGAGGTGGTGTAGTTCCTCAGGGCTGATGGTAGCTGCTTTGCTATTCCTTAGTCGCCTTTTACGCCACCCACGGGAAGAAATGGGGTGGTGCAATTCTATAGCCGGCCGATACCGCACGGCACGTGTTATACATATATATTCGCCTTAATGTTTGCTGTTTATTGCTGCGGAGATAGCTTAGGATATCCATTTTCAAAGGTCGTGAGTATCATTGAATTTCTACCGAAATACGGATTTTTACATATCATCTTGGCGGTGAAGAAAAACATCCTGAGGAAACAACGCGAGTTTCCTCACGGCTTTCCTCTAGATCTTTAAAATCGTAAGTACATATCCTCGAACCATTTCAACTGAACTACGGATTTTTAAATGATCACTAGCTCGGTAGTGGTGAAAAACATCGCGAGGAAACCTATGTGCCCAATAATTTATTAAGTACCACTCCGCTTATGATTAGGTATAGCCCGAAACACTAGTAACGAATAGAGATCTGTGCCTTGTAGATAGGACATTAAATGACGAACATATAAATGCTTTGTTGCTAGAACATATAAAAGAAAACTTATTTTGGACAATATGCTTACTTGGGAATTGGGCTTACTTGGGAATTGGGCTTACTTTAAAATATCACCATCTCTTCTTTTCCCGCGAGTGTCGTAATGCGACTAAGGGGCAACAAAGCCGTTACCACAAACCCGCCGGTCTAGCCAGGGAGGCGTTTCGAGGCCCTCCTATACAAGACAATGTGCACGAGGAGGCCAATGAACAGCAGTGGATAATAAGAGGGCTAGTGATGGAAGCAACGACTTAAGAATTTCAAAATTACGTTAATTGTTAGCAAAAATGTAAATTTCAAGCTGTAGAAAGTCTCCATTGGAGTTGTTACGATAAAGATACTAACACACTAAGTTACGATATGGGGCTATTCAAGAAAGCTTTCACAGCTAAATGTATCATTTTAAACTTTCGCGTTTATAAATTGGGTGTGAACGCGAATAACACAGCTATTTGTTTACCTTTTATTCCGACCCGATTTACAATAAAAAATGGTGTTAATATGATTCTGCAAGGTCAGCAGCGCACACGCAACCTCACTGGTGTCCACCCTGGTGACCACTTGCCATCTTGTGAGGGGATCGCCCGACTGCCCTCTTCTGTAAAAAATAATAATATAGGTAAAGCAGTGGGCAATGATTAGTATTAACTAAAACCACATATACAGTTCGGGCCAGGTTAATATTAAGCCCCAATAGTAGTAGCAGGTAATCGGCTTACAAACTAATTGCTTGCTAGAGAGCCTTACCCAGACAATGGAGGCCAATCCCGCAATTATTATCACCCCTGTCTTGTCCTAACTCCGGACCTTCTAAAGTACCCATAGCATATCACAATGAACGGACAGATAATATTAATTAATTAGCTATTACTTGATATTGTGTATGTATCTCTCATGGATTGAATGTTGAGTTGAGGATGATATTTTTTTATAGAAAATAGCAAAGAACTACGTCTGTTGGCGGATACTTTTGTCCGTGGTACATACCACCAGTCCAGCATGACTTGGACGCTCACACACTACGTAACTTTAAAAATCTCCAAAAGTACGAACATACGGCATTAAATCCGCCCTTTGCACAATCTTTCTTTGTGCATTAATGTTTAAACAAATAAATAAAAGGAAATCGGATATAAAATTCCAGGATTTAACTCAAGTAATGTTTTATTTTAATAGTATTCTTATTTGTAGAGATGACTATAATTTTTCCTCTCCGTGCCGTCATAAATCAATTTTCAATCCAAATCTACATTTATCAATGAATAAAAGTAAAGTTATTATGCAAATATTTTAGCCAAATACAAGCCCTTTCCTCGACACAAGCAGAAGGTTCCCGTAACACAAACTTTCACTTATCGCGTAACCCACAGCTCGCGCTCTAATAACTCTATTCCGTTTGCGCCCTAGTTGCGGATAAAACGTATTCACATAATGCTACTTACTTCACAATAACCTACCTCAAATGTAGGTTTAAGCTCAGATTGGATTATAGTTGGGTATAGATATGTGAGTAGTGTTTTTTCGCATTGGGCTACGAAAAGGGGTTCTTCTAGAGATATGTAAGATCAAGACACAGGCCTAGTAAATCGACGGGTCCAGAGCGGATTGTTGTATACAGATATTCCATTTTTTTTTTAAATGTCTTTGTAATATTTTTCTTCATCAGTAATGATTTGAAATTCATACTTAAGTAAAAACTGATCGGTACAGCCCGCGGTTTGAACTTACGACCTCACGAATTTAAGTGGAACATACCTCTAGGCTATTGCCGCTGTTCGAGAGAGTAGTATTAAAACTTATAACAAGAATAATCAGACTAGTTTTTGAAAATTATATTCACCGTTCCATGTTACTTGAGTTCTCACACTGAGAAAACAATTTAGCCATTTAGACGTCGTTGTCGGAAGAAAAAACACAAACAATAGATGATAAGACTCACTAACTACAGACATATCTGCCATTAGGTTTCACCCTAATTGTATTATGGTATGAAATTCTGAACGACATCGTGGTGGGACACCGCAACTTACTACAGTATTGTAGTGGCTGTTCGCTGAACATTCCCTTCTGTATAAATGACGGTGTTCTCTGTTTCTGGTAGTCTTTATTTACTATATTACTCTTGCCCTTGTAGCCATTGAATAAATCTTATTCAAAACATTAAGCTGATTTTGTTTTTAATTTAATTAATTATTTTCAGACAAAATGTCCATAATATGTCTTATAATTATGCCGTCGAATGATTACCGTTGATTAACAGTTGGTTGAGATGAAAGTTGTCACTTTGAAGTGACGTACAAATTACGAAAAAAATAAAATTTATTTTTTAATAAAATTAAAAAATATTCTTTTAAAACCAAGAAAACTATAATTTTTTCAATCCGTGACGCGCTCTTACAATGTTACGTCGTGTGTCACTTTTTGGTTTTTAAAGATATTGGTAACGTAGTCTGAGTAAAATGTTAGATGTGTACAAATTTACTAATTCGATTACTTTTAGGTGATTTGATTAAGTCTAATATTAAGCTGTGACAGAACCAGTAGGGTAATTTACAGTTAAGGTTCTTAATTAAGATTTTTTTAAATTATTATATATAAATTTTCGGGAAGATTACAAATATAGCGATTATTAACAAATATAGTCATTATGTGTCTGCAAACAGTCCTCCATCGTTCGTATTCGTGCGCACAGACTACGTTCCCTCAAGATTTGTTGTTGTGACCCAGCTATCTTTTGTTTGTTGTTCCTGCTTATTTCGTTGATTTTGACGCGAAATTGGATTCTGATTCTGCATTGTACTTTAGACGTGCTTTTTAGTGCATAAAAATGCCGAAAATTGGACAAACTTTAAGTAGCACATGCCGCTAGCTGATAAATAAATTACAGAACTATTTCGAGCATGAGTCGAATGGAGGACCTTTGGTGTGTGTCACCCAAGTACAAGAGCGCATTTTTCAGGCGCTTGGAATCAGTATAAAAACACTTTTCAACATCAATAAAGAAAAATTCGGTCCATCTGGATGTATGAAAAATGTGTTACGGACACCAAAGAAAAAGAGAAGAACAAAACCCGTGGTGAATGTCAACAATTTTGATGCAGACGCTATCAGAAATCATATATTTACAATTATTATTCAAGAACTGAATTTCCGAATAGGAGAATATCTTTGATGTCGTTAAAAGAGCGTTAAAAGTCGTTGGCTTATTTAGTGGAGCAAAAACGACATTGTCACAAATATTAAAAAGGATTGGCTTTGAATACAAGAAAACTGACAAGAGAAAAATTGTTGTGGAAAGTTTTGCAATAATATTCAAAAGAAACCAATTTTTAAGGGTAGTGACGAAAATTACAAATTGGGAAAACGTGGTGCTTATCGATGAGACGTAGTTAAATGCTAGCCATACGGTGGAGCTCGATAGATTATCTGTCACGCTGGTTCTGCTGGATCCAGCAGACAATGAAATAATTATTCAAGTAACTGATAGCGACGACGATAGCAGTAGTTCAGATGATTCTGATTTGGAATAGTGTAAAATACTCAATAAAACATATTTTAACCACAATAGCATTTTTTTTATTTCCGTATTCCCTCCCTATGTATATTCTATCACATCAACGAAAGTATGATCATTGTCTGTTAATAAAAGTATTTAATCCTACTGCTACGATTGCCTATAGTCACATCACTAGTTAATTTAATCTGACATATGTCAAATCGGCAATTTGCCGACGACGTAACTATAGTAACCATAAATCTTAACCTATAATAGTAATGGGGAAAAATTGAACATAAAATTAAGATGCATATATATTGTAATGCATAAAATCAATTAAATAGTATATCTAGGCTATATATAATAAACATTAGACACAATTAACACACACTACACCGCATGCTAATAGTATGTCCCTAATATATATTTAAGACTGTTACATTGATGACATATGGCGTAGGAAGCCTCCAAGTCATATGGTACCTAACTATTATAGCAAATTTGAGTTTATATAAGTTTGCTATGTGGGTGCCCACTGTCAATTACTTTGCTAGAAGATTTAGTAGCTACCACTTTAGTTTCCCTGCAGTAATGTAATCTACATGTTTTCTCTTTATCTACTTTGTACTTTGGTTGTCCGATTTCATTGGAATAAAGAAAATGTTTGTACCAGCATTAACATCATTGCGTTTTCGCCACCCCGTCCGTGCAGAGTTGTTTGCTACCAACATAATGATCATTTTCCTTTCCGAAATGAAAACTTTCATTGCGAAGTACATTAAGGCTACGTGTATTTCTTGGTTCTATTACTGTACAAATGTTTAGTTGGTTGTAATAGTTATCTGTGACGTATATTTAAAACAAAAAATCTAACTTTCAATATACAATTTGTGGAAACATTAATGTACCAAAACCATACGATTTCAAATTTATTTATAGTTCATAAAATTGAGATTGTTCTGTTGTCAACCGTACCTGGTGAAGTCATTATTCGAATACGCACAGTTGAGTCACACTGGCCTTCAGCCTACACTTTTACCAGGTATGGACACGTGCCTAGGCGCTTCTCACTGACTCGCGATCCCGCGGTATCCTCCCAATGCAACGCCCTATGCCGAGGTCCATACCTTCCGCCGGTCTACCGGCGGGGGAGTCCTTAGGCTCGTTGTTGCACACACTCTTTGCTCTTGGCTGACCGCCTTCTACGCTCGCCCTAAGCTATACATGTCCGGAAACTCTTGAAAAGCCAGTAGGGCCACAAGAATTTAGCCATTCCGAAAAAAAGCAGTCGAATATGTGTACAGGTTTGTCTGTAATTTTATTTACTCAATTAAAATTATCATACGACATAAACATTTACGTCGTAAATGAAATAAAAGAATTATTACAAAAGACTTAGGACTTCTCCGAATTCAAATGTAGTCGCGTACCCTAAATTCGGTATATTACCGTATATAACACGTTTGTATGTAAATTTTATTCCCGAAATCCGGTCTGATGGAAAACGGTCTGTGCAAGTGTTATCAGAGCTGGCCCAACGGAACTTTTGGGTCGACTTGATATCATATCCCTAAATACATCCACCCACTGCGCCGATTAGGTATTTTATCACGCTCGCTCGAGCTAACCAAATTATACGAATGTCACATTTGCATTGATGAAACATTTTTCAATCTCGAAATGTATGTTGTTGGTCGGATTAAAGGGAGATATCCCGACGGACTGAGGTCAAATGGAACAATCAGATGGAGTGGACATTAAAATGCCGTGAAAGGACGTTGTTTACATAAAGCGCTTGGGATACACTTGGTGTTTCATTTTACATTCTATTAAAAAAAATCTACCTATTCTATCTATCTACCTACCTATAATTTCTACCAATAATAATTTATACGCGAACAATCAGAGATGTGAATAGTAAAAGCGCGTATGTTCTAATGCTAGCGAGGCGTAATGACATTGGTGTTTTCTTCTCGGGTTCTGATCGGTGGAATTAGCGGGTTCTGAGTACTTTCTGTTCTGTTTAAATAAATAATGTAACCTGATTTAACCGTTATGTTAAATCATATATAGGTGATGTTATCACAATTGGAAACTGTAGCAAAGACGGGGGACATTAGTAAAGTTAAAAGAAACGACAGATGCGACACTCCACTCTGCGGCCATAAATTATGTTATCCTTGCACTAAAACTATAATTATAACGAAGGACTTTGTAAGAAGAAGATGGCTTTGTAAAAATGGAATTTCTGTAACCTTATAAACACAATGACTTTCCAGCGGGCTTGTTTAAACGTATAATTCGTACTCCAATATAGTATTGATTTTTATGGCTTGTATTTAAACTTGCAGTAAAAGATACTACATAAATGAATAATTAACAAAACAAAGGATTATTTCATAACTGATATAAATCATTTTGAATCACTAAGACAATGTCGACTTCTACTTCTTTATTGCCACCAGAGAATAAATATAAACCAAACCCACCCTTAAATTATCTGCCCATTCAATTCTGGTGATCATTTAATTATTTCTCGATACTTATCAGTGCTTTGGACACATTTATTTTTTCAACAAATCTATTGGCATGATTGACTGTTGTAATTTAATTGAAATCGTAATTTGAACGAATTATGAAATGAATTTCCAAATTAAATCATTTATTTTACATATAACATGGTTACAAATAGGGTGTTAATTAGAAATATGACCCATTATGTTGTGCCCCTACAGGCATGCAAAAATTAATTGTAAATACGAGTGTATAAACTAAATTCGTTACATATTTGACATAATTGATTTCTAAAAATGTTAACAACAATCGATAAATATATCAATCTAAATAATAAAATGTTAATAATGTTATGTAACTTGTCAAAATACTCATATAATAAAATCGAAAAAATAATAATAAAAGGTGAAATAAAATATATATGGGCAGGTCAATTTTAATAATTGTCATGGCGCTAAGAGAATTTTCATTCTAATTATAATATTATCATCATTTATAAAAAGAAAAGAATATATTTATATGCCATCAACATATCAATCATGCAATATAATCTCTAGTTGCGTAAAAACAGTCATAAGAATAGGAATTGCAGTTATTGATGGATTGTCTAATGTTAGTGCCACTGAGAATCAATAAAGAAAACCTTATATTTAACATTTTAATATGAATTATTAAAGTATTCCGAAAAAGTATCGTCTTTAATCCGCGATGACAAGTTTGTGAGATATATTAGTAATTTTAATGAAAAATATACTAATACCTGTTAACAACAGCCAATTCTTCAACAAGATTATTGCCGTTGCCAAATCTTATCAGACCAGTCCAGGTAAACTTAGTTGTGCGATAAGTAACAAATTAGTTGCGACGCCGACGGGTTTATGTCGTCTTCTGTGTCCTATTAATCATCGGTTAGTAAACTTACAGCCTCCAGACGGCACTCGCGAGACCCACCTGGCCACCCGATGTAGTTATATTATGATATCATACATTTATTTATTATCAATATGTACAATAATTAAACATGCTAAATAACTTCGCTTACAAAGAATATGATTCCTAATTAGTAGTTTTTACACGTAAAAACTTATTGGTATTGTACTTATAGCCTAAATGCCTAAAGTATTTACCAAGACGGTAATAATTGAAAACAACCTTCTGTTAAGCTTCTTATTATAAAATAAAGTAAAATTTTGACTTGGACGATAGAGCTATTTAATTGCTTTGTACGTAATACATTCTGCCAATGTATATATTAGCACAAATTATATAGCAGCGTATGAAATATAGCTTTAAGATTTAATTAAATGAAACCACTCCTTTTAAGTCTCTTCATTATAACTATACTAATTAATTAACAATAGTGTAATATTACATAATAGTACCTACATGATTACATCTACTCGTACATACTATATAACTATTTCTATCCTTTTCATAATTCTAATTAAGGAACGTAATTAAGAAAATAAACGATAGATATACCATGTACCGATGTTCTTCTCTTCTATTTATTTTAATTCAAATAACGTCAATTTAAATAAAGGAGCAACGTCAAGAGACAATAGAAATGACTATTTTATGAGCTACCTACCCTTTTAATTAAAGATAAACTTATTAAATAGGTACCTAATGAGATCCTCAAAACAAATAAACTGATCTAAAAGGTCTCTTTTCGTAAATGTTTAATTTAAAAGTCAATCTCGATTCGATGTAAATCAAGATATTTTGCCGACAAGGCGTCATTAAATTGGGGCGTAAACAATTAAGATCTGAGAAGGCGCGACGCGGGCGTCAAGTCATTTATCTTTGTCAATGTCACTTCTGCATAACAGCCAATATGGCGAAATCTTTCAAATATCAGAGTTCATTTCCAATTTTCTACAAACCTGAACAACAACGAGATTTTCTTATACTCGTAAATATTTGTTTTTTGTTTCTTTGTTTATAGTGAAAAATGCGGTGACACAAAATAATAAACCCAATGGGGTCAAAAGTTTCTGGCTTGACATATTTTGTAATTATCATTCATCTCGCTAATTCGTGTATAATTTTTAGAGCTCAATCCTCGTTAGTTTTGATTCCTCGACTCTTAGAAAAACAGGAAGCCGAAAAATCTTTAAAATGTTTAAACAGGAATATCGTTCCGTGATTAAGTTCCTTACAGGGGAAGGTGTTTGCCCGACCGATATCAAACAAAGGTTGGATAATGTGTACATGGATTGTTCTCCATCATTTTCCACCGTCATAGATTTGTGTAAGAAATTTCGTTTAGGACGAGAGTCCATCGATGACGAACCTCGCTTAGGCCGACTCGTTGAAGCACTCACTATAAACAACATCAAATTACTGAAAGAAGAACTTCTGAGCGACCGACAGCTAAGACGAAAAAAATAATAGCAAGGACAGGGCTTTTAAAAACTACAGTCCTTAGGATTCTTCATCAACATCTTCATATGAATAAAGTTTGTGTCAGGTGGGTGCCAAAACTTCTATCAAGTGTGCAGCAAAGTGAGCGAGAAACGGAAACGATTTTTTGGATTCAATTTTTACTGGGAACAAAACTATGGTTCTTTACTATGATCCCCTTTTCAAAAAGGAGTCAATGGAGTGGCGTCGTTCTGGTCAAGCACCGCCTAGAAAGGCAAAGGTGACTCAGTCCACCAAAAAGATTATGGCTTCGATATTCTGGGATTGTCAAAAAATATTGCTTATAGATAAAAAAAATGCAATACTACGGTGACTGGTAAGCTATTATGCTAATCTCATAGGGCAATTACGAGACGCAATCAAGCAGAAACGTCGTGGACAATTAAGCAAAGGTGTGCAGCTTAACCATGACAATGTACCCGTCTACGCCGCCGCAGTTGCGAAAGCTGCTGTTTCAAAGTGTGGCTTCACTTCGCCACCCACCCTATAGTCCTGACTTGGCTCCCAGTAATTACTATTCGTTCTCAAAACTCAAGGCGGACTTAAGAGGTAGATGATTTTCCACTGATGATGAAGTGACCGCTCCAGTTTTCGCCCATTTTAAAAACAAAACTTCTGACTGTTTTTATACTGGGATAGAAATGCTATTAAACGATCCGAAAAGTGTGTTCAAATAGACGGAGACTATATGAAACGTATGTCTATGATTTAAGCAGACCACAGTTTAGCCTCGTCTGGTTTCTGATTGGGTTATTGGTTGTAGCAACACCCCAAAACATGTTGTTGTTTGGCGACATCTGTATTTAATAACCTGATCCATAGTGTACAGCATAGTTGCGTTCATCTCATATAAGTATACGAGTACAAAGAGAGTTTTACTATTTAATCTATCTGCGGTAAATGTAGGTGAGCGAACTGCAAGCGATCGCCAGTGATCGCCCCTGAAAATTTCCAGTCGGTTAAAAACTATTACTATATCTTTTACTATTTGAGCGATTGATGTCAGCCCAGAGTACGACCCTTCCCCCAATAAATTAGTAGAGAGTGTTTCGGGCTAAAAATCCACCACACCGATAGGATTGGTAGTGTGGATTGGTGCGGTGCGTATACTTCAGATTTTTTAATATTATTTGTTGAGTATGCGGGTTTCTTTACAATATTTGTCGTTCGCCTCTGAGTTGATGATAATTTAAAAATCCCTACTTAGTACAAATTTAGTTGTACGGGCCGGATTTGAACTTACGATCTCACAAAAGAGACTCGAAAAGAGTCGAAATACTCCTAGACTATCACCGCTTGTACTGTTGTTTACCCAACTACTGATGTAGTATAGTTACAGAGCGAAGTATGTGGACTTTAAAAATAAAAATTGAACTTTTGCTACGTTGTAACGTGAAATATGCTCCCTCGGTGTAGTGTCATTTGGCTCGCGCCGGCCTATTGATATTTGATAACCGTAACAGCTGTCCACGTTTACTATTTGCTGTGAATTATACCTTTATTTACTGCGCAAATAAAGTTGTAAAACTGTACAAGTAACGCGACTATGCACATTGCTTACGCGATGTACAAATTCACTCGCGTAAACTTGAATTGACTCCTCTTAACCCACGACACTACCAAGCGGCACTACCGGTAGTATCGTCGGGAATTTCTATTCCCTTCTGCACTATTGACCAGTATTTTTTTAGTAGGAAACTGCCATTGATAGTGGCGTGGGAAATAAAGGACCACACCATTATACAATTTTCCTACAAACAGTAGTTTTTAGTAGTAGTGGGTATTTCTTTTCCCTTTACATTCACCACTAGTAGTGGCACTACTAGCCGCACTAGCCGCACTACTGGTAGGGCGGCTTAGTAGTGTTGTGGGTAAGAAGGGAATATTGACTTTAAACCCTTGAATAAACATACAAATTCCAGAAATTTAAAATGATAAGATAATTGACTCATTTACATTAGTCCGGTCACCGTATACGGCCTCTGAATTCGACGTTGTTCTTGTCATCGAATGACGGAATATGCGGCCGTCGTACGATCGCACTTATGCCCAACATTCAACCATTCAACGCCTTAGCATCAGACCAGCACCGCCTCGCCTCAAAATAGAGTACCTAATGAAAAATGGACTTAAAGTTGTGGGACACAGTATATTTTGAAGGTTTAGAAGTGAAAATAGTGGATGACAGGTGGATGCCGCTGGGGTGCCGCGGTCCACTCGGTATCATCTTCGCTTAGTTAACTCCATGCCGCATGCCGCTCGCTTACGTCACGCCGTCACCTCATCGCCGCCTGCGCGCCGGAGCGGCGCACCGCCCTCTCCCTGTGCTCCTTCCGTACCCCGCGCTTTCATAGCATTCTTAACCTCACCTCGTTGACGGCGACACCGGGTAAAAGGGCGCCGGGTGCACGACGAGTCTAACCTCTTTGACGCCGAGCTGAAAGCTGCAGTTGAAATGATGCTGATCGGGTACTAAGGCGCTGAACCGTGTTTAGCGTGTGTGATTTGCCATAACGTGCGTGATATTCAGCGGTGAGTGCCTACCTAAAGACGATTCTCCGCCTAATGTTTTTCTCTAAACATTACACAAAAACACCTATATAAAATCCATCTGTTTTCAGGTATGCTTTTGTTCGATGTTTTAAATCTTGCGTACAGACCCTGTCTCTACTTCATGCTTTTGCTCGAGGTTTTCAAAATACACTGAATGTGACAAAAGTGTTCAGCGGGCGAGGAGATGAGGCAAATAAACTTTCAGTTTTATCCGTCGTAGGTTTGACATCAAGTAGAAGACTCTGAAGACTGTCCTTACGACATCGAGATATTTATTTTTATTTATACCTCGATATTATGCGAGCGGAAGTGATTAAAGTGATTGCACTGTTCCCTCTCTACTCGCCTAAGGGATAAAATTGTAGATGCTCTCCAATTGCTAGAGACCACAAGAAAAATATGAAATACGAAACACTCGAGCCACGCCGAAATTTACATAATATTTGTACACAAATGTTCGATTTACACAAAAACCGTAGCTGGAGACCTGGTCTAAGCTAGGTCTCATGCTATTCTCCTGCTCTTACTCATACTACAGAGTGACTATTGTTTTATAACAAATTAGCTTCGTTAAATGAGAGGACTCCCGCCAAACATGTGTCACTTGAGTGTCGATTCAGACTCTTTCTCGCTTATTGTGAATGTGCTATAGTTTACTCTCACTTACGCTTAGCGAAAAAAGTAAATGTATATGACATATACATTACATAAAATGACATAAGTGCGATAGATCTAAGAGTATGACCGCGTATTCACACTCCAGCTATCGTTCGCGACTATAGTCGCGTAAGTTTTGTACACCGCTAGACGAGATTTTGAAAAATTCCACTGTATTTTTTTTATAGAATGAAGGCGGCTGATGAGCATACAGTCCACCTGGTGGTAAGTCGATACTGTCGCCCATGGACATCTGCGGTACATGAAAACATCAGACCAAAATGACACAACCCTTGGAGACATAGGAATGGGTTTGGAGAAAGGCTTGGAAAAGTGGGAACGAATAGAATACGATGGGATGGCCATGGGCTCTGGTATATCTCACTACCGAAACACGTACATATATTTGGAAATAGGATAAAGTGGGAGAAGCAGTACATTTCAAGGTAGTCTTCTGTGAGAGGGGCAACGAAGCCTCGTTACCCCTCTCTACCCGACTGGCCAGTCGAGTGCACCCAGCGGCTGTTGGATTGCAACATGCACTCCAAACTAAATATGTAGGTGTAATGAAAATAATATATTCTGGCCAAAAGAAAAACACAGTGGTTCAGTCGAGTGAAAATAGTAGGTAGTGAATATCCGACATAATTACTTTAGTAAACTGCCAGTGTAGTTTGATAGTTACTGCTGGACTTTCTCATTGTTTGCGTTTTCCGTTCGTTCTTCGAGCACAACAATATTGGACTATGCATTATTCAACAGAGTTTTAGACAAGGAGCACCTAGCTAATAAATGTAAATCGTATTAGGCTAGTTATCCCGCCAGAGTTCTGGCGGCTGCTGCAAAAGTACAACCCATGTACCCCCATTACCCGAGTTTATAACTCAATGATCCAACTATTGGATACAGTGCCGACTCTATATACTTTTTAAGGGAACAGCATAGGGGAGCAACAATTTTATAACTGGTTACTCGCCCTATTTTCTCTTAGGAAGCAGACCAAACATAGGCTATGTCCCTGAACAGTAATTTAGCTTCATAAAAGTAAAATAATTTTGAAGATCTTTCCAATTCAGTTGGATAAACTCAATCTCTTTTTATAAATATTATACTATATACGGTATAAAAGTTTATGTACTGCAGCACCATCTAGTGGCGAGTTACAACAAAGCCGATAGCTCGAAAATATTCTCCGTGCTCAAATACCTATGTATACCAATTTCCATGGCGATCGGTTGAACGGTATAGAAGTTGATGTGCTGCAGCGTCATCTAGTGGCGAGATACAACAAAAAGGATAGCATAAAAACCTTCCCCATCAAATATACTTACAATATGTTAGTTATGCATAGTTAGTTAGTTAGAAGATCGTTTCGTTTATGCATAATAAAATGGTTAATGTAGAATCTAAAAGCTTTTAGGGTGGCCAAGTGGAACATTTTAATTTCACTCTCTCACATCACATCTAGGGGGTTAATTTGGGATGGTTAACAGGAATTATCAATAGGAGGGACTTTTTTCTTTTGGCATGGCAATGATGCAGTTAGCAAATTCCGCTCGGGTTAAATTTTATTTATTTAATAATTTACTGTACACACATAACATGAAAAAGAAGAAAAAGAAAAGATGTACAAAAGGCAAGCACACGAAAAATAAAGTCTTATGATTTTATTTGTTTATCACAAACATTATTATGCACATTAAACTAATTACTATTAAACCGCAAAACTCACAATACATAATTTATAAAACCCTACTTGGCGCATCAAATAAAGTACTTCTAACTCTTTAAAAGCGTACCGTTCTAATCTAGTGCAGAAGTGGTCATAACATGAAAGTAAACTTTCAGTGGCTATACCCGGGAATAAGTGTCGTTTCGCGGACGAGTGCGCGGCCCGATACCGCTACTTATGGGAATAACTCTCAACCCTCTATGAACTCTACTAAATATACCTACCAAAAAATACTAGTGACCCGCCCTCGCTTCGCTTCGGTTTATAAGTTTTTTTTTTCAATTTTTTTTTCAAAATTTCAAAATAAAATGTAGCCTATATTAGACACGGATAATGTAACTTTCTATTTGTGAAAGAATTTTTGAAATAGTTCAGTAGTTCCAGAGATTTTACATTTTTATTTATCCAATCACAATTTTACATTTTTATTATATTAGTATAGATAAAATGGAATGCTGGATGAGTTGGTGTGGTCGTCCTTGCTTGCTATGTTAACACCATAAAAAAGCTATGGAAAATAGGCAGTACCTACCTGGATACGGGATGGGATGCGGGCGAGGCTGCAAGCGGGAGCTAATGATGCAACGCACGACACACACATTCACCGGCGGGACATCGACGACAACTGCGCGGGCGCGAATTAACCAACCACTGTTGCGGTTGGAGCGGGGGTGACGAAGGCAAGGATGCTGCCAATACAAAAGGCTAAACCATGAATGCATATTATGTTACCTACCTATTTCATTCACGATAAACATAATACCCTATTTCAGGATAAACTAGTTTCTCAGTACAAACTGATATTGCCTAGTCTAGGCAATTATTTTAGCCTAGGCAATATCAATTTGTTCTGAAGTATTAATTTTCCTATCAGTACAAACTAAACTAAATTAGGCTAAACTGATTAATCCGTTTATTCGCGTTTTAGATGAACAAGTTCGGCCTAGGAAAAAATATTATTTATATCCTGAAATCGGGTTTGACCAGTAAAATGTACAAGATAAGCAGCCCGAATAAATAGACAGATAGACAAAATTATCCTTAACTCTTATCTAGACATAAGTATACATTGGTACTAAAAAGGTATCAAAACGATTTAATACAAAAAATTATTCCTTTTCCATTCTGAAGGAGGAAGTCTCGAGAGATTCCAAAAGCTATTAAAGCATTTTTTCTACCAAATATTTAAACGTCAAATTAGTGTTATACTCACGGGCCACGGCACAGTGTTTCTTGTTCTTTCCTTTTTTTTCTTTTACTCTGGTAAAATCACAGATCTAATATTTCGTAAGTCTATGGTTAAAATGTGTCTTATTAAATGCATAAACTTACAATTAGAATAACAAGTGCCAAAGTTAAATTCAGTGCAACACAAAAAATTGTTTAGTGTGTGTGAAAATAAAAGCTATTCGCAGTACCAAAAAAATCCACATCAATCTGCATTGGGTCCGCGTGGTGAATTATGATTTAATACCCTAAAACCCCTAGTGATTTACTAGGGCAGATCTGTGCCCTGCAGTGGGACGTTACAGGTTGATATCGTATCGCGGTCTTAAATGAAACTGGCACTTTCGTTGGACGTTTGAAACTATACCAATTAAAATCAGATACATTCGGTGTCCCAACTTCCCGTAGAGTGATAATTAGGTACATTCTGTCAGGTTTCAAAATAACGTCACAACACTCATCGTTTTTATTCAAAATGCCTACCGAGAACATTAATTAATTCATTCCATTACGTATGACGAGACTCCCGATCTGTCTTCTACTACATAGTTTAAAATATGTGCAACTTGATAGTTGGTCTTGACTTTTTTTCGCTTCCGGTGAATAAACTACGGTTTAAGTTCTCCTTCGCACATTTTGTTTATCTTTGCGGTTAGCAAAAGATTCTAGGGGCTAGTTTAGACACATCGGAATCCACTTTTTTTGACCACAGTTTAAACCATGTGATAGTGTTAAAATGGAAGTCTATAATAATATCCGAAACGTGTGGCCTCCACCAACTGACAAGTTTGAATGAATTTGAAGACGCTACTGTAAACAGACTCCGTCCAAATTCTTGTTGCTCAAAAGTGCTTCTAAAACCATCATACATGATTTTTTTAGCTAGTTATGTCTTGCGTTAATAGACTATGGAGAGAAAACCAATCGCATACAAAATGTCGTCCGGTGAATAATAACCAAGCTTTTTCATACACTTTTGTGTATGCATTCGCTCTCGTCCACTTTTTGTGGTTGTGTTGAGTGTGGTCCGAAAGTGGTGTATCTGGGCATAGATTAAAAGTATATTTTGATGTTTTTCTTTAATCTACGTCTGCAAACCATGATACGATGCTAGTTGTTTGAAGGGAGTTGCTAAGTCTTGCGTGACCTGACAAATTAGACAAAACCATTCCATGCCTTTACAAATTGTCTGTTCCTCGATGACGTCGTCGTAATTAGATCCGGCGCAGTCCGTCCGGTGCGCAGCGAGTCGCTGTCAATTTGATATCAATTTGCCGCTTTTTTGCCTCGTTTTCAACAATTTTTTTCGATTCTTTTAAGACGGCTTTGTATAAAAGCAGTGGCTAATTGGAAGGGCGTCTCAACTCTCTGCAGTCTGAAGCAAATTCTTTGGATATCATTTTGCTTAGTGCGTAGTTTATATTTTGCTTACCTGATTTTATTCGTTATTTTGACTGGTTCAACTTGGTAGGTAAATAAGATTTTATGTTGGCAATAAAATAAATAAAAACCATGAATTGAACGTTGTTTCTATGTACTATCAAATATGTGGTCCTTACACATCGTTGATATTGCGTGTCGTCTGTCCTGTGTTGCTGCCACGACGGAACTCATATTCGAAAATAACGCGAATTTTTAACTTATCTATGGTCGCAAAAACAACGACGTCTAAACAAAAAGTCGTTTGACGGAAAAACAAAACAATGATTTTGCAAAAGAATGTCGTAACACTAAATTGAAATTAATTTTAATTTGGAATTTGCAAGATAGTGTCCACTATGAATAAACGGCAATTTCATAGGTAATGCCCTAATAATTTTAATCTCGTTAATGATATCAGGCATATCTGTCGCAGGACCGATAACCAATGACGTTTACCGGGTCCTCGCTTGGAGACTACGTACCGGGAAACCTACCGTAATGACTCGATGAGAAAAGTAGACCGTATGTGGGTCTTGGAAGAGGCCTATAGCTAGAGATACAAAGCAAGCAGGTAAAATGGTTTGATAATAACGTCAACATCAGATTATTCATAAAAAAAAATATTTTAATATATTTGTACGGTGTAGCTACGCACAACCATACATAGCCGAGTTAGCGGTAACGCAGACATAGTACCGTTAGGTTAGGTTGTAAAACAGTTAAGTATAGTAATACATTCTCATCTCGAACAAAGCTGATTATTATTTTTAACTCGACGTTAGCAACTTCTACATGCTCCTTCGAGCTTACAGAGGTCACTTCTACATGGTCTTTCGAGCTTACAGTCGACACTTTTACAATATTTCTCTATAAGGCAGTTTATATTATTTACACATACTTGTAGTTGTTAAACAATATCTTGTTAACTGACTATTATATGATACGCGCCGGAAATATTTTTTAATAAGCACTGCATCGAGGCTGAAAAGATTAATTACAAAATCGACAGTTTTAATTAGTTTCGTAATTAACAGCCGCATGGCGCGCCTTCCACGCGAACTAAAATAAATTACCTTTTAATACAATCTCCCGGAGGACTTTCATTAAATTGCTACTCCCGGGCGGCACCTATTTTTGTAGCGGAGTGTCTAAGATTGTGGTCGGAGAAGTAGATAGATTACTTCGGAATTACGACGACTCCACTTTCACAATCGCAATTTTATTTTGAAGTTCTTTATAGATCCTCCTAGTCTCTAGATTTAATACTCGTTACTTTTTTAGACAAAAAGAAATAAGTTTTATGTAATCAATAAAGAATGCGCTACGCCATCCTCGGCGTAATTCGTCACAATCAGAATTGTGACGATTCCCTCGGGAGAGCTTTGAGAAAAATTGTCGCTAACGAGCTTGTACCCTCCTGCCACCCCCACTCCCACTTTTAATCCACCTCCTTTATTCGTAGCACTTTAAAACCCTTTTGCGATTTTCCGCACGAAAGAATTATCAAGAAAAAGTATAGAGAACATTTAATCATTGTCTACCTCTTTTAATTATTCGCTATTAATCTAGAGTTAAGTCTGTCGTCTCGATTTGTTGTACGTAGTTAAGGTATGTAAATACCTATTAAATTACAGTACTTTTTTTGTAGTATAAATAACCTTTTTAGTACGAGTTTTTTTTTTTGTGTTTAAATGAAATGTATTGTCATTAGTTACAACTTTTTCACCAGTATTTAAAACACTAAATCAATTTAAAAATGTAAGAGAATACCAACTTTGAACTGAATATTATTGAACATATACTAGTACCTACATTTTTGTACTTTTGAAAATATCCGTAAAAATAATAAAAGTATTCCTTATGGACTCACAAGTATAAGTTTAAATTGAGGTTTGTGCCACAGAATTTTATATTTTTCAAAGCAAAGGGTAAAGGAAAAGAACGCATATGCGCATGCCGGAAAATTTAGGAAAAGGCACAAGTACCAACTCATTGAAACTCACAACTAAATAGTAAGAGCTGGGAGCAATTAAAAGCTGAAAAACCTATATAATGGGACATTATAGACGTTAAAGGCTTCTTCGTATCATTAAATGTGTTTGCAAATATGTGCACATTTCAAGCATTTTTTTTTTATATATACTAGTGGGCGGACGAGCAGGCGGTCTCACGTGATGGTAAGTGTTACCGCCGCCCATGGACACCTGCAACACCAGGGGGTATGCGGGTGCGCCGCCGACCTTGCAAAATCCTATTCACAGCTCTCTTGAAGAACCCCATATCGATTAGATAGATAGGCTTAGATAAATTAGTAATAACAGTACTACATAATTATTTACCTTTCGCAAAAATGTAACGTTTTCATTGCTCTTTGTAGTAAATTGTTACAATATTGCCAGAACAAAGAAGAAAGTTAAAATGTCGAAATAAGTAAATTTGCTCCCGAAGTACGTCTTCCTTCAATAGCATTCAGGATCATTAGCGATTTCACATTCGAATGAATCGACAGAAATATGAGCAAAGAGCTGGCAACCTAATATCTATGTACAGTCGGGAGCAAAAGTCGTTGAACACATACAAATTTACAAAACACCTAAACAAAATAATTTTCTATAAACTACTGACCAATTTGTCATAAGAGGATTACAAAAGTAGCCTGAACACCATATTGTTGTTAATCATCTGCTCGTATTTATGTCTTAAACAATGTTTCTCCATTTATGGTATAGCAAATGTTGTAATTCTCTGACAATATGATTTTGTACTTTAATCTTGTCAGTAGTTTATGGAAAATTATTTTGTTTACCTGTTTTGTAAATTTGGATATGTGTAACGACTTTTGTTACCGACTGTACGTAAGTAGTAACATACCCGGTGAGCTAATATTTAAGTAAAAACTAAGAAAAATAATAAAACCAATAAGCGATTGTTATTATTTCAAGAAGATCAATGAAAGTAGAAGACGACCTTTTTCAATACAAAGTAGGTACAAAAGTTACTTTATTTCGTAAAACATTCCAGGTAATTATTTGTCTGTAGTGTTTTTATAGTGTTTTTCAAAGAGATATGAAGAGACTTGAAAGTAAACAAAAACTAATTACTTAACTATCTAGACTGGTAAATAAACAGAAACAGAAAATTAAAATAAAATACCTAAATTCACTGGCAAGACAAATCGAATATAAAACCCGAATAGAATATTGTAAATATGTATGGGCGGCGGTGACCACTTACCGTTGTCTGCCGCCCACCAGTCTGCTAGCTTAATTGTGCATCTAAACAGACTTTAAGACATTTCTATTGTAACTTCTTCTGTTACGGAATCAGCTTGAAATGTCATCCTCTTCTATATAAACATAACTTTAAAAATATTCACCGTCACCACTAATGTTACCGTCCACTGCTGGGCATAGACTTCTCACGCACATTGTAGCATGCACGAGGGATATATGGCCTTAAAACACCATACTGGCCGAGCGAATTGGCGATTTCACTCTTTTGAAGGTGATGCATTTCCTCAGGACTTTTGTTAGCGGCTTTGTTATCCGTTAGTCATCTTTTACGACACCAACGAAAAGAGATGGGGTGGGTCTACTAAAGCCGGCCTATGCTAATACATAATCTTTATTATAATTTTAATAACTTTAAAAATATTATTAATACTATATTCTAACTAGAAAGTATAAAATTAATAGACAACCTGTTAAAATTCCTGTAAATTCCGATGTTCATTCACCGGACTTAAGCCACTTATTCAATACCCGCATATCCGCAGCATTATCATAAAAGCCGAACTTTCCACTCAGTGGTAATTGTAATCGACCACTTACCATCCATTAGAGGGGGCGTTCGTGTAATGGGCAGCCTAGAGGCCGCACCACAGTAGAAATATGAACAGTATACTAACATAGGGATTATTCTCAAAATTCTTGTCCAAAGCATCCAATAATAATACAAAGGCTATTTGACGCATGGCAATTTTATTGAGCTCTTATCTTATATATACATACTAGTAATGTGCGCGACCTCATTCACGTGAAATTTAGAGTAGGAACTGTATAATGGATCTAGATTTAGGGTACAGCCCGCAACATAAGTTATAACTATGCCAAGTTCCATTAAAAATCGACCAGTACCTTTTTCTGTGATGCGCATATAAACAGACAAACAATCAAGAAATTGTTGATTCGAGCACTGGACGGATTTTAACAAAATTTGACACAGTTTTTAACTTATGTATCGGATTAATATTTAGGGCAATTTTTATCCAGATTCATTGTAAAGTTTCCATGGAAATCACTCTAAATTCCACGTGAACGAAGTCCCAGACACCGCTAATAAATATAACGTCCTTGACGAGATTTTTCAGCAGAAATGTTACAAACTATGTTACGAACTCTGCTATTAGACCACTAGCTGCTATGTTGTAACATGACTATGTAGGCCCAGAGACCTCTACTGCACGTATAAATCTCCTCCCTTGTGTGGGTTAACCGTATCTTGCGCGTTTGTATGAAGTTATGTTACCGTTCTACCGTGGCCGTACTTTGTTCAAGTCACGGCCCGCCGCGGTCCCAGATTGCCCTTGTCAATATTGTATAGATGTTGCGGATCTCGCCCTTCACAAACTTTATTTGGAAACTACATATCTGTTTAACGCAAGAGAAATAGGAAAAAACTACTGCTTGTTGTTTATAAAACAAACTTCCCTAAATATTGAAATTAAACTTAACTATCTGAAATTAACTTACTTAATTGCAACTTGCCTTTTTATTGTCTTTTTATTGTGTATTTTTATTTTTATTGCTGAACATGGAACTTACTAAAATTTATAGGTTTGAATATCTAACAGTACCTAGTTGTACTTGTATCAGCATTTTAATGTCCTACTACAGGGCACAGGCCTCCCCTAATAGATCACTTGGCCGTAATCCACCACGCGGGCCAGCCCAGAGCGAATTAGTAGATACTCCAGAATTTTTTTTTTAAATATCCTGATTTCGTCACGTTGTTTTCCTGCCACCGCCAAGCTAGTGACGATTTTAAAAAATATCTAAGCTCCTTCATCCGACCCAGTCGAGGTTATTTTAGAACCCTAAGATCGGCAGTGTGACGCGATAATCGATTTATAGCAGACATGGGTCCTATAGTCAGCCGGTCTATCTCAATCAGGAGGCGAATTCGATTCTTGGTCCGTTTTTTAGAATTTGATTGATGCGTTAATATTCATTGATATAACAAAATCACTTAACTATGTGTAACTACGTAACTACGTGTACATATATTCCTTTATATAACTGACATTCGGAATGCTCCAAACAAAATCTCTTCTAATTAAAAAGATGCTTTAAGAACATTACCTCTTGCTTAATTATTTACTCTTACTTATTTCCATTTGCTAATGATTCAGCCAACTCTCCTCTTGGTTTATCTTTTCTTCCATTTTTACTTTTGTCAGCAAAATGGTTTTTTGTTATCTTTTTCCGTTCAGTTTAATATTTTATTTTATTTAAATTATATATTTATTGGTTTATTGTATACTTTGTATATGTTATATACTTATGTAATGTATGCGTGTGTGTGGGTTTATATACATGTATATAATAATACAGTATATTACATTTATTTTACCATATCATCTCATTGGAATTATTCACGCAACTCCCAATTGAACGTCTCTCATAAGCCAAAGGTTGGCTGGTAGGAGGGAATGTCTTATGCAATTGAGCTCGCATTTTATACTATATTGAAGTGTATAAATAAATATATTATCGCTACATGTAAATTCCTTGTTTACATGCAGCCCAATGCTAGGGCAGTCGACAGGTTGTAAACATTCACTCGCTTCGATGCTGCCACATAAATATTTTGGGACGTAAATAGGGCAGTACAATGAGGAGCGGCAGTGGCTGCATGTAAACCGAGTACATATAATAATTACTCGTCCAGCTACAGCCTACATTAGCGCGTATATGGGCAGTCTGTATGCGATACGGTCAGTTACACACGCGTCACGGTGTCGTTACCCACACACTGTGTTTCGTCTACGTGTCATTAATGTCCGTCAGATTGCAAATACGAGTAAAATACTTGGGTTTGTTAACGTATCTTTTTATACAAAGATTCAAGCTATTAATAATAAATGACCATAGATCTGCACTAATCTGCATATCTATTTAACTCACGCCCTTAACTCATGGCACGGCGCATAAGTAATAAATTAACGGTTACGTATTTCAGGCGCAAGGTTTACCATGCCAGATTCAGAGCAAGATATGCTGCCCATCCCATCCTATCCCCCTCAATATTTACTTATTTATTTATTGGGAATACAAACAATTGTACAGAAAATGTAACACATCAAAGTAGGTGTAGGTATAAGTATTAATATGTATAGAATCCACACCGTTTTTCAACTGTGGGTTATAAAAAACAGAAACAATTAATTCAGTCAGCACATTTTCTCGACTCTTTTCCCAAATCCTTGCCTATATCTACAAAGGTAGGCGACGCATCCGAGAGCGTGCCAACGTTTGTCATTCTGGATTGATGTTGGCATGTGTCGAGGTTGTATAGACATCCCATATAGGGGCGATATTATCTACTTTCCATTGGGTGACCAGTATGCTCGTATGTCGACTAGTTTTAAAAAAATAAAAATAAAAATTACATATCAATTTCAGCCATGTTTAGGCCTCTTCACGAGCACTTTTATACTGTGTAGCCAAGCAAAACAAATTTGTTAGTAAATTAAACGCAGTTAAAACAACTTCAATATCCATTACTGATGCGACGGCAATGTTGCAGTGCTCTGCAAACACCGCCGCAGCGATACAACTTAAGAAAATGCCCGTGGTATAAAACACGAACTTCATCTTGTTTTAATTAGTAATTCATTATAAAAGTTAGTACCGGGCTCTATTCACTTATGTTATACACATGTGTATAAATTTGGTATGAAATTTATTGGTATTACCAATAAATTTGGTATGAAATAACAATATATGTATAAATAACAATAAATTAGCATGAATTATACCCATAATTCATGCTAATTTATTGTCTATTTTCAGTAATGCTGAATAAATAATTGTTTACAATCGGCTGAAGCTGTGAATGTTGAATAATACCCCTCATCGCGCTTAGGCTCGTTAATTAATGCGCAGGGTCGGTAATCAACTAATCGGAGCTTGAACAGCTCGGCTCAGGTGTTGACAAACAAACTGTTAATACTCGTACTTTCAAGTTGCTGTATTATTCCGCTCATTAAACCCGTGTAAGTTCTTGAAATAATCTCAAAGTTATATATGCCGCAGTTGAAGAGAATATCTCTAGTTATTTTAATAAATCGCGGCTTATAAATTAGGCATTACAAAATATTTTTCATTTTATTTTTATAGAATGTTGCAGACGAGCGGACATTCCACCTGGTGGTACGTGTATATTGTCGACAATGGACATTCACGATATATGCCAACCTCAGTAGGTACAGAATAACAAACGTTTGCCCGCACCCGGATGCGCTGTCTACCTTTGGAGATATGGGAATGGATTTGGAGAAAGGGTTGGGAAAATGGGAATGGGCTCTGGCACATCTCACTCACTACCGAAACACGTACGTACATTAGAGAAATATGATAAAGTGGGAAATGCAGTACATTTCAAGGTAGTCGTCTGCACCTGTATTACTTGCGCCACTGTAGCGAAGTTGATGAAGAAGGCTAAATTATATCATATTTTACAGAGCTCGTACTTGTATCCTACTGATGACCTAAGACCTATTCCATATCGTTCAAGCTGTCCTTACCATCGCAAAGATTAATCTTTGACCAACTTCCGATAGGCATTACTCGACTCACAATCTTGCGCTCGCACCTCCGTCTGTCCTCGTTTGTTTATTTCGTAAACAGAAAAAGATAAGATAGAGAGATAGGTTACATACATTATTTTAATGGCAACCCTATGTTTTGTATATTTTAGACAACTACTCGTAAGTCATGCAATATATACTTTAACCTAGAATATATAAAATATTATCTAATAAGAATAGTATTGTTGCTAAGCTTCAATTCATTAAAGCATCGGAATCCTTGGACAAACGTCCGGGGGTCAGGAACAGCGTGCATTGCAGCAACCGGGAGCATATGAGTCTGAAAATTGCTGGACCTATAGTTGAATTCCAACTGCGACGAGTCCATCTAGCGATGGACTCGTCCTATATTATATAAGTATAAAATTGTTTACTGTCATACATGTAAGACAAAACGCAAGAATCCCGTCGAATGCATATGAATGCACACGACTTGGAACGTTCGTCGTAGGATTCGCACGAGCGGCGGCTTCGGCGCACTGACAATTTACATGACTGTAACAATTTCAAATGGATTTCGTATGGGTAGTGTGTTGTCAACATACTTTAAGGCTTCATTCTCACAGGCTAAAAATACTTTAATCCGCTTTGTTTTTGAGCCGTCCGTAGAACTTAAACAATGTTCAGCATTTGTGTAGATACTGTGGCGCTTTTGACACGCATTAAAAAATGTATAAACTTATTCGTTACATAAAACGCAATTTCTAAAAAATAATTTAGTATGACGAACGAGTTTGTGACATTAATTTCCATTTTGAATAAATAACTGGTTTATTGAGGTCCGTAGAAAAAAAAAATAGTGTCAGAAACAAAACTGTCTTAATTTTTAGTGTGATATATTTATTATTACAAATATTTATTTTTATTTATATACTTCTTATGTTATTCCCTTTGTTTATATGCCTTTTACGACATCTACTAACTGACACCACTATTAACCGAGATGTATTATCTCTTTATATGCATATATTATGCAGCATATTCCGATTCGCTCACATTTCATTCATCTACGGGCGATGAGTCTTTGACAACAGATAATATAACATTGTCAAACGCCACGGAACCCTCGAGTACGAAACCCATATATACTTGACGAACCTTTTATTTTTATTGCATATTCCTATCCCATTATCCGGCGTTTCCCACCATAAAAATAATAACCAATAAATTTTAATGATCTATGTATGACAAATGTATTGAAATATTGTCGTCAATTATCAATTTAGATGTGGATACTTCAAGTAGATACATCCATCACTTTCATATTAACATCGAAAAGTTGTGGTTGATTTTTTCGAAGCGTAATATAATTATTATTTATTATCGATAGTCACTATGGATATAAAACTGAAAGCTCTAAAACTATTACTGTACCTTGAAAATATTTTCTGTTTGTTACGAAATATGTCCTTCTGCAGAAGCTACATGAAGGTACTTATGTTACTTCGGATACTGATACAATTTGTATTTTTCATAGCAATCTTGCAATATCAACTTTCTATTGGTAATACAGATGCCGATCATAAACTTCAAGTACCAATATTCTGTTATAGCATATTATTAAGTTCGATAACAACGATGCTGTCGATGTATCATTCTAATAGTTTCATGTGCCTTCTCTTAAAATTTAATAATAATCACTTTTATTTCAAAAACGACCACATCTATCTTAAAACAGTGAGGAATAAAGGTTTCATTTCTATGTGTGGTGTGTTCTTATTCTCTATTATGCAGATAGTTGCGTTGGTAGTTAAAGAAGAAAACGAAAATGTATCACTCGAAACAACCAAATATTGGGAATATATGACTCAAATTCATAAAATTTCATGTAACACCGCATTTTTCCTTGAGTTCGCCATATTTTATTACATATTGTCAATACTATCAGTGCAATTGAAGTGCATAACGCGATCCGTTTATAAAGAATGCGATAAAAAGAAAGAAGAAATTGTCGCCAAAAAGAAAACAGGAAACAAAGCCACCGCGGTAGTGCTGATGACCGACTATAGAAATCAATTAAAAGTATATGACCAATGGTACATCGTATATCTAAATCTTCACGAAATCTCTAAATTATTTAATCAAATTTTTGGCATTCAGGCAAGTATTCACTTTAATTTCTTTCATCAATTTACTTAATTATAAAAAATAAAATTGAATAAACAGATTTTTTTTTATTTTGTTGCAGTTGATGTTCATGCTGGTTACGATTATGTTCGATTTCGTTGAATTTCTTTATTCACTTATATTTACTGGAATAAAAGTACGTATTGACTCACTTTACACCCAAAAATAATTACGTAAAGCACTTACGGTGCATTTAAATCATTCAATTAGTTACAAGTTGTTCGAAATGAAAATGAATAATTTGGCCAAATTTACTTAAGAGTATTAAGGGCAATATTGTCATAACGTGACCAATAATTTTAGTCATTTACGTAAACTTGTTACGTATCTATAATTCGGTTAACAACACACTATGCTGCCACGCACACCTAATTGATTGAATTCTAGATTTCCGCGTGCGAGACGCATACGAATCCTTTTTTATACGACTTGGATACAGGCGGTTAATAATGCCAATATAGTGGATTATATTGTTGCAGTTACGAAAAATAAGTAAATGATAGATAATAAAAATATGTAAATCCATTGGTAAAGACCGGGATTTAAACTCACGACATCACAAATAAGAGTTGAGAATAGGCTATCACGGATGTAAAAGTACTGTAAATTAAAGAAAGTAAATAATGATGCATAGTAATCAAATAAGAGAGCGTAGAGTATGCTAAGTTTCTTTCTAAAAATAACCTGCATCTAAACATCCTTGGTAACAGAATCATGATTTCTTTTCTAGGGTTCGATGTCATCACAAAACGAATTGGAACTGTACATCTTCATGTTTTTCGTTTTCTCCTTTACCCTGTATGTGTTGTGTGATCAAGCGCAGCAAGCACAGAACAACGCAGACGTACTAAGACGAAGGCTCGCAATACTCCTTACCTACAATCTAGGTAAGTCTAACGAAACACAATTTCAGTAAATTTTATATTGTCACGCCGTGTGGTGTTGGCCAGATGTAGAATGGTACCACCCCAACTTTTCCCATGGGTGTCGTAAAAGGCAACTCTAAGGAATAACAAAGCCGCTACCACAAGCCTTGAGGAATAATACCACCATTATTAGAGTTGACTCGCCAACCGCTTGACCACCGTACTACTTTAACACCATACATCTCTCACGCACAAGTCATACAAGTCATACATGAGAAGACCCATGTTCAGCAGTGAGTGAAAAAAGGGCTGGTTACGGTTTTCACGTACCCTTTAATAGAAAACGTTCTGTAAATTTTGATTTTTAAAATTAAGCATAAGATTTTTTTTATATTTTTAAGTTATTATTTTTAAGATTTTTAACCCTACCTGTGAAACTAAAACCAACATCTGAGAAGATTCTCTTTCTTTGATAATGCCACATAATTTGTTAGGGTGAGAGAGTATGCTGCATTCCCACAGCCGCTGGGCGACTGGCCACGTTACCCCTCTCTCACAGAAGACTACCTTGAAATGGACTGCATTTCCTATCTTATCGTATTTCCCCAATTTACTCACGTGTTTCGGTAGTGAGTTAGATATGCTAGAGCCCATTCCCATCCCATCTTATCCCTCCCCATTTTCCCAATCCATTCCTTAATCTGCAAAGGTAGGCAGCGCATCCGGAAGCGTGTCCACGTTTGTCATTCTGGACTGATGTTGGCATTTATCGTGGATATCTATGGACGACAGTATCCACTTACTGGATTGTATACTCGTCTGCCGCCTTTTTTTCTATAAAATAATAATAATATAATTGCCTCTCTTTTATAAAAATGATGTTTGCTTTAATAACGCTACGGAATAATATAATTGAGGTCCAGAACAAAAGCCGATAAATACATTTTATCTTTTTTAGGCAAATAACAAAAACCTAATTTAAAAAAATATTCATAAGGTTTTTTATAAACAAAAAATACGGTAATATTATGTCATTGGAAGGCGTTTCTAAACGTATAGACCAAAAATTTATAGATGGAATAATTTAGCCAGATATTTAATTCTAACAATGGAATTATCGGTTTTTGATACATCCATTCTCTAAATATCTGGTGTTTGTTTTGAACAGGTCATGAAAAATAATGATTTTAATAATAATTTATTTGTTTATTTAGTATTTAAACAGATCAATCAGTTTCTTCCTTTAATTAACTATATCAAAAATTAATCGATTTGGTGGAACAATTGATAAAAATCGTTTTTTTTGTACCGGAAGGTAGAATAATGTACAACATTTGTTGGTTTTAGATTCGGATATGAAGAAAATCATTACAAACGTTTATGAAATTGTCGGCTTTTGTTCCAAATGCAATTTTTTTTTTATCGGTTTTTATCGGGATATGAAGCGATATAACCACCCTAATGTAAAAATAAGTACTTAAATTGCCAGAAAATAAATTTAAAAACAAATATTACAAGTGTTATACAAAATATTTATCGGCTTTTATTCTGCACCTCCTCAACTATAGCCTGAACCTTTCAGTCGTTTTTAATTCTCATATATTTTAGGTGCCGAGACTTACGGAGCAATAAATGATCTCCTGCGGTTGGTGTCGACGCGTCCGCTGCGCATTCGTGCCTCCGGCATGCTGAGCCTCAATATGGCGATGTTGCCCGCATGCATCGCATCACTGACCTCCTATACTGTCATCGCCTTGCAATGGAATAATGTGATTTAACGAAAGATAAATTAACAGTCTGTACCGGCTCTGACTACGTAGATATTGTATACCTATCTGTGGTTTTGCTATAAATGTTTGAATGTCAAGTCAAATGTATTAAATGTTTCTTTAGCAAAAGGTTGCTTGAACAAACTGAATTCATTTTAAATTTAGCAAAAGCATAAAAATTGACCGAAGAGGCCAGTAATCCAGGTTAGGAACTGCGAGCAGTTTTATCAACTATCCACAACTCGTGACCACAGCTGGTGTAACCCGTGCCGGAACGTCGAGTAGAAATAAAAGGTAAACAAAGCCTTTATTTTTACGCGCTTAGACCCAATTTGCAATAAAAAAAACTGTAATCATCCTCCATATCATTATTTGTTTACACATAAATTATAATAACTAAAAGTACACAATACGGATGGGCAGGAGACGATTGACAGTTAGACGACAAATTGCTAATACAATAAACATCCGTCCACGTTCTGCGTATACTGTGTCCCTACAACGTGACACAGAATAATTGCATAATACTTTATTACATTTTAATTTTACCTATATCTAGCCTAGCCGCTTGGCCGGTCGCTTGGCCTAGCCGGTGGGCGTTCAGCATAACTATCGTCCACAATATTAACGATTAGTTTGCTCACCAATAAGTCAAAGTGTACAGTCAACATAGGAAGTGTACAGTCAACATAGGAAGTAGAATTAAAGACAAACATTATAAATCTTTATTTTATGCCATTCATTTTTTGGTTTCCGTATTGAAAAGACGTGTTTGTATCTCTAACGTTGGTCGCTATGGATATTAAATTGAACTCTTTGAAATGTTTAGTATACCTTGAAAACCTCCTGTGTCTATTTCGTAATTTTTCCTTTTGCAGTAACTTTGCCAGACTACTTATGTTAATTCGACTGTTAATACAGATAATTGTTTTCACGACAAACGTCTATTATCAATTCGCAAACAAAAATATACTAACGATTATATTAATTTACAGTATAATGTTTAGCTCGGTATCAATAGTTTTATCTTTGTATCATTCCAAAGACTTTAAGAATATTGTTCTGTACTTTAATCAAAACCAATATTTCTTCGAAAACGATGACTTGTATCACAAAAACATGAATAAAAATGGTCGTATAGTTATAATGTGGGTAGTCCTGGATTTGATTGTGCAAATTTGTCCATTCTGGTATTATGAAGATGCTGAAAATGCAGAGACATCGACAAAAACAGTTGAATTTTGCTTTCGAGTGCATTTAGTTTTATGTAATTATGCATTTTTAGTCGAATCCATTATGTTCTATTGTGTGTTGTGTACAATGTCGGAGCAACTGCAGTGTATCACACGGTCCGTATCAGAAGAAGGCCGAACAAAAATTGAAATTAATGAAATGGCAAAAAATACCGACACAATGGTAGAAATTAATGATAAAAAAAAGAAATTTTTATTTGACAAATGGTACACATCATACACCAATCTTCACGAAGTATCCAAATTGTATAATAAAGTATTTGGCATGCAGGTAAATAACATTTCTTCAATGTCTTCAAAATATATTTTTTTTGTAAATTCTGCTAATTATATTTGATCTCGTTACAGTTGACGATCATGGTGGTTACTGTTGTTTTTCAGTATATCGTATTTTTATTTGCGCTTATTTGGTTCAGCATAAAAGTAAGTAAAAATATTTTTGAGTAAGTAATATATTGTAAGGATCGAGTAAACTCTTTTGCTACTGATTCTGTGGCTACGTAGATTATGTGGTTTATATACTAAAACAACAGAATTGTTCTAGAAATATAGTTTTACGATAGCCTACACGAATACACTACTACACTACGAAATACATTGGTGTATATCTCATCAAAATAGATTCAGTAGTGTATATGATGTTCCTATTAAAAACTTTCTTAGGCATATGCAGGTGCACTTATCACATGTGAAGATCCAGGGGCATGTTATGATCTATTACAAACCGTCCAAGTTCCTGCAAACCATTTTTTTTTATGTACGAAGGCGGCAGACGAGCATACAGTCCACCTGATGGTAAGTGGATACTGTCGCCCATAGACATCCGCGATACATGCCAACATTAGTCCAAAATGAGAAACGTTGGCATGCCCCCGGATGCGCTGCCTACCTTTGGAGATATAGGAATGGATTTGGAGAAAGGGTTGAGAAAATGAGGAGGGAAAGACATCCGCGATACATGCCAACATTAGTCCAAAATGAGAAACGTTGGCATGCCCCCGGATGCGCTGCCTACCTTTGGAGATATAGGAATGGATTTAGAGAAAGGGTTGAGAAAATGAGGAGGGAAAGACATCTGCGATACATGCCAACATTAGTCCAAAATGAGAAACGTTGGCACGCCCCCGGATGCGCTGCCTACCTTTGGAGATATAGGAATGGATTTGGAGAAAGGGTTGAGAAAATGAGGAGGGATAGGATGGGATTGGAATGGGCTCTGGCACATCTCACTCACTACCGAAACACGTACGTACGTTGGGGAAATACGATAAAATGGGAAATGCAGTAAATTTCAAGGTAGTATTCTGTGAGAGAGGGGTAACGTGGCCAGTCGAGCGCGCCCAGCGGCTGTTGGATTGCAGCGTGCAGCTATCAAGTACTTTGTTTTATTTCATATCAATATAATGTATAAATATATTATTCCATCATATTTAACAAAATTTAAATAATGGAACGACTTTGTTTCTTTTGATTGTGTACGGCGCTCTACAAACTTCGTTTGTAATGAGTTCGTAATACGATATTGCAAAGCAGTTTATTGTATACCGTATAGTGACTGGAAATAAGAACCCTTAGTAAGGGCCCTCTTTAAGTACAAATGTTCTGAATATCACGCGGGATGGAAATAAACAAACTCTTCTATTTTAATTTTGAAGGTTTTTCAAATAATTTTTGCATTTAAAACACAACGCCTTTTGCCCTAATAATCCCTCTTCTTCGCCCTCACACATATCTCTCGTCCCACACCCGCACATTCGTTCAGATACTAAAGTTAGGCCGCCGACAGATTACCGATTTGACATATCTCAGATTAATGTAAGTAGTGATGTGACTATAGACAATTGTAGCATTAAATACTTCCTATTAACAGATAATGATAATACTTTTGCTGATGTGATAGAATAGGGAATACGGAATACGGAAATGCCCTTGTGGTTAAAATATGTTTTATTGAGTATTTTACACTATTCTGAATCAGAATCACGTGAACTGCTGCTATCGTCTTCGCTATCAGTTACTTGAAAAAATATTTCATTGTCAGTTATGGAATCAATTCTATTATCGCGGTCATAGTCATCCAAAGTTATGTTTCTTGTTTTTTCAACTACTTTCGCCCAGTCGTCTTTTGTGACTTTCTTGTAGCAGGTTCAGTCAGCATTTTATTAGTGCTGAATGGCGAAGCAGTATTGTGGCGAGCTGCGTAACCTGTATATATATATATATATATATTATATATATATATAAGAAGAAACATTTATCTGGTGCTAAACTTTTTAGTCTTTGTGTAAGATAAATCCGTGCCATAGTGCCAAATACCTATAACCAACTTATTGGTATATTGAATAGAATAGAAAATCTTTATTTAACATCAACACACACAAATACATCAAGATATTTATTATGTTTAAAGATATTTATCAAGTCTGCTTTCAACATCTGGACATTGGTTACAATGCCGTTTTTTTAACCCAAGCAACCTGTTTTGCTTTTTTGCTGGCCCGGGTTAGCTATTTATCCACCTGCATGAAATGGTATGAAGCATTGTCCATTAAGATAATTGAAAGTTTCAGCAGGCTAGGTAGATCTTCAAACCACTATCTAAAAGTGTCAGCATTCATCGCCTCATGGTAGTCAAATGTTCTTTGATTCGAAAGCCAACAACGCATTCTCTACAAAGCCGGATCCAGCAGAACTGGCGAGACAATCATAATCAGTCGAACTCCTTTGCCCATTGGCACTTTAGATATGGAAGCTTTCGTTCCGTCCGTCCACGAGCGCGAAACCGTGTGGTTCGTATTTCTCGTCTCGATAAACTCCAAGTTTTTTCAATTTGTAATTTTTTTCGCTCGCCTTAAAAATAGATTTCTTTTGAGTATTATGTCAAATCTTTCCATAACAAATTTTCTCTTGTCAGTTTTCTTGTATTCAAAGACAATCTTTTTTAAGTGACAATGCCGTTTATGCTCCACTAATAAGCTTCTCTTTTAACGACATCAAAAGCATTCTTCTATTCGGAAATTCATTTTTGAATAATAATTTGTAAATATGATTTCTGATAGCGTCTGCATCAAAATAGTCAACATTCATCACAGTCTTTGTTCTTCTCTTTTTCTTTGGTGTTCGTAATACATTTTCCTCACTTCCAGGTGGGCCGAATTTTTCTTTATTAATGCTGACAAGTGTTTTTTTACGGATTCCAAGAGCCTGAGAAACGCGCTCTTTTACTTGGGTGACAGACACCAAACGTCCGCCATTTTGCTACTCACGCTCGAAATAATCCCGTAATTTAATCATAAGCTCCCGGCATTGGATATTTAAAATTTGTCCACGTTTCGGCATTTTTATGTACTAAAACAACACGTCAAAAGTACAAAGCAGAATCAGAATCCAATTTCGCGTCAAGGTCATCGTAATAAGCAGGAACAACAAACAGAAGTTTGGCGGGCCACAAAAAAAACACCACATAACGTTGTACGAACGACGGATGACTGATTGACTATTTTGTAGACACAAAATGGCGGCGCTAGTGCAGGCTGGGGTGACGATAGTTAAGCCAGTTATACTCGTACCATTTTTTACTGATAATATAATATTTAAAAAAAAATACAACAATTTAACGAACGTAATACAATTAAAAAAAATCTTAATTGTAAATTACCCCACTGGTTCTGTCACAGCTTAATATTAGACTTAATCAAATCACACAAAACTAATCGAATTAGTAAATTCATACACTTCACACTTCTAACATTTCACTCAGACTACTTTACAAATATCCGGTATCATTTTGAGAGCGCGTATTAACGATGAAAATATTTTTGTTAAAATTTGTACGCCACTTCAAAGTTATCTCAACCAACTGTTCATGAACTGTCAAATCAATTTTACATAATAATATGTTATGTACTATATGGTATCATAAAATGTATAATATGATTTCCTTTTTAGGGTTTGGTTTCCATGTATGAGTGGGGGTTCCATTTATTCATTTTCTTCTTATTACTGCTGAAAATATACATGATATCCCACGAGGCTCAGCGCTCACAAGACGGAGCAGTTACATTGCAGAGGCAGATAGGTATACTACTCATTCGCAGCCACAGTAAGTGTACATCTAATTTGTTTCGCGACTTTCATTATACGGCGGTTTGACACAGTGGAAATACCTTTTCGAATCATTTATTATGTACTATATCCCATCCCAAATATTGTCTGTTGCTGCCCGGATTCACTCGTCGTAATAGTTAGGTAATATTGTTTAAAATTTCACGTCTTTGAGACAGATATTTAGAAAAAAAAACTCAACAAAGAAAAGAGCAAATGTTGTAAGAAGAAATATAAATGTCAGTAGCCCATGGCATGATTACACGTATCCCTTATGAAATAGCAAGTAATATTATTATTTTATTATATTAAAGTACATTTTTAGATGCCGAAACATATCGAGCAACGAATGATCTCCTGCGGCTAGTGTCGACGCGTCAGCTACGCATGCGCCCCTCCGGCATTCTAAACCTCAATATGACGATGCTGCCTGCGATTATTGCATGTATCATGACCTACACTATCATCGCGCTGCAGCTTAGTAATGTGGTATGAAGACATTAAATAATACATACATTCTTAGAAACTTTTGAATAAGTGAAACCAGAACCAGAAATAATGTAAAATAGATTATACAATAAATACAAAAATTGCAATACACTTTATTTTTCATTTCATAAAAAATAATAATTAATTTTAATATTCTTATTGTTAAATAAAAAACAAAAAAATATATACACAGCATGTTAGATGTATGTATTCGCAAAACTGAAATCATAAATTCTGCACATAATTCCGAATTAATTGACATGAAAGGTTTTTGTTTGTAAAAAAAAAACAATTATTGTGTTTTGTGTTTGTGTGCTCTTTGAAATATTTGATAATTTTCTTTTTGACAGAAATTGCATAAAATTTTCAAAACAACTAATCGTTGTATTGCTAGTTAACAGATGCCTATATCTTATACCGATATAAATAGTTATGTTTAAAAACAGAATTGTGACTAATTGATATTAATTTCATTAGTTTTTCATCGAGACAATATATTTTATTGTTTCAAATAAATGGATTTTCTCAACTATTTGTCAATGTCAACTTCATGGGTAATATCGTGATATTATTCCTAATGACATCATTTTAAGTGCGTAAAAATGAATACTTTCTCAGAACTACATAAGATTTTGTAAAAATAATACGTTTATACAAGGAATCAAATAGTAGGAGTCAATATGGATATAAAAATAAAATGTCTAAAATTCCTTACATTTCTTGAAAATGTTCTTTGCTTATTTCGAAACTTTTCATTCTGTTCCACTCTTTTAAGGCTACTCATGTTGATTCGTTTGTTATTACAAGTAACGCTGTTCGCAGCAAATGTGTTCGGTCAATTTTATACGTATACATACATAAATAATTCACAAATATTTGGATTGCCCTACGCTATACTGTTTAGTTTGTCATCAACAATATTTTCTTTGTATCATTCCAATAACTTTAAAAGCATGATCTTATATTTTAATTACAATCATAATCAATGCAAATATGATCCCTTATATCGGAAGAACCTCATTAAAAGAAATTATATAATAACATTTGCAGTAGTTCTGCTAATTTTGCTACACATTAACGTATTCTTATTTTACGATGATAATGACGATAATGATGTTGATAGAACAATCTCGGGGACATCTACATTGTGGCATTACTCACTTAAAATTCATATATCGTCTTGTCATTTTATATATCTGTCTGAGTACGTGACGTTCTATTGCATATTATCAATACTGACAGAACAATTGCAATGGATTGTTCGATCAATATCCAAAGAAAGAACAATTGCTACTAGTGGTAAAAGAAGAAAAGGCGAGAGCAAAGACCAATTAATGCTTTTAAACAAATGTTGCAAGGTTTATACGAACATTCAAGAAGTTACTAAATTATTTAATAAAATATTTGGCGTACAGGTAAGTGCCACTGCTAAGTACTTTCTTAGACGTTGGTTTTGTAACAAAGTGATTATTTTTTGTTTTGTTGCAGTTAATGATTATGCTGTCTACTATTGTTTATAAATACATATTATTTTTTTATTCAATGATTTGGTTAGGTGTGAAATCAAGTACAGTAAGTAGTAAAACTCTCTAATATACAATAATTTATACAAATAATTTCTTATATTTGTATTATAAATTCATTTTTCTTACTCATATTAAATCACTAAAGCGTTTCGGGCCGTAATCCACTACGAGAGCCCAGTGCGAATTGGTGGATATACATATTACATACTCCAGTTTTTTTTTATTTCTCGTGAATGCCGGTTTTGTCGCGATGTTTTTCTCTCACCGCCGAGCTTGTAACATTTTTTTTTTGATCCGTACTTAAGAAGATACTCAGTGGTACAGGCCGAGGATTTGAATTCACGATCATACGAATATGAATGGAGTAAGTATATATACCCGTAGACTTAAAATGGCACTAAACCCTACAGTGTTTTACTAAGGCAGGCCTTGCCCTACAGTGGGAAGGTAAAGGCTACACGTACAAGTACTCCTATTAATAGGAGTAATTAACAGTCCTATTAATTATTATTAATAAATACCATCAATTAATAGGACGATTAATCGTTAATAATAGTAAGGGACTATTGATAGTTTTTTTGAAAAGTGGCAGTGATAAAAGCGACCCATTAGATCGTAATTGGATTATCATCACCTTAGCTACTTTACCGGAACATATCGGTACCGATAATGTTCCGCGGACTTTTTATTGATGTGTCCACCAAAAAAAAGATATTGTTCCTGGTTAACAGAATTTTTACCGATATCCCCCTGTCATTCTTGCCTTGTCATCGTCAATTGAAATTCCATGATTTTTTTAAAAAATATCATATTTAGCCATAAAAAGCGAAACAAATTTTGGTGGAATTTTCAGACTAACAATGTTTATTACTCAAATACCTCACTGAACTAACAAAATGAAGCCGAAATAATTTCATAAAAAAATATTTATTTTTTGCAAAGAATACAAATGCGAAATTAAAGTAGAAATCATTAACAATTTCATTGTATTCCTATACCTGTATTTTTATTAACATCCTTTTCGCGGTAGGTAAAACTTTGGTAAAAGTCCCTTTAACAGCGCAGTTAGTTCATGCCTACCTGATAGTATATATAAGAAGATGAAAGTATATATTCATCAATTTAATTTAGTTAAACTCTTCTTACAAAATAACTTTTGTCCAGAGGAATATTTCATATTTATTATTGTTATATTATAATGTTTATTACAGCATTTTATTATTATTTATTAACTAAATATAATTAAAATATCTTTAGAGGTTTTTGTTTAAAGGGTTTGATGTCACTAAATTTCATTGGTTTGTATGTGATAATGGTCGGCACATTCCTAACGATCGTATACATGCTGTCTCGTGAAGCGCAGCAAGTTCAGAATAGTGCAGACACAATAAAGAGACATATCGCTATAATCCACATTCACAAGTACAGTAAGTACTTTATCCTATAAAAAATTATGGAGTCATTTTTAATCCGTAAACAGTAATAACTCTAATTGTTTTCACATGATATAATATATAGATAATAATTTACATGATATAATATATAATAATTTACATGATATAATATATAATAAATTACATGATATAATATAATATAATAATAATATATAATAATTTGGAATTAATATTTTTACTCGTATATCAGAATGTATGACATATGGTACTTTACCAAATATTGTAAGGGCTTATTAATTATTACGTATTGTATCATGCTTTATGCGCATGACTGTGGAAACGTCATGTATTATATTAACATTGGTCAGAAGTATGAGCAGAAGTGAGATTCCTTTCTTTTTTTCGAATTATTTCTTGAAATTAGTTATCATATTATTTTTATTATTTATGAATAATGTGTAGGTACTTATGATCTGGCTCAAGACTATCCAAGGCTGTCGCCAGCCAATGGGCCAGGGGGGGAGGGCAAGATGAGGGAGAGGATGGGAGAAATATGAATTGTACGTACAAATAGGTACAATGATTTATTTTTTTGTAGAAATGTTTTAATTTCGAATCTCTAGAGGGGGGCAACTGCCCTCCCCTGCCCCCCCCCCTTGGCGACGCTCTTGAGACTATCTCGTCTCTCCCTAGATGAACGAAAATGAGGGACAGCCCTATACATACCCCAGCGGAAGCATAGTTGGGTTAAAGTCCCTAGATACAGAAACCGGCGCACGATACACATGGTATCCATCAGCGCCGGCTTCTGCATCTTCGCCGAGAGCCAGCCGTCACGGAAACCCAACCGCCTTAGATTGCTCTCGACGGACGACACGAGTGAAAATATTTCAGTCACCCCCATCGATGTTCGCGCCAAGGCCCTTGTCATGGCGATGTCCACTCATTACACCCGCAATAATAACAGCCAGAGAGAGGTCTGTGCCGATAACGTCTGAGACTGTGCCGGCTCCATATCTTATCCATATCCAGCACGATCCATTGCCTAGTTATTATTATTATTGTGTTTGTATTATTTTATTGAATATTACGTATTATTTAGAATTTCTCGTTTATTTACCAATATTCGATTGTATTACCTCGTCCACATGTTCTAGAATATTCTAGATAAATACAAGAATGTGGTCACATCTGTATTATGTTGATGAATCTTTATAGATATTAAGTAACAAAATATTAATAGGTTATGAGACGTACCGAGCATCGAGAGATCTCCTGCGGCTGGTGTCAATGCGTCCACTGCGCATGCGCGCCTCCGGCATGCTGTACCTCAACATGACGATGCTGCCTGCAATTATTGCATGGATCACGTCATACACTATCATGACGCTGCAGTTTAATAATGTCGTTTAAAAATATTAAACATTATTAAGTATTATGTGGTTTTTTGGTCACTCCTTTTAGTGATTTATTTTTTAGTGATTATTATTTTACTGTTTCACAGAGTGTATTTTAAATGTAACCAGATTTAAATTATGAAACGTTAGGTATGATTAAACATTTTTTATTTATTATGGCTATGTTTTCTCAATACATAAAAAAAGATTCAATATTATGTTACATTAAATTAAATTTGTATTCGTGGAATTTCTCACTCTTTTCGGAAATGAATGAGGTTCACAAGTTGTAATAGTTCATTTTGTTAATACTTTGATCTTTGTAGGTGTAGTGTAATGTCGTAGGTGTACACTTTGAATGAATAAACTGTGAAAAGTAATGTTACTTCAATGAAGTTTTGTTTCTCATTGCAAATACGAAGCGGGTCATACAGTGGAAATGTCATGGAAAAAGTAATTTTACATGTGGCGCCCATAATGGAGATGCTCACCATTTTTCATTTTTTAGCTAAAAGAAAGGCTTGAAAAATTACAGAAAATCCAGTGGATTTTTTTACGATATCTTAACGAAGTTATAAAGCTTTTAAAGTTGGATGTTGATCGATACATTTTTATATTCAAACTTATATTCAAACAACTTGAATGATAAATAACAACTTGAAAATAGTTGAATCTCCATTTAAAGATCGTAAAGTAAGGAGTGTGACGTCATCATCGTGAGTAGCGCGTTGAAAACTTTGAACAGCTATATCGCTGTCATTTTCTAACGAAATTCAATACATTATTCAGAATATGTATTATACTATTTCTAATACAAGAAATCCATTAGTTCTACACCTTGTGAACTTGTCCATTGTGAAGGAGTTTAAATTCATTTTGATTGTATCTACTATACTCTCATTACAATCTGAGAATAGTGACCTCACTGTTAGTTCTAGTTTCCCAGATATTGAGGATTTAGTGTAATCCTACAGAAATAACATATATATTTTATTGCTTATCTTAAAAATCGTATGTTAGAGCATGTTTCTATTTAAACAGCATCTTAAATTTCAAGTTAGGAAATCATAAAAATAGTCTCAACAAGTTCATACCGACAGTAAGGTCCCTTTGCTCAGATAACACCACATTTCAGTGAATACCATAATTGCAATACCTAGATACCTGGAAGCCGAGTGGTGTCAGCCTCTTTACAAAGCCTCAAAGATATCAAAGCCGCCACCAGAATCCCTGACAAACTGTACCACCTCTAAAAGAGTGAAGTTTTCGACCCGCTCAATCAGAGTACCGTTTTAACGCCATACATCCCTCATGCACAAGACTAAGTGAATGTGGAGACCCACGTCCAGCAATGCACGATAAAAGGGTCAGTTACGGTTATCTACACTACGCGCTCGAGCAGTTGAGCTTTAAGGCATGAGGTGGGGAAGTGGCGAGATGCTCGCCCTCCCGGTAGCTAGCGGTCTAGCTACCTTATTAAATATATCTGTGTAGTTTTTCATATTTTATGTCAATCAATATCGACATAATTTGCTTACATGCCCAGCACTAGTGCTCGCTTATTGCATTCCTTCCGGAGCTCTAATGCCCGCGCGCCGAGTATAGATGTCTGTAGTATCTTCTTTTCTGTAGTTACAAGATTACAAAATAATACCCATGACCGATGTCATTCACGTAATCATAATAGTCATATTGACACGCAGACGTGACTCTGCATAATGAAAGTAATATTTTAGAGTGTTTTCCAATGACAATATGAATAATTTAAAGCGTTAATACCAATAAGCCCTCACAATCAATTATGTAGTATAATGGACGAGTCTTTTACAGCAAATTTGTCCGTGGCTTCGTTCCCTTAAAACAGGATTTCGTCTAGAAAATTCTAAGTCTCACAAAAATATAATATAGTTTTAAACATTACTGGACAAATGGTGATATTATTTTACAATACGCATTATAAAGTAAAGATAATATAATTAAAGAGCAGCAAAAATAATACTTGAATGTGCAGCAAAACCATGACCAAATAAAACGAGACAATCATAGAAAATTGTAGCAAAATATCTCCATCATCAACATCATCATGGAGGCAATCATTTTTTTTCACCTTGTTTCTAGTGTTGATCAACAGTCTGGTTTTGTTTTGAAAATACAAAAATTTAAGTTGCATTCGTTCAAATGTTTTTCAATGTTTATTCAATGTTTTTTATTTCATGTGCTTTGCATTATATGCGTGCACACTGATAGTGTACAGGGCAAACCATTTCGACAATCGGATTGGACAATTCGGCACCGACTCACACAGATGCACAGCTCATGTCTCGTTGATTTCACTATAAAAGACTCGACAATTATCAGATAAATTCTAGTCTAAGATTATCAAACAGCTTTTGCTCACAACTTCTACCGCGTGCCTACTATCCCAAGGGACTTTTGTTTTATATGCTAAATAATTTTCGTAGTCCCCAGAATTGGGCATGCAGGAAGAATTTCAGTTCGATTCGTCTATCCGTTGATGCGTGAAAGCATCGATTCATTTTTAAATTGTATATTAGAATGTAGAATATGAGCCGAATGGAAACTCAATTAAACTAGAGTTGGAGACTTTTAGAGTTTACGTTTTTAGGGCCCATTCGCGCTCTGCTTTGTTTCGTCATTTGTAGCTTTAGTCATCACGTAGTTTTAGATTAATACATAGGTATTATACGTATGTGCTCTTGAAAATAATACTTGACATGAAGCTGAAAGACTGCAGCATAAAATCCCGAAGGAGATAGAACGTTAGCAAGAGAATCCGGTATACTATCAGGACTCCATTAACCCTTGGCGGCGAACCTCAGACTGATAAGAGAGTTTGTAAACTGTTGGCATAAGGACAAAAGCAACTGGCAGTAAAGAGCTGCTCAGCATCTTAGACGTAAATGTATCGTCTAGTCCCAGCAAGAGATGTGTGGCAATCGAGAAAGAACGCGAAGGAAGTTCGCAAATACGCTCGAATGTTGGGTGGGACCACTTGGTATTAGTAGCCTTGTAGGGCTAAGCCGCGCTTGACTAGTCAAAGTGTTATTCGTTCAGAGAAGTCACCTTCTTTTTATATCACTTGAAAATATCCCACAGGAATGAAAATGCAGCACTTTTATTACGGACTCATTATGAATATGTAAAATTGGAAGAGTTTTATTTTTCAGAGGCATGTTGAGGTCAACGGACCGCCATAACTTTTACAGTGTATTTTCATATTCCTTTTGGTTATCAAGTAACAAACATATTTTTAGAAATGAACGTAATGAAAACGGTTAAACATATATTATACATTTTGCTAATATATGTATTTAATTGATACAATGATAATATACTTTTTTGTGGAATAGGAACGTGGTAGGAAACCCATCTGATGGTTTTTTCGCGTCAGTGACTTTATCATCAATTATACCTAAAGCAAATGTCCTGATAAACTCTCAGAGCCGGCTCTAGCCCATGTAGCGCCCGGATGCAATCAATACCCTGGCGCCCTCTAGTAGGCTCTTTGGAGGTGTCGCGAGCGGCGCTCGGCGCCCCTTAACACGCTGCGCCCGTGTGCGCCGCACACCCTGCACCACAGGTAAAGCCGGCACTGTAAACTCTGATCTGTCCATATCATTTGACCATTCGAACATATCAAAAACAAAATCTGTTTTTTCTAAAGACTGAATACATCGATTCCTTTCATAATTATACATTTCATTATCATTAAATTATAATAAGACATTTAAATTGTAGTAACCTTTTGCATTGCCCTATCCGTACCATACCGTCAGCCATGTCTCACGACTGCTGGATCTACGAGTATCTCTCATAAGGCTCGCCACCACACACAAACATACGAGTACGCTCCTCTCATTCAACTACTGATGGTAAAATGTTTCAAGTCATTGCTAGATATCATTATTCGTCACTAATAAACAAAAGCAAAATGCGGAATCAGTGAATCAGTGAATCAGTGAATCAGTGAAAAATATGCCGCAAGTTATTCGTCCATATTTCATATTAGTAGTATTAGGTTTTCAAAGGATAAGTCGTTGCAAAAGAGAAACTATAAAAATAGGCGTGGAGGAGGACCGACGATAAAATGAAAATGAGGGGGCGGGGGTCCTCGTTAGCGAACGGTCTTCTCACTGCTCTCCCGCGATTGTCACAAGCTCAATATTTACCCCCCACACCCTATTAAAAGGATCTCTATTCTCAAACGCTTACAGTACAAACTCCTTTAGCAAAGGACCCCTTTAAAAATGCTGACAGAACAAAGAACGCATAAAATTCTGCAATACAAAGCATTTTCAGAAACGTACAGACGTAATGTCTAATTAGATGATTCGTGCCTTGCTCGTTCAGTAAAATTTAAAATAAAAAACATACTTTTGACTCGAGATGTTTTTGTACTTACCTATTTCGCTAAGTAGGTATCACCTGAGCCGCAAAGTATTTGAGAGACAAAAAGTGACGTTGTTGTTCTAGTTCTCGAGATATTTAGTGAATCACAAAAATATCTTTCTTTTTATATATTGCTCTATTTTAAAGATCAGACAATAAAGCGTGTTTTTGCCTCAACACATTCATAAAACAATGAAATTTTGAGGAAAAACGACTTGTCCAATGTTTAGTGAAAAGGTAGATTACCTTGTTGTCGGTTGTATGCCGTTCGGTGCGTGCTTGCGGCACTTCAAATGAACATCAAATCAAATAAAATTGTTAATAAAACTATTAAATTCAACATATTGTGCTAATAGTAGTATTTTCTATAACATATATATTATAACACATAACTGGGTAAATTCGATCGCAGTTGTGTAACTGAGATCGAATTTATCCAGTAATGCCTATTACTTTACCTAAACTTACTTAAAAAAGTTTAGTAAATTGTTGACATTTCTCTCCGTATATTTTTATAAAGGGACCTTGTCTGTCATTAAAAGTTTAGTGTTTTTATTTTAAATCTTTTTGTGAAATAATATTTGAGCATTCAAAATCACTTAGTTAATGTTTACTTTCACATGAATACAGATAGTCTGTATTAATACCTAATATAATCACAAGAAACTGATCACGTGATCAGGTGGGAACGTCCCCTTAGCAAAGTGTGACTATTCTTATTTTATTACTCATAAATACAGATCTTCTATTTACAAAATAACATAACATCTATGTATCTTTCAATGGGAACATACTTTTCCGAGTCTTAAACATAAAATGACTAACATCTCTAAATCATATTTTATTGCCATTGTATTTCAATCTTTTTTGAAAATAGTCCTTAGCATCCACATAGGTACATGATATATACATATTATGATAGAGATTTGCCTTAATTTATATGATAATAATAATGTAAACAACTATTGCTACACAACTCTTTAAAATTTTATATAATATAAATCACTTGATAAAGGTTAATTAAACTTAGATTCACTTATCAAATGCGTGAGGACCATCGTTCCTGTTCCTGGGGGGTCCCCTGACCGCACACGTTTTTTTATATTAGGTGTAGGTATGCTTTATTAGTATGAAGTATTAGTATCGCTTTTCCCTTTTTTTATAAAAGTTCTTTCGCACCGTATTACATAAACATTTCAAACATATAATAATTAGAAATAAACGAGAAATAATTACGAAAAAATATTTTTTATTCATTCATTACAAATTTTTCAACTGTTTTCAACGTTTTTACTCGGTCGTGAAGAAAAACCAATAGAAAACATTGAAGAAAATATTTGAAGCGTACGCCCTGTGATAGATTATGATTGTGGTAGATAAAACCCTTGATGCATTACAATGAGACTTTACAAGCTGGTACACGTTACAAAATCGAAAATATTATTTTTATTTCACTAGTAAATTGGATACGTAAATTGGGTGGAAACATAAGGCTGGTATATGTGATCTTATACTCATATAAGAGCGACAGTCGGGGTGGCAATTTAATCTCCGAGTCAACGAGTCCATCTTTATGCCATCTGTCATGAATGGTCGGAGCAGTACAAACGAGTTGTGGAGATACGTATCTTTAGTCACGTGTCGCATCGCTACTTACACGCGGGTCCTCCTAGACATTTGATAACAGTCAAGAAGCTATGAATTAGAACTAAGAGCGCTCCGATACTGTAGTTATTTAAGATTTTTTTTTATAGAAAGAAGATGATCGACGAGCAAACGGTCCATCTGGTGTTGAGTGGATACCGTCGCTCATGAACATACGCGATACCGTAACATCGGTCCAGAATGACAAACGTTAGCACGACCCTCAATGCGCTACCTATATTTGGAGATTTAGGAATGGATTTAGAGAAAGGGTTAGGGAAAAGGAGAAGGTGGGATAGAATGAAATGGGATAAGATGATAAGGTGATAAATTCAGTATATTTTGGGGTAGTCTTCTGTTATATTATGTAACGTTATAAAAAATGATAACATGAAATCTTCTCACTGACTCGCGATCCCGCTGTACTCTCCCAAAGCAGCGCCCTAAGCCGAAGCGCGTTCCTTACGCCGGTCTACCGGCGGGGAAGCCCTTAAATAATAAGGCTTAAAGACTCGGTGCTGCACATACCCCTATACATGTCCGGTAAACGGTGAATCTTGAAAGACCATTAGTAGGGCCACAAGAATTTAGCCATTCCGAAAGAAAAAAAAAGGTGACATGAAATAATGTTTCTTAAAACACAACATTCTCTTAAATAAGTCTAGGCTTAAATAATCTGTAACCCAGGCCTTTACATATAAATTTTAAAAAAAATTCTAACCTGTAGGCGGGTGCTTCTACTCTGACAATAACAACTAAATATTTTATAACTCAGTTCCTAATTATGATAGAAAAGAATGTTAAAAAAATGATTAATATACAGTTTTCAGTTTTATTATAAAACGTTGCATACGATTTATTGCATACTTTAACTCGAAATATCTTAAAAAGTGTTAAACAGAGTTCTAAAACAATACTAAAAATTGTAATTTGTTTGATAGTTTGTTACAAAATAACATAACAAAACGTTGTACAACATAATGTAACTTCGTTGTTAGGACATCATAAGATTCACTTAATTTATTAACTGCACATTCATACTTTATCTTTATCTTGATTTTGAATTTTCCATGTCTCGCTGAGTGATTTTGAATTTAGAATTCATACCCACTATAGTCTACATACATTACAGTACATTAAATAACAGCGCAATTTGTTTAAAGTATTCTTATTTATTGTTGTAGCCTTTTAGTGTCGGCCTACTTCAAAATAGCACCACCCCATCTACCCCCGCGGATGTAGTAAAAGGCAACTAAGGGATAACAAAGCCGCTACCACAAGCCCCGAGGAGCTACACCACCTGCAATAGAGTTGATTCACCAACTCGCTTGGCCAGCGTGGGGTTTTAAAATCCAAGCCTTATATAATAATATATATTCTTATATAAGGATATAGTCCCTCTAATTTAAGTTGTACGTGACCAAGATTTGCCAGTCCAAATTTGTACTCTTAGCTACTAAAGTTATAATCAGTAAAAAAAGTAAAAATGTGAACCATACACAGGTCTCACGAAGCCTTCGTAACTCGTGTATTACACTACACATACATTGGCGGTCGCTGAAAGCGCTCTCTGGGGGCGGACGTCGGCCCTTTAACGGTAACGGCTCGCCCGCTGTGTTTGAATGAAAAATAAGTAAGGCAGTTTTTGCAAACACTGAGACAACATGAATATAAGGTCGTAATACCGTGATATAAAGTTAATGAAGTCTCTTTATACAACCCCAGTGGGTTGACATAAACAGCGGGCAGCGAAGCAAGATCGGTAGTGGCCCAGACAAATACAACTACAGTACTAACAAAACTACAAAATGCAAATGTAAAAGCAAAATGCAAAAGCTACATTTTGTACAATGCAATTATACAAAATGTAGCTTTGTATATTTAATTTCAATGAGATAAATATTCTTGCAGGCTTTTCTAGCTTATAGGACTTAATAAAAACTGCGTTTTTTTAGTTCATATCTACATTTTTATGTTTATTAATTCTTAATTAACATAAGTGTCAGATGTATTTAAGTGCACTGACGTGCTCTGCTGGTGTGTCAAATTATAATGTTCATAATAATATGCAGGCAAAATTATTGAAGTCTAACGCTGTAGTACTGCGCAGTACCGACTCCTCCAATTATAATTATCATGATTAACTCGACAGCAGAACTTTGTCGACAGTTGAGGTTGTGAACTAATCGAACAGTTTCGTGCCATTTGGTAGAAATTCACTTACTTTAAAAAGTGTAATGAAATGTTCACATACTTTATCCATACTTCGAATTAGATTTCTCTTTTTTGGGAACAGTCATGGGAACAGTCATGGGAACAGAAAGTTAATAATACAGTGATCAAAATAATTTGAGATAAAAGATTAAGTTTATAGACTTACAGAGAACACACACATAGGAAATGTGACAAAGTTACACATAATGAACTTCTTAGTAGAGCTGACAATTGTTGATACTTCAAGACCAATCAAATAAGTCGGGAAATAATATAATTTTGCTTTAACTGAAGTTAGTCGTTACACGAGTGATTGAATTAAGTGAGCAATAGAAGCTGATAGAGCAGTAAATCGATGGTAGCAAATTTAAGGGTTTAGGTTCTCTAGTGATAATAAAGAGATACGAATCCTACCAAGTAATTTAAAATCATTTACTTTAGTTATTCAAAAATAGGCTATTTTGCTGCTCGTTTAGTATATTTTTCTGTTCGTTTAGATATTTTGCTGCTCGTTTAGTATATTTTGCTGCTCGTTTAGATATTTTGCTGCACGTTTAGTATATTTTGCTGCTCGTTTAGTATAATTTACTGCTCGTTTAAATACAAGCCCAATAAATCCAAGAACAAAAATTACTTAAACTTTTACTGCTGTAAATAATTAACATTTAATTCTGCTATTCTACTGCAACAGAATGTAATTTTTTTTGTCAACATTAAAAAATCATGTTGAAGCCGACATTCTCTTTTGAAATAGTCATCAATGTCGATAATCGGTTTACGCTGCCGCTTTATTGGGATTATTATGTATTCACCGCCCTAGTAGCAAATTGTTATGTATTTCTTGGCTCACTCATTATTATTTATTAAGATTCTCTATTAATAACTTTAGATAACTGATATGTCTTTAGCCTACGGTGAGTTGGGTTGCGTTGGGTGTATTAGATACTAATTGATACACCTAAATTTGTCCTCCAAATGATTTATTACTATTATTGCACTGATATTCCTCTCGATACAATTACATATAGATATGCGATTGAATGGAACGGGGGCAACTGAAGGGAGCAGAGGTATGCGGTGCCGCTTGACCTCTGTTGCCATGTCATCAGAACGCTGTCAGAGCTGTGTCCTTACGATAACTTCGATCTGCGTCGACACTGTGTCCCTACAATAACTACAATTAGTTCGTGTTGTTAGTAAGATTAGAATTAAAAGGTTGCTCCGAAACAAATTATTATAACAGTAATTTTCATACAAGAATTAGAAATTAAAGCCCGAACAAACAACGCGTTTTGCTGATAAAAATGAGCAGCGATTTGTTCGTTTTTTATTAGCGTTAACCCGTCAACTGAAATTAGGTTATCTAGCAATGCCCCGTGTGAACAAGTTATGCAAATCAACTTATCTGTTTTCCAACGTCCGGTTAATTCAGTTCTTTCTCGTTTGGTCGGCGGCGGCCGGCTGTAGAAAATTGCGCTGTTTTGCATTTTGATGAACAATTTTGTCCGGTCTCCGAGTAAACAATGTTGCCTTCATCCTGTTGTGTTAATTATAATTATATGCCTATGAAACTTTATCTGAGTTGTTTATTCCTCAAAATTATAGTTTGGCAAATGAAAGTTTAGACTTGGTGATGCAAATTAAAAAAAAAAATCATAGGTTATCTATCACTAAAAATAAATGGAAAAATAATTTTGATACTTGAATTCAGCGCTAGATAATTTTATTATTGAATTCATATATCAAAATTATTTTTCCAACTATTTTTAGTTATAACCGAAAGTAACTATAAAGGATTACCTAAAACTATTATATTAGAAAAATTTATATAAGACCGAAAATAACCAGATTAACACCACTTTCTTACGATGTGCAATATATCACAGGTTCATGTACTTAGTCATATAAATTGCAATTCGAAGAGTACATTTTTAATCACAACAAAAAGATGTGTGAGAAATGCCCTGTAATTCGCAAAATAATACAAATAATTGGAATATTTCACCTGAATCCAGATAAATCACAGCGAATCAGATTTTAAAAATAACAATATACCTAGTTTACGTGGAAAACGAGCGCGCCATATCGTGCTCATAAAACGGACCTCGTAAAGCCTTCGCAGGCTGGCAGCGCCATTATATCCGCAGATGTTATCACAACATAAAACGTCAAAATTAAAACCTATAAAATAACGAGACCGAACATGATTTACGTCAAACACGTTGAAATAACTCGGACAAATTGCCTCCTACGTTATTGGAACTCGTAAAAAGGATTTTCGATTTTATACCGAAAATGTTAATCACGTAGTTACATATACCAGTGAGGTCCAAAAGTTTCTGGTGTGACATATCCCTAGATGTTTAAAAAAAAAATATACTTCATTGTAATTGTCATTTATCCTGCTAATTAGTGTATAATTTTGAGTATAAGCCTCGTTAGTTTTAATACCTCGAATCTTAGAATAACAGGAAGTCGCGAAATCTTTAAAATAAACTTTATACTGGAATATACTTCCGTGATTAAGTTCTTCATAAAGGAAGGTGTTAGCCCGACCGATATCAAACAAAGGTTGGATAATGTGTACTGGGATTCTTCTCCATCATATTCCACCGTTAAAGATCGGTGTAAACAATTTCATTTAGGACGAGAGTCCATCGACGACGAACCTCGCTCCGGTCATCCCGTTGAGACTTTAAACAACATCAAATTTGTGGAAAAAGAAGCTCTGAGCGACTGATGGTTATGACGAAAGACAAGGACAAGGACAAGCAGCAAGGACAGGGCTTTCAAAAACTACAGTCCTTAGGATTCTACGTGAACATCTTTAGATGAATAAAGTTGGTGCGCGGTGGGTGGCAAAACTTCTTTCAAGTGTGCAGCGAAGTGAACGAGTAGCGTGCTCTAAGGAACTTTTGGAGGCCGTTCAGAGAAACGGAAAATACTTTTTGGAGTCGCTCGTTACTGGGGATGAAAATATGATTCTTTACTAAGATCCCCTGTCCAAAAGAGAATCGATGGAGTGGCGTCGTTCTGGTGAAGCACCGCCTAGAAAGGCAAAGGTGACTCAGTCCACCAAAAAGATTATGGCTTCGATATTGTGGGATTGTCAAGGAATACTGCTTATATTATGCTATTATGCTAAGCTTATAGAGTAATTACGTGAATCAATCGAGCAGAATCGTTGTGGAAGACTAAGCAAAGGTGTGTGGCGTCTCCATAACAATTTACCCTTCCACGCTGCTGCAGGTGAGAAGGCTGCTGTTTCAAAGTGTGGCTTCATGGAAATTTACCACCCACCCTATAGTCCTGACTTGGCCTCCAGTGATTATTGCTATTTGCTCTCAAAACTCAAGGCGAACTTAAGGGGTAGAACATTTACCACTGATAACGAAGTGAACGCTGCCCATTTTGAAGACAAAACATCTGACTATTTTTATTCTGGGATTGAAATGCTAACTAATTAAACGATCCGAAAAGTGTGTTTAAATGGACGGATACTATATTGGAAAATAAAAATAGTTTCATGAACTTGAGTGTCCTTTTTCTTTGTCAGGCCGGAAACTTCTGGACTACCCTTCATATATCCCTATAAATCATAGTAATCCATGACGCATTTTTATTCCGAGTTCTGAGAAGCAATACCCGTCAATATTTATTAAACATTGGAATTGCCGACAGCAGCAAAGTTGTACCTCTACCACAAATTATATCCTGTACATAGCGTCGTAAATGTCTTACTTATAGTATGGAAGACGATTGTAGTTTATTTAAGCAGCCGTATAATTAAGAGATTTCAAACATTTGCCATTCCACCGACTACACCTAAGAGCAAGTACACATTAGGCGATTCAGGTTGAGTTGAACGATTACGATTACGTTTTAACGGTTACGTTAGCAATATGCTAAAACACATGCACACACCTATGTACACACAGCGCGTTTGGCACGGCGTTCGACGGGCGTTGGTGCACGGACCTATATTGGTCACGTGCACGTGCACATAATCACGGTCGAAGTGATTATGTGCACGGACGTCGAACATGTAATTCTTTAACGTAGCCAGTTATAAAGACGACGATACAGAGAGAATATTGGATACAGCCTATATTATGCGATACACTGAGACATGGAATGTTCATAACATTATATCCAAACCGGTTTACAATGCGTACATAAAAAATCAGAACGTAAAAAGTAAAAGATACATCATATCGAACTATCCTAATATGCCCACTGCGGTACCAAAAAATTGTCAATTTGATATAGGCGCTCGATCAAATGATTACTTTCTTAAAAAAATTAATCCTCCTGAAAGTGTACGCGATCAGCAGTCTTCCTCTGAAAGTACTTCACATAATACCTCTATAAACAATTTACAATTTGAGACTGATTTTATATTAAAACTTCTAAAATCACTTGATATATCGAAAGGAGCTGGCAGTGATAAGATTCCGCCGCTACTTGTCATTTCGGTGCTTGCCCTTTTATAAGTTATAAATATATATACATACAATGCATCGCGCCTCCCTCATATCAGATGGCTGGCGCGGCCGCCGATGGCAAGGCCTCTCCGCGCGACCCGATCGCGTCATCCGATGGGACTTCCTAAGTCGCTGCCTACGCTAGTCGCTCACTGGGCTTTCCACAAGCGGAATTTTCCCCGGTGGGCTAGTACCGCGAGGGCAGCGTGAAGAATTCTGAGACGGTGCCACGACCAAAAAGGGTCTCTCCAGGGACCTGTCCGTATTAGCGGACAGAGGCACAATTACAAAAGTGGATCAAATCCCGGCACTGTTCCCTTCGCCCCCCGTAAGGGGGAACGCAAGAAGTTCCCGAGACATATATCATTTTAAGTACGTCATGTATGCAAATGACACTAACAGTTACAATATTATTAAAAGTTACACGACGGTTTAATTCGGCTCTAAGGGTTTTTACAAAAAAATAGAATAGATATTAATCTAAACAAATGTGTACATGTGCTTTGTACACGTAAAATAAACAAACTATCGTTTAATTACAATATCAATAATGTCAAAATTAATTAAACTAAATTAGTTAAAGATCTAGGCATTTTATTAGACTCTAAATTAACTTTTTCAGAACATATTGCGTCAATTGTTAAAAAAACTTTAATTCCTTTCACCTACTCATGCATACTTTTAACACATTCAAATACATATATATTATATATATATATGCATTACACAATCTCACACACGCACATATGCATGCCCACACAAACGCGCACGCGTGCAAGCACACACACTCACGTGTGAAGTGTGTTCCTGCTTGAACGTTTGATGAATGAATACAGGATTACTGAAGTTCTTCTCTGCACATGTCCATATTAAATTAGAATTAGAATTATATTTGTAAGAAGAAATAACTCCGTTATTGGCAACAAAATTGAAAACATACCGTGTAATTTTGTAATTTTGTTTAAATATTTATAAGTGTTGTGTGACTATGTTTATATTAAGAATTAAGAGAATGAGACAAAAAAGATCCAAATTCCCCAAATTGCAGGTTTTTTAAATTTTGTCTATAAACACCGTATAATGTCAAAATGGTCGTCCATTTAGGTCAAAAGAGTGTCCACTCAACACGTAAGCAGGTGTAGAATGTACAATAAATAATATGGCGGCGCAAATATCTCGAAGCGCGCCTCTCGTCCAGCGCGCGCTCTATCACAAATCTGGCAACGCGCGCTTGACGGGCGCTAGGCGAAAAGCGCACGTTTACACCTAATTGGCTTAGTTGGTAGTGGTATTTATTTAGACAGATCTTTATTCGAGTCTGGCTGGTTTGTTCGTCTTTGTATGTCTCTGGACCCACGACACAGGGAATTATAGTGTAGGCAATTGAGTGTGGCGTTATTTATGGTCCTTATATATGGTCCTCGAATGTTTCTTTTAAAACATTTAAGCAGCCAACTAAAACTAAAACTAAACTAAAACTACCCCAGCCAAAACATTAAATTTAACAAAACATTAAATTTAACAAAACATTAAATTTAACAAAACATTAAATTTAACAAAACATTAAATCTATCATTATAAACATCTCAACACCTAAGCAGTGGACGAATTACTTTGAGGCCCTCAACACGGGGCTCTCCATTACCAAAATCAACTAAGTGGTCGGATTCGAAACTGTTAATTTTGCTAAGTGAAATCCGACGCTAGGCTTCTTTGGGCTTTCCACTCGGTGCCTTCAACGTGGTTTAGTTTAGTACAAAAATTTTCTTGATTTAAAAAGGATTTAAGAACGAATTTGTATAAAAGGAACTGCGGTGTTCTAAAATGTTAGGTTGTCCTCTTGCGTTCCTTTGAAGTATCATTACATTATTTGGAAAATTCGCAGATCTGGGATATTTTTTGTTAAATGCAAGATAATAAAATTTGACCTCCTAATAATTGCTTTATTGTTTTTTTTTTAATTTTCAAGTCTTATTTTATTAATGTTTAAAAGTAATGACATCTTAAAAACATTTCACAAAACATTTATTCTTTAAACCCATTTAATCTATAGGCTATATATACTTTATTTCATGCTTTAATCTAAATTACATTTGATACATCAAAAGATTCTCCCAATTTCAATTTCTAAAAACGGTTCTTCAAGCGCATAGACATAAATTGTCGGTAGTTTACTCCGCATACAATCTTTTTCCATCATTGTCTGTCTTCTTTAATAATAAAAAACATTTTTGGATGTTTGTAAGTAGACTGACAAGGAGAAATAACAAAAACTGAAAGTATGTTTACTGGGAAACACTGAAAGTGTGAAAACTCTCAACGCAATTTGAATAAATTTGCTTTACTTAAAACACAGAGTAGTGATACGAACATTACAAAATTCATGCAATACACGAAATTTGCAGATAACATTTACTCTGTTTTCCACAAGTATATCTAACAGTGTCTGTATCTATCTCTGTAGCAAACTGTATCCAACAATGAATAAAGCACATTTTGTTACTTCAAAAATTTAAAGCTCTCTTAATAAACACACGAATATACAAAACTTTTTTCAAAAATGGTAAATTTTCATTTAGTGTTCTCCGTAAAAAGTAAAAAATAAATCATGAACTACTCGAATATACGAACTACTCGAACTACTCGCAGGAAGCTTTTAGGTTAAAAATATTGTTTTCCAAATATTTTAAATACACAGAAATATGTGTTCGTAACTAGGTTCGGAGCTTCAAGCGCTCTGTGCTGCCGCGGTGCGGAGGTGGTGCGAACTTTTGAATATTATATGACCACGAAACGACTGCATGGGAGGACATTTACATAAATGCGAGAATGCTCAATTTACTTGCTGAATACGGTGATATTACTAATTCATATTGTTTGATAACTTTATGTAGACCAAAATATATGCTGAGATTAAAAACAAACCTATTTATTTACTGATTATAATTATTTAACCGGAAGAAAGGAAAATCATGTATAATATAATAGCGGACCTTGGGAGAAGCCAATTTCTAGCAATGGAACAATATATAGATATGTATATTGATAGTACCGTGTGCTAGGATATTTAAAATCTCAAAAACTGAATATAATCCACAATGAAAGGATGAAGTCGTTTACGTTTAAGAAAGTGTATAAAAATAAATATGATTTTTTGTAGCGGGAGAGTGCACGGTGCATTCCGCTGGGCGCACTCGACTGGCCAGGTTATCCCTCTCTCACTGAAGACGACCTTGAAATGTACTGCATTTTTCTTATTTCCCCAATGTACGTACGTGTTTCGGTAGGGAGTGACATATGCCAGATTTCCATCCCATCCTATCCCTCCCCATTTTCCCAATCCATTCCTTAATCAGCAAAAGTAGGCCGCGCATCTGGGGGCGTGCCAACGTTTGTCATTCTGTACTGATGTTGGCATGTATAGCGGATGTCTATGGACGACAGTATCCACTTACCATCAGGTGGACTGTACAACAATATTTTTTCATACATTTACTTACTTAAATAGGTCTATGGCTAAAAAGTGGAAATAAACTGTAGTATTGCTATTCAAATGTGTATAAATTCCAAACTCTATTGAGCCACTCAAGATAAATAGTCGTCAAGGAGGCAGTCAACACAAGAAATTTTATCCCTTTAGCTACTTATTCAAATAGACACGTCAAATGGCAACATATCCGTCTCGTTTCCCTCATCGACCCAGCTTCAGTTGTGTTGACATGTGAATTTGCAAGTAAATTAGCAGCTCAATACGGTGGTAATGGTGGGCAAACTCCTGTGACGCGAAGTTTCGTCCCCGAGGACGCCGCGGTCTCTGATACGCCGGCGGCGACCGACGCGTTTAGACACATTCTAGTCACCGATATAATATTATACCATGTAGCTACATTACACGTAACTGAGGAATAAATAATATATATTATACTGTCCCAGGAAAATTATGGATAGTACATTACACGTGCTGTTCGAATTGTCGACGATTCCATTCTCTAAAGCAGCTTAGAATAGCTGATTCAAAATGACGTAAGATCTCACAGCGTTTTCTACTGCCTGTGAATTGATTTTTTTTTAAATCCGTTAATTTTGATACCTGCTTCGGGTATTGACCATCGCACTTTTCATCGCCGAAGGGCAGTTCATCCGCTTTTCCGTGACATCTGTGCGGTCTTCAAGACATTTTATATTGCGAAAACGAAGGTTGTGGAATGAACTACAGTGTAATCAGCGAGACATGAGCTTTGCGCATCTGTGTGAGTGAGTGCCGAATTGTCCAATCCGATTGCCGAAATGGTTCGCACTGTACACTATCGGTGTGCACTCACATCAACGCAAAGCTCTATACTCATTGATTTTTCAGTAACTGCTTACTAAAGTTTTCCCATTTCGATATGGAGTTCTCCAAGAAAGCTGTGAATAGGATTCCGTAAGTTCGGCAGCGTACCCGTTAGAACCAATGTAAAAATGCAATGTAATCTATTTTGACACTAATTGATCCAACTATGCGAGTTTTTCAAATGAAACCTATACTTATTGACTTATTTTAAAAGGAGATAATTTATTGAACGGTCCAAGTGCACTAAACGGTGCTCGAGTAGATTTTAAACCACATGTGAGTAGTCTCCACTCTCCTGAAAGTGGCAAAGTTTCACTCTGATGGAGTACAACCGCAAAGTCAACTTAACCTCCTCTCACAAACTTATGTAATATGTGTAAAATATAGGAGGGGTTATTTAATTTTACGCTTTAGGTTTTCGATCCGAGAATTAACAAAAGACACTTCATTGAACAAGAACGTGCATATGGTACAGAAAACCTAGATAAATTAAGGAAAAAACAAGACATATTTAATACTAGAGGTGCCCTCGACTTCGTGCTGCATAGACGTTAGAGTAGTGTGGTTCGCGGATGCCCGTTACGTTAGAGTGTGGATGCCCGTGGGAACTTTATAATTGATCTGGATAAAATACTTTTTATTTCCTAAAAATTACTACTAGTATAGTAATACTTTTAGGCGACTTCCTAAATGTTAACCCTAATGTTATTATTATAAATAATACTCAAGGTTTCATTAAAATCCTTCAAGTAGTTTTTATGTGATGCGCGTTCAGACAGATAAAAATTACATAAAATGTTGTTTTGGGCGCTCTATCACTTCTAGTACTACTACTACTCTATCTAGTACTTTACACTACAGCGACTGTTTTTAAAAACTACCAAATGTACAGACACGGCTTGCTTAAGATTTTATTATAATAATATGTAAAAATTTAAACTAATTATAATCAGTAACAACGATATTGCACTTAAATGAAACAAACCGTACCTACATATACGAGTATACTTTAAATATATTTTAATATTATATATATCGTACTTAGCACTGAATATTTTTTTTTTACCAAACGTCACAAAAAGGCATCGAAAATCAACCAACCAAAAATCACACAAGTATGACATTTTCCCCCTAGCAACCCGGGGCCGTTAAAATTGCGTAGCTACTGCTACGAAATTCGTAGCTACTTGTAACGAGATGACACGAAAATTGTGTAGCACCACTACGTAACCTTTCAAGACTGAGAGACCACGCCGGTCTCTCAGTCGCTTTAATTTTTGGAAACAAAAAATGCTTACGATTTTTCAATTTTTGCAAAGGCTGCAGTACTCTTTAGGATGTTCTTCAAGATGGTAGAATATACTCGTACGTCTTCAAATAATGCGTCAAATACGACTTATACTCGATTTTCTTGTTAGGATCACCGATCACGTCCAATTGATGATTGTTATAAACTTGAACAAAAGTTTCTTGTTGTGCCACACGTACGTACGTACGCGAGACACACGAGGGATATCTATATTCTTTTATACTATACAGGCTGGATTAGAACTTTTCTCGGTGATTGAAACTGAATTCTGCTCATAATTGCGACTTATTTTACATACAATGATAGATATTCTTCGTAAAAGAGTTAATTTCTAGACTTTTGGCAAACTACGAAGAATTGAGCATAAATTAATAAAATATAAAATATTTTGTTTAAAAAAGATTTGTAAAATGTTCATGTTGCTTCGTTTAATCATCGTATATTCTACTATATCGTATTTTTAAAATGGTATACGCAATATTCTATATCATACGGCTAAGACCAATCTGAAGTTTTGATAAAACATGTAGGGGGAGAGTGCACGCTGCAATCCAACAGCCGCTGGGCGCGTTCGACTGGCCACGTTACCCCTCTCTCACAGAAGACAACCTTGAAATGTACTGCATTTTCCACTTTATCTTATTTCCCTAATGTACGTAGGTACGTGTTTCGGTAGTAAGTGAGATGTGCCCATTCCCATCCATCCCTCCCCTTTTACCCAACCCTTTCTCCAAATCCATTTCTATATCTCCAAAGGTAAGCAGCGCATCCGGGGTCGTGCCAACATTTGTCATTTTAGACTAGTGTTGGTCTAATGTATCGCGGATGTCTATGGGCGACAGTATCTACTTACCATCAAGTGGACTGTATGCTCGTCTGCCGCCTTCGTCCGTTAAAAAAAATAATAACAGTTCATATATTCTAGATCAAATAAATGAAAAGTAATGTGAAAATGAAAACGTAAATTGTGATTTATGCTAAAATTAATTAGATTTAAAGATACGACGAAGTAGAGAATGAGGTGAATCTTGCAACAGTTTAAAATATGTTTAAATCCCTAGTGACGCTATACCATTACGTATGTTTATTTGATTACTTAGTATTATAAATCAGCATACCTGCGCCACAATTCTAGCAACCACAGGCGATTCATCACCGCTAGCCCGATGTAAACGCGCTGTGAATTAGGGTTGTTAGGGGACGGGTATGATATTTCGGATACGGATACATATTTATTGTAGGTGCTTATTTATTCTTTTACCGGTTTCGGTTACAGATATTTTTTTTTATTAACTCTTTAAGAAGTGTATTACTATCGGAAAGCAAAGAAAAATATAACCAAATAGCTATCTTACTTTCATAAATAACGAACGAAAGATCTATCAAATCAAATGCAACCAGCAATAACTTTTCAAAACTCACGTCGTTTAAATTCCGCCCCTAACGGCAATGAATAAAAGTATTTGTAATAACATTTAAATTTCCTCGGATTCGGTTTCGGTTTCGAATATTTTGTTATTCGGATATCAGATAGTTACGGTTATGGAACTCTATATCTCTGGGCCGATACACTGAAGTACCAGCTGGACTCTCTCTCTCTCTCTCTGCTTTGCTCTCTCTGCGTCTGCGTTTTCTACCGCCTTTATAATGGGGAATGTTCTGAAGAACTGTTCAATTTGATGCCAACTTAGGGTTTTTACCATCGCACCAGATGCTTGTCATCGTCGTGTGGTTCATCCGCACTTCCTTGAAATAGAGTCGCTGCGTACAGTGCGGTCAAAAATACAATTTATACCGCGAACGCAAAAGTCGTGGAATGAAGTGCCAGTTGAGGTTTTTTCGTTACGCTACGACATGGGGCTCTTCAAGATTGGCTGGAAAGTTGGCAGTGCACTCGCAAGCCCCCTTGTGTTACAGGTGTCTATGGGTCTAAAAATTAAATGGCATTGATTATAAACGTTCATCACGATGCAATTTTTGGTCGGTTGGAATATTGGATCTCAAATTTATATGGAGCCATATCGACCACTGGGACCTACTTACAGCTTCTCAAAAAATGGTGTTCTTTGATTTGCCACCGAAGCCGGTGCTTCATCACAATGTGACTTTTAGTCGTATTATCTCACTACCGTACGTATCGGCTTCCTTACAGCTAGAACTACAAGTGTTATACTATGCCAGTGTTTCATCAAACACGTAACTATTTTCCTTGTTTATTATTGTTGTTCCTTAATTTTGTAACAATTATACAATAAATAGTTTTATCTATCTATCTAACTAACAGCCCACGGTAAGGCACAGGTCTCTCCTTGCAATTTCGAGGGGCCATAATCTCAGACCCAGAGCGGAATGAACATTACACATATTTTATATTCTAAATCGAGTCTGAACGCGTATAATAAAGGTATTTGTTAACCTTTTATTCCTACTCAACGTTTCAGCTCGGGTTACCTAACTAAACGAAGCAACCAATACGAGAAGGTAATACGACCTCACGGGCCAGCGTCTTAAAGAGCTGTCCAATAGTTCACACTGATTTTTAAAATTATTCACATGCCAACCTTCGTACATTTACGTAGTGTGAAATAGTACAAATTAATTTGATAATACTAAAATCAATCTGTTGACGAATGTTCTTTTTTTTATGTACGAAGGCGGCACACGAAAAATACAGTCCACCTGATGGTAAGTGGGTACTGTCGCCCATAGACATCCGCGATACATGCCAATATTAGTCCAAAATGACAAACGTTGGCACGCCCCCGGATGCGCTGTCTACCTTTGGAGATATAGGAATGGATTTAGAGAAAGGGTTGGGAATATGGGGAGAGATAGGTTGGGAATGGGCTCTGGCACATTTCACTCATTACCGAAATACGTACGTACATTAGGGAAATAAGATAAAAGTGGGAAATGCAGTACATTTTAAACAACAAGGTGGACACAGAAACAACAAGGTACAGAAAAATGAAAAAATGCAAATAGCATTTTTTCATTTTTCTGTATAAACAATGATTTTTTCATTACAAAGTTAACATTTCGTACTATTTTCCTGTACCTACAAGCGATGTAAACTGAATAAACGCAGATGATTCGCAGATAGTTGGCCCGTGTGGTGTCAGCTGACCATAGGATATAACCACCCCATCTCTTCCTGTGGGTGTCGTAAAAGGCCTACTAAGGGGTAACAGAGTGACTATCACAAGCCCCGAGGAATTAAACCACCTCTAAAAGAGTGTACTTGCCAATCCGCTTGGTCAGCGTGGCGTTTTAACGCCCTACATTCCTCATCCACAACATAATGTGCATGAGAAGGCCCATGTCCAACAGTGGATACTGAAAGTGCTGGTTTCATTGCATTGCATAGCAGTTCATATTTTGTCGTTTCTGTTTCCTACAAATATCGTGTACAATGAGCCGTTCCGAGGCCACTGCTTTTACTTAACCGATTTCAATAAATTTAAAATAAATCTTATAAACGTTGAATCTAAATGTTATTTTTTAAAAAAAATATTCACTGAAACTAAACGATGTAAATCCATAATTTCAGTATCGATCGAGACCTTAAAGTACACCGATATGCGATATCCTTATTTATATTTACCGTGTTAGAGTCGTTGTTATTAATAACTTACGTACTCGTAATAATCTTATCATTTCGAATGAGCCAATCGGTTACAATTCCAAGATGGCTCAGTGTCCGCGTCAGCGCGACTCGGGTTCGCCCTCCACCTGGCAGAGTCACGTTTCAGGACGTGTCTGAGTCAAGTTGAGCTTATTTATCACCGTTTAGAAATAGATAACTGCGTAGATTTGAAAGATAAAGGAAGGTAAAAATTGTACGTACTTTTACAGTATCGTACGTATTGTAGAGTACGTAAATTATTTTTATTTATCAATGTATGTGACGTTATCTAAGCAAAGGGCCGGTATGGACTTGTTTTTTCTAATAAGAAGGCGGCAGACGAGCCTACAGTCCACCTGTTGGTAAGTGGATACTGTCGTTCATACACATCCGCGATACATGTTAACATTAGTCCAGAATGGCAAATGTTGGCCGGATGCGTTAAGTTAATTTTATTGTTTAAGATTCTGCTTAAATAGAAACATGCTCTAACATGTATTTTTAAGATATGGCAACATTAATATATGTTATTTTTTTTATATTTATCTCTAGTCTATAATAGTCTCTATAGTAGGTATATGTCTCTATCTAGGGAAATAGAACCGACAATAAGGCCCCTGATCAAATTCAGACAATATATATTTTTTTTGCTGTCGTCTATGTATGTTTAAGACGTGTTAGAATTAGAAATTGTTATGTATGCGGTGATTTTTGTGTACGAGTTAAAATTTCTATCTATCTATTATTATCATCATTTGCCGTAATTCGTTTATTTTGCTGCCAGTCGTGCAGATATATAAAATTGATTGTACATTTTTAAGAACAAGATATACATACATATGTATATGATAGAAGAGCATAGATTAGTATAACATATTAAAAGGCATTAACCAAAAGGTATTTGCAATGAGCCAGTTAAATGAACGTTGATTTAATTTCACCGTGAAACCGACTGACACAGAAGCTTTGATATAATGCTCAACTAAATAACGTGGACATCTACACTCCCCCCCCCCCCGCGTTTCCCCCTCGGCCCAACGTCCGTCCCCCTCGTTCCCAGATTAATCGTCCACATGCCTCAATGTCATCTACCGTTGCAAATGACGCAAAAAATAATGATAAATATGAGAAAAATGTGAAATTCTCCACAATACGACAACGGCCCTTTGTTTGTTAAACGCTATTAATTTTCCTAATTTTATTTACCTACCATTTTATTTATGAAATTCAGTATGTAGATATATGTATATTGTACATCACATCTTTCCCATTTGAAAATCCGTACGACCCGCCAGAAGAATCGATTATTAATACGTCATTATCAGAAATTCTCTTTAATACGATAGGGAATGAGCAAAAATCGTAACGAAAGTTAGCTATTTGTTCCGGGAATTAAACCAACCGTCGATTTTCGTCGAGTCGACATTCGCACCGATTTGAATCAACGCCAGACCAATATTCAGCGGAGCGACAAATCAGCACTTCGATATTGCCTCCATTTGGGTATCCACCTCACCTATATGGAAAATCTGATTTTACATCACGCCGCCATAACGCATACACTTACGCGAGCGAAAATATTTAATATTTACGACATTCACAGCTTTGACTCGCAAAATTCCGGGGAAATCCAATTAAACGGCCAATTCCAACTTCCTAATAGGCCATTAATCGACTTTCGCCTACCATTAAGCGACTTATCGACTATAGAAAATGTCGCTTTGCCAGCATTGTTTATACAAACAGCTAAAATTTCAATGAAAGCAGCGTGAGTCGCAACTTTAGCAAATCTTTCGCAATTTAAGCTGCTCAGAGCTCTGCAATAAAATGACAAGAGAGAATTGAAGATTTTATATAAAGAAATATTTTGTATTTACTTTTCATTATTGTATTTTATTTTCATTGACCGCTTAATCTGTTTAGTAAGTAAACATTGATGTCACGATATAAAAAGTAAGTATAGTACAGACCTCTTCTTGAACACGAGTATTTTTTTTTCTTCTCGTACACACAAACTCTGTACTCTGTATAAACTCGATACCACTTTCTTGTGGGAACTGAAAAAAAACCATACTTAAGTAGAAATTCAATGTGCCGGGAGTTTGAATTCATATGACTTCATGAGTGTGAGTCAAGACTAATAAACTCTTATTATCTATGTATTTATGTTCATCTAAAGTACGGATTTAAAAGTTGTCACTTGCTCGGGGGTGAGGGAAAACATCGTGGGGAAACGCGCATGCACCAGAAATAAAAAAAAAAAACTGAAGTAAATGTATGTCATCCACTGGGCCCACGGGGTGGATTACGGCCCAACCCCCCCTAGGGGTTTACTAGGGAAGGCCTATGCCCCGCAGTGAGACGTTATAGGCTGATACAAATAAGTATATGAACTATGAATTTAATAATACACCTTCATATGGTACCACTTAATAATGCCCGTTGGCCATCTTAGTATTCGGAGCAAACACGAAGAGATGATAAGCAAGAAAACAAACAAACAACCAATAACATTTCAGAGTCCATTACGTTACATTGTAACCACATTATTATATATCTCGCAGCGGAAATATGAAGATGGCCTTCCTACATTATTTAATAAGTAATAATACCTACTGTTCAATCACTAATTCAATGTATTAAGCGAAAACAATTCTGTTCCAATGATTTTTAACTATAACGTACTTAACATATAACATAACTACGAAAATAAAAGTGTACAGTATAAGACGGTCTTGACAAATGGCGTGCGTTGTAGCATCGCAAGCTATGGCTCCGCCTTTGTGCTGTCTAGCTCTGATTACAGCGTGTGAGCTACAAGACGAAATTAATATAAGGTATTTGTCTACACCATGGCACAAGGCTCTGCATCAAAGCTTTCACGTGTAGACTGCATACCGCTTACATGCCAAATTAATATCATATATGTATTATATATTATTATTAATACCCATGTGCCGTTGGAATGTTATATTAAAACTAAAATTTTATCATAACGTAAAATTTAATTTATGCCAGGAAATAATAAATTGGCGAAAAATTATTTTTTTCTATGGAAAGATGACAGAAAACGAGCAGACTGACTGACCACTGGTGGCAAGTTGACAAAGAATTACAAACGTTGGCACGCTTCCGGAACGGGTTATAAATTTAGGAACGGATTTGGAGAAAGAGTTGCAAAAATGGAGAGGGATAGAGCAGGCGGCATCCGCAATACATGCCAATATCAGTCCATATGACATACGTTGGCATGAAAGGGAATTATTTGGAGAAGGGTTGGGAAAATGAGGAGGGATATGATAGATAAGGCCGTAAAATAAGTGTATAGATAAGGATAGAATAGATAACATCTAGACAAGCCTGTGCCCTACATTGGTATGTTTGAAGCTAATATTGCTGCAATAATCTAATTTTATTTTTTGTAATCATAAGTATGTCTAAAATCTTTGTACATTTACAAATGAATTCAGATCTGCATTTCAGATCGGACTGGTATTAAATCCAGAACTTTGCATCTAGCGCCGCTGGATGTTTGAGAAGTGAGTCCTTTGTCATTGGCTTCCACAGGATTAACTGTGTCTCAGCTCGAGAATAATTGAAGCCTGGGTAGGATTAAAATGCTACAATGAACGGATGCAAATGTAGAAAGGAAATTGATCACTTGTTTAATTATAGATATAGTTGAGCGGAAACAGCTTAAAGAGAAAATCTCTAATAATTACTTTTGATGCCTACGTAATATTACATTTACTACACAATAAAAAAAGTTTATATTTCATTTTATTTCAAATCCTACGTTATAGTGGTGTGGAAAGAGAGGGTGCACGCTGCAATCCCACAGCCGCTGGGCACTCACAGATCAGTACCGGAAAATGTACTGAATTTCCCACTTTATTCTATTCCCCTAATTTACGTACGTGTTACGATAGTGAGTGAGAGAGCACCACCACCCCATCTCTTCCCGCAAGTGTCGTAAAAGGGATGGCAATTTATGTGCAGATGATTTTAAATGGGGGCACGTGCAACATCCACCAAGTAGCCGGAGTTCGCGTAGTTGATTATAGCCCGAGTCCCTCATTACAAGAGAAAATGTGAACCTTCCAGTAATAAGACGTAATGGGCTGATATTGATCAATAGATTACAAACATCAGTTTACGTAATTTCATAATCTATTTATACTACACTCCGCGTCTCATGAAATTTTATAACGACCTACCTACCTACTCGTGTGTTATGTACGACGACGCTTAAAAGCTAAAGCCACGTTTAGATACAAACACTCACATTACCGATAATGGCATTCATGGAATTGATTCGATTCGGTCGGTTTTCATGGCGGGGCATGAATATCAAAATTGGCATAAGCGGCTTAAAGTGGCCCCCAATCTGAAGTGAGCGTGGCGACGCACACACGCTATCTACCTCTATAAATTGGTCGTATCGTTTTTTTGGTCACGGGGGGAAATCTTCTCAAGATACCCGACCTTCTGGGGGGAAGGCCGGGTTATGTGGGATTCCTACCCACTAAAACCCCCTCGGTGGTCCTCCTCAACGCACGCGTAGAGGGGCTCCGGGATCTCCGGCGGAACACACCGGTGCCCCTCCAGTGCTCCGTTCTTCACCCATCCTCTGGGGAGACTATACGTGCCTCCCCCAACACCCTCGCAGTGTTCTACGGCAGCACCGGTCCACAAGGTGCTGCCGTCCTTCTCTCCCGGGGCCGCATGAATGGACGCACGGAGCCCCCACTCCGAGCGACCGCGGCTCCGTTCACTAGACTACTGGGCTGAGGAGCCGGGGCGATTGTCGCCGCCGCCCCGGCGCCTCCGTCTCCGAGCAGGATCGGCCCTCTCCCGATCCCGCTCGGCGGCCTCCTTCTGAACCAGGACGGTTTCGCAGAAGGAGGCCACGGCCCTCCACGCCGATTCCCCCGCCAGCATAGCCGACACTAGTGCTGGCAGGGACAGGTCCTGCCCGATTTCATGGACCAGGGTCCGCCGCTCAGAGTCCCAAGCTGGATATTGCTCGAGCGTGTGCTGAGCGGAATCCCGGTCCCCTCTGCATTGGTGGCATTGCGCCGTCGCCTCGCGTCCGATCCTGCTCAGATACTCACCGAAGCAACCGTGTCCGGTGAGCATCTGGGTGAGCCTGAACGTGACTCGCCCCTCCCTCCGCAGCCAGGTCTCGAGGCATGGCAGTATCGCGCCGACAGCGCGTTGGCGCATACATCGCTCCTCTCGGAGACGCTCGCGCCACACCTCGAACGCGTGCCGTCGCTCCTGCCGCCTCAGCGCTTCGAGCGTTATCGCTGCCGAGTCCCCGCCGCCTCGTCGGGTGGCACGGATTCGGTCGTAGACCCTCGCGTCCATATCCGCCAGGATGTCCAGGGGCGGGAAGCGCGCCAGGACTGTTGCCGCCTCAAAGGATATCGTACGGTATCCTCGCACGATTCTGATGGCCATCTTCCGCTGCAGGCTATTGAACTTGGCTCTGCAGCGTCGGACCCCCGACAGCCTGTTCGACCACACAGGCGCCCCGTAGAGGGCCATCGATCGTACGACCCCCGCTTAGAGGCGGCGAACTTCCTCCCTCGGTCCCCCGAGGTTGGGCAGCAGTCTGTGCATGGCACCCACTACCCTCTCGATCCGTTCCTGGAACCTGGCGTTCGAAATGCTCCTCGAAGCCCCAGCGACCGTCCAGGGTGAGACCGAGGTACTTCACGTACCGACCCACCCGGACTTGCGTATCCCCTACGCGAATCGACGAGCTGGGTGGTTCCCTAGTCCTCGGTAGTTTATGGAACCACAGCGCCTCGGTTTTATGAGACGCTATCCGAAGACCCAACTCGCGGATTTTAGCGACGACGCTTGCCACCCCAAGCTCGGCGAGCTCGATGGTCCCCTCAAAGTTGTCCCCGCCGGCCAAAACGAGAGTGTCGTCTGCGTAACAGACGACGTTGACTCCGGCGGGTAGATCTATACGCAGGACCGCATCGTATGCGAGATTCCACAGAAGAGGACCCAAGACGGACCCCTGTGGAACCCCGCAGAGCACCTTCCTCCGGTGCAGTGTTCCATCCCGCCCCACGTACTGGATGTACCTGTCGCGCAGGTATGCCCCGATAATGCCCTGCAGATAGGAGGGCACGTTATGGTGTACGAGTGCCCCCCTAATCGCGTCCCATGGCAAGGAATTAAACGCATTGACAATGTCGAGGCTTATTGCCAACGCCACCCCGCCACGGGACACTGTCTGTTCCGACAGGGAGCGGACGCAAAGAATCGCGTCCACCGTCGATCTCTCCCGCCAGAAACCATACTGGCCATCGGCAAGATCGGGACCTACGCGCGACAGATGCTCGCTGAGCCGGCCGGCAAGCGTCCTTTCGAACAGTTTGCCCACCTCGTCCAGCAAGCATATGAGTCGGTATGCAGAAGGCGAATCTGCGGCCCTGACTTCCTTCCTCAAGAGGACCAGCCTACTCTCTTTCCAGCCGATGGGAAATGTGCCCGTCCGGAGGCAGCTGTTAAACAGCCGCCTCTGCCTATTACCCAGGGCAGTCAGAGCCAACACCCAGGCGCGACCTGGAATTCCGTCGGGGCCCGGTGCGGTGTTTCTAGCTCTCAAGCGGCTAACAGCTCGATCCAGCTCCTGTTCGGTCAGTCCCAGCTCCTCGGACCTTGGATTTGGAGAAAGGGTTGAGAAAGCGGGGAGCGATAGGATAGGATGGGATGTGAAAGGGCTCTGGTATATCTCACCACTACCGAAATATGTACGTACATTGGGGAAATAGGATAAAGTGGAAAATGCAGTATATTTCAGGGTTGTTTTATGTGAGAAAGGGGTAACGTGGCCAGTCGACTGCGCCCAGCAGCTGTGGGATTGCAGTGTGCACCCTCCCCCTAAAAAAATAAGTACTTCCTATCAGAGTAAACTATATTTAGATATTAAAATTCTTTATTCCGACTCATTCGATAAAATTATAACTTAAACAGAACATAATAATAATATACTCGTAGGTATCAATTACGTATAAACTGACTGAATCTATGCAGTCAGTTTATGCCATACTAAGCATGAATCTTAGCGAACAAAACATCAGCTCTCTCGTGGATCATCTGTTTTGCTTCCGGGAAAAAAGATATAAGGTGGCTCCAGGAGTCCAGGCTCAGGGACAATATGCTTACCTGTAAATGAGATTTTAGTATCTTAGCACAGATCGGTATACTGATTTAAGAGCGACTGTAAATTTGTTATTTTTGATTTTCTTAAATCAGAAAGATAAAATCAGAAAGCACTGGGCAGATTTTGATTTTTTTACTTTTAAACTAATGAAGGTGGACATGGGCTATGTTTAGATGTTCTAAAAAAATATAATAGTTGTAAATTATTAAACGCAATTTTTCAAATGTCAACGGTCCGATCAATTGAACGAATAATAAAATTGTTCCGAAAGTGGAGTATCATTTCTGTTTCTTTTTTGGTTTATGGATCAAAGAAATCATTTACATCGAATACTATACAAATCAATGGAGTTTTTGTCTTGTTATAAATAAATTTTAATAGGGCATTAAAATGATCACACTGTGATTCTCTGTAAAATAGACATCGAGATCCAGATCCCATTTCGTCTCAACAAAACATTCCCCTGGATAAAAGTATCCACGCAACCTAATAATTACTAAACTCACTAAGCCACTAGATGTACGACAACTATAAATCAGGTATAGCACAGAACTTTTAATTGGTAACAGCCATCAAATGTATGTAGGTGTAAGGTATGAACTTTTAATTGGCAGTCTTTGGAGCGTGTAAAATATTGTGTCAGTATTCGCTCAACATTAAAATGAACACTGGACTTCGGACACAAATCATTCTATGTTTAATTATTCTTACTTAATTTATAAATTGTAACATCTTTCTTTAGAAAAACTTTGATAGAACTTTCAAAATTAGCTAGATTTTTTAAAAAAATAATAGAAAGATTATTTTTTTATATTACATATATAATAACTAAGTGCAACGGATGGTTTGATTTTATTTATTAACAAATAATTGCAACAAATCAAAAAAATGCTACCAAATTTGACACAGGTAGGTACATATAATTCGTAGCATAGTTTTATATTCTGGTCAATGCGAGCAAATTCTTGGGCAACAGATAGTAAATACGATAGTACTGAACTACATATTTAGGAGTGAATTAAAATTTGAGGGGAAGAGTGCACGCTACAATCCATCAGCCGCTGGGCGCACTCGACTGGCCACGTTACCTCTCTCTCACAGAAGACTTCCTTGAAATGTATTGCATTTCCCACTTTATCATATTTCCCAATGTACGTACGTGTTTCGGTAGTGAGTGAGATGTGCCAGAGCCCATTCCCATCCTATCCCTCCACATTTTCCCAACCCTTTCTCCAAATCCATTCCTATATCGTTAAAGGTAGGCAGCTCATCCGGGGGCGTGCCAACATTTGTCATTTTGAACTAATGTTGGCATGTATCACGGATGTCTATGGGCGACAGTATCCACTTACCACAGTGGACTGTATGCTCGTCTGCCGCCTTCGTACATAAAAAAAAATACCAAAGCCCGTTTCGTATCTGTTCATTGATTGTTTGCGAGATTTATTAGGTAACAAACAAACCAACTCTCCGATTTATAATATTAGTTAGGATTACCTTAGTCTCAGCTCTATAGGAGAAGCAATGATTGAAACCCTTATGCAAACCCTGCAGTATGCCAAACATATCGCCGTTCCTGAGTAGCTCATGCGTGGTCTCCGTTAAATCCGAACGGACGGAAAGTACGGACACCGTCCCCGACGCCACCCAGAACATCCGGGAGTTACTGTCGTTGGCTACAACTATGTAGTTGCCTAGAATTTAACTTTATTTATACTTCCCACAGCACAAGCGTAGCAAAATATATAAGTGATCTGGTGAAACGAGCATCGCGGAGCATCATGAGACCGTATAAGATTCTTTGTAGTGTGGTGTCGGCCAGATTTAGAATAGGATACACCATTTTTCCCCCGAGGGTGGCCTAAAAGGTGACTACGGGATAACAAGCCGCTATAACAAACGCCGAGGAGCTACACTACCTCTAAACGAATGGACTCGCCAATCCGCTTGGCCAGCGTGGCGTTTGAAAGCCATATATCTTCCATGCACAGAACAATATGCATATCCAGCATGACTGGTGACGGTGGCGGTAGTTGTGTGTACAAATATGGGCCGCGTAAATCATGCGTTACATGAAACTAAAGGCTCGCGCACATTACAGCCGCGTTGCTGTTCAAATTTCATGGTTCTAACATTAGTGGTTTCACATCAGCGTTGATGAATCGATCAGTCAAGATATTTCTTTTTATATGTATGTATTGTATAGATAAATCTTAAATACAGATTAATTTAATCGATTCTACTATTCGATTTATTTATTGGTACTTCTTCTTATAGCCAGTCAATTTAATATTATGTTTGTTGGCCAATTATTTATTTGTTGTATGAAAATTATTTCTTAACTTATTCTACACCTTATGACATCTATGGTACTTCTATAAAGAACTATTAATTTCCCAGAACTTTCGAAACGAACATAAATTCTCTGAATTCCAATTTTTTTTTTAATCTAATATCATCACAATGTTAACGAACAAACTCTGGCAACTCTACCGAGCCAATGATAATTGAATAAATTCCCACATATGTTTCAAGGACTCAATGGACGAGATCGGAATTTAATCTCACGAAGTATTAATAGAAATAGAATAAAAGTACAAGTATAATTTTACCGGGAAAGTAAACGTTGAATTCCAACAGAACGGTGAGTTGGCGCAAGAAGGACTCGCCGGTGTCGGCGAACAGGTAGCAACTCCTTAGATGGTGGCCGAACATTGCCGACATGAGGTCACATCGCCTCACGTACGGCGTTTGCGCCAACAATGCTGGAAGCTATACATAGCTTGATTAGTATGAAATAAAGAGAGTTTTAATATATTGTAATATATGGGATGTATAAATATATATATGGACGGTTAAATATGGATATATGTATGTTGATATGTATATGTGTGTATAAAATGTACCGTTTTGAATACTGTCGATATTTTAAATGGCTACCTTACTAATCCTAAAGAACGTTATAATATTATAACGTGAGATATAACGAAATTTGTAGACAATATGAAATTTGAAATGAAATTTCCTAAAAAAAATTGTTTGGATCCATATCTCGGTAAAGTTTGTAGAAAGACAAATCGGTTAAATAAGTAGTTCCACAATTATGACGATATAATCGTAATTCTTTACAACTTTTGTTAAAACACTACTTTTCTAAAATGTTCTCTCCGTCAGCCGCCATCAGTGTTAATTGAAAAGCTGTTCGGTTAACATCAGTTATAATTATCGAATAATAGATATCGTCTCACCTGTATGTGTGTGCAAAACTAAATTCAGAAACGCTGTTTTTACCTGCCGTCCACGTTCATATGTCCAAAGGTCTTTAACATACTTCCACAATTTCTTTAATTGATAACCTTAAAATTGAGAAAAATTTAAAAACTAAAAGTATGAAGAATGTGTAAAATGGTGATGTACTAAACGAAAGATCCTATACTTGAAATACGTTTTTACAAAAATCCGTAACGAAGAAATGCGACGAAGAACTAAATTTGCCGTTATAGCTCAAAGAATTAGCAAGCGACTGTGGGCTGCTCATATATACCGCACCGATAACCGAAGGGGGAGACGAGTCCTCGAATAGAGACCACATACCGGAAACGTAGCTTGGAACAGCCTGCAGTGGAATGTGACGACTTGAAGATAGTCGCCGTCAGTGGCTGGATGAAAGGAGCAGTATGTGGCAGCAGTCCTTCGGAGAGGCCTATATCCAGCAGCAAAAAGAAACACAGGTTGATAGTATGGTACGGTGATAATTATTTGACATTATTATCTGTTTTTTGCCGTGTGATGTTGGCATTAAAATAGCACCTCTATTCCCGTGGGTATCGTGAAAAGGTGACTAGAGGATACAAGTGGCTACAACAAACCCTGAAGAACTATTTATATAATTATAACTATGCACGTTCCCTAATTTACAGTCTATTTGTTTCCTAGATTATATCTTTAGTAGTCTGTCACTGGTACATTGTTATCTAGGCTTGATGTCAGTACATATTTAAGGGTTGTCAACTAACTTTTTTGTCTAATGATTTATTGTGTATTATTTTGTTGTCCTTCTGTTTTGTACCGCTTACAATAAATAAAAAAACTACATGGCCTCTAAAAGAGTGAACTTGGCAACCTATTTAGCCAGCATGACGTTTTAAGGCCATACATTACCCATGCACAAGGCAATGCGCATGCCTGTGCGAGCATACGGTTATCTGATTTCTCTTTACAAACCAAAAATTGCCTGAAACATATCGCTTTGGTTGTAAGGCCGCCTGTTGTACTTTTCGTGTAACTTAAATTGTCTTTCTGCACCGTGTGATGGTGTACAATAAAGAGTTTATCTATCTATAGTGCAATTTAGCATACAAAGAACAACGTTATTCTTACTTGAAAGTCCCTGATTTTTTAACACATCAACAAGTTCCCCGGTGGTCCTCTCATAGTAGACCAGTGCGTGTTTCGTCGCGTACGCCACCTGTATGGAGGTCGCGATGATTACCGACGCCAAGATCTTGCCGAGAAGGAGACAGATGACGAGGATGGTGCTGGGGAACATGTCGTCGATGATGAATTCGTCTTGTCCAGTGGCAGTCAGCTGGGAGACGACAACGTAGAAAGATGTGGTATAGTCCCACGGCTGTGCTGATGTGTCTCTAAAATGATAAATGTATACTCAATAAAAATAAATAAAAAATAACTGCAGACTCCTAAAACTGAATTTCTTTCGTGAAAAACTAAAAACTTTTGTTATAGGACTATTTAAAAGTCAGCACTTTTTTTCATGCAAACCACGTACTCGGGGACTTTTTGGCGGAAACTCGAGAAGTGGATTCCAGTTTTTATTTGATTACCTACTTTAAAAATATAAACTGCATTTTGTTATTTAATAGTGGATAGTTTATTAATATTCAAAGTATTTTTTATGAATAATGTTTGTGATAGCTACTCAAATAAAAGGATAGGTCTGCGTTTTTCATTTGCTTTCAAGGCGTCCTCTTCTGTCCTCAGTAAACCTACTATCACTTTACTGAGCGACTCTCCCGACTTAATTCGACGGGACTGGACATTGACAGAAAATAGCTTGACACTGGCAGAATATGCTAATTGCACCATTGCATTACTTAGAATCAAAATCGGTCAAATCCTCATTTTTCCTAATAAATTTCTGTGAAGACAGTTTTTCTTTTTTAAATTGAATAATACCAACTTACGAAGACCTTTTAATACTATTTTTAATATTGTATGTGTGCAAAGGCCTAAATATAAAAAATTGGCTATACTCACAAATATTGTCAATTGTCAGACCATTTTTGATTCTAATCGACTCATATATAAAACACCTCATAGTACAACCGCAACGATTTATAATATAGGTATTTAATAGCAGCGGTGCGATTAGTAGCTGTTTACAGGTGAAGTGGGCGGCGAGGCCGTTCGTGGTAGCGTACAAACCCAGAGGAGTGAGTAACAAACCCAACGACTTCATTTAAAAGAAATAACTTTTTGTTTTGGGTAAAATGTACGGTACAGAACGAAAATTGTTAGTTTTAATGATAGAAATAATGGTGACTGGCTGTAATTTAAGCAGTTGAACAATTTATGAATCCAGTCCAGTATGTGTGCACGCTCATGAAAGGTTTAGAATTGTTCATAAGTCTAAAATTGTCAAATAATCAGTCTGTTCATACAGAATGGGGCGCTAGGGGCTATTCATGCAGAGCTATTTCATACATTTCATGAGGAGGCTACAAATTTTTGACACTTTTTTTTATGGACGAAGGTGGCAGACGAGCATACAGTCCACCTGATGGTAAGTGGATACTGTCGCCCATAGACATCCGCGATACGTGCTAACATTAGTCCGAAATAACAAACGTTGGCACGCCCCCGGATGCGCTGCCTACCTTTGGAGATATAGGAATGGATTTGGAGAAAGGGTTGGGTAAATGGGGAGCGATAGGATGGGAATAGGCTCTGGCACATCTCACTCACTACCGAATCACGTACGTGATTAGGGAAATAAGATAAAGTGGGAAATGCAGTACATTTCAAGGTAGTCTTCTGTGAGAGAAGGGTAACGTGGCCAGTCATGCGCGCCCAGCGGCTGTTGGACTGCAGAGTGCAGCGGAGCCCTCCCCTTCCAACTCTTTTTCGTTCTTAGCATGCTATTATGTCATCTAGCTGCTTTTCATGAAGTGGCTAGACTCTTCATGACGTGCTAAATTATAGTAAATAGCTACTACATACATTATGTGGCAGTCAGAAAATGTTATTCGTGAAAATACTAGTTGTTTTGTGAATTAACTAGTAATATCGCGAGAAATCGGGAGATTGAATGAATTGAATGAATCGTACTCATCGACCAGATGCAACTTCAGTGTCCTGATGACGCTAATGGGCGAAGTGGCAATCAACGCCAACAGCCAAATGCAAGAAGCTGAATGAAACAGTATGATGGCCAAGAAAATGGTCACTGCCAACTGAGAAACAAAGAAAATTGTATCATATAAAATAAAAGCTTGTACAAACAAAGTATTGCCTTACTCAGCAAATTTATTTTTATTCTATCAGATCGCATGAAATCCAATTAAATCCAATTAAATTTTTATTCTGTGTCTGTTTTGTGCTGTGTATTTATGACACGCTCCATCACCTTGGAGAGTTAGGTGATCGCTATTGGCCTGTAGTTGGCTGGGTCGGTGCGGTCACCCTTTTTAATCAAAGGGTAAACATGAGCTACCTTCCATGCTGACATAAACTTTTTGTGGACTATGACAGCCTAATGAGAGCCTAAACTGGTTAGTGTTGTAAAAACGAGCGTCGAGCGCCCGACGCTCAAGCGTTGAGTGAGCGCTAATAACTTGTAAGAATTATGCGTTAAAGGCTTGTGAGCGTAATAGTCCAAATTTTTACTGTTTGATGGTCTTCAAGCCACGTAGTTAAAAGCTCCAATGTAAAACAGATAAAGCTAGGGTTCAATAGCACTAACTTAACGCGCCGGCGGTGCTTAGGCGTTGAAGCGTTCAGCGCTCATTTTAAAAACGCTATAACTGGCAGGATGCGCTGATTGAAGACTTTCTATTTAAAGTATTGCGACATAAACGAAGACAACAGCTGACTCACTTTCCCAAATGCTACCCGACAACGGAAGGCGTTTATCAGTCTCCTTACTAACGTTCAACTTGCCTATTACTTTCTGAGTATTGTATGATAATTAATTTAGAAGATGCTAACTAGTAGTGACAATTTAAACAAATGGACAGGCCCGGCGGGGAGGGAAAATATCTAGCATGCGCCAGAAATTAAAAAAAAAGGAGTATATGGCCCATCAATCCGCACCGGGTCCGCGTGGTGGATTACAGTCCGAAAGCCTCCAGTGATTTTACTAGGGGGGCCTGTGCCTTGCAATGGGATGTTACAGGCTGATACAAGTACAACTATTGTGTTTTTAGATTATACCTGTAACAATGTAAGATTATTCGTGAGCTCTGCAGATGTCATGTTATAAAACTCGATGAGATACTTGAGCCTTAACAGTTTGTTTGCTCGCCAATAATGCAGTGACGATATGGGGTTCCTAAAAACACAAATTCTTAAAAATAATGAGTGCTATAAAATTAACTAATAAAGTTACATAGATATATAGATTGATAGAATAAACGCTATTGTACACTATCACATATTGTAATATGATAAATTTAGTAAATACAACAAGCGGCCTTATCGGTTAAACAATTTCGTCAAGGAAACCATACGGTGGCTGGCTAAAAATTATTTTTAAAAAGTTTGTATATCTATTTTTTTTAATCTTCTTAATGAGTAATATAATACATACGAGAAACAAAAGCCAAAGAGCTCCATTGGCAAGTTAGCCAGTAAATCACTCCAAACGCATAATTTACTCTTGAAATACATGCTTCTACACCTGGATGCATCCGTTATGAAGTAACCATGTTTATTGGAATAACCCTTTAAAATACATATATATTATTACTAGAAAGGTCTAGGTAATATCTCTAAGTAACTAAATATAACAACGTAAAAAACTGTTTTGTGACGTTATCTGAATTATAGCTATGAACTTATTGATTTTGATCTTGAAATTTCGTTGTATTCTGTATAATAGAAAAAATAAGGGAAATATTTTTTTAAGACTTATTAAAATAATAACGCCACACTAGCATTCCTTGTGTCGTGGGTCCAGAGACACATACAGAGACAAACACAAACACACACCCTGACCCGAACATACATTTGTCTTTTTATTATTTTATTAAACAAATGTACCTATGTGCGACCGGGGATCGAACTCGGAATCTTTTGTACAGCAAATTGGGTCACTACCAACAGCGCCAATCGGTCGGTTACTTGACTACAGTTTCAATATTTGTGAGTTTAGAACCAACAAAGATTATAAAAGAAATCTTAAGAAACTTATAGAGCTATATGTACATATAGTTATTGATAATACTTAAATTTTAAACTTAAATGATGATAACTGTAAACAACATTCAATTAAATGTATGGAGATATGCATTCTCACCTGATGCATTCTAATATAAATTTTAAGGTAGAAAAATATATCAAAGATGGCGTGCAACCAAGACAGGACGTAACAATCGTTCAATGTCACCAACTCGTACGAAATAGTAACGTAATTGGCGACAGCCATGAAACAGGTGCAATAACCATAAATCTGGAAACAAAAGCTTAAATAAATATCCTATTTAATTGAGCACCAAATGGATGAAGTTAATATAAAGGTGGGTTAGGTTCGGGTTCTCTTGTGACAATAAAGAAATAGTATTCTGTCGACTTGGTTATAACATTCTTAGTGCACTCGGTTATGACTGATTGACTCGACTTATGACTTCAGTTATTCAAAAGTAGGTTGTTTTCTTGATAACGAAATGCTGTTCATTTAGTATTATTTTAGTATTATTATTTAGTATTAGTATATATATATATATATGTGTGTAATATATTTAAGGCTTGCTTAAACGAGAAGAAAATAATACTAAATGAACAGCATTTCGTTAACAAGAAAACATAATTAGGTATATATATACCTAAATTATAGCAATGGCCACATTAAGACGCATTATGTTATAAGTTCCAGTTAGGCAAAGACAAATAAAAAACTAATCAAATCCTTAACAAACAACATTATATCCAAAAAAGACTGTAAAATTAAAATTTGGTGAAATTTATAAATGTCATATCTAGTACATTTATCGCAATGCATTATATATTATTTACTAGACTTCGCTCATGTGTAACGTTATCTTATCGAACCAAAGCTTAGCCATGTCCATTATTTAGCTTTCTGAAAGTTAAAAATATTTCAAAATCACTTCAGTAGTTTTTGAGTTTTACCTCTTGTAGAACAAAAAAAAATAGTGTAGGTCAGGGACGGCGGACCTATGGCAAGCTAAATTGAAAAGAATTAGAAATATGGTTTATGGTTGCCAAAAAATGTTAACCATCATTCAGATAACAAGTGTAACTTTCATTCATGGCCCTCAATGCCATTAATGAAATAATACCTGTCATCAAAAGTTTAACTGCATTTTATTCGTGGTTTCAACCGACTGACTGTCCGATTGCCGTTCATTGTTTTGGCATCCAAGATGTAACTGCAGATGTCTCGTTATTTTTTTGTAATGTCTTTTTAATAACTGTAATTGTTACAGCGCAATGAGATAATGTTGCTTTTCTTAATCATGAATACTTTAAAAGTTTACTATTTTTTTTGAAAAAATTTTGAAATGCCAATGTTAACAGGTTCGCAACCTTGGTATACATTATTTCAATGGTTATCTATTTCTATTGTATAAACAATTGTATAATGGTAACACAAAAAAACTATGTATGAACAGGTATAAGAAGTTAAACATTATTTTCGAATAATTCAAACTGGATTTCCACAAAGAACCAAAGATAAGTATATTTTAATTTATACATACCTGAAACAGCCATGTGCCAGGCCTAAATAAATTGTAAGGATTAGCATAATTTTGGAATGTGAGCTGGCTCGCGGCCGACTTCGCCTGACTCAAGTTGGATTGAGAGGCGCGCGTTGAGAGCGGGATTCCGCCTGAACAAGCAATATCTACATTTAATAACTTTAAAATTATACTTTATGGTTATAAACATATGGATCCATGTAGATTACTAACGGAGCAGACTACCGTTAATTGTACTGCATTTCCCACTTACTCCTATTTGCTCAATGTATGTACGCGTTTCGGTTGTAACTGAGATAGCTTATTCCCATCCCATCCTATCCCTCAGGATTTTCTCGACCCTTTAACCAAATCCATTCCTAAATTCCTAAAGGTAGCCAGCGCATCAGGAGGCGTTTCAACGTTTATTATTCTGGCTGGACTCATGTTGGCATTTGTTGAATATATCGCAGGTACCTACCCACTTATAACCAGCTGGATTGTAAGCTCGTTTGGCGCCTTATTTCTATAATAAAAAGACTATAATAACGCGGCAATATGAACCATATACCGTAGCGCCTCCTGGCGCTTCCGCACCCAAGACAGCGCTAGTAAATACCAACAGCGCTACACAGCGCCGTAAGCGGATTATGCGTCTACCTACGAATTTTTGTTGATTTGCCAAAGATTGTTATAAGATGTTGGCAGTACTTAATGTCCTTGAGAATAATAATACCGAGCGTTCCTAACTTGTAGCGACATGTACGTATAATTTTGTAATTATGAAAAGTGTTAATATTCCATAGAGAGCATCCGACTCATTATTTGTTGTCTAATTTAATAATTCCTACTAAAATTTCATCTAAGATAGCCTGGCGCGCCACACTATCTAGTATCGATGCCAATTTGGGGTACCAGGTAATTTTTAGACAGAGATCTATTTATATTTACCGTACCTACATTTATTTTACGAATAATATGAAATGAAACGAAGACATATACGTCACGTCACAATAAACATTCGAATAGTCAGACTAGTTTATGATGTCTATCGAAAAATATTAATAAAAAGAGTCTTAAAAGGATTAAATGTGATATGTGATTCAGGAGATAATAAAAAGATGCCTATACCTGGGATTTCAAAACCAAATCTGCTGGAGACTTCACTTCTAGAATCAGCTGTTGAGACTAACGATAGTACGTCTACTTCAGACTCATCTGTAATACATATTAATTAATGTATTTGAGACATACAGACAATAGGCAATAAACAACAATAGGCAGTTTTAGTAGACGGACCCATCATAGGCTACCTCTGTAAGTATACTTAGCTTTTCGCAGCCAATATAAACGTTCAACATGGGTGGGTTCCTTAGACAAATAAAGCGTTAGCCAACTAATCCTTCGCACAATTCCAAACTTTTGCATTCCAGTCATTCCATAAAAAAATAAAACGTCACTTTTCGTTCTTCTTATTTTTTTTTCATTTATCTACTAATAAGCCACAAGTGCACATATTTAGCAAATCAGCAATCAGCAAATCAGAATGTTGTTATTTTTATTATTTTATGTAATTAATATCGGCTTTACTTGTGTTTTTTTATCGCGACTGCTTCGGATCTAGACCTGCGTAAACTCAACCAAAGCCTTAAAATCTGTGTGGTAAAAAATACCCCTAAATCACATAGCATGCATAATATCATTCGCAAAACTACATTCTCAATATAGCATATTCTTAAAATAAGAGAAGTATAATCAAGAACAAACATACACCTAAAATTTAAACCTCCGTCACCATAAACCTCTCCGGATTCTTTTCTGCTAGACCCTAAAGAGACCTGAATTGTCCTCACCTTGCCCTGTTCGGCGGAGGGTGGATCTCTGACGGCCCGCATCAAGACGCTAGTAAAGCAGTTGTAACAGAATAGGCTCTATTAGAACAGGGTTGGAATAACTTCCGCTACGTTTGTAAAATTGACTTTTTTAGTACGAGGAGGCGATGTTAGAGAAGAGTCCAAGCAACGCTTTGTTAATTTTGGTAAAAGAAAGAAATAAAGAAAAGTTTTAAAAAAATAGATTCAACGATTCTTTCTATAAACAAAAAAAAGTATTTGAATATCAGTAAGTAAGAAAGTAAGTACTTGTAAATAAACTTAATTGCACACCAATAAATACAGTGAGTGATACAAAAGTTTAAATAACTAGGTATACAAAAGTTAGGTCTTATCGTGAAAGCGATCTCTTCCAGACAACCTCTAGGGTACTACGGTTGTAAGTATGGAAGTACCTATTTACCTGACGACTCGTCGTCAAAAGGAGTATCCATAGATATTGGTAATATGTAGTCCTTAGACACTTCGAACGCTTTATTGATCGCGTCCTTTATTTTTGGGTAGTATTTAATAAGGTTAAAGAAATTTTGACTCGGTATCACTAATAAGTCGAGGCTTCGACTCGCATATATTGTTACTTCGGAGCAAGCAATTGTCTAGAAAAAAACTCAAATAGTAAATAACTCACAACTTATGTAACCCTTAAGTTATTTATAATAACACGCAAACAAATTAGTAAAAGATAGTAAAATAGATAAGATAAGATCGTAAATAGTAAAGTAATTAGTAAAACAGAGATTACCGTAAATTGAACTGCAGTTCCCACGATATTCCATTCCTCAATCTACGTACATAGTGCATTGATAATGAGTGCGATATGCCGGAGTCCATTTCTATCCCATCCTATCCCATCTCTCTCTATTTTCCCAAACCTTTCTCCAAATGCCTTTCTAGATCTCGAAAGATGGATAGGAATGCCGGGGTGTGGAAACGTTTGTTATTCTGGATTGATGTTGGCATGTATCGTGAATGTCCACGGGGGAGAGTATCCACTTACCACCAAGTGGATTGTATGCTCGCCTGCCGCTTTCTCCTATTAAAAAGGATATAATTTTTATGTCAGCAGATAAATTATCAGTCAACAATATATTGTACTCATAATGATTAGTCTCAGCAAAAAAATGTAAAACAGCAAATTATTTATTTATGTATACTTTATTTCACACAATCATTGTACAAAAGGCGGACTTAAAGCCTTATGATATTCTCTATGATTTATCCCAATCCTAATTTATCCCGTACGCATCCCATTAGCTGCAGAGTAATCCGAAAAGAAAAGCAAAAATGTACACCAAATATAAGTCCGGTGATTCTTGAAAGGCCACTAGGGCCACAAGAATTTAATCAATCCGAAAAAAAAAAAACAAAAAAAAAAGCACCAAATATGTAAATATAGGCTTTCAAAAATTTAATTCAACCTGGACATTTAATTTACTTGACAGCAAATTTAATATATTTAGCTGCATTACTTCTATGATGTTTTATATTTGCTTTCAGCACAAAAGTATATTTCAGGCAGCATTTAAATATACTTTGGATATTTTTTTTGTGGGATTTTGTAATATTTTATTTTTACAGAATGGATGGCAGACGAGTGGTCGGACCACATTATTGTGGCCACTCGTCTGCCATCCATTCTATAAAAAAAATATTACCACTTGTTGTAAATTGTATTTTTTTATTTTTATAAAAAAAATGAACATTTACCATCGGGTACCATCAGACCCATGGACACCTGCAACACCAGGGGGCTTCCGGGTGCGCGCTGACCTTGCAGAAATCTGTTCGCAGCTCTTTTGAAGATAAAGATATATTAAAATATTATAGGTATATTGAATTTAAGATATATTATAAAGTTTTAATTAAAATTAAAATCCATGTCTCGTTTCTTTCATTAAACGAATTATTTCCTTCACTGAACGAATTTTTACTGTCATTAAATGAATTGTTTTTCCATGTTTTTCGTTTGTCCTAAACGAATTGATACTTTCATTAAACGAAGTTTTTTTCGAAATTTTTCAAAACTAAACTGGTTTTTAATACGCGTTCTATATGCTGCATACATATATTAATCTGTCGTTAAATGTACTCACACCAGAAAAATTTCCAAACATTCCTCCAGGGCCCATACACGTGATCATCTCATTGTACGAACTCAAAACATCAACCTAGAAAAAGTACAAATCAAGCACATATCTACAAAATAATATAATAACTAAAAACAATAATACAAAACAACGATATCCTTCAAACTTTGTATTTAGCAAATTTGTAATTATTAAAAATTTGCTAAAAGAAATTTTTTCCAAACAAATGTAAATTAACTCGGAATCATAAACAGAATACCTAATTACAGGCTTTGGTTACAACCAGTATATAATCTATTCACGACCCTCATTCGTAAGGCCGTGAGTAGTAATCCCGGCCCGTACCACTGAGCTTCTAATTATTTTTTTTATTATCACAAGCTCGGCTGTAAAGGAAGATAACCTAAGGAAACCCGCATGTTCAAAAATAAAAAATAACATACAGTGTCAGTGACTTCGTTCGCGTGAACTTGTGATTCCCGTGGGTACTTTTTAATTATTAATCTGGATAAAAAGTACAATAAATTCCCGGCACATAAACTACAACTATGCCAAGTTCCATTAAAATCCATCCATTAGTTGTCGCGTGACGAGCTTTTAAACAGATTGACAAAAATTCTAAAAGTGACTGTTTTGGGTACTGTATCGTTCGTAGAAAACATTGCAACGATTTTTTTCAAAAAATATTTCATCTACAGACACGGCTCTGTAACGATTTCATTATATGTATAGACGACTCTAAAAAGGTTTGCGGACCATTCCGCGCTGTGCTGTAGAACGTTAGAATAGAGTATAGAGTAAGCTTTAATAGAATTTGTTAACCTTTCCCCGATAAATGATGTAGATGTAGGGCTGCACATCCTTGCACTGTATCACGGTCTCTCCCTTTTGAAAGTACATCTCATGCAGATGCTGCGTGACAACTCTAATGAAAGAGCGCTCCACTTTCCCGAACAGGGGCACTTCGCGTAGAGTTCTCTCGTACATGAACACCAGAGTGTCTTCCATTAGGGCAGAGTTCAAACGCCGACAGATTTGCTGCAGTAACATCAAAATCAATGTTTAATACATTGATTTTAAATTAATGTATAAAATCAGGTCAAATGTAAGTTGTTACACATATTGCTCATATAGGTAAATATTTCGTACACTTCTAAATATTATCCAGAAATATTAAAAAGGGTGTTCTATTTAAAAAAAAATATGAAGGTACTTTATGGACATCAAGAACTTTTTTGTATTGTATACTTTTATATTAGAAGGTATATTGTACGTATATGAATAGTAGACGTGTAAAAATTATATTCATATTGCTGAACACAATGGAGATAAGGGACTTAACTTTCCTATTTAAAAGTCTTGAATAATAATACTTCTTATCAAATAATGTAAGTAATGGATTTTTAATAATTATCATTATAGATCTCTGACAACGATCGAAAAGTATTTTCTACATTTTCTTCTCAATTATTATTCCTTTATAAGTACTTATGATACATTAATAAACTATAACGATTTATTGTACAGAAGCACACACTGATCTATATAAAAATACATTTTAATAGGTCCCTTTAGAAAAGGATTCCTGGTCCACCCTTATGATCTCATGTCAAATATCACAGATATGTCAAGTTTTGTTAAACCGAAACAAAACTTTCGTATGCAACGATACTTATCATTTGGAACGGTTAAAATTCAAAGTGTACACAAAAGAGAGTTCACCTGTGTAACACTCTTAATATAGAATAAAAATATTTTTCGGTTAAAATACAAAAAAACGAAGACATATTTAACTACTCTTAGTAAAGAATTGACAATCTGAAAGAATTGTGTAGTCTTATTATAGGTACAATGATTTGGCAATTGGAACATCAACCTCATTATAACAGACGTGTGCCAACCTACAATAGTACCTACTGTTTTCCAGATTCGATGTATAAGTTTTACCAGAAAAGAAATAGTAATGAAACTATTGTCTGTCGTTATACAATGCTTGTTCTTTTTGTCTCATCATAAGGTTTTTTCTCTCTACTTACTGTGAAAGGGAAAAGCAAAGGAAAACTATGTATGATAATAAAAGTTATACTAACTTGTGGGTTGCTCCCATTTGTTCGTTTCCACACGTATTCAAAATATCTCAGTGTTTTCACAGTGAGCGTCGGCTCCACGTTCTCTTGATACAGAAAGTTTGCCAAATCTGATATTTTTTCCTATAAAACAGTACAATAACTAAGCTCATTAAAACTTGTGTAATATACCCACAGGATATATTTTTAATGATAGAAGTTTGACCATTACTCCTGCTCGCACAAATAAGTGGAAGGAAGAAAATTGTTTTAACGAACTCTGCCTTTGTAACATCGGCTCGTTACGGAAATAAATTTCGTTAATTATATAAAATATTTTTTATTATGGAAAAGATAGCAAATAAACTTTAAACAAATACAGAAAACAGATATATATCTTGATACAAAGTCCATACCGACAATAAGGTCCCTTTGCTCAGGTGTCACATAAAAATAAATTCTTTATTTGCCGCACTGGTACATATAAACACAAAAATAAAATGGTATATAAAGGAAATGAAATACAATAGTCAGTGCGTAAAAGGTCGCAAGCTCAGCGTATGCTGTGGGTGATCTTTACAGCGCTGATTTACAATGCTTCCAAAATCTTATCCTATATATAAGAGCAAATACTTGTGAATCATTCCACATATCGTGATTGAACAAGAAAAACGTTATTTAAAACGCGTTACTATTTTATTAATTTCACTATAGGTTCCCTATGGGTCCAGTTGCATAAACCGTGGTCACGACGAAACTCAATAAATAAACTCGTGAGTAACATTAAAAACCTTATTTATTTTGTGCTGTATAATATTCTTACGTTATGTTCAAGCAAGGCGTGCGCGGTGGCGGTGCGCGTAGAGGCGACATACCCGAACATGAACGCAAAGTAGAGGAAGCCGGACACCTGAAGGAACATCATCACCCACGCGTCGAGCCAGCTGGAAACCCCCACCGGAGTGCACCCGGACCCTTGCAATAAATAAAATCACTTGTCCAGATTGTCTACTATAAAACTTTGGGGTTTGACAGTTTCTCATTTTATATTATACCCCGTATGTTATGGAATGAATTGCCCAAAAAGGTATTTCCGTCATTCTACATGGGATTCTTTAAGAATGCTGTGTTTAGGATTCTACAAGTTGATGGTATCCAAATCAAATTTATTGTGAATTTATTTGTGAAGGTAATAGTTCTGCCGTAAGGCGTACAAATATATCACATAATTATTATGTTACAATAATAATATTACAAATATATATCACATAAATTAATATATTAGAAAGAAAGAACATTTATTTCAGCACGGCACAGAGATAAACATCTTTCATATATCTAAAAATTTAAATGTCCTATACACAAACTGATTATACATATATTGACAATAGAGATTCAGTATCTTTTTTACAATCTTTTTTACAAGAGATTCAGATTACAATTCGGTGTAATCGGTGATTACTAACTTACAATTCTTTTTTGTATTCATAACAGTACATGTCTAATTTAGGCCCTTATCACTCGCTATCTAAAACAGTACGCATTGCTGCGAAACTCGACCCACCTATTCGGTAAAGCAATGGGTTCCTTAGAGACAGTCGTGAATGAGAATGACGACAGCGATACATTTCATGTAGTTTAAAAAACTTCTTACCAATAAATACCTCAAAAACCCAGAAAACCACTTCAACGTATTCGATTACTGCGTCTGTAAATAATTTTTAAATTTATTAATTTTTCCCTATTAAACATGCAACTAGGAGTACTTACTCTGTATTATAATACTATTTCGTAATCAAACCCTGATAACACGCGACAATTAATTGGAATGGTTTTCGCTTTGATTATTTTATGTGATTTTTTGAAAAGTATGTTATAGTAATTGTGGAACTACTGAATCGATTTGGCTCATCTTCACCGAGATACGAGTATACACCCAAATTAATTTCGTACCGACTTGTTGTTTGTAAATTATTATCGGTAAGTCCATCGATATATAATTTTTTCCATAATTTAAAAGTTGTGATCTCCGCTATTTATATATTTCTTCGAAATCTACAATTTGACAAGCAAAAAACTATCCAATTGTGGCCAATTTTAAATTACCTAATATCTCAATAACAAGTGATTATTATAAACTAATTATATTGTGTGCACCAATAATGAGGATGTGTGTTTACTTACATTGTACTTCAAACCTTGTGCCAGAGACAACCATACTCCTCGTACAATTCACCAAAACAAAATAACTGTCTGGTGTGATGAAAGCGTTGCAGGAGTATGTGAACAGGAGTAATGAAGCTATGTTCACAATAGAGAGGGCAATCGGCAGGAACTTCAGTAACACAACCGCTTGATTCACGGTCATTATATCACTCTCCAAGTACGAGAAAGCGCCTGTTATCCGCGTTACCTACAAACCATCGAATATGAAAAGCCCTAATTGTTATGTTCGAAAATGTTCCAACAGACAAGGCAAACTATATTCAGACTGAAAGTTTGTAACTTAAGACAATTGAAATTTACAGGGCCGATAAATATTTTGTGTGCATCGGCTGTTGATATATCGACCCTGGAAATTTTAATTGACGTAGAGAACAAATTACTACTTTCAGGAGAGGTAGAAAACAATATTTCATGTATAATTCTCTATAATTTTATCAATGTCACAGCTATTGGTTAGACCACAAAAGTTTAAATATAAAAAGAATAAATGTATCACTAAGAAAGTCCCAGGGCATTTTGTATATTTTTTTATCTGCCCCTCATTCAAAGTTTTGATTTGTCCTTTATGCCAATTAAAATCTCCAAGATTGATGTAACAACATCCAAAAGAAGCAATGAAGACATTAGTCAGAAAAGAAACCAAAGAAAATTAACAAACATAAAGTTAACAAAAGTAGGTACAATTCAATTAACAAAAGATTGCCACGTTGCCAGATTGTGAATGTACCTATACGTACTTTAATATAAGTAGTCTCTGCCCGCAGTCGCCTTACTGATTATCTGGAAATATTGGGTTCTGTGGCTACGAAACATCCAACAAAAATATTAATTTACTATAGTCATACACATGTTTTAAAAGCCATATTTACATTAAACTTACTTGGAGTATTCGGTTAATTCTGTAAAGGTCTAAATCAGATTGCTCGCTAATAATTCGAAACTGTAACAAACGACATATTTATATATTGAATTACAAAATATTCTGTGTAAATAAATGTACACATAGTAATAGTATATTTTTATTTTATGCCTGCTTTAACTAAACAAAATCTTGTCTTAATTCAATGCAGTTCTGTACCATACCTACCACACCATCATTCTATATCTCTCCGCTACTGAATATAAGTCTCAAGATTCACATAATTCAATTCTGCCGTTCTAAGTAATTTCAGCTTTAGTTCTTCTGCCATTTGTGAGGTCGTGAGTTCAAACCCCTACCTCTATCATTACTTTTGCTACGGATCGGATCTTTTTACTCGGCGGTGATGTAAAATACCAATCAGCACTGCGTAACTAATTAACTTTAATCTAAACCAGGCTTATAAAGTATAAACATACCAGATATTCAAAAGGAAAGACCGATAGAATGTCCAGCAAGAAACCGTGCTTCAAGTATCGAGATATAGTGTACAAAGGGTGACTGACCAAAAGCGAATGCTCATTGTAATAGGCCACGTAGGCCATCACCACTATGTCTATATACAGAACTATATCACACCAATGATCGCTGAAACCTAGACTTTGTTCTTTAATCTGAAATTATAATATTTTTTAACCAGAAGCGATGATTTTAACAGATATAAATATACATTTATAGATTTAACAGATTTTAACGAGTAGGTTCAAATTATGGTAATTATTTCATTTATCTCGTCATATATAGTATGCACACTGAAAAAAAAACCGTTGTATCAAGAACGTTTATTACGCAGGATTCTAATACATTACCAAATATATTTGATATATATGTTTTTCAAAACCAAAAAGTATGATACAGTACTAGAATTGTCAGGTAAGACGTAGGAAAAATGGCGGGAACTTTTTTAATCTTTTCTTTTCTTTTCTTATATGGCAATAGCGTAATCAGTGTTTTCTTCGTAATTAACAATTTCAAAGTCAAAACAACTCAAAACGCTTCCCGTTAATGTCCAGTCCCGTCAAAGTAAGTTAAAAGTCTCTCAGTAAAGCGATAGTATGTTTATTGAGAACAGAAGAGTTGATCTCCTTGGAAGCACACAGAAATCGGGGATCTTATGCTTTTAGTTGATTATCACAAACATTATGCACAAAAACACTTTGAAGTTTAAATAATATACCACAATTAAATTCCAAAACCTACAATGCGCAATTTTTATAATAATAGTTAGTCGGAAAAGTTCGCGGCCTTTATGAACTTTAGCATGCTATATATCTAGCAACACTGATCACTGGCGGGAAAGTGATATACCTTTCGAAAGTTTTTGTAATAGCGCCAAATTAAATTACTTTTTTTACGCATTTTTAGGTTTTATTACAAGTTAAACTGTATGCTCGTCTGCCGCCTTCGTCTATTAAAAAAAAAACAGTTTTAACCCTTATCACGTAGAATTGCTGCTTTAAATGTAAATAATGAAATGTACCCAAGAAAAATATTAAAATATGTAGAAAAAGAATATGTAGGCAGAGGAAAAATATTAGATACTCACAGCAATATTGTAAGGAATAATGAACATGTAGTAGAGAGCCAAGACAAAGCGTAGAATGCACCAACACTTCAGAAACATTCCGTGCGGAGTGACGCTACATGGTACGATTATGTACCGAATATATCTAAAAATGTACAATATTATAACGATGTATCGTATCCACAGAATTAAACCAACGGGCGTCATGAACAAGTACCTATCTATACCTTCTGGTAGATACAAAAATAGTATTCGTATAAACCACATTTCTCATAAAATCTAATATCATCAATTGTCAAAAGAAGTGTTCCCAAAAAAAAAAGAATTGTCAAAATCAGTCAAGTAATTTATGAAACAAGCATAAAAACAAAAAAAAAAGAAAAGAAAACAAGCATAAAGTCTTTATAATATTTGTATAGATTACTAGCAATCATTATCTTAAACGTAGATATTCTAAACAGAACAAATTTAAGGATTAAAAGGTCAGAGTACTCGTAAACAAACAGTAATAAATAGTAACAATTGGTATGTATAACAAATATTTAGATGTAGTCATTTATTTTATTTACAAAAATACTTATTTTATTATTATTATACTACTTAATTGTATTATTTATTGATTTTATTATTTTAACACAAGGTGGAAGCATATTCTCGTAGCGAACCTTGAGGTCTTTCTTTCAGCGATGGTATGAGCGATGCAAGTGAAAATATGGTGTTTGTAAATATAAATTAGAATAAAAAGTAAATAAATATAAATGAACACTTAAAATTTACATATGTAGGTACATACATAGTTATAACAATATTGAAATACATAGGTGCATATTATATCCCCAAAAATACGAGTATTAATGAACACCATGGATGGATATTTCTTGGACTTATTATTTACCTCATGATCCCCAACTTTTCGAACGGCTTTGCGAATTCTCGACCACCGAGTACGACGAAACTTTCTTTGATCTCATGCTACAAAACAATATTTCAGGTTTTCAAACAAGTTCGATAACAATACTAGATGAAGATTTATTTCAAGTAATAAGTGTTTTTAGAATTACATTCTAAAATGACAAAGGTATAGTTACCGCGAATCTGTTTATTTTCACATCCACCTTGCTTGTGAGCGGTTTTGCGCTCTCATAAAATTTTACTATTTCTGAAAGTTCTGGGTCTCTCAAAGCCTGAAAATTATTACGGTTTTTATTCTTGCTTTAAAAAAACATAGCACGCTACTACTAAGGGTCAGTTGAGACTCCATCCAGACATAGTTATATCTACGAAACTGATTTTTCATACTATTCAAAAAACGGTATATGCATATTTCTTTTGAACTCCAAACTACGGCCCGCACAGGCACCTGCGTTGCGGCCCGCGGCAGCGATCTGGACATGCCCGGCTTTATTATATTTCACATAAATTTATTATATAAAAAACAACATAATAATCAGATGTTTTATTCACTAAAGAACACAATCACTGATATACATGATCTGGTACTTAATACTCGCAATACTCGGTACTTAAAGTGAAACATTACACATTCTAATAAATAATTAATTAATGAGATTTATGTAGGTGTGATTTTTCACAGACAATTGTTTGCAGTTGTGGATCAAGTTCTCTAGTGTCAATTATCAAAAGAGACTTAAGGGTCATTAGTTAACTTGGATCTTTAGAAATGTTTTGTGTATTTCATTTTGGAGAATGTATTATCACTATTTTGGAGAATAGTATTTTGTATGAATAGTAATGTAATTTGGAGAATGTATATAGGTAGTACCGAAAGTGAAAATAAAGCCAGGAAAGATTTATGCAACTGATCAAACTGTGTGAGCGAACTGTCAAATTGTGAAGACTTATAAAATTCCGATACAAATGGGTTTTGATATTTTTGTTTTAAAATATTGCTGCAATACAATTCAATAATTTCCATTTAAAGTTCTGGAGAGAGGATTTCTAGGTCTTGGCCCTTGGGACTTTGAGGAACAGTCAGTGTCGCCCTCATGCCAGTTGGAGACAACTGCTTTAGAACAAAGCATAGAAGATCAGCCCTCAAAATAATTGATATAAATACTAAATGAGTAGCAAATCACAATTAATACATATTTTTAATCAGTGAACTATTTTTTTTTTAATTTCCTAGAATGTCATCACCTCTTCTTTATTCACCAAAGAACCTAAAACTAATCCACGTTTAAATTTGCTGCCATTTACTTGCTGCTTATTGAGTATTTTTTTTGCTGTTCATTCAATTATTTCTGTTAAAAACATTACAATTTAACTTAGGAACTAAGGAATAGAAAGATTTTCTACCATCATCAAATATCAGACAATGTTTATGGCTGGATCTGCGGCTCACATACAAAACGGGTTTAACAACATTTGGCTTCAATTTATATGCGCTCTAGGTATTTCAAATATGCACCTGCGAGGCACATTTGCAACGCTATTAAACACATGAATCAGCTCGTTAACGGGGTGGGTGACGCCGGGGAATGTGTTCCATCCACTCAACTACTGTTGACCCTTTACACATTCCTTTCTAGAGGAAATATTTAAACAAATAATAGTTGCAAAAACGAAAATATAAATCTAAAGAGAATGTTATAAATGTTGTAGGTGTAAATTTAATATTCAGAAAGCAACAGGTGAGTTTAGTAAAAACAAAAATGGTCTAGAAGTTGGATTACAGTATGAATTATTAATGATATTATTTTTGAACTCGTGAAACTCGTGAACGAATTGCGTGAGGGTGAGGAAATACTCTAAACAGCACTGCTCTAGCTCTCTAAACAGCACAGTTAGTAAAGTCACATCATGCGCTACAAACCTGCGACACCTAGTGAACGAGTTGTGTCTGTGCGATGAATAGTGACACCCATTACTACACCAACCCTTTAAGCTGCACACCAATACATTAGCAAGCCTTACCTCATGGACTGGTCCCGTGATGGCGAGGAATGTATCCAACACTGCACTGAGCTGAGCTGCACACTTAGGGACGTCACACCGCACGCTGCAGACCTATCAGCACATTAACTAATCTTACCTCGTGGACGAACTGAATGACTGCGGGAAACTTACTTCAGTTTTACACCAGAGCTGTTAGTGACAGCACACCGCACACGGCGTACCTGCCGATGTAATAGCGAGCTCGCGATAATCACCTCGTGAACAGGTTGTGTCACGGCGGGAAACGTGCTCCAGCACTGTACCAGGGCGCTGTACTCTACGTGAAGTAGCACACAGTTAGTTGATGTCAGCACCGTGTATACCTGTCGCATAAATTTCTTACATTATCGCCATTTACAGATTATATACAGCGTAAACCGTATATAGCGAAATAAATATATATTATTACGTTATAAAGAGTTTTCGTTCAACGAAGAGTAGAAGATAACAGTATAATTTTATGTAAACGATTTTATGTACGGCGCTATCAAATGGACGTTAAAACGTCTTAAAATCCTGGAAAATCGTCCCCCAAAGTCCCTAGAAGTTCTATTGCACCATCATCAATCAACTTCCATTAAAATGGAAAAAGTGCATTGACAATACTTCGATTAATTAAATATATAATTTTCATATTAAAAATTCTTTGTTTTTTTCCAAATCAAATGGCAATTTTACAGGTAAGGACGTAATTATTTATTTATTGTGCTTAATAGTACAGAATATCAGCTTACTTTAGGTAACCCATAAAGCATTTCCAACACACCAAAATGATCGCCCGGTCCTATAGTCTTCAGTACTTTACCATGATGATTAAGTACATCACAGTGGCCCTAAAACAGGATACGAGCTTTGTAATGCACAGTTCGGAAATTAATATTAATATTACAGTTACCGGCCAGTTCATGATCCACTGCTGGACATTGGCGTCTTCATGCATATTATCTCGTGCATAAGGGATGTGTGACGTCAAAACGCCACGCTAGCCAAGTGAGCTGGCGAGTTCACTGTTTTAGACGTAGTGTAGTTTTTCAGAGCTTGTGGTAGCGGCTTTATAACAAAGCCTTACGTTCGGTTCCCGAACACCACTTCGTGACGTAAGTGGCTCGCGGCCTAGATACGCCGCGGGCGCATACGTCACTTCATTGCAATTTCGAATGGAGAAGGTGCCGGGCCGGGTGTACTCCATGCACTCACGGAACACCACGATAAAACAAACAACAAAATGCATTTTCGGGTACATTAAATGCATTAAACCCACTGAACTATAAAAATAAACAACTTTTATTTTAAACAACTCTCAACTTTCCACAATATAGGTGTTGGTTACAACCCCCACACATTACTTGCCTTAGATGCCTTAGTTGTTCGACTAATGTTGTTTTAATGTTAGAAGATAAACAAATATTCCAGATTCCAGAAAGTGATAAGGTAACCAACAATGAAAACTGCTCAAAAATCGTTGGAACTGACCTTTTGCAAAATGTACATGTTTCGACCGATATCAGCGGCGTGTTGAACTATCTCGTTGTCCGGCAACACAATTGTCCTTGTTTTCGATGCGACTATTTGTAGAAAGTCACGAGGACAGTCCTATTTAAAATACAGTGACACTTGTACAACTGAAAGGCTTTCTCGTTTTTAAACGAATTTTTATATTCAATAATATATTGAAGGTATGAAAACCTTTGAATATCAACACCTGCTAAGAATATATTCGTAAATACATTTAGATAACTTTACAGAACAGTCAGTAACCTTACAGAGAGTACTTCAATTACATTAAAGAGATTGGCCCTCTTACGCACATTACACATAACTGTTCCGCTATAGTTGTTGTAATTCCGCATTGTAATAATTATTAAAATACTCTTGTAAAAAGCGTACCTGTGTACCGCACCGCATGTCCCACATAAATTAATTTGATAATTCAGTTGCTTAAAAAGTAATATGGGTTTTATGATATTCTCAAACAATAATATCACATAAATGGGATATACGATTTTAAAAATAAATAATAATATATTTATTTATTTGTGTTTGTTTCTTTCCCTAGATTCTTTTCTGATTTCTAATTTCTACGCTCTCACCACAACCCCGTGTCCGTGTGTGTAGGTACACACACGGACGCATGTAAAGGTACATGTAATATGCCGCATTAAAAGATGGCCGCCTTATCACTAGTTACTACAGAGTCGAATAATGTAAAGCTAATATAATGACAGAAAACGGCACAAGAATGTTGTTAACTTACCTAATAAGTCCCACTGTGCACTGTCCTATAAAGTTATCCTAAATGTACTTATCCTTATGTAAAAGTTATCCTGATAAAATTCTTAGGTGTTGTTGATACACTCGTAGTTATATATAAATACAACGCAATATAAAAATCGTGTGTATTATAAACATACCTGTGTAGTAACAGATATTCTGCCTATATAAGGTATTTTCCATTAAGGTTGCGTAAAACGTAATTTTTAAAAAAAGGGAATATTTTGAAAATGTCAACAATATTTCGTTACTTACCTGAAAAACTGGACAAAAGAGTAATATTTCAACCATTTCCACACACAGCACCTCTTGTCGTATATTGTCGGACATGTCCGCGAATAGCTCGTCCGGCGACACGGCCTGGTTGTAGTACCTGACGATTGCAACAACAGAATGAACAGGATAACAACAGGAATAATTACTTTCAGCAATGTTGGTCCTATATATATAGAATATAGTATTGAAAAAACACAAAATCGGAAACGCGTCAACTAATTTAAAATATATAAAACCTTTTGTTTTGTATAAAACATATATAAATATATAAAACAAAAATAAAAAGTTTTGTTGTTCTATCTAAAATGTTCTTAGCGCTAATAGCAGTGCAGTATAAGAACGGGGTGCCGGCGATTATGAAATTAATATTAAATTAGGAATTAAAAACCTAATTGTAAAATCATTATACTCTCATTCCAGTGACATGTTGTATATAAACGGATATATGTCAGTTTCTTATAGGAAGAAGGTGGCAGATGAAAAAACAATTTAATTGTAAGTCGAAAAAAGACATCTGTCATTCTCTCCGAGCCCATATCGAAAGCTGTGCGAATTTGCGAGTCGCTATCAGAGTCATAGATAAATTAGAGTTAATTAGGGATTTAATAAAAAAAAATAACCTTTACGGTACGATGGGGCAGACACACACAAAAGTGTAAAAGCCCCTTAATAAAATAAGGAGAAAAGGCATTCGCGATAGATGCGACGCATGCGTCGCTTGCATTTGGAAATTTAAAACTGACTTTCGAAAAAAGATTGAGAAAGATGAATAATAGACAGACAGGACGATTGTTCTTCATTTCAACACAAACACGATGAAATAGGAATTGGGCGACATTTGACTGACAGTTCTATAATATTAAAATTCCGTAGCAGTTATCAGTAATACTCTATTAAAATCGACAGCATACTCGTACTTTAAAATAATACTTTTGCTCAATAACTAATTGAGCAAATTATTTACCACTGTACACAAAAGAACTTCTCAACCCTGCTTTTGATTTTCCCGCTGACATGATTGACTGAGAGGAAGTAAAAGAGCTCCCTCATCGACTCCTGAAAGGAAATTGTATTGTCTTTATATCACTCTTTGTCTATAAACATAATCCGATTTCCCGCGCCGAACGTGCATACCTTGAACTTCAATTTCCGCTGTGTTGAGAGCATGTAGAGGCTACACACTTTTGCAATAAAGAAATAATACAAATACTCTCCAAGTATAAACAGTATGTTTACCTAAAAAACACGTAGGTATTTTAATTCATATAAATAACTTCAAAAGCTGCACATTGTTTTGTTTTCAATTTAACTTCATCAGTTAGTTAATTGTCATTTTTAGTTATAGTTCTTTCATCTCACGAAGGCGGATTACGCTTAGTAGTGGTTGTGTTCACACATGAACATTGTTTCAGTGTGCACCGCAGCGCGCGTCGGGAACCCAATTGAGCGTTTTCAAGTTTACGCACAGTAAAACAATATACATCAATCACGTACACGATCAGTGATCACGTTGATCACTCTCGTGTAGTACATTAATCAGTACTATATTAAGCAGTAGTGCAGTACTAGTGTTCAGCTCAATATTACATCCAAAACTATTAAGAGGCTTTCGACGTACTCTTTTCTGAAGCCAATAAGTTATTTTTAGACGGAAGTGTTTTACATAGGTACTAATATAAATTAATAAAATAATATGAATATTTCTCATAATCGTATCAGATATATTATGTACCTATATATTAGGTACTTACATATGAAATGACCGATTTGTATGAGAAACTGTTTTTTTTGTTATTTAAAATTTTTATTTTTTTTATAGACTAGTGGGCGGACGAGCAGGCGGTCCCACGTGATGGTAAGTGTTACCGCCGCCAATGGACACCTGCAACACCAGGGGGTATGCGGGCGCGCCGCCGACCTTGCAAAATCCTATTCACAGCTCTCTTGAAGAACCCCATATCGTAGCTTAATGGAAAGACCTCTTGAGGCAGTTCGTTCCACAGCCTACGGGTTCGCGGTATAAAATAATTTTTGGAGCGAACAGTGCGCGACACCTCCGTATCGAGGAAATGCGGATGGACCGCACTTCTGTGACGGGAGGTGCGGTTGTAGAATCCCGAGGTGGGAATTATATTGAACATTTCTTCAGAGCATTCCCCATTGTACAGGCGGTAGAACACGCAGAGAGACGCAACGTCTCTCCGAATGCTGAGGGGTTCTAAACCGCCCGTGAGAGTGGGATCGTCGACAATACGAACAGTACGTCGTTGGATGGAGTCAAATGGGTCCAGTTGGTATTTCGGTGCACCGGCCCAGAGATGAGAGCAATACTCCATATGGGGCCTCACTTGAGCTTTGTAAAGCATTAGGAGTTGCCCGGAGATGAAGTACCGCTTCGCTCTGTTCAGCACACCGAGCTTTTTGGAGGCCATTTTGGCCTTATTTTCCAGATGACCCCTAAATTCGACTTTGCTGGAGATGTCGACACCAAGGATCCCGATACTCATTTATTATGTCAGTCGAAATATTGACCCATATTATCTACACACTTTCGCCACCTCACGGGCAGTAGATTCATGCCACTTCTATTAAACTCTCGTGGACGGGTATCAATGAATTCTTCAAACAACTACTTCAGAATTAAGTTTCTTGCCTTGCAAAAAGGTGTCCAAATTTCGAAAGAAATGAAAATCTATCGGGGCAAGGTCCGGTGAGTATAGTGGGTAAGGGAGAGTCTCCAGGACCAGCTCTTGAAGTTTTAAAACTGTCGTATGAGAAGTGTGAGGGCGGGCATTTTCATGAAGAAGTGGAGATGTGCGATTGACCAAACTCGATTGCTTTGTTGCCAGCTTTTCCTTCATCGTCTGCAGCTCCTTACAGTACACATCTAAATCAATCGTTTGACCGGCTCGCAAGAAACTGTAGTGGACAATACCGACACAGGTTAACCAAACTGATACCAGTAGCTTTTTCTTAGTTATCTTGCGTTTTAGACATTGTAGGGCTGCAACTCCTTGATCTAGCCACTGATACGAACATTTTCGGTTATCATACAAGATCCATTTCTCATCACAAGTCACGATGCGATTCAATATTCCTTCGTTTTTGTGACGCTTCAATAACACCGTACACACTTCGACGTGTTGTTATCGCTGACGTTCTTCGTTCTGTTCATAGGGTACCCACTTTTCGAGCTTCTTTATTTCGCCGATTTGATGCAGATGAACCGACATTGTTTTATCGCTAAAATCAAAATCTGCCGCTAACTCAGCCGTACTTTGAGATGGATCTGTTTCCACTATAGCCTTTAATTCATCGTTATTAACCTTGGTTGTATGTCGTCCGTGGGGCTCATCCTTAAAACCGAAATTTCCGGAACGGACGGGTTCAAACCATCGACGCACGGTGCGATCGTTGTATTGATAATGTAAGCTGTCTGACTTGCGTTGGTGCCGCGACGAAACTTATATTCAAAAATAGCACGAAATTTCAATTTATCCATTTTATTTTCAAGACAATCACGTGAACAAAATTTAGGTACAAAAAAACAAATGAAATACTGATTTTGAAATAAGAACATCGTAGCTATTAGCTGCATTTTGTTTTATTTTGAACTTCGAATTAGAACAGAATATATCCAATAATAACTTAGTGGTCAGTAATAAAATCGGTCATTTTATTGGTAAGCACCAAATATATATAACATGCAGTAACAAAACATACATTTATTATGATAATTAATGCATTTTTTATAGATATAAGGCGTCAGACGAACATACGGTCCACCTGGCGGTAAGAGGATACTGTCCTCCATGGACATTCGCGATGCATGTCAACATCAGTCCAGAATGACAAACGTTGGCATGTTTTCGGATGTGTTGCCTTATTATTATTAAATAATTCTAACCATACCTGGATATAAACCTCTCCCAAAGCTTCTCACCACACACAATCTTCCGCTGTTCTCGATGACCTAAAGACTTCAATGCATGTACAAACGTAAATCCGCACATAAAAGGGTCACACACGACCACCGACGATTTAAAGAAGATTGCCGATAGTGGGTGGATCACTATCGGCAATCATATTTAAGTCGTCGGTCCACGTAACAAAAGGCGTTCCACACTGTGCTTCCTCGTGAGCAGTATCCATTCAAGGACTTGTCTACCTCATCAGTTGAAAATTTTGCAGAGATATGTGTCCTGCCCATTAGCCCTTCAGTTTGCTAGATCAATGAGCTATGTCAGTGACTTTTTTTTGTCGGATTTCTTCTTCTCGGATTTAATCCCACGGGATATTACCAGTATCAAATCGTTAGTACCGGGCGCCACGTCGATCATACCAGTACCCGTGAATACAGATGTGCCGAAGGATAATGAAGTAAGGGTCGGCTGTTCATGGCGAGCGATACTCGTTGCAAACACCTTCGTTTCTGTATATATCAGCTGCGCCATCCAAGAGCCCTGTGTTATGACTTATTTTTGTGACTAGTGAAATATTTGGCCGTGTGGTGTCGATTGACTTTAAAATAACACCACTCCATATTCTCTTGCCTAAAAAGCGACCAAGGGATAAGAAAGCCGCTACCACAAACTGCGAAGTATTACAACACCCCTAAAAGAGTGGACTCGCCAAGTCGAGGTGGCTCGTGTCCAGCAGTGGACGACTAATTCCATTTTCATTCATATGCAAATAAGAACATGTTAAAGAAAAATTCTTCTAAATTGGGAAAAGACATATTGTTTTCAATACAATTCCTGTATAAAAAGTAGGATTACTTGTAGTCGCAGTTTAATTCACTTTTATGAAAGACTATTCAATTTTAGTTGAGTAATTATATATTCTTTGTTTATATGCATTACAATCGTTTGGCAATTACGTAGGGAAGATATTGGGTTATAAATTTATTTAGATTTTCTTACCTCCTTACATAAGTTTCTTGGGCAGGCCAAGAAAAAAAGTAAACATCCAGACCAATAGCAGAACATCATAACAATTAGCGAAAACTTTAACAGACAGAGAAACTGAAAAAGTAATTAAACTTTTACTGATAAGTAATTTTAGGAATGAAAGTAATATATTTTCAAATAGCAGATCTGTGTTTTAATACTTCAAATATTTTACAAAACAAAAAAAACTAGAATTTTCCCGCGGTTTAAAACCTGATTCAAGTTCACCAATTACTCGTAGTTATATCCATTTTTTCTCACAAAACCACTATATTTACTAAACTATTTCGTGTATTTTTAAAACCGTAATTAGTGATATGCTACAGTAGAAACAAATATTAGACAAATATTTTTCCTAAAATCATATAGACATTTATCTGTACCTTCATGTGGCTGTTAAAATTCATTTCCCATTTACAGATGTAGTCCCAAATATGCCACACCTGCAGTATGGGGAACAACAAAGCTATTTGTCCCGCTGCGGTCTCATCACTGCCGTCCAAGGTATCAGTGAATATAGACACAGGGAAAATGGACACTAAGTCTAGATAAAAACCGATTGTCGACATCTTCACCTCCGCTATTTCTTTCAATGTTTCCTTTTTCTCGTTCTGAAATGGGTCAACTAATCTACATGAGATGCGCCCTTGGATGAAGCAACGATATGGAACTAACAAGTATGCTTATTCTTGCCGAAATGTGGTGATTAATTATTATTTGTGACACCATCGTTCCACAGTACAATTTTTTAATTTTTTTGATATACGGTCACTAAAGCCCAAAAAGCCATAAAGTCATAAGAAAGCCTGTTAATTTTTAAAATGTTTAATCAACAACATTCACCTTATCAAAGATCGCTGTAGTAAGCTGTAAGTATATATTCAGGACGAGTCCGACTATTACAACAGCATCCACAGCCCTTATTGAATCTGACTTGGTCACCGAGAGCACAGCATTGTAGGGACACATTATACACATGTAGAGCACCATCATAAAGTGGGCAACATCGAACACACGTGTCTGTGAATGTTTAACAAAAATTATAAGTCTATTTTGATATAAAATATTTTTAAAAAATATTTGATATCATTTAGAGATCAATTGGATGATTTTCGTTCTCTCACCAAATTTGTAAAGTCGGTAAATCATTTTCTAGTCGATTGAATTATTGATTATTTATTGAAGTAATTATTCTTACTAAGTATTTCCATTCGGTAATCATTTATTATGATACCATACCATATCATCAGCCTGTGTCTCTCCACTGTTGGATATAGGCCTCCCCCAAGGACCGCTACCACACACGGACTTCAACTCTTCTGATCCAGCCAATATTATTATGAGGCCGGCTATTATGAGCCGGTTAAATCAAATTGTTCAGTTGGCTTACAGAAAGTAACAAAAACCGTCATTATATTTCATATCAGATTGCAGTTTGATGGACAAACTCAATATGGAAGAGTTAATCATATGAAATTTAAAAACGAGTCGTATGAAGGAGATAGATATATGGAATACTAGTAATTGTATAAGCACAAAAATAAATTACAGATATATAACGGAAATGTACACTTTTAATGATTCATTTTTAATGAGTGCATATTAATTCATACAGAAGTATGAATTAATTATTGATCCGCACACAAAAGGTATATGAATTTATATTTTTAAACATTAAATATTCATGTTTAAATGTATTTCATATTTAAAAATACTACCCTTTTATGTGCGGATTTACGTTTGTACATGCATTGAAGCATTAAGAACATTTCAAATATTAATAAATGTTACGCTTTTAGTTTATCGAATTGCATCAGTTAAACAAATCAATTCCCTCTTTTCCAAGCAAGCGTAAACACATTTTAATTTTGCTGTTTTAATTAATAATTTCAAATATCGATCGATACCTGAATATACATACACAAATATTAAATATCAAGTTCTTCTTGTTTTTGAAAATGGCAGATTTTGTTTCTTCAAAATTTTTATAATCCATATTAATATGATCTTCGAGAAATGCTAACGATACGTTTAGTTTGGTGTATTATTATCTAGAATTACAAAATAGCATACACATGTTTATACGTACAAAGTCAGTATCAGGTATCAAAATCCAAGGAAAACTAGCTCGGAGACATATCGGTGGATTGTCAACCATCGTCACATTATCGACCAGTTGGTACAGCTCCAAATATTCAGGCGTGAACTTTTGTTGTCGAATATTATTGGCATCTAAGCGAAAAGAAATTAAATTGCAATCAAAACTTTGGCCGTGTAGCTTTAACACCACGCTATCTCTTCCCATGGGTGTCGTAAAAGGCGTTTAAGGGCAAATAAAGCTACTACTACCAGCCCTGAGAAACTACACCACCTCTAAAAGAGTGGACTCGCCAACTCGTTTGACCAGCGCAGCGTAGCGTTTTAAGGCCATACATGCCTCATGCATAAGCCAATGTACATAAAGAAGCTCGTGTCCAGCAGTGGAAGATAAAAAAAGACGTATACAGAACGTATTTTAAGAAAAAAAAACTTCATTAAAAAAATGTAATTATATATCCTCGAAGCTGTTGATGTCCATGTAACCTTAGCTGATCTTCAGATTGATACCATTGCTGCTGCAGCTTAATTACGAGGAAAAAGGGGGAGAGCCATCCTCTGCCCACTATGGCCGCTGTTCATAATCCAAACGCGTTCGTTCTGCGTGCACTGTGATAACACTGTGTCCTTTAAACTTTAAAAAATGTACATTATATTTATATACAAAAGTATGTACTTGACACAATATTTTTTTTACATTCACAACCATATGCAAGGAACACCCAATAATACTGTTGTAAAAATGAACTGAAAGCTCGAGCGCAAAGTTAGCGCTAATGAACAAAAATTAACTTTAATCGTTTTAAACTCAACCTCAATAGTTTTAGACCAGCGCACGTAGGGCCCCATTTCATTGGCATGGAATGGCAATACAACCAGTCGCGCTACGAGTCGAATTTATTTTTCTAAATTTATACTTCTAAATGGTAAATTTTTATTTCAAGAAATCTTTATAAAAACTCGTTACCCCTATAGTACATGTGAGAATCATCCACAAACGTAGGATCTTCTTCTTCGACCCCCGCTAAGTGGTTTTTGAGCACTTTCATAGAGCGGTACCGCGTCCGAATAAGCCTTAAATCGCCTTGATCGTACTCCATGATGGCTTCCTAATAAAACATTGTAGGTACAGTTATATTGCTCGGTGGAACTCCATTTGAACAACTTAATTTATTTTTATTCAAAGAAGGTGACAGACAAGGAGATATGATATGGGAATCGGCTCTGGCATATTTCTCATTACCGAAATACAAAAATACAAGAAAGAGAAATACAATAAAGTATATTGAGGGAATACAATAAAGTGGGTAATATAGTACATTGACAGCGTCCACTATCAACGTACTGCATTGATACAGGTGGACTGTACGCTCGTCTCGCTCCTTCTTCCTATAAAAAAAATAAATACCATTCCCGAACATTAACCACAGAAAAACTACTGAATACTTTATTGTATTCCATAATGTTTTACAAATTGGTGAACATTAAACCAATACCTGTCTTTGCCGTGTGCTTTTAAGTCTAGTTTGTATTTTTTCTCGTATATGTGTTCGCATATAAGGGTGTTCCGCTATCGCTCGCATGAAATCAGTTCTCCGTAATACCTGAAAGCGTTATTTTATTCAAATAAAATAAGGACCACTTAGTTTTTTTACATTTAACGTTTGAACAGTTGATCGCGACCTGGCTCCAATATTGCTAATACAAATGGGAATTATTGAAAAATTAGACTAATGTATCTTAAGTGAAGTCTGACTACAATTTTATGAACGGTGATCTTAAATATAATTGAATAACAGTGAAATATATTGAATCTTATCTATATTGAATGTGTAGTCTCCTCTTCGTTAGTTATTGGCATTGCGTTTTTTTATAACCTGGTTTTAAAAAATAGTAAATATCTATGCTATAACCTGATAACCCCAGATTCGACACTATTTTAGGGATTTATTTATTCAATCTGCTTTACCGCGAGTTAGTTTGTAAGCAGGCTGTCTACAGCAGTACTTTCCACCGGATTCTTGAATATTCAACATAGGGCTTGGGTGGGTAATTATATTTCAGATCACTGTTCATAAAATTGTAACCAGACTTCACTTAAGGTAAGTTATGTTAGTCTAATTTTTCAATTTTATTTCACGGTGATCTGAAACATAATTGAACAACAGTGTAAATGTTTAAAGCTAACCGTGGGATGGATGGGCTGCTGCTTAGAACTGTGGTAATTATAACAATACAATAATGATTAAAAATGTTGAATAGACTTTGATTCAATAATAATTAATGTAAATTATATTATTAATAATGAATCTAAATATGGCCCATGTTATAATTATAAATAACATTCTAAATTTTTCACTTAAACAAATAATATGACGGTATATATAATTATGTATAAGATATGTAATTGATTACATCTGTATGTATTGATCCATTTACACAACCATTTTTAAATTTACACAACCATCTATATAATAAATATATAATAAAATTGTAACAGGCCGATGTCTGTACATTATAGATATTGAAAAAATATATATATGGGGGGTCTTTATTAGAGCAACAGAAGCCAAAACAACAGTTTTTAGAAATGTTATCTGTCTGTCTGTCTGTATGTTTGTACACACATCACGCAAAAACTACTGCATGGAATTGAATACAGTTTTCACCTCTAACTTAAAATATTGCTAGAGCTCTAACTTAAAATATAGGCTCCATTTTACCGCAGGAAAATATCTTATTCCGATTGTTTTAAACCGAAGCGAAGTGAGGGCGGCTCGCTAGTTTTTAAATATAATCCTTTAATTAAGCCATACTTCTAGCATATTACTTATGATATTGATAAAATGAAAACATATTTCTCATTTTCTAATCAATCTATCAATACTAAATTAATCAGTAATTAACATTGTTTATATAGATAATAATTGTTTCTATACATTTACGTGTTGAATAAATTAGATAGCAGAACTTTAAGTCATCAAATGCTTAATTATGGTTTAACCTGTATAGTTTCACATTCTATTAGATCCGAAACCGCGAGCGGAGCCGAAACTATTAATGATTCCGGCTAACTGTTATCGACTCCTAGGAGTTATTTATTCCTTTCATTTTTGGATTGCTGAGTTACATGAAAGAACATAATGCAAAGCGAATGAGTCGCTCTCAGGCTCTTATAAAATATAAGTAGGTGAATCAAAGGAGTCAAGGAATCGTTAAGAGACATCGGATCCGCGAGCGGAGCCCGATTTAGTGACCCGAAACACTCCGAGGAGTCGTGAATACCCACGACTATTATAATCACTTTTGGTCTATATTATATAATATAATGAGTCTATATTATAGGTAAGTACTATGAATATGAGCACTTGATTTAATATTTTTAAATCACGAATAACACACACTACACGAACGGGACTACGATTATTTATTTAGGACATTTACATATTTCTGTTTATTATATTTTATTTGGGGCTCATCAATATATATATTAGGTACATTATATATAAAATATAACATATTTAAATATATACGAAGACTTAAAAGCTATTCGCTAGCTAACACAAGTACAAACTAAATTATTAAATACACGCCCATGTCATATTTAAAAAGATAGAATGGATAAAAAGAAAGAGAAGATAAAACTTCAGAGTTTAAAATTTTGAAGCATTGGTCACTAATACATAATCGTCAGTCATCACATATGGGATTCAATGAAGTGCTTAGCTCTGATTATAAAACTATTTTTCTGTTACACGAAAAACACATTATATGCCGAACTTGCAATCGTAAATCTTTCTTCTGGTTTTCTTCATAAGGTCTTAGTTTTTAAAACAATTTCTAGTTACTAAACATTGGTATTTCAAAATAATAAAATATTTATATACAAATACATACAAAATACAGGATGCCGGTCAACCGCGCGAAAAAGGTAGTGCCAAATCCGAGGTAGTCAGCTTATAGCATAGATATTTACATTTTTTTTTAAAAAAATTGGGTATAAACAAATTGCGATGTCAATAACTAACGAAGAGGAGACTATAATGTTATTTAATTATATTTCAGATCACTGTGATGTCAAAGCCATTATTAAAGGTCAAAGGTGATATATGTAGTTTGATAGATTGATTAACTATTAAGTATGTTAACAATCTGTTCTAAGCAGAATTAAATGCAGCACAGAATATTAGTCACCTGTAGTTCGACGTATGTGGCTGCAGTAACGGTAACTTTGGATGGAATCGAAAAGAACAAATTCAATTCTCCCAGCACCTGAAATTTGTAAGACCATATATTTTACGATCAATTATTATTTTGACAACGTTAAATTTTTTTATATGCTTCATATTAAATGAAAAGTGTATATATATTTTGTAAATGAGCAATGTAAGAAACTGTGTCAAAATTTTTACATATTTTTAGATTGGGATATTTTTGCTAACGGTATGCCATTTACGTACCTATTTATTTTGAAACTGAAACTAAACTAATATGTTATGTTATGTTATGATTTATATTAATAAAATTCATATCTAATATGTAGTGTTGTCGGGACAACAAACGAAATATACCTAATCCAAAACTTCAAGATAGACCTGATGATAGTAGATTGCTCTTTTCAAGAAATATTTATATCTTAAAATTAACAATGTTTTTCGAAACAGAATTGATACTAAATTAAATTTGAGTTTAACTATTGATTGATATGAAGAAATAATAAAACAGGAATGTTAAAAGATGGCAGGAATGATGATAAGTCTGCTGTCCATATCAAAACCAAATAAATATTTTTAACAAATTTTACAGGACAGCCCAAAAACATTCAAAAATTTTTTACTAAATTTGTTCCTTACTAGGTATGGGGCAGTCGAAGTAAATACGATGTGTAAAAAGTACATTGAGTGGTACGATACTTAAATAGAAAATATATTAATATATTTTTAGTATAGACTTAATAACAAATGTAACTAATAACTAAAAGTTCTATAACTAAGTGATAGTAAGTAAGATCTGTTATATGGATAAACGAGATTGCTTTTTATATAGATATCGTAGGTGGGAAGAGCTATTCCCTCCTAGCTAAAAGGAAACTTGTCTAGAACTGTGGGTGTCACAACATCTCGACCTATAAACGTGGGATGGCTGAGATTGAAATAAGTTGAAGGACTCTCCCTTGAGTGGTTCCAGCGAAATGGGTCAACATTATCCACACGTGGAAAAAAGTGTGTCTGTGTCATTATGATCTTTTTTATATATAAATACACGTAGGAGCGTTGTTAAACATTTTTGTTATTGTCGCAATGTCCATTCATCTGTCTGTCAGATATTTAGATTTGGAAAACAAATTTTACGAAATATCTAACTACCTACACCTACAAAAATAAAAATATCTTTTTATACCTTATGTGCATACATGCATACATGCATACATGCATACATGTATGCATGTATAACGTATAGATATAATTATAAATTTAAAGATGTTACAAACAAATATTTATTTTATTTTGAAAAGTGATGAGAGCTGAGTTTTAGTAAATCCAGGCAGCCACTTAGGCCAGTATCTATTTCTGCCTATAAACGCGATCCTTATAAATATTGATGTTTATTCGAAATTTAGATAGTTTGTGATTGGCTTTGTGTCTTTGAGTATACGGACAAAAGTAATCCTAGTGCGGACCATTAAGTATATTTTTTTTGTCTTACGGCATTCTCTACTAGCCAACTTTTGGTTTGTATAGTGGCTCATTGAGAGGTACGATAAAAGTTATAAATATTAACTTAAACGATATATTTATTTTACACAACTACTTATAATGGGTATGTACATTATCACAACTACATATGTACAACGTGTCACCGAAATAACGCAAAACTTGAAACATATCAACGAATTTAAATACTTATATAGAACTGTTCTAGTGAAAAATAAAATTATTTTAAGGAATAAATCAAAAGTTACAAACATGTAAGGTTTTCTTGTCCTGTCTAAAACGCTCGTAGCGCTCATTACTCGGACCGGGAGAATAGGCGGCACGCGATCGCGGCTGGGGCGAATCTTTAGAAATGAGACCTATTGTAAATTCTGTTAGAATCGATTCTACTCTCGATAGTGAACAACCCATTTGCAGCTTTTGTACTATTTCAGTGACACGTTGCATGTATAACTACAATTATATTGTTATTTATATAACTTATAAACTAATTTATATAACTTATAAATTTAAACAGTATCATTTTCATGTAAATTAACTTATACTCGTACATACTGTCCCTTTTTACTTATACATACTGTTCCTTTTTTAAAAGCGATTATAGGACTCTCGTCATCCTCATCTGACAACATTTCGATCACTCCCCGTTTGACACAAATCATGCCCCACTTCACGATGTCCTGGGTCCAAATCTTCTGTCCAGCGAGGAATAGCTCGTGCCTCATCAACAGTGACAACCGACGAAGGAAAGCCTCACCTGGAACAACGCAACGTCGACGACTGATGGTAACACATCTGCAGCCAATAGCTAAATTACATAACTATCGATTTCTAATTAAACCTGTTATTATATTATTAATAATTATAATTTATTTACAATGCATAAAGCAATTCAAAATTAAATGCTCGAGTAAAGAGATAAAAGAGTATTTCTGTGTTTATTGAATAAAATTATAAATCAAAGCAATATGGATTTCATATGGATTTGGGTTCATATTTGTAGAGTATAACCTACTTGTAGTTATATATTTAATTTATACTTATACTGTTTTGCTTCATAATGGAAATAAAAATACTGTTGAAATCATCGATATTACATATTATACTTTTTTTTTTATGGACGAAAGCGGCAGACGAGCATACAGTCCACCTGATGGTAAGTGGATACTGTCGCCCATAGACATCCGTGATACATGCCAATATTAGTCCAGAATGACAAACTTTGGCACACCCCCGGATGCGCTGCCTACCTTTGTTGATGAAAGAATGGATTTGGAGAAAGGGTTGGAGACCTGGGAAGGGATAGGATGGGAATGGGCCCTGGCATATCTCACTCACTACCGAAACACGTACATACATTGGGGAATATGATAAAGTGAGAAATGCAGTTCATTTCAAGGTAGTATTCTGTGAGAGGGGTAACGTGGCCAGTTGAGTGCGCCCAGCGGCTGTTGGATTGCAGCGTGCACTCTCCCCCTCCAGTCGATAGTATACTAAAATACTATCGATATCACATACTAAAATACTATCGAACATACTATGTGTACCTGTAGAACTACCTGTAGCCAAGTATTAGACAACAGTTTCCAGAATATTGTTATACAAGTACTATGTGTATGTGTGTATTTGCACGAAACATATACTTATGTTTTTATTTACGTCAAGGTTAGAAATTATCGAATTAAAAACAAACCCACCGGCATCTCTAAACAATAAACTTCTATGAAAATAGCCCACGTTAATGTCAAAGATTAACTCCATCCGTAACGGAAGCGGCAGTTGTTGGATGTATTCCGAATTTAACACTCCGTCTTTCATGTTCCATAGTTTCTTTTTGTATTTTTCAGCTTGCTCTACTAATGAGGATGGCGCACCGCGGAGTTTCAGGTACCTCAGCATATGATGGTACTACAAATTTGAATAATTCGTTTAAGTTAACTTGTTAAGTAGGTCTTTTTATACAAGAGGTGGACGGCCCACGAGATCGTAAGTGGTCACCGTCACCCATGAACACCTGCAACACTAGGGTGATGCGGGTGGTGCTACCCACCTTATAGAATCTTATTCACAACCCTTTTGAAGAGCACTATGTGGTAACTAAATGGGAATAGATCAATAGGCGGTTCGTTTCACATCTTTATTACATAACGTTTTAAAACTAATTGAAGTAAGTACAGTGAAATCAACGAGCCACGAGCTTTGCATTTGTATGATTGCACACCGATAGTGTACAGTGCGAACCATTTCGACGATCTAATTGGACAATTCGGCACCCACTCACACAGATGCAAAGCTCATGTGTCGCTGATTTCACTGTACAATTTTGTAGGCATTTTTGCGTCATTTCTAATTTTCTTTAATTATCTCGATTCACTTCGTTTTCCCATGGTCATGCTAAATTGAGATTTAATTAGAGGCAGCCGTAAATGAATGTTTGTTTAACCATGGGATCGAACTTGCAAATGTTCTATCGACTGGACTGATAATTGGTCAATCGACTAAGATAAGCAAATAAGTCTTATTTGCTTACCCGTTCAATGAATATATACCGTCTTGTATTTGTGACCACCAAATCCCACGCTATAACGCCGATAAACCGATAACGTATCACGATGCATCCGAACAACATCAAGCAAGAAGTCAACCATTTGTCTAAGCCATTCTGTAAACACGTACTCGAGATATATAATAAGCAGTTAAAGGGTTGAGTTTGTAGTTAAAGTCAAAGTTACAGTTAAAGGGTTGGGTATGCGGATACCCCCTAGTGTTCCAGATGTCCATGGGCGGCGGTAGCCACATACCATCATGTGGACCGCATGCCCGTCTGCCACCTTCACCATAAAAAAGTATCTTACCACAGGGATTAAATTTATAGAAATAAATTAAACTGTGGTAAACTCAATATATATATGTATATATAGGTCGCATGCACAACATATAGGTTGGCACATTGAGCACTTTGAATAATAATTTACTTCACTTAGATACTATATTTATTATTATTACTTATTATGTACATTTTATATTCAAGGTTAGTTTTAAATCACCGGGAGACAAGATAATGTGCATGCAGGATAAGCATATAGCCTTAAAACGCCACTCTAGTTAAACGGGTTGGCGAGTCCACTCTTTTAGAGGTGGTGTAATTCCTCAGTGCTTGTGGTAGTGGTTATGTTCTCCCTTAGTCGCCTTTTACACCACCCACGGGAAAGGATGGTGCTATTCTAAAGCCGGCCTACACAACACACACACAGCCACTTTACATTACTTGCATTCAATAAGGTACATTGCATTTGTTTTGCCTGCCTCGTGATTTTGTGTTGGAGCGCGATAAAGAAGACTTTGTTACCTTATAGTATTAGGTCTTAGTTTGTATGCAAAATGTAATATTACATTTTTTTAAATTAAGTTTAAGTATTTTCTTACCAAAGGGAAACTATCTCCAAATGTTATATTGAAAAGACGACACGCACTGTAGTACCAACAGGATACGTAGCTGTTAACAAAGTTGTATTGTTAAATTCTTTAATACAGTATAGTTTTAATTAAATTTATTGAATGCACAGCGCGCAAAACGACTTTTAAAACAAAGCGACCGCATTATGCAACAGTAACACGAGGACAAATATTTTTCAAAATATCTTCACTATATAATGCTCACTTGTTAAATTTCAATTGTTCAGCGCTAACGTGCGTACGAAAGCTAGGCTTGGGCCGTGGTCTTTTATCGTGAATCTTACGATGGGAGTCGTACCAGAAACATGTGGCTGCGTGTAATATCAACAATACACATACAACGTGCTCAATTAAATAAAATAACCTCCGAGATCCATGCACCTGAAAATTATTATCATCATATACTTATATATTACAATAATTTTGATGGGAATACATACCTTAACCATGGGATTAAGATGGGATAACCATGGGATACATAAATAATGCATTAGTATGCATTAGAATACATCGTTTAAACAATTACAGATTACTTATGAACTTGTTATCGGGGAGGAGGGTGCATGCTGCATTCCCACAACCGCTGGGCGCACTCGACTGGCTACGTTACCCCTCTCTCACAGATGACTACCTTGAAATGTACTGCATTACCTACTTTATCGTATTTCCCCAACGTACGTATGTGTTTCGGTAGTGAGTGAGATACGCCAGAGCCCACTCCCATCCCGTCCATCGATATCTTATCGCCCCCCATTTTCCATAATCCGTTCCATAATCTGTAAAGATAGACAGCGCATCCAAGGGCGTGACAACGTTTGTCATTCTGGACTGATGTTGGCATGTATCGCGTATGTATATGAAACATAGTATCCACTTACCATCAGGTGGGCGGTACGATCGTCTACCGCCTTTTTTCTATTAAAAATATGCTTCAATCCCACAGCCCATTCGTATCCCATCCCAACCTATCCCACCCCATTCTGTTCCTCTCTGTTCCATTCTGTTGATAGAGTAATAAGATAAAGAAATCTTATCAAGTTACAATCTTTACTTTCCATCAATCCCCATCAATCTCAAGGGGGATTGAGAAGTGTGACGCCTGACGTTATATTTTCTATTTTCCATCGTTTCCAACACTGTTCCAAATTTTCTCCTAAATTCCGAAAGATAGACAGGAATGGGATATGGCACGTATCGCGGATGTGGCAGGGCGACAATATTCACTTACAACCAAGTGGTATGTCTCCTTGTCTGCCATTAGCCAACAAAGTAAACGCCAACCGCTAAGTACTTTACTAAATACTATTACAATGGATCATTACTGCAGTCACATCAAATACATCAAATCGAAGCTCACTTACTAATTCATTAATTATCGCCATGAAATAGAACAGTCTATATATACGAACTATGTTCAGCCACATGCCTGTGAGCATAATTGCTTCGTAATGTTCGCTATTATGAACTGGAAAGAAATTGAAATATGTTTAAACTGCATCACATAAATTAATAACAGTGATGTAAATAATTTACTTCAGTTATATCATTTACATCACTATGCAAGATTGCTCCTTTATTTCATCTTGTTATCTGTTTTCTTCTTACACCCAAAGGTTGGCTGGAAGAGACACCGCTTTGACGATAAGGCCGCCTGCTGTACTTTTCGTATTAGTTACTTAAATTGTCTTGTTGCAACATGTTGATGCACAATAAAGAGATTATCTATATATATATATATATATATATATATATATATATATATATATATATATATGTCGACGCAAAACAGTCAACATCTTTTATTTTAGATTTTAAGTTTGATTACATAAAGTCTATTTAAGAATGATAATTAATTTTAATCTATTTTATTACCAATGAAATAGGTAAGCTTCATTTTTTAACCTAAATCAAATAACTTTTAAAATGAGTTTGTTAACATTTGTATTTACTTCCTTAGAAGTTACGAACATTCAAAAAGTTAACTTTAAATTAATAAGTTTAGCTCAAAATTAATTATAAATCAAATCTTTAATTTGCAAAACACATTCACAATTTAATCATTAATAATTCTTTAGATTGATTTTTAATAGTTGCTTTTTGAATGTTCGTTGGAGATTGTTTTGAACGATGAGTGATTAAAACCACGCGTGATTTTATGAAATTATTTGCGTTTATAAGTGTTTAAATAATGTTTTAAAATTATTTCACGAATAACTATAACGAAATATTCGTATTAAAACCATTGTTTAAAAATGATTGTAAAGAAGCAACATGGTGGGAGGCCACCATGTTGTTGGCTCACTTTTCACGTGGCAGCTGCTGAGAACGGTAGTTTGGTGAGTGCTTTTTGAAATATTGCTATTTGAATTATTTTTACTTTTGTATAGAAAATAAGGGTAGACTTAAGATCTTAGTTGAATCTATAAGTTAAGAAAAGCATTGATTATAAAACGATTGTAACAAAGAGTTTATTTCAAGTGTATAGTTGTTTTATTTCGTTATCTGTTGAATATGAGGGACGCGAATAATGGTTACGTCAGCAATGCTGACGTCACGCTTTCTAAAAACTTGCACGATAACAATTCTCCGTTATCAGAAGTGGGATTAGATCCCCCTTCTGCCGGTCATTCTGATGTGTTAGATAATTCTTCTGTAAACGGTGTGCCGACCCAGTTTTTCGCTCATATGATGCAGATGATGGAACAGATGAGGGATCGTATGTCGGTTCCGGTTTCTCAAATTAAAATTAATGACGTGTTTTTGCCATCCTACGATCCTGATTCTAATATAGGAATACGTGAGTGGTGTAAGCATGTGACCACTGCAGTTGAAACTTACAACTTGAGCGATTATGATGTGAGAATGAAAGTGGGTAGCTTATTAAAAGGACGCGCTAAGTTGTGGGTTGATAGCTGGCTGGTATCTACGAAATCATGGGAGGAATTGCGTGATATTTTGATAACAACTTTTGAACCTGAAAATAGGTACTCACGCGATATAGTTCGTTTTAGGGAACACGTTTAGTACAGTAGCAAAGATATATCGCAATTCCTCTCTGAGGCATGGATATTATGGCAACGTGTCACTAAGGATAAATTGTCGAATGATGACGCGGTCGAGGCTGTTATAGGTTGTATCGGTGATGAAAGATTGCGTATAGAATTACTAAATGCGCGTGCCAAATCGGTGCCGGAATTAATTTCTATCGCGTCGTTAATAAGGCGGGTAAAACGCCCACCGCCTAGTAATGTAAATTCACAGGGGCCTAGTAAACGCTCAAGGTTTCCGGATAAACCTTCTCTATTTTGTAGAATATGTAAGAGAACTAGTCATGACACGCGTGAGTGTCGCTTTAGTACTAATAAGATCGATACAGTTCAGCCTCGTCAAGATCAACAAAATCCACCTGCGACTACCGTCAAACCGACATGCACATTTTGCTCCAGAGTAGGTCACACATATGAGACCTGTTTTAAGCGCGAACGCGCAGTAGTTTCAAACATAAATCGTGTAGGTACGTTAAAACGTACTCTCTTACCAGTCATGATTGGTAACATGAAAATATTTGCCTTATTTGATAGTGGAGCAGAGTGTTCCGTGATACGTGAGTCGGTGGCTGCTAAACTTCCGGGTAGAAGGTTTAATGAGGTTCAGTATCTGAAGGGTATTGGCCAATTTACTGTGGTATCATTAACGACGATATTAACGGTGTGTGTTATCGATGAGTTACACGTAGAACTTAAGTTTCATGTAGTGTCAGACTATGAAATAAATACGGATCTATTAATCGGCATTGACCTTGTCGATAACACAAACCTTAGCGTACTGGTAACCTCTCGGGGTGTTAAAATAATTCACCAACCATTTGTTTGCCACATGCGATCTCATAACGAAAAATTTGATAATCTAGATTGTGATTTAACTAATGATCAACAAATAAATGAGTTAAAAATCCTTTTAAATAAGTACGAACATTTATTCATTCGGGGGTATCCACTCACTCGAGTTAATACTGGGTCTCTCGAAATACGACTTAAAGATAATAATAAATATGTAGAGCGAAGGCCGTACAGACTCAGCCCTGTAGAGCGTGAGAAAGTACGAGGCATTGTTAATGAATTATTAGATCATAAAATTATCAGGGAGAGCAAATCACCATTTTCTAGCCCCATAATTTTAGTAAAAAAGAAAAATGGTAAAGATCGCATGTGCGTTGACTATCGCGAACTTAATAGAAATACCTTGAGAGACCACTATCCATTGCCAATCATTTCAGACCAAATTGACCAATTAGCAGGGGGTCTCTACTACTCTACATTTGACATGGCCGCGGGATTTCATCAGATTCCCATCACAGAGAGCTCAATAGAGAAAACAGCGTTTATTACACCTGATGGACTCTATGAATACCTCGCCATGCCATTTGGGCTAAGTAATGCATGCTCAGTGTATCAACGCTGCATAAATAAAGCGTTGGGACCTTTATCAAACACGGTAGAGCAAGTTTGTCAAGTTTATGTCGATGATGTTCTTTCAAAATGTAGAGAATTTTCACAGGGACTTTCCCACATTGAGCGAATACTTATCGCTCTTCAAAACGCTGGGTTTTCGATTAATGTGGAGAAAACATCTTTCTTTAAGCGCTCTATTGAATATTTGGGCAACATTATATCTGACGGTAAAGTAAGTCCCAGCCCAAGAAAGGTAGAGGCTTTGACAAAAGCTCCTGTACCTACCACTGTAAAGCAAGTGAGACAATTTAACGGTATTGCTAGCTATTTTCGGCGATTCATTCCCAATTTTTCACGTGTCATGGTTCCTCTATATGAATTAACCAAGAAAGATGCGAAGTGGGAATGGAACGCACGACATGAAGAAGCTAGGAATCATATTGTTCAATATTTGTCTACTGCGCCTACTCTTGCACTTTTCCAGGAAGAAGCACCCATAGAGCTCTACACTGACGCAAGTAGTCTTGGCTACGGAGCTGTATTGGTTCAAATAATAGATGGGCGGTGTCATTCTATTGCCTATATGAGCTTACGTACTACAGAGGTTGAGAGTCGTTACCACTCCTACGAGCTCGAAACCCTAGCGGTAGTGAGGGCTATAAAACATTTCCGACAGTACTTATACGGGCGAAAATTTGTGGTTATCACTGACTGTAATGCTCTCAAGGCGTCTAAGCATAAGAAGGATCTTCTCCCTCGAATCCACCGCTGGTGGGCATTTTTGCAGAATTACGATTTCGAGGTAGAGTACAGAAAGGGTGAACGTCTCCAACACGCCGATTTCTTCAGTAGAAATCCTATAACCAACGTCAACCTAATGACCAGGGACACTGAATGGATACAAATAGAGCAGCGACGAGACGAAAACGTACGTTCATTGATTAACAATATGGCAAATGGCAATCCCGTAGATAATTATGTCTTGGATGAAGGCGTACTTAAGCGGCGGCTGACAGACCCTGTACTGGGAACACGTAAGGCAATTGTTGTACCAAAGTCATACCAATGGACTCTCATCAACTCTTATCACACAGCGCTACACCACCCAGGATGGGAGAAAACTTTACAGAAATTAAGAGAATCATACTGGTTTGATAAAATGAACACAATTGTCAGGAAATTCGTGGACAATTGCATCGTGTGCAAGACATCAAAGGGGCCATCGGGAGCCACACAAGTTCAACTCCATCCCATTCAAAAACCTACCGCCGCATTCCAAGTAATTCATATGGATATAACGGGAAAACTCGGTACAAGAAACCAAGAAAGTCTTGATGAATATGTAATTGTTACCATAGACTCTTTCACAAAGTATCTGCTACTGAGCTATTCAAATGATAAGAGTCAAAGCAGCAGCCTAGCAGCACTAAAACGTACTGTACACTTGTTTGGTACGCCTATTCAAGTTGTCGTCGATGGTGGCAGAGAGTTCCTGGGAGAATTTAAAAACTACTGTGACAGCTTCAACATCAATATACATGCAATATCGCCAGGAGTCAGCCGAGCTAATGGCCAATAGAGCGTGTTATGGCTACGTTAAAGAATGCGCTAACTATGATCAAAAACTATAACACCGAAAATTGGCAAACTGCATTAGAGGCACTACAACTGGCATTCAACTGTACTCCGCACCGTGTGACTGGAGTAGCACCCCTTACACTCCTTACACGTCGTCAACACTGTGTTCCACCGGAACTCCTGAAATTAGTGAATATTGATGAAGAGACTGTCGACTTTGATCTACTAGAACAACAAGTACATCAAAAAATGGCGGCTGCGGCCGAATGCGAGAAACATCGTTTTGACAAAAACAAAGCCAAGATTCAGTCATTCCAAAGAGGTGATTACGTTCTGATTAAGAATAATCCTCGAAATCAGACGTGCCTTGATCTTAAATATAGCGAGCCATACGAAATTCAACGAGTCGTCGATAATGACCGGTACATCGTGAAGCGAGTTACTGGCAGGGGAAGACCGCGCAAGGTAGCTCATGACCAGCTGCGCCGAGCACCGCAACCAGGCGAACAGATGACCGTGTCGACGGACGACACCGACGAGCCACAGCTATCCACGTCTCATGCTGCAATGCCATCACAATCTGGAACAAACGGTGAGTTCCTTCCATATTAAACTAATGTTTTATTTTGGCAGTAGGATTTCTCTTACTGCTTTGATGCAGATAATAACTAAGCTTCAATCAAAGCAAACCATTCTAGGTGACCTTTGCCACTGAATCCAATAATGAAATATCTGCGCTGTAATATTGAATCGATATAAATTAAAAATATGTTTAGAATCCTTTCCCCATCCTATCATTTTCAGAGCCTCTGTGGACCACGGTCTAAAAGGCCTAGGCCACAGCGTCGACCTAGTTCCCATGTCCTTTAGAGCCCCTGTGGACCACGGCGTACGAGACCGCCCAGCACCACAGCAACATTCCTGTCTACGAGTACATAAATAAAATGCAAGGATGCGTGGAGCATTTGCATTCCATAATAAAAGTTCAATATGTGTGAAGTGCGTGGAGCATAAGCACGAATAACAAACGAACGCTCAATTTCCTTTATTCACTTATTTTACAACAAGCTTATGATATTCATTATTCATTTGACGAAACAAACAAAATTAAATTAATGTGCGAGTGCGTGGAGCATAAGCACAAATAACAGACAAACAATTGCCTTCTACAAATAAGCCTACAATATTTCTTACGTTAAGAGATAGTCTCCTAAATAAGTAAAACCGTATATGGTCGACTGGAGTATCTATGTACACAGATACCTAGTCAAAAATGTTTTCTTATTTCCAGAAATTGAAACATAATAATAAAGGAAACCGAGGCTGGTGCAGAGCGCGCACCGCCCCGCAGAATGGCCGTGTCGACGCAAAACAGTCAACATCTTTTATTTTAGATTTTAAGTTTGATTACATAAAGTCTATTTAAGAATGATAATTAATTTTAACCTATTTTATTACCAATGAAATAGGTAAGCTTCATTTTTTAACCTAAATCAAATAACTTTTAAAATGAGTTTGTTAACATTTGTATTTACTTCCTTAGAAGTTACGAACATTCAAAAAGTTAACTTTAAATTAATAAGTTTAGCTCAAAATTAATTATAAATCAAATCTTTAATTTGCAAAACACATTCACAATTTAATCATTAATAATTCTTTAGATTGATTTTTAATAGTTGCTTTTTGAATGTTCGTTGGAGATTGTTTTGAACGATGAGTGATTAAAACCACGCGTGATTTTATGAAATTATTTGCGTTTATAAGTGTTTAAATAATGTTTTAAAATTATTTCACGAATAACTATAACGAAATATTCGTATTAAAACCATTGTTTAAAAATGATTGTAAAGAAGCAACATGGTGGGAGGCCACCATGTTGTTGGCTCACTTTTCACGTGGCAGCTGCTGAGAACGGTAGTTTGGTGAGTGCTTTTTGAAATATTGCTATTTGAATTATTTTTACTTTTGTATAGAAAATAAGGGTAGACTTAAGATCTTAGTTGAATCTATAAGTTAAGAAAAGCATTGATTATAAAACGATTGTAACAAAGAGTTTATTTCAAGTGTATAGTTGTTTTATTTCGTTATCTGTTGAATATGAGGGACGCGAATAATGGTTACGTCAGCAATGCTGACGTCACGCTTTCTAAAAACTTGCACGATAACAATTCTCCGTTATATATATATATATATATATATATATTATTTATTTAAACTTTAATGCACAAAACAAACATTGTACAAAAGGCGGACTTAATGCCTAGCGGCATTCTCTGCCAGTCAACCTTTGGTTAAACAGAAATATAAAGGGCGCTGCATCGTGCAATCATTAAAAATTACTACTAACAGTACACATAATACAATACACATATAATACCTAGGTACAATATATCTACGTTGGTGACACTTTTTAGAATCTCAAAAATGAAATCAGATATAAAGATGGAATTTGTTTTATTGTGTTTCAAAGTATTCTCTGCGACAATCGATACACTTTTTCATGCGATGAAACCATTGTGTGAATCATTCGGCCCACCCTTCTCTAGATACCTCTTCAACAGCCGTTTGCCTGTTACTGGCTCTTTTGCATTCATAAAACGTATTTCTCTGAGTTTATCCATAATTTTAGGAATAAATAAAAATCACGGGGCATAAGGTCCGGACTGTATGACGGATGACCTATTTACAGTATGTACTCAAAAATTGCTTCGTTTGTCTGGCGGAGTGAGCTGAGGCATTGTCGTGAGGAAGGATCATTCTGCTTCGTGGACGTCGCTCTTTAATTTTTTCCAAAACAGAAGGCAAACAGCTGTTTAAATACCAGTCCGCAGTTACTGTACTTTTATTATCTAAAGTTATAGTGGCAAAGTGGCTCGATCTGTCAAAGATGGAGGCAATCATCTTCTTTTCAGCACTCCGTCCTTTCTTTACTTTCGTCGGCAACTCTTCTAAAGAAAAGACCCACTGCGCAGATAGCCTCTTAGTTTCAGGCTCATAGCACTAGGAGCTGCAGTAGGAGGCGCAGTAGGAGCTCATAGCTCTTCCAGTCCCGACGAAATAGGAGTCGCTCAGTAAAGTGATAGTAAGTTTACTGAGAACAGAGTTGTAATCCTTGGAAGAACACGTAAAATGCAGTCTCATGCTTTTACTTAATTATCACAAACATTATGAACTAACACTAGGCACTTTGAAGTTTAATAAACTAGTGCTATTAATCCACAAATCCCATAATACAGAATTTTTACGATAAACAATCAAAAATTTTACTTCTCAGGTTCCCGCCAAAAAGTCTGACTGACAGCTTTGAAAATTTAATGGCGTTTGACAAGCAAAGAGTTCCATTTTAAAAATTATATTTTGCTTTTTTTTCAATCGTATTGTACAGTAGCCAGTTCTAAGAAATTTTAGTTTGACCTATCGTATCTATATTAAGTCTGTGCACCGATTCTGGAATTACCGGAGAAAAGCCGATAAACATAGAAGCCGGACAAAACTGGTTGATACTTAGAATGTCTAGATAAATTTAAAATGAGCAAAATAAATTTCTGTGGGGGGAGAGTGCACGCTGCAATCCAACAGCCGCTGGGCGCGCTAAATTACCTCTGGTAATTAAACTCTGGAATTACCGGAGAAAAGCCGATAAACATAGAAGCTGGCCACTGGCCACGTTACCCCTCTCTCACAGAAGACTACCTTGAAATGTACTGCATTTCCCACTTTATCGTATTTCCCCAATGTACGTACGTGTTTCGGTAGTGAGTGAGATGTGCCAGAGCCCATTCCCATTCCATCCTTTCTCCAAATCCATTCCTATATCTCCAAAGGTAGGCAGCGCATCCGGGGGCGTGCCAACATTTGTCATTTTGGACTAATGTTGGCATGTATCGCGGATGTCTCTATGGGCGACAGTATCCACTTACCATCAGGTGGACTGTATGCTCGTCTGCCGCCTTAGTACATAAAACATAAAATAAAAAAAATAAACGCCGGCATTATAATGAAGGCTTAGTAAAAGTCTTATTAAATATTTGCCACTGTAAAAAAAACTTTCTTTAAAAAAAACGTATACGCATGGAGCAACGCTGTATACAACACATCATACTTTCATATGTACACTCTACAGTGACAACAAAAAATTGTTATTAAAAATTAATGCAAAGTTGGCCTTAAAACTTATCTAATTTGCCAGTTGCCTGAACTATGTTGATACGGAAAGAATAACTCCTATGTGCATTTGTTAAATTCTCCGGTGATTGGAATCTCCAGGGAATAAATCGGTTTTCAAAATTGTCATGCTATGTTAATAAACCAATTTATTAAAAAAACTTACACATTCGAGATAGCGGCAGTAAGGTGAGGACGTCAAAAATGATTATATAATAACTCCTTCTGTAAATTCTCACGTGCTGTCGAACCAAAGGCCACGAAGCATGAAGAATGTGTAGGAAGACGTCACCAAGGAACAAGATCTCACAAATGATTAATGTTATATCCACGAGTAAGTGTTTAGTTTTCCAATAATGAGCGAGGAGGAGGCACATAATATAGTTGTAAATTACCGTTAACACTATTATCGACTGCAAAAAAACAAAATGTATGTATTAAAACAAGGTAAGTTTATGAATCGATAATTTCAGATTTTTTTTCTTTATTCATAAAAGTAAGTATTAATTTAATATTTCAAATAAAGATTACTCGGGGTATTTACATTTCAAGTTTCGAAACACCTACTTGTAAAGTTTTAATAACGGATTTTAAACCAGATTAATGGGCGATTGAAGTTAGTCGTTAGTAACAAAACTAATAATGTACTGAATGTTTCCAATATTTCTCCAAGTGTATAACTTGAAAAATATATTCAAAACTTTCAATAAATGTTTTCAAGAGTGAAATGTTAAAGTTTCAAATTACAAATTACAATTAACCTGTATATACGTGCAACAAACCAGTTTTTGCCATTGACAGCGATCGCCGCTATCGCACAGCGACATCTGCCAGTATTAGTTGTAGCCTGAGTGTCCGCTTTATTCAATTATGTATTTTTATTGCCTATATTTGAATTGTGATGTTGTGTGATAGATATCTATCTTCTATTTGTAAACTTATAAGAGGATGTGCAGGATCCGCACAAACCAGTGCTGGTTTATGGATCCCAAGTGATTTACAAGAAATGTTCTATATATGTCTAAATAATAAAAAAAATAATTAAATAAGCATGCTCACGAAAGTCCGGAAAGAGAATACCGACATGAGAATTTTTCCTAATTGAATATCTAACTTTACTCCACTACTAGGTTTATCGCCCGGTGATAAGACAGCCAATAAATGTTACCTGCAATGTGACTTCAACTTCAATTAGTGTGTATGTGGGGTGTACTCGCTCCCTGTTTATACATAGTTGGATTACCCAAACATCGTTTCTCGTTCTTGGTGAGACCGCAGCTGTATTCATAGGAGCAGAAAGAAAGCGCAACAAATTGTTGTTGACTACTGACCTTCCACCATATATTCCATGGCGCCATCAATACGATAATCGTTATTTTTTCGAAGTGCCCTTCGAACAAGAATTGGCCCCTGTGTCTTACAACCAATTTCTTTGGCAATCGAGGTGGATTTAAAGTCAGTCTACTAGCTTGACTTCTTACATTCGCGGATATTTTACTGCAAGTAAATTAAGGAAGGTAAATAATGTAAAAAGTAAAAATGGTGCTTCGTAAATAAAAAACTTAATGATAAAAATCGGGCCCTAACAAGATCCGACCCTATAAGAGTTGAGTCATGCCCGCTCTAGTGTATACCTTTGGCATGCTCCGATGGTCTCAGACCAAATTAGACATCCTGGAAAGAAAAATTCACTCAACTTCACAGGATGCACCATCTAGGTCCTGTACCTCGGCCGACTGTGCTTCCGCCTATGTTGCTTCCGGTCGCCTACGGTACTTATGTCGTCTCTCCCTTATATATTTTTGAGATAAGTACTTCTAAGTCATTTTCCCGGTACTTTATTAGGGCTTTGATGTAATAATAAAAATTAAAACTTATTTTGAAAGTGTACATTTGGTATTCATATTGTTTTTATTGGATATACCGGCCAAAATGACATGTCATTCTTTGATAAGATTAAGTTTGATAAGATTTGATAAGATTACTCATGAAATTACCGTTTCATATGGAAAAAATTAAATATATTTTTTGTATCAAATTTATATATATAGTAAATCGAAGTCAGTTAGTTGTCCATTATTATCAATGCACTTTAACCATTTTAATGGCAGTTGATTGATGCCTCTGCTATAGAACTCCTGGGGGCGTGAATCGATGAATTGTCTGAAGGCGTTTTTACTGCATTAAGTAAGGCAAGCTTCGACGCGTGTTTGTGTTCGACGCGTGACTTTCATTAAGCTCATTACGGTATCCACATTCCGAGATTCTTCACTTTCCCGATTTGACGCAAATGAATCGATAGCGTTTTGTCACTTGCCAACTCAACCCTTTTTACTGTTTTATTATGTGTAGAAATAAATACTAGGTTTTTTTAATTATTTTACAAAACTATTGTATATTGACCTATATTTGTATTAATAAATAAACCAACGAAATGACAGGTAACAGAGTGCTAATAACAAGTTATATAATTTTATAATACGTTATATGGCACTTATTTTAGCTATACTGTGTAATAAATCAATAATGCCTTGAACCTTGATTTGTAAAATGTCAAATACGTTAACGAAACGAATGTAAAGGTCACCTTCTAAATAATTATAGAAATAATTCTTACAACTCAAAAGCACGCGTCCACCTTGCTTGTGGTGGTGAGTGTAAATAAGCGTAAAAAGAAACCTTTTTCCTTGGCAATATAGCTTAAAATATCGTACATTGACGCGAGTTAGTTTTCGCATAAACGGACAAGTAAGATAATCTAGTTAATTGCAAGAACTATAAGTTCTTGCAATTAACGATGATAATAAAACCTTCCAGTTATATAGACCGCGGAACTCTTATATAGAAAAGTACTCATATTTAACTTACGTCCCAACCGTTGCTATGGACGGCTCACTATGACTCCGCTGTCCGTAGTGCATTTTTAAAGCTATATTTGTACCAGACGGTGTCAATTACTTTACACTTTTTTATATGAATCTCCAAGTCATTCCTTCATACATTTCATAACGAAAAAGAGTATTTCATTGAGTTTCTCATGACCAACCGGAAATGAAACTGAATTGTTATTAAGATAGAGATTCTATATTTGCATAAAATCCAGTTGGCTGTTATAACAACAATTTTCGTGTTTATGTTCGTGTTTTCATTGACACTTTCTATAAAAAAAAATCTGTATTTCACATCTGCATTTACAACGCAGATGTGCCTCATTCATATATTCCACAGTTTACACTGTTTTATTAATGTTTCATGAGATGTTTTATGTCTTCGATGAAAAATCTTTCTTTGTCGTTTCCTTTATTACTATATGTTATGTCCATTATAAAATTATTTCGTAGAATTACCAATCAACTTTTTCAATCTAGTCCCGATTTTGAGCTTGTCGTAAAGCGATACTTATTGAAAGCTAAATGATTTTTACCAATTTGGTTTAACTATAATACAAAATATAAATGTAGGAAAAATTAGAAATCATTTGTCATTTTGTCTGTCTGTCTGTCTGTATGTATGTACACGCATCACGCAGAAACTACTGCATGGAATTGAATGCAGTTTTCACCGATGTATTGCTAGAGGTCTAACTTAAAATATAAGCTCCATTTTACCGCAGGAAAATATCTTATTCCGATTGTTCCAAATTTAATAAACCGAAGCGAAGTGAGAGCGGGTCGCTAGTCATCAATAAAAGTCATTTTTAGTAAGTTGGAATGAAATACCAAATTTGATCCACATTGAAATTTTACTATAAGCAGCGTCGCTAGCTAGCAACGATCGTAAAATAGCTGTGTGGAAATGATAGTGAGGGCGGGCGGTGTCGAGCGCGGACGCTCGTAAACCGTGAAGGAGGTGAAAATGTGACGTTCCTCAGCGATGAGTTCCTAAATCACCACTCTCATAAGTCCAACCGCGTTTGCTGAATGTATCGCTCTAAAGGCACAACGCACTGCAAGGCACAGGTCTCCCTTAGTAAAATCACTAGAGTTTTGGGCCCATAATCAACCACGCGGGCGCAGTGCGGATTGATGGATACACATACTCCATATTTTTTATTTATAATTTTTCTGGAGCGGCGGTGTGAGGGAAACATCGTGAGTAAAGCCGTATGGTTTCCTATATGGTTGCATCGCCCAGCTAATGACAATTTAAAAAAAAATCCCTACTTAAGTAGAAACTCAGTGGTACGGGCCGAGGATTTGAACTCGTGATCACATGAATGTGAGTTCAGTATAGATACAACTAGGCTATCACTGCCCTCAAATCAATAAATAGTTAAATTACCGTAATAAAATTCCGCGACCGCGACACTCGAAAATGCTTACGTTTCGAAAACTGCATGTAGTTTTCGTTTATACAAAATGTAAATATGTGCTCAAGCCGAAGCAACGGAAGAATAATTCATATTGCAGAGGTGCGGGCGGATTGAGCCGGTATCCACTTTGCATGGTTATTTTGGTAAAATCTCTCGTATCCAGCTCTCATGTAATTAAGAGATTAAAAGATCAACGGACGGCGCGCGGCGTGTAGCGGAACTCGGAGAATTTTTTATGAAAACATTTTTCATCACAACTTGTAATATTTAACGTTTGCTTTCTAGAATTCGCTAGTGAAATATTAAAACAGTGTAAATATGTAGATAAAATAATACATGCATTGAAGGCATGCATGAATTTTCAATACAAATAATATATGTACTCGTATTATGCAAAATACAAAATCTACTCTAGGCTATAAGTGGATTTTACTTAGAATCCGAGCGCAGGTTCAGAACTGAAGTAAACGCACTGTTAATTTCGCAAAAATCACAACATTGTCAAATGTCAAATGATTTCGCGATTTTTTTCAAGGTAGCAGCGCCCGGAGCTGTCTGCCGAGATGAATTTTGTTTTTAATAGGGGGTCGTACAACATACCAAAAATTCAAAACTACCCGCGAGCTTTTGCACGGAGTGGCTTTTTTTTTTGTATAATTTGACTGGACTATTGTCGGAAATATTTAAATGCCAATTTGAATGCCTTGTTCCACATTGTATACCAAGTAAAAACGTAACCTCCGGTTTCTAAAACACTACTAAGGAAATACAAAAAGGACGAAATGAAAAGCGAAGAATGAAACATAAAGTACTTTTTACGCAGAGAACAAACTGGTACAGGTAAAAAAAAATAAACCAGGTTGAATAAGTAGATTCTGAAACTACGTATAAACCACACGTAGTATTTACATATAAAATACTAGCGACCCGCCCTCGCTTCACTTCGGTTTATAAGTTTTATTTTTTCAAAATTTTTGACAAAATTTCAAAATAAAATATAGCCTATATTAGACACGGATAATGTAGCTTTGTATTTGTGAAAGGATTTTTGAAATCGGTTCAGTAGTTCCAGAGATTACCCCCAACATACCTACAAACACACAATTTTACCTCGTTATTATATTGGTATAAATATTTTGACGCCTGGTAAAGTGATGTAACATGTAGCTAATTTTCTTTTTCAGTATAGTTCCCTAGATATATTTGAAACGTAGCAGTCGAACTGAACGGGGTTGTTAAAGCTGCAGGCAATAAAACTAACTCCTACTCTTTTACATCCCCGAGCGGACCGAGCGCACCCTATCAACTTACAGTTACGACCACTTAATAGATTTACCACTCTCGCTTACTACTTAGTCATCACATTCTATACTTGGATATTTAGTATATTTATTTATCAACTAGCTTCTGCCTGCGGCTTCGTTCGCGTGGACTAAGCAATCGTAAAAGATTTTTAGCGCCTGTAAAAGCACCGACATGATGGATTTCACGGATTAAATCTATCCAGTAGTTTTTAAGTAATTCTATTAAAAGTCGTTTTTCTATTGTCCTCTATAACTCAACTTCCTTCTCTCATGTGAACATGACACATGTAGCAGTTTTCCTACTGGATACTTAGTTATTTATACATTAGTGACAACCCGATTAAAATCCATTTCAGTAGTTTTTACGTGGAGCTCAAACAAACAGACATACAGAGAAACATATATTACATACACATAATTTTTTAAAAAACTATTGTTTTGGGTTTTGTAGCATCTAAAGAGACCTGCACTGTTACTGTTCAACCTTTTTACTGTTTTATTATATATATAGATTATACAGGTTTTAAACGCATGTGTTACCGTCACCGCATGTGTGAGATGTGCCAGAGCCTATTCCCATCCCATCCCTCCCCATTTTCCCAACCCTTTCTCCAAATCCATTCCTATATCTCCAAAGGTAGGCAGCGCATCCGGGGTCGTGCCAACGTTTGTCATTTTAGACTAATGTAGGCATATATCGCGGATGTCTATGGGCGACAGTATCTACTTACCATCAGGTGGACTGTATGCTCGTCTGCCGCCTTCGTCCACTAAACAAGAGGTAGTTAATAAGTAATATATTTAAGGAGCAATATATTTTATAGGTAGTTTACTATATGAATTTTAGGTAGTTTTTTATAATTAGTACAGCAACAGTTTCAAAAGTAAAAAAAATGAATACAAAGTTTTAAATAAATTTAGTGAAAATCAGGTTAGAACGAGTTACTATTTTTTAATCATAAAGTAATTTCTTACGTATACTATCTATACTAATATAATAAAGAGAGAGTGCGAATTTTGTGAGTTTGTGTGTATGTGGAGGGTAATCTCCGGAACCACTTCTTCTTCTTTTAAATTTTAAAAATTTAAATATTTTTTAAATCTAAATCTTTCTTTTAAATTTTAAAAGTTTAAATCTTTCTTTTAAATCTTTTAAAAATTCTTTCACCATTTGAAAGGTACATTATTCCAGATGGACATAGGCTACATATTATGTGCAAAAAAATTGCTGGGCGTGCACCGCTGATGCGCATGCCGGGCACAGCTAGTTACCTATGAAGAAAGTTTAATAACACCAACCCCATCAATTTCGCACTGTAAAAGACAGCTGCCGCTTACATGTAGAAAGGCAGCCTGTCCGTATGCACGGATTACAGAATAGAGCGGTGACACACTACTACATTGTTCGGGAAATCACTAACAATTCTACAAGAAGGGGTGAGAAACAAGAGAGAGAAACCGTGCGAGATTAGGGTCAAATCGTTCGTAGAGCTCGTCTAAAAATATTGGCCAACAAGGCATCTGATTGAATAAAAATCCGTCATCAATATCTCTTATTCAATAAGCGGCTACTTGGCGCTAACCGTAGAAAAAACTTTGTAGTACAATTTTGTTTCTTCGATCAGAAATCAGAACACCGTATATAGTTAGTTTAGTTATTTGCGAAGCCCAAAATACACTATTATACACAAAGCTATTCGATTCTATGTCCTTATTACTAGTGTAGTAAGGTATACGTTGACTTGTTGCTGACTTTTGAACTCTTATTTGGCTCAATATTTAAATACCCATACGTAGCATGACGCTACGACACGCTACGTAGCAGTTGCTACGAACCGCTTAAGTGGCACTGCTACGCCACTGTATGTGGACTATACATGTGGCACATATTCAGTTATAAAATTCCGTCTTATCGGATGTGGTTAAAGAGAATCGCGGGATTGAAGTAGGAACAAAGTATTTTGTTAGACTACAGGAAACTGCTGTTATTTAAAAAAATACATTATTTTCCATTTTTTATTGAAGAATTAAGTGACAGCAGTGTGGGAACCGGATCGAATTTGTGTGCAGTGAGGATTAAATGCTGAGTCGTTTAGGCAGAACAATTTTAACAAAGTAAATCGATTACGTATCTGGAGCAATAAACTGAAACAATCTAATGAAAAATGAAACTAATGTACAAATAAATTTTCACGCACATTTCAATCTGCTGTAAAAATCATTAAACAGTGTGTCACTTTTGCTAGCTCGAGGCAACAAACAAAAAACGCAGCAAAAAGGCGGCGTCGCAACGTAAAAATGTTCCTGAGCAAAGTGCAGGTTTCTGTATGAAAGGTGGCTGTATGCATTCAACTTGACTTTTGCCATGCTTCTAATTAACCGTCATGCAGCGTTCTATATCAAAGCTTGAACATTTTACTTTTCTTTGCTCTAATATCTATAAAACAATAATCAATATTCAAAGAGGTCTTATCATTTATTTATATAATAAAACTGATACAATAAAATCAACTTATGAAAAACTATTTAAAACTAATAATAATAATAAATAATAATAATCTAAATAATGTTCAGTCCATTTTTATCATTTATTTATATAATAAAACTGATACAATAAAATCAACTTATGAAAAACTATTTAAAACTAATAATAATCTAATAATAATAATAATCTAAATAATATGTTGAGTCCATTTTTCCTTGTATTTGTATGCCTTGTACTTCTCTGCCTATTCTGCCGCCGTGCCTGTCTTCATGCAGTTTACCAGCGCCGGCTCTAGCTCATGTAGCGCCCGGGTGCAGGGCGCCCTCTAGTAGGCGTTTTGAACTCTTTGGAGGTGTCGCGAGCGGCGCTCGGCGCCCCCTAAGACCCTGCGCCCGTGTGCACCGCACCCCCTGCACCATAGGTAAAGCCGGCACTGAATTCAGCGCTCGACAGGCGCCCCCGGGCGCAGGGCGCCCGGGGTGCACCGCACCCCTTGCACCCCCTGGTAAAGACGGCCCTGCAGTTTACTACGTGGAGGTGAGATGGAAGCAGCGTGTCGACGCAGGTCGTATCCCACACTACAGGTGGACCCATTCTCCACGGCACCAGTAATATCCCGCCAGGTCTCTTGCCGTCGTCTCGTACGATGCCGTGGCAAGAGAACGACGAATAATGTCATTAAGCGTGGCATAGCGTGACAGGCAGGACAGGCCATGGTGTCCTAGTTGGTCGACATTCTTACCACAAAAACCTCGAGATTCTGTATTGGAAACATACCTCGGCTCCAAGACGGAGGCTGATTGCAAGGCGAAGTGTCGTTATTGGGTGTCTCCACTCTTTGATACCACTCTCATCGACATATCCGAATATACCAAGGAAATTTCAGTCCTGTGAAATATACAAATAACTAATGAAGCATATCCTTGTAATTTTGTTCAAATTACCATAATTTATTATATTTAAAATTACTAATTGCGTTTTTTTTTTTTTTTTTTATATCTTCGAGGGGAAATCCTCATTGGATGCCTTCCGCCTTAAAAGTGATCTGTTCCTGGCGGAAGGATATGCCGGACTTATACCGGCTAAAACCCCTCGTTTCGCAATTCCCTCTGATATATATTTTCAGTCTGTATTTACATTTTTTATTTCCTTGCTCTTCTTATTTAAAAACTTCGTATGGTCTTCCATCCATACGGTCTGAATTTTATTGCGCTTGGCTTCCGATGTAAAAGGTCGGAGTCATTGCGATGTCATGATTTGTCATACTATAAAATCTTATCCTAATTTTCTTCCATGCTTCTTCTGTTTGCCTTTGACTTCTGATGTAAAGTCAGAAGTCTAGTCATTTCCTTACTTATTTATATTTATATTTGGCTCTGATGTATAGGTCAGAGCCCTAGTCCTATATTTTAATACTTATTTCTATGTCTGTCTTCCACACCTTCCGTTCCGTCTTATACGCGGTTCTCATTTTATCTGTTTCTATTTATGGTTCTTTTTGCTACGTATAGACAGAACTCCAGGAGTGTGTGTCGCCTGTCGTCGTTGTCCATAATTCCAGCGATACTAATTGCGTTCTGTTGCTTCTCAAAATCAATTTTTTGGTTAATATTATTATATTATTTTGGTACTGGTAAAAATTACCTAGATACATCCAGTTATCAAAATTATCAAAACCTCGCTTTACGATCTTATCTAATTTATAAAAGTTCTCCGATCAAACAAATCGATTTCTGCATAAGTTTGATTAGACCAACGTTAGTATAGTTCTTTCATCTGACGAAGGCGGGGTACGTTTATTAGTGATTGTGTTCGTGCATGTAAATTGGTTTAGTGTGCGTTAACTTGAAAACGCTCAGTTGGGTTCTCGAACACCGCGGCGCACACTAAAACGCCTTCACGAAGGCGTACATCGCCTTCATGAGATGAAAGAACTATACAATTAATCGCTTTCTTTTCTTTCAATGTCGATAAAAATGGTCCTGCCATTAAAAATGAAACATTATTTATAATAACAAGAAAAAATAGATTGTACCGACACAATTTTTAAGGCAATTTTAAAATGTAAAATAACAATAGACAGCCAGAGTTTAAGAAGCGGACCTCGTTCTGCCTCGCGTAATAAATTAGTTGGATCTCCCCGAATCTGCATAATCTCTGAGCGCCTACTCCATTCATTAAAATGTGTTTGATTAAATTTTATTTTACTCTAAACAAGCACTCATAACATGGAAGCGCTAAATTCATTCCGAGTAATATTATTAAAAAGCAAAAGCAACTACCCTCTGCTAGTGGTGTTTCCATAAATTATGAACATAATTTTCATTTTATTATCAATATTTCGTGTTGAGAGCTCGTTACGTTCGTAAATCATATATTATTTACAGAGCCATTTCTCATCCCTCTCGCATTAACACAACACAAAGGAGAACGTTTTTGGATCGTTCAGCCTCCTTTTATGTGAGATACATGGTGATTTTTGTTGTAATTGGCAATCGTTTATTGTTGAAAACTTCCACAAACGAAGAAACAAAAATTGGTGTTATTAGTACAATACAATAAATGAGTTAGCTCAATGTAAGCCATTTGATTAAGTAAAAGAATTAGTAACAGAAAGCATTCATGTTGACCAATAATATGTTACTACAATGTTTAGATTACCGTGGATCCTATTTGTCTCCATTTTCCGTAACGTATCAGATAAACACAAAGTCACGTGTAAACTGTAACTGTATAGCGGCACGAAACTACGTTTACAGACAAAGCGAAAGGAAAATAGCGGCGAACTTTGTTAGGGAGTCATCAGTAAGCCCGGTCCTTAGGTCACGTTCGATGTTAACAAGAGAATTCGTCGGGGGGAAAAATCCTGTCGTCGGTGATTGAGTTAGCGCCTCGCCCGGAGGAAATGGACGTCCGATGTCGCCTTGTAACGCAATACCGCGGCTCCAGGCAGCCATTTGCACGGGATTGAGTTACTGTTGTACGCAGTCGAGTGGTTGCTAGAAGTGACAAAAATTAATACAGACAATTGCCAAAAGATAAAAACTATTCGTTGAAAATACAAACAGTTTAATATTACTAGGTAAATAAAGGTAGAACCGAGTAGGTGAGGGTTGGTGGATCAACAAAGCCTTGTTCGTTATTCAACAGGGTGAACCAAGGGCAGGTAAGATTGCTTGGGCTCTGGAAATTGTTGGACAGAAAACTTGGCGGAGATAACATAAACATGTAGGTTTGGACAAGAGGGGAGAGGCTTTTAACCAGCAGTAGGATACAATTCGAGGCTAAAAAAAATGTATACATATAAACAGCCCATAATTTTATAAATAATTTGCCTATTTGGAAGAAAACTTTTTAATTATACTCATGTCAAAATTTCCTAATTCCAGTTATTCATTTATTCATTCAGGTATCGCACCTCCCAATGTATCTCTTTGTTTAACCCACAGGTTTAACCCAAAGGTTAAATAAACCTGGTATGGTATGGTAAGCTATAGTAGAGCTCGCCTTTTATACTTTATCGTGCAATAAAAAAAATTCATTATTCACGTTGTAGTTAATTATTAGTTATTATTGTTCTTCAGTTAGTTATTTATTATTCATTTTAGAGTCGTATAGTGGACGTGCATAGGAGTGGGCGGGACATATAGCCCGAAAGTGTAACTCGTGGTTTAGAAGATTGCCGGATTGGACACCATAGGATAAGAAAAGCCGTATATAGGGAGCAAATGATGTAGAAGAACATTATGACAGTATCGGGCAGCAACTGGACACTAATTGCCTAAATTAGGAACAAGTAGAGAAAATTTAAGGAAGCCAACACCAGGCAACTTTGACGACCAATTAGTCCAATTGGTATTGCCCCCTGCCTGCTGTCGAGAAGGTCTCAAGTTCAATTCCTGGTCATCCGACCATTCATGTTTAAAGGCAAATATTCGTTCGGGTGTTGGTGGTGTGTTCGTCTTTCCGTGTGTCACTGGACCCACGACATAGAAAATCCTAGTGTGGGAATAGAGTGTGGCGTTAGTATTATTAAACTGGTCGAAGAAGTCAAAAGAAGAAGAAGAAAGAAGATGGCGCTGCAATAATTTGATTTGTAAAATTTTAAATATGTAAATATAAAAGAATACTTATAAAATTATAATTGTATATGATATTAAATTAATGGTAATTAATCGCCTGAGCTTTGTTTGACCTTTCATTGTTTAATCATTCTGTTTATTCGTTTGCAGGCACCCCGATGACATCGAATTGTTTAAATGAAAATAGGATTTTTTTCGATATAAGGTCGAATCGTATCTATCCAAACAGATCATTTACTACCTTAATAGAACAAAAGGCACTGTCAAAAGCAACTTAATATTTAGCTTAACAAAATTCGTGATAATAACAAAGGTAAGGTTATTAACGATGGGGTAATTAGGGGCTCAAGTAAATACCCAAGTCATGAAATCAGGCTTAAGGCGAAGTCGTTATAAAACGCTTACTACACGCCTGATTGTTGTGACGCGACTTCAAATGACTTTACTTCAGTGATCGTCGACGCTCGTGACGTAGCTGAGGAACTCATTCAGAAGAAATGAACAAGGTTTCGATGGCGACTTCACTGTAAGTGTCTTCAAAATGCCTTTAAATGTAACTGAGACGTTGAGAACAATTTTATTGCGAACCTTTTAGTAAAATCATCTCTTTCAATTTCTCGTTGCTTGCCTTTACGAAATATGTACAATACTACGGTACGAAATAGAATTTCATTTTTGAGTTCCTTTGTTATTTATGATTTAGTAACCTAAAAAGGTTTTGCATGTGCCCTAAAATTCTAGTATAATCACTATGTTACTTTCTGTATGTTACTATGTATTTGTATATTATGACTATGTTATCTATGCATAACACCATCCTCTATTTGTCTACACATTTTTCCTGACCACCCAAAGGTAGCCTGAAAGAAATTAATTAATTAATCTTCACATTTGTATTTTGTATTTATCCCTATAATTTTGTGTACAATAAAGTATATCTAAGTTACTCATTTCAATGCTAACACAATATAATAATTATTAATAGGTAACTATTATTTTAATTTGTATTATGAATTTGTGAACCAGTATAGATGGAATGAGATTACTAGATGAGAAATTTCTATCGTAGAGAATTCTCAAAGGAAATTAGAACTCGGCACTTTGATTACGAACCGAGACAAGATACGGTTCTTATTTCAAAAAAATCTTTAATTATTACCTCGAACGGCAGCCTACGAGTATGTATGTAAATATAACGCCCAACTGCAGAGCATAGACCTCCCCTTTAATCACTAGGGGATTTCGGGCCATAATCCGCACGCGGGCCCAGTGCAGAATTTTTTAATACTCGAGTATGCGGGTTTCCTCTTGATGTTTTTCTTCACCGTCGAACTATTGAAGACGTAGTAAACAAAAAAAATCCTTAAACTTAGGACCGGAGTTCAAACTCGAGACTTCACGCTCCTCGTTGTCGTAAATAGCCAATTTACCCTCCACTCGTATATTAATTTCGAACAGCATTTAACAATGCTGTTGAGTACCACGTGACATTCCTACCACGAAAATAGTAATCTCATACTAAAGCCCCTAATAATTATATAATTAAAATCTAAGGGATAATAATTTATATAAATACATTCTAGTTTTTAACAAACATCTAAGACAAAATCAAAACACTCAACTCTGTAAAGTTAACTGTCATAAACTAGAACCACTATTGGGGATTCTGAGAAATTTAGTTCAAAGTGAGACCCGCAAGTTTCCGCGGTGGTGAGATAACTGATGCGAGACCCCTGTGAGGTCTGATGTAACATGCCCTTACTCCATTTATTAACTAACTACTTAAGTAACTAGTGATTCCGCCTGGTTTAGCCCGAATAGCGAATTGATGAAACAACTTCATGTCGACACGGTTGATTTACACTTGAAAATCTTCTAATTTATTAATTACGTTACACAACAGATCCAATGCAACCACCTAACAATGAGATTCAAACTCATAGTTATATTAATTAATGAAATTAATCATAGTTATATTTGTTTATTTATTTTATTGTGTATGTTCTTAAATTTAAATACATATATAATTACTATATTGATGGTCGGTAATTAACACCGAGAATGTATTGAGATTCTATTGTTAAAATGAAAGTATTGTATCATGTATCCATAATTAATTCATTATCCTAACGTTCGTTTTATTGCGTAATAAAGTATACCCACATTGCGTACAAAATGTTCTAATAAACATAAATTTTATTAATGAATTTTAATCAAGTACCATTTTGACTTAAACAAACGTTACAAGATACAAATCCCTAGGGAGTCATATTTCCTAAAATTTCCCTTTTTCCTCTTTGAAATAAAGGGTGTTTTTTTTAGAGGTATAGAACTTTGAAATGGAATAAAACAAGGATGAATTTTTAAAATTGACATGAAATTGACTTTATTCAAAAGATAATCTTTTGGCATTATAATTTAAATATGATTTCTGGCATATGACCGCCACGGCTGGCTCGGACGTAATCCAATCTGGAGGTCCAATTTTCAATAACTTTTTCCAACGTTTGTGGCCGTATATCGGCAATAACGCGGCAAATGTTGTCCTCCAAGTGGTCGATCGTTTCGGGCTTATCGGCGTAGACTAGCGACTTCACATATCCCCACAGAAAATAGTCTAGCGGCGTTAAATCGCACGATCTTGGAGGCCAATTCACGGGTCCGGAACGTGAAATTATGCGGTTACCAAACGTTTCCTTCAGTAAATCAATTGTGGCACGAGCTGTGTGACATGTTGCGCCGTCTTGTTGAAACCACAGCTCCTGCACATCATGAATGTTCATTTGAGGAACGAAAAAGTCAGTAATCATGGCTCTATAGCGGTCACCATTGACTGTAACGTTCTGGCCAGCATCGTTTTTAAAGAAGTACGGACCAATGATTCCACCAGCCCGTAAAGCACACCAAACAGTCAGTTTTTCTGGATGTAACGGTGTCTCAACATACACTTGAGGATTATCTTCACTCCAAATACGGCAGTTTTGTTTATTGACGTAGCCATTCAACCAAAAGTGAGCTTCATCGCTAAACAAAATTCTCTTATGAAAATCGGGATCAACGGCAATCTTGTTTTGGGCCCATTCACCGAATCTACGCCTTGCTAGGTGATCGCGTGGCTTCAATTCTTGCACGAGTTGGATTTTGTAAGCACGCAAACCAAGATCTTTCCGCAAAATCTTCCATAAAGTGGAGGGACCCATATCCAATTCCTGAGCACGATGGCGGATAGACTGATTCCGGTCTTCCTCTACGCTACGCTCTACAGCAGCAATGGCTTCTTCTGTACGCACTGCACGACGTCTCTGTAGATGCGTATTATCATTTAGAGTAAACGTGGTGCGAAAACGGTCCATAGTTAGTCGAATTAATTGCTCTGATGGACGATTATGTTGACCGTAAAATGGACGTAGTGCGCGATACGTATTTCGAACAGAACCATTATTTTCAAAATAAATTTGCACAATTTGGAAGCGTTGTTCAGGCGTCAGTATATTCATGTTGAAATGCCAAACCAAACTAAACACAAATCACTTGACAGCTGACAAAATTGCCGCCAGTTAAAACAGTGTTGCCAACTTAAAGTTCTATACCTCTAAAAAAAAAACATCCTTTATATATTAAATAGTCCATTGTTAAATTCAACTCCCTTTATGAAAAACTTAATCAACTGGATGACAGTATTTTGACTATTTTGCAACAGTACATGAGTAAAAGCATATTACTGTTTAGAAGGTAAAATTAAAATCGGAATTCATTCACAAATCTCATAAGATTTTTTGTAAATCTGTAGTATTGTAAGTTTTTTGATTTATTTATTTTTGTTACCTTGTTATTACTACAAGTTAAGGTTTCGCTTTTCACGGCTTATAGCCAGTCCTACACGTGCAGCCTGTGGGTGAACTGTACGCGGAGGGCATACGGCAATCTCTGCCTTCGATATAATAATGTGTTCAAGGCGTTGATGGGATTGACGGTTCTGCAGCGCCTCGAGCATGTTTTTGGAGGCGCGGGTTGATGGTTTTGAACCCATCATGCGTAAACGTTGTGGCTCCATAATGGGTCGCGTGCGAGGTAGCACCAACACCATCCTGAGCGCATTAGCGGACCGATGGGACTCTCCGATCCTGGAGCATTGGATACGCTGTATACATAATGTGTCCGAAACTTTCTTGAAACCTCAAACTATAGATTCTGCTCATGATTCCAATTATTGATATGAAATAATGCTATTTTTTAAATATCCGATTTTTGGTTTCGTATTATTAAATTATGTGTGAAAATTGTAAAGGAAACATTAAAAAAATATTTTTTTGCAAGATAAGTCTCGTAACATTTCATTTCAAATAGCTCAATGATCGTGAAGGGAATTCATATTCTATACTACATTTCTCCTGCCGCCATTTTCTTTTCTTTAACTGTCATTGACATTATCAGTGTGCTCGTAATTATAATTAAAAATACATACGTAAGGAATAAACGAGTAAAGTTCCCATTTCATTAATTAAATATAGCAAGTATGTCTGTGCAAATGTATTTATATCTATGTGTATGTGTGTATTATGCATTCTATGCATGTGTGTATGTATTTATATAGAGACGTTACTTATTTATTAGACCACCTGTATTCTACCTGTATTCGTGTATAGACTTCTTACCACCCAAAGTTGCCTGGAAGAAGTTATATATCTAATTACAAATCACTTGTATGTTTTGGTGTACAATAGTGTATCTATATATGTATAGCATATATTTATGTACCTATTTAGCATTTTAAATATTTACAATAAAACATTTTGTTCTGATTAATATTGTCATGAAAGCAAGTACTATATAAATCGAAACGTGGTTACTATTCATCGCCTAAAAGCATCTCGGGACGGTCACAATAAAACCAAATAAAGGAAAAATACAATAGTCACCCTCGGCGTGCTGGAAGCGGATAAAATAAACATAAAACACTACAAACCGAACTACCCCGAAAATGGGTGGAATAGCTTCTTATTTCTACAAAAATCTTCCCCGATCAGCCAATTGCAATAAATGAGCGAGTCTGATTGGAATCCGATGGGATGAGATTTTTTGCCCCATTCAAGGCAGACGTCAATCCCGTGAACACTCGGGAACCACGAAGGCAATTTTCCGTATTCGTGTTCATTTATCACCAACCATTACAGTGTATAGTTTGGTTCGCTGCGGCGGACAGAGGCGATATCAAATTTGCGGACAAGCCCATCGTTGTTAATGGGTTTTGAAGTGAAGCCCTTAATGTTATCTTTATTTTGTTATCGCTTTCGCACGATCACATTTGTTGTTACGCAAATCATAGATTACAAATAATTTGATTTAAGACATTTTTTAAGATCTTTGATCATCGAATGGTCACTGCAAAGGGTCAATAAATAAAGTGTTATTTTTTGTTTTGTTAATTGTTTAATGTATGTAATTAAATATTTAAAATTTAATTAAAGTTAAAATTTTGTTTAAAAACATATAAAATATAGAATGTTATGTTGTTAATATGATGAGTAGTAGTGAGCTATTTTTCTCTAAAGATGTCTAGAGAAAAATAAACATAAATGCAAGAATGCATTATAAATAAATAAATGCACATAGCTTGCATGCATAAACTTGAACATAAATGCGGGGGATTTATGTTCCTTACATAAATCCCTTGCATTGTTCTTTGCATAAGCGGCTCGTCATTACTTGACACTTTTGACTTCGTCACTTCATTCAAGGTTCAATTGTACGTTGATCTTATACTCATGATAGAACTTCTTTATATTATTAATGTATTATTCACAATCTATATTGATACAAATACGAACGAGTACGTAAGTAATTAAAAAAACACGTTGTTTTATTTTCTCGATGTGAAGATAAGTGATATTTGTGCATATATAAACCTATTATTTGGAAATTATATTGTTCATTAGTATGTTTTTCTGACTAATCAAGACCAGGGGAAAATTATTATTCCATTCATTATCTCGTAAGACTGAATGTTTTAACGTGAAAAAAATCACAGCAAAATGGCGGACGAATATTTAATTCAGATGAGACTTAACGCAAACTCAACGTGACGCGTCCTAATTCCGTACGTTTCAGTTCCAATTATTGGAGGTCACATCGATCACCGTTAATTGAATCTCATCTCCAGTCCATTGTAGAAGCCGTTAATTAAATGTATAGTAAATCAACATGCCAGTTTCTATAAATCCATTGCATTGTAGCCCCTATTTGCAGATTAATAAGATGTGTATTAAGCTGCCAATTGAGTAAGTTGACCTCTTACTAAATAATATATTATTATTATTTGCAATAATATTCAATCACTTAACTAGCAATATAAAGATACAAATACAAATCAATTATAAAGATAATAACTGGATAGTAGTATTTAAAATACGAGAAATAGATTACATTTTTATTTACAACAACGATGTACTCATGTTACCAAAGTTGTCTATAAATATTATAACATATTTTGTTCGAGTTACATTTAAAATTAAACACTCCTTTATCTATACTAATATAATAAAAATGTAAAATTGTGTGTTTGTATGTTGGGGGTAATCTCTGGAACTACTGAACCTATTTCAAATAGGTTTCAATAGGTTCAGTAGAACCTATTTCAAAAATTCTTTCACAAATAGAAAGCTACATTATCCGTGTCTAATATATATTTTATTTTGTTATTTTGAAAAAAAAAATCTTATTGACCGAAGCGAAGCGAGGGCGGGTCACTAGTCATTGTTAAATAAAACGTTCGAAATACAAACTCATTTGCGTTCACTATCAATTTAGGTGGCTCTAACGTTGCAAAACGAACTTCATTCATTTAGAGCGATATTGTAGTTACCATAATAGCGACTCGTTCACGGACTCAAAAAAGAAAATAACACGTAAAAGTCAGGTTTAACAATGATTTACATTATTACAGATATTTTCGCTACCTATATTTTCGCTCGAACCTCGAAAACTACTCAACAGACTTCAGTGCGATTTTCACTGTTATACTTGTGGGGCAATTATTCTGAATATATTTCTGAATCCTTACAGGAATTATAAGGTTCATTTCCGTAGTTTTGAAAATATATTTGAAAAATTACACAGACTGAAGGAATTTAATGATTTTCAGCGTATGAAGCCGCGAGCAAAGGCTAAAGCTACTCGTATTTCTATATTTCTGTGTGCAACAATCGGGTTGTTTCTTTTAAAGATGCCAAAAAACAACACAGAACTGTTGTAAATTAACAAATTGTATAACACAAAAATTCTCTTTTTACCTTTCAACGATAAGTGTTTTATAAATCAATTATTCGCAGCTAATGTTTCATTTCAGGGAAAATCAGAGTTACCATTAGAGTAAATGGAGTTAATCTTTGCCTTAATGGCTATTGGAAGCTTTAATATTGCTCTCCACCAATCCCAACCTAGATAATTTATCATTAATTCAACATACACCCATGTAGAAAATATATTGCTTTGTAGGAAACAATTTACAATTTAATTTTGCTTTTCTGTTAACAAGGGAAAACAAATCACTTAAACGACCTTCCCTTGTTTAACTTGTTCAATTTTTTATATTTGATGGCAATGGAATCCTAATCCAAACAGCTATTTTAAAGTACTTTCAAGTAGTAAAGTAGTTTATTAAAGTTCAAAGTGTCATGTTTGTGCGAATTGTTTGTGCGAATTGTTTGTGCGAATTGTTTGTGATAATCGAATAAAAACATAAGACTGGGTTTTTGTGTCTTTCCAAGGACTCCAACTGTCCTCAGTAAACCTACTATCGCTTCACTGAGCGACGCCATATTTACTTCAAATTCATTTACACGTGACATTGGCGAAATAGGCGTCGCGCTTGAGTTGACTTCTGATACTGCCATCAAACCGAAGCAGAAGAAGTTTAAATGTCAAACTTGAGAATGGTACAATTATCACATTCTGCTAGTGTCAAGTTTTCTTCGTAATAAACAATTTCAGTCTAGTTTAGTCTGAAACGTATCCTGGCAATGTCCAGTCGGTTCGGTTCGGTTAATCACTGTATTAAATTCTCCCCTCCCGGTCCCCGCACATCAGCCGGCACAACCCGCGCTGCGACGAAGTTTTTCTTTGGAACTGCTTGTCTAGTAGAATACATGGAAGTCTTCGGCGTTCGCGTTGAGCAAGCAGGGTATCACGATTTTGCGACTGCCTCCTGTGAGCTCACTGTGTGCCACTGTGAGCTCAACCCATACGAGTTGGTCTGAGCTCAGGTAAAGGGGCATGTCGCCAGAAACAATAAAACTTTTAAAATTAACGAAGTGCAAAGACTCTTTGAAGAAGGGAGGTCCCCTTCTTCAAAGATGAATTCTTCTTCAATTCTGCAGCGATGAAAAGAGATTGGATATTGCACATAATTAAAGAAGAAGACAAAATGTGCCATCTCGGTCATATAATAGACAACATAACCGATTAATTTATTATTAAAGTTGGTAATGATAGCGATAATTCCGAATATTCGGAATCAGATTCATCGGAATCTGTTGTTTCGGAATCCGAATAGAATAGTTAATAAATAATAATAATGTTGTTTTGTTGAACTCTGTAATTTTGTTACCTTGAACTCTGTAAACTCTGTTGTTACCTTGAACCTGGGAAAACAAAAACAGAGGCCCAGCAATAGGACAATGAAGACTAAAGTCGAATTTTTTATTCGAGTCAGATACGTTCAGATAATTCGATACGTTTTAGACTTTGAAAGTGTTTGCTAATTGCACCATTGCCATAAATGAAAAAAAAGAAGAACAAACACATGAAATATCACTTTAGTCCCGTAAAAAAAAAACACGGGTTAAAAAACGAACTTTTTAAAGTAAATTAATTTTAATTTTTAACACCCGATTATATTACCCACGTGAAATATATGTAATCAAATTCATAACTAACGTAAAAATCATAACTTTATATATCATAACTATTTAGAGCTGGGGACGCAGCTCTAAATAGTTATTTTTTACCCGCTTATTTACCGCTTATTAGTTATTTTATTAGATTACCCGCAAAAAATCCTTAGAATTTTATTGATATTTTTTTTTACAATAACAGATAATTTTTAATGTGAATAATTTACATATTGTGTATAATAAATCAAACTTTATAGTCAATAAATGACAATACCAGCTTCCTGTGCTTTGAGAATAGCAAAATTTATAAAAATCAGCTTTTAAGGTCTCAAATAATGAAATAGACTTAGAAATAGATAATTCGGCGGGACAGTGTAAACGAAAAAGCAATATTCGTAATGATTGCAAATGTGAGAGGATAACAACTTTTAATGAAGTGAAAAATCTATATTATAAATTCATTCATTCAAAACATTAACACCATAGTTTTCTGAAGACTACTATATTCCAAGTAAGTTATAATAACTTATTAAAATGATTCCTATTTCAAATCTAATCTTTGGCGGCCGCGAAACCTATATTATTGAATTGAAACCAGTTCAATACACTCCCTAAATAATCAAGCGCAATCCTTCATATTGCGCAATATAATTGATGAGGCTGAAATGACCCATTGCTGGACTTTTCTCCATCACAGTTTTTACAGTTCAGCTTCCTATCAGTAAAATAACCATTAAATGGTCAGAAAAACGACAGGAAGTATGGCTCAAAAGATATAATTAATATTGAGTAACTAAATTTAAAATTCAATTAAGTAATATATAATAGAACATTTCAAACATTTTGAAACGCCCTCCTGGTTAATGGTCTTCCAATTTATAATGTTCACTTACTGTGTCTCTCTTGGGACCTCCGGTAAGTAGCAGTCTCGGATTATCCATATAGGCAATGTAGGCAACTGCCTATGGGTCCGGCGCCGCCTAGGGGCCCCGCGGCCCGCGAGAAAAATAAGTCAAAGTAGTTATCAAGAAATCAATCATTGTTATAATTTTACTATAATCGCTATTTGCAAGTAGGTATTATATAAATTGAATTACATTATATTACCTATAAATAGTTTTGTTTTAATAAAAGACATACATTCATTAGTGAAGAGATATTAAAATTTAGTGTTGGTTAAAATTTAGATATTAAAATTAAACCTACCTAGAGACCTACCTACATAAGGGGAGAGGGGCCCCAAGACGCATTGCCTAGGGCAGGGGTCGGCAACCTTTTGAGTCGGAAGAGCCAAAAATTACAATTTAAAAAATTTCAGTTTTTAAAGAGCCACAAAAATTTTTCTTGCCAACAATAAATAGTACTTGCTTAAATAGTTTTTTGATAAAAAAAACTAATCTATTTATTCATAAGAAAAATATCTATTTATTCATATATAAGTAGTGGTTTTTCACAACAAATTAGATAATATATATATGGTACTAGCTGACCCGACAGACGTTGTCCTGTCTTAGCTATGAATATTCGAATATTCGAACTGGAATAAATAATTTAAAAAAAATAATCTAAAACATAGTGTTCATTGTAATGCTTTTTGATACATAACATTGTTAGTTTTGTTTTCTGGCTCGTAAATAAATAATGTTGATGGTTTTCCGACACTGGAACAGGCGACATACAATTGGCCATGTGAAAAACATGGATTTTCAAGATGGATGCCACAAACACTTAACGACTGCCCTTGCGATTTATTTATCGACATTGCAAATGCAAGCCGCACTGGAAATTGTAACCGTTTAAAGTCGAATGGCATGTCGTTAAAGTCATAGGGATGCGTGGAATCAAAACGTCTTCGCCTTTGTACTTCCCTTTCAAAATTGTGGCTTCGATGACGTTGTTCATTAATTTCTTCACCGCAAGCCGGGTGCCATTACAAAGACGTGGCTGGTTTATGTTCCGCAACATAATGATTACCGATCCGACTTTTAATTGCAGATTATGAGGTGGTAATCCGGGCAATTCCAGCGAATTTAAAAATTCCGTTGGATAGTTGACAACATCATCTTGGTTAGTAACGGAATCAACACGGATATAACACGTTCGCTAAACCAAACATGATTTTTGTAATTTTGAGCAATGTTTGGGAACACCATCTCGATGAGTTCGGTCTTTGATTCAGTAAAGTGACAAAAATTGGCAGGGAATTTAATGTATCCAGAGGATGTGTCAACAGGAATTTTGCCATTACCAATGTCGAGCAATTGTTTGGAAACCACTTCTCCAGATCGGTCGTTCTGCAATTCGACTCGCATATTCATATTTAATTTGAGTGTTTTGACGTATTTCCATAAAATGGACAACTTCAAACATGCATTAAGTTCTTCTGCTGGCGTTGATCGTGGAATCACTGGTAATGTTTGTCGAAAATCATCTGCCAGTAGAATCATCGCACCACCAAACCGATTTTGGTTGTTTCGTAAATCTTGCATCGTGCGGTCTAATGCCTCCAAAGATTTTTTGTGTGCCATCGTGCATTCATCCCAAACGATCAATTTGCTTTGCTGCAACACTTTGGCCATCGCAGAATTCCTCGAAAGGTTGCAAGTTGGAGTTTCATTAGTTTGCATGTTCAACGGCAACTTGAGTGCTGAATGAGCTGTTCGACCGCCTTCCAACAACATAACTGCAATACCCGATGAAGCAAGTGCAAGTGCAATTCCATTTTGCGATCGAATCGTTGCCAAAATCAATGATATTAAAAACGTTTTTCCAGTTCCACCGGGAGCATCTAGGAAAAAATATCCGCCAGTTCCATCGTTCACTACTTTCATGAGCGTATCGTAGGCATATTTTTGTTGCTGATTTAAAAGGGGAACGTTTCTTTGAACAGTTTGTCTCAATGCCTCGGAATCGTATTGGGTTTCGCGTCTCAACTCTTGATTAAATGCGTTGTGCATTGGGCGATTGGGCGTTGTCATTCCTAATTGTATTAATCCTTTGTTGGTAAGCATCAAGCACATGTCCTCAATTAAAATTAATGCTTCATTGTGAATTTCTTCGTTCATTTGCAAATCTGCATTCGATGTTCTAAGACGCATCTGATGCAATATATCTTCGGCCATATGATGTTTATATTTGTTCCATAAATCAATAGGTGTTGATGGGAAGCATGTAGACAAAATTATAGAAAACAATGTTCGTATTTGTTTAGCATTTGACGAAATCACAGCATCTTCGAGAGTGTGGTCCCAATGAGTGTCATTCTCTAGCAATCCCAAACGTTGACAGGCTTCTCTGTATGTGCCACACAATACACCATTAACAGTTCGCAGATATTGGAATGATGTTGGGCCGCGAACATTGACTAACTTGGAGAGTAACGGCGAAAACGGAACAACCCAACGATTATCAACTTCAATGTCCTGTTGATTCACTTTGACTATTGTTGACCTTCCATTGTCATCAGTGGATCGGCGGCGATAAAGTGGATAACCATCATTTCCAGTAATAGTTACAACAGTAATTGCTACTAATTGTCTTGGATAGCGTTTTGAACATTTTCCGTCAACCATACACGGAGAATTGGGATTTAATATTCCACAGGCACTATGAATCATATTTTTTGTAACAACCTCATATAACAGTGGACCTTCTTCATTATCGGGAATTTCAGCTGATATCACATTATCGATTTCATTCAGTCTTATCCTCTCAACCAACCAAATGAGGATATGTGCATGTGGCAATACGCTTTTTTGCCACTCGACTGAATAGATCCAACAGCGCGTCTCGCCGAACACACGATGCTTAACAATAAAATCCATGAGTGATTTAATTTTTTTTTTGAACACCCTTGCGGTGATGACATGGCGATCAATGGGCCAGGAAATAATTCTTGTCGAATTTCTGTCCACTGTGTATTGCAAGTGAACGTGATAAACAAATCTGGTGTGCCATAATGACGTACATACGACATAGCATATTGTGCGTATTCATGCATATGTCGCTGACTTCCGACGTATGTTGCTGGGAGAATAGTCATTCTGCCGACATTCTGTGCATTTCCGTCAGCATTGATGGCATCCCGAAGATGAATGTATTCCTCGGAACGGAGTTTTGTCTGGTTCAACCTGATAAATGTCAATCGCTCAGTTTCAACTTTGACGTAGATATCCACAGCATATTGGTGAAATAGACACCTACATTTTAAGATGTGATTGTCCTCATTTTCCCGAACCATCAGTCTGTATGAATAATAATTCATTGAACTAACTTTTTTGTTAGTTTCGGCGCCTGTAAATAAATGTTCGTGTTAATAAGATAAAGTAATGTTGTGATTAAGGCAGTAAAGGTAGATTGATTATTTACCTGTAACTGGATTCATCATCTTGATTGAAAAATGATACCCATCTTCACATTGCCAAAATAAGATAGGATATTGTAACGCATCATATGATCGATGTGTTTCGGACACACGCTGCAGTTGATCGTTCCGCCGATGTAAAACAATATCTCGGTTTTCTAAATTTTCACCCACGACGACATTAGCGACTTCATCAATTGTTGGAGCATTAAAACATCTTGCGTATTGTCCTACAGGCATCTTATCGGCTCTGATGACAATTTTGTGATTATCAGATGGCATGCGGTCTAATGCGGTCTTGAATAATGCAACCAATTCTTGTGTTTATGGAATAATGTTTGGAGTTGTTCCACAATTGGTCTTTTCACCGAATTGTTGTGTGCACAACGCTGATCGACTTGTCTTGCTGAAACGCCCATAAAATAAATTTGCAAAAATTTGTAGACACCATCCGGCGTTGGCAATAAGGAACCTGTTCGATGATATATTTGACCCTGAATCTGCAAGGGTAAATAGATGTAATATAGGTAATTGTATAGCGAAGTGTTTGTACCGCCATGTGGCTGGCAAAATACCTTGGCAGCACTGCCATTCCCCTATCAACTTCTGTAAACACACTCACTTCTGGTTGCTTTTGGCAATTCAGAGCTACCAACGTACTTTGCACCATGTCAATTGAAAGCTGCCAACGTATTTGGCACCAGCCACATGGTGGTAAAAGTTTATTGTTTCCCATTATACTTACCTTGAAAGTAGGCATAAAATTATCTCGAATAACTTTTGTTGCGCCAAATGACGTCATTTGAAAGCAATTATTGTATTGCTGGATATGAGTCAAAAAATGTTTAGAAACCAATGAATGTAGTGGCTCTGGTGGCGGTACCAATGTCGTCAATTTGACTTGGCCACTGGCGCAACACAATCCAGGGGCTTCATTTTTAAACTTAAATGCCTTGCAACGTGGACACACAACGTTCATTGGTCCAATAGCAACGATTTGCTGTGAACTTTAATCGATTGCCACGTTATAATTGAATGCAGTTCGATGGGGCTTAAATATTTCTACGTTGTTGATTTCGATTCCGTTCAACTTCATTTCGCGCTTCGCGTTGCTCGTCAGATTGATTTGCTCGTATATATCTTTGACTCGCAGCATTGCGAGTTCTGCGACCTAAGTTGATACGTTTAATTGTTGGCATTTTGAAGAACCAAAATTCAACTAAAAATAAAAAAATGACAAAACGACGACAAAACAGCACTTCTCAAAAAACTCACTGAACAAACTAAAAACTGGATAAACGTTCCTATCGAATGGACTGTGCACTAAGAAATGAATAAATGAATTTTTTTAATGGACCGATGCAGCTGTTGAACGACATTTGCGCCGCGCGAACTGTCAAATCAACTAAAAATAAAAAATTGACAAAACGACGACAAAACAGCACTTCTCAAAAAACTCACTGAACAAACTAAAAACTGGATAAACGTTCCGATCGAATGGACTGTGCACCAAGAAATGAATAAATGAATTTTTTGATCGATCGATGCAGCTGTTAAACTACATTTGCGGCGCGCGAACTGTCAAACGCGCGAACTGTCAAACGAGCGAACTGTCAATCGCGCGAACTGTCAAATGCGCGAACTGTCAAACGCGCGAAATAGTCGTTGTTTTCTGATTTTTTTTAAATTTTTCTGAGCAATTTTCTTAATTTTTCTTTCCGTAAGAACCTTCTACAAAGTGGTAGAAAATTAAAAAAGAAAAGATGAATGAAATCGGTAAAGTTGTTCTCAAGTTATGGCGTGACCAAGGGAAATAGGGCTCCATTTTTATTTATATAGATAGATTATTAGATAATCACTTATTATTTAAGTAAAAAATTAAAACAATTAAACATTTACTTACAACACTAACTTGTACTTCAATAACAAACAATTGAGCAAACAAATTCAATGGGAGCGATGGCTTTGCATTATTATTCAGTAAAGACGAAAGAGCCGCAGCTTCACATCCAAAGAGCCGCATGTGGCTCGCGAGCCGCAGGTTGCCGACCCCTGGCATAGGGCCCTCTACATGGCTTAATCCCGCCCTGGTAGTAGTACGTTATTCAATATCAAATAAGTGCGAGTTAAAGTAAAAATGAAATAAGAAAAATGGGTTGAAAAGGAGCAAAGGATAATAATACTCATGCTACTTAACATTTCAAAGCGTATAAAATATCCAACTTCTGTATAATGTTAATCAGAAACTTAGTATATTTATTTATTTTCAGTAAAGACTTCCTACTATATTTTGTACCGATAAACATAGGTACTATATACCACACATATGAAGGGTAGGTATACATATGTAAGTAGGGTTATTGGCTGCAAGTTATTCCTTCAACAAACCTGGGGACTTACTTGGATACCAATAAACAGAAATAGTTAAATGAGCGACAGATAATACTGAATGGGCAGCAAATTAAAAAGTAGGTTAGTTTTAGGTTCTCGTACACAGACACGATGTCTCATTTACATGTTCGGGCGAGCGTTTCGGCGACACGTTCGGGGAGAAACTTACATGAGCGGCTGATCACATTCGGCGAGATCACAGTCGGTACTTTGTCGCCGAACATGGATAACTTAGAAGTTATCGCTGCATCATTATTATGTTTGATGAATTTATACAACTATTACTATTATTTATATTACATCAGAAAAATAAGAAAAAGGAGATGGTGGATGGGTAGCCTGTCACGGAAACAGAACCCTCGACAGCAACTGAACGGTATTCCTTCGTGTTTCGATCGAGCCCGAGACGAATGCCGAACTGAGGCGATTGTCCGTTTACACGTTCGTGCTCGGGTGATTTCGTCTGGTTTCGATGAACATGTAAACTAGCCCTCACAATATCAGCTTCAGGAACTTTCCGGACTATGAAGACCAAATGCGGGTAGTTGATAAAACTGTTCGCATTCTCGACGTGGACTATCCGCCTCTTCAGTCAGCTCGTGACCGTGGTTGGTGCAACCCAACTGAAACGTCGAGTAAAATAAATAAGACAAACATACGTGTTGGGACCCATTTAAGTCAGGGGGAGAGTGTACGGTGCAATCCAACAGCCGCTGGGCGCGCTCGACTGGCCACGTTACCCCTCTCTCACAGAAGACTACCTTGAAATGTACTGCATTTCCCACTTTATCTATTTTTATATATTCCATTTTCCTATACCTATACCTCCACATTTTCCCAACCCTTTCTCCAAATCCATTCCTATATCTCCCAAAGGTAGACAGCGCATCCGGTGCCGTTCCAACGTTTGCCATTTTGGACCAATGTTGACATGTATCGCGGATGTATATGGGCGACAGTATCCACTTACCATCAGGTGGACTCTATGCTCGTCTGCCGCCTTCGTCCATAAAAAAAATAGATAAATATGATCATGAATTATGTTAGAATATAAAATGTGTATAAAACGCAAAAGTTTAAAAAGTTATAAGATAATAATCCGCTACTACAAGCGCCGAGGAACTACACCACCTCTAATACAGTGGACTTTCCAATCCGCTTGGCCAGCGTGACGTTTCAGGGCCATACATCCCTCATACACTTTGCCTTGTGCATGAGGAGGCCTATGTCCAGCAGTGTACATAAAAGGGTGGGTTACGATATAATTGTAAACTTAAAAACCGTAGAGTAGATAATACGAAATAGATCTATTTAAAGTGGATTTCATCTACAGCAAAATCGAAGTGTTTATTTTAACGAAAAATATTATGATAATAACGCCCAACAACAAAATTTTCATTAAATTTCATTAACAACAAAATTTCATTAAATTCATTTACATCAAGCGCGCTTCATATTATACAAAATCACTGCTAACGATTATTTATTAATTTTAATTAAACAGCTGTCCCATCCAAATGTCAATCTTCAAGTACAGTAACGTCGTCAGTAACGTGACTGGAGGATTCAATTAATTTCCGGTACCCAGCGGCTCCGGCCCGAATTATGAAGAGAACGTCCCATGTGAATAAGACATCTTAAGAAATTCAATTTCGAAAATTTATTACTTTAGAATTAGATAACGAAAAAAATTACTGAAAAATTATTTTAACTGTTATCTACGAGTTCCTTTATATGTCAATAATGTATGTCAATAACAATGGTATGAGAGAATACATACATAGATATCGTATGCAAGCTATATAAGGCATCAGTCTAATGCATCGATATGAGAGAATTATCTCATATCGATGGTCAATAATAACAATACAAGATTTTAAATAATGAAAAATCACCATTTTTAAGTAACTGGAGCGTTTTTCAGTAAACCGTAGGTACCTATATTGAAGTTGTTAAAAGTATGAAATACTACTTAAAATAATTTCATGTTTTGTAATGGATTTCTCTTTTTTAAACAAAAAAACTGTCGACCGACGGTGATATACCACAGTACAGCAATCAACCCCCAAAAAGACGACTAGGTGACTTCGACGAGGTGGTTATTTTTATTTTTTTGTAGAAAAGTTATCATCATAGATTAAGAAACGATATGAATTGTTTCGATTCAAGTGGGGGAAGAGGTAAATCACCCTCTCAAAACTACCCTTTTTTATTCTCTTTTTTATGTGCGATAAATCGGCATTAAATAGGGTTCTTGAGTTGGTGAACTCCGAACACGAATCCGGTGTCAAAATTAAGTGTTTTGAGTCTAAATCGGTGTTTTGAGGAGATTATTTACCTCTTCCTCCACTTAAATCGAAAAAACTAATATCGTTCCTTCATCTATGATGCAAAAGCTATTATTTCCGCCAAAAAACAAGTCGCCACCTCGTCGAGATCATCTAGTCGTCTTTTGGGGGTTGATTGCAGTATTACCAGCAATAATGGTGAATTTTCCCCAAAATAAGTATTGGACATCTACAAACTGTGTCTAAAAATAAGTTTGATAATTCTCAGAATACAGGCTACAGTTACAAACTATTTAAAATTAGAATAAAATGAAAATGACAACTAAATTCATAGTGACGTGTGTCATTCGCCTAAAAATTTTACAAAAACAGATTTTATTATTTTGATAACCAACATTATGTACAGCATTTTAAAATAAGGTAAAATTTGTATAATCACTCAACAGGCAGAAAGTATTTTTATATAGTCTGAAAAATAGTGGACTACTAAATTTTGGTGGTGTTTTGAGTACAAATTATTAATTAGACTGCTGTTTTCTTGGCAGCCTTACTTGATTGCTGCTGGAAAATGATCGAGGCAGGCAGCGCGGACAATGCAGCATTTGACACACCGCCACCAAGTCCGGTAATAAATTTTAAACATATACCTTCCTTATTTTTTAGAATCATACTTGTATCAGCCTTTAATGTCCCACTGCGGGGCACATGCGTCCCCTTGTAGATAAATCACTAGGTGGTTTCGGGCCTCAATCTACCACGCGGGCCCAATGCGTATTTATTTTTGTTTTCTCTAGCATGCGCGTTTCCTCACGATGTTTTCCTCTCACCGCCGAGCTAATGACAATATTTAAAAATCCGTACTTGCACAAACTTGTGGTACGGGCCGAGGATTTGAACTCAGGATTACACAAATAGTCGAGTATATTTACCCCTAGGCTATCACTGCTTTCATTACAATCATATTTTAATTATAATATTTTTAACTTTTCAGGAAATGACACAAGAAGACGAGAACCTCGCGCGCCCTGAAGCGACGTTTCAGTTCACAGTTCCAAATATTAGCCAATTAACAGAGCAGGTGCTATCCCCGCCGTGTTACGTGAGATGCTTGCCATGGAAAATCCTCGTTTTGGTCCGACATACCACTACGCCAGAACGTCAGCAACAGAAAGCCCTTGGGATATTCCTGCAGTGTAACGGAGAATGTGACTCCCCGGGGTGGTCGTGCTACGGTCTGGGTGAACTGAAACTTTTGTCCAACAATGGCGAACACACTGTCAAGAAACTTCATCACATGTATCACTGGTACTTCATCATCTTACTTATCATTTGTTTTTTTAGTTCCACGGATTTTATAAACTACTATTTTACAGCAAGGAAGACGATTGGGGTTTCGCTCACTTCATTTCATGGAAGGACTTGGTGGATCCTGATAATGGTTTTGTAAAAGATGACTCTATAACAATAGCGGCTCACGTTATCGCTGAAGCACCACATGGAATCTCTTGGGATTCTAAGAAGCACACTGGATATGTTGGTATGATAAATCAACATTAAAAGGCTTATTTTTATAGACTAGTGGGCGGACGAGCAAGCGGTCCCACGTGATGGTAAGTGTTACCGCCGCCCATGGACACCGGCAACACCAGGCGGTATGCGGACGCGCCGTCGACCTTGCAAAATTCTATTCACAGCTCTCTTGAAAAACCCCATATCGTAGCTTAATGGAGGTGACCTCTTGAGGCAGTAATTGTGGTTAAAGTAATGTGATTTAAAATAGAAATTTTATTTCAGGGCTGAAAAATCAAGGAGCGACATGCTACATGAACTCCCTGTTGCAAACAATCTTCTTCACGAACGTTCTCCGCAAGGCAGTGTACAAGATACCGACTGTGGGAGACGATAGCTCGTGTTCCGTTGCTTTTGCCCTTCAGCGTGTGTTTTATGACCTTCAGTTCTCCGATAAACCAGTCGCAACTAAGAAATTGACGAAGAGCTTCGGTTGGGAAACACTGGATTCTTTTATGCAACACGATGTTCAGGAATTTCTACGAGTAAATGTTCTATATTCATTGTTGAATGTAATTAATAGCAAATAATACCATATAATAAAAAGTTCATTTATTACAGGTACTTTTAGATAAATTAGAAAATAAGATGAAAGGCACAGTGGTAGAAGGAACAGTTCCAAAATTGCTCGAAGGGAAGATGACATCTTTCATCAAGTGCAAGAATGTCAATTGCACCAGCACACGCGTAGAAACTTTCTACGATATTCAACTTAGCGTTAAGGGGAAAAATAACAGTATGATATTTTTAACTTCCTTTTTATGCATTAGGTAACAAGCAGGGTAAACCCACCGGGTAGCTTGTGGTGTGTCTAGTCATTCGTCCCTAATTGCACCAACTTGTACTATTTGTCCTATAAGAACTGCAATTTATCTAAACCAAGTAGTCTTCCTACATGGATACCCAAACGATATGTTGGTGGTTAACATCATTAAAGTAGTGTATAATTTACACTGTTGAGTATTTTAAGTTACTTAATAAAAAAAGGTCGGTGATCTATGTTAACAACCTGCCTCTTAGGTGTTTTTTCTGTAAAGTATAGTGCCCGTAATTTTGTCGGTGACACTGAGTAGCTAATTATTAGTTAACGTCGGGAGATCAACAGGCCATAGGTACACATCCCGGCCGAAAGTAATACACATGACTATGATCGGGTAGCTTCGGTTTTGTAGTGTTGTCTCTGTCGTAACGGCACACGACAGAGACGACGCTCTACAAAACCGAAGCTAGCCTATAGTCTCTTTCTGAAGGCTGATGTGTATTACTTTCGGCCGGGTAAGTGTACTTGATTTTCTAGTTAATGTATTTATTATTTTTTGCATCACAAAGCAACATAGATATCAATATATAAAAGCACAATTTAATATATTGTCTACAGAAGTGATAAATCTAATTGACATCTTAATAATGTGACGACCTGCGTGATTGAAATTTTAGTAATAAATTCAATTGTAAATAAGAAAGTGGTTAAAAGTAAATAAAAAAAAGAAAGAAATTTTTTTTTTTATTTATGTACTAAGGCGGCAGACGAGCATACAGTCCACCTGATGGTATGTGGATACTGTCGCCCATAGACATCCGCGATACATGCCAACATTAGTCCAAAATGACAAATGTTGGCACGCCCCCGGATGCGCTGCCTACCTTTGGAGATATAGGAATGGATTTGGAGAAAGGATGGAATGGGAATGGGCTCTGGCACATCTCACTCACTACCGAAACACGTACGTACATTGGGGAAATACGATAAAGTGGGAAATGCAGTACATTTCAAGGTAGTCTTCTGTGAGAATTCCATAAAGTTAGAAATAAGCTAAATAATTTCAGCCAAATTGCTGATCAAAGAATCCTCATTTACATAAACCAACTTGCCCAACATAAAACCTACAATCTTATAGAAATTTAGTCTAATAATAATTAAATATTGTTTTGTCTAAATCTTATGATATAATGTTATGATATAATCTTATATTATATGATAATATAATATAATATAATTATATTGATTTATTTTGTGACAGTCTTCCTAAATTCAAAAAGATCCTTATAAAAGGTATCTAGTTTATCGTTTTGTTTTTGGTTGTATAGTTAATTATACTTTAGATCAACTGTTTGTACTTAATTATAAAAATGACAAAAATAATGATTTACTTAGCTTTTACTTAGTTTTGTATTCGCATGTTGACGTTTCCTATTGAGTGAGTGAGTGAGGTGACACTTCGGTAGACATTCCTAGAATTGTAACTTATTTTATATCAGTGTTTTGTTCATTGGCGACCTAGTTCAATAAATAAATTCTTAAAATCAAACACCAAAGAAACAGTGTCAACATTTTTGTCTTATGAACCGTTCCATTTTTCCATACAGTTTATGAATCATTCAAAGACTACATCAGCACAGAGATACTGGACGGAGACAACAAGTACGACGCAGGCGAGCACGGCTTACAAGAGGCGGAGAAGGGTGTCCGGTTCGACATGTTTCCGCCCATCCTGCATCTCCACCTCATGAGGTTCCAGTACGACCCGCAGACGGACGCCACCACCAAATTTAATGACAGGTTATTGTAAGCTTCATTCTAAAATAAGGTCAAGCCTAATCGTCAAAGAAAATCGTCATGCCTGGCATGTGCTGTAAAAGGCAGAGAAAGGTGTCCAGACTGGCATATTTTTTTCATTTATCACAAGCCCTGCGGCGAAGGAAAACATCGCTGGGAAACCTGCATAGTCTTAAAAAAATCCAGGATGTGTAACACCAATTATCCCGCACTTCAACTTTCTTCTTCTCTGTCTTATCGGATGTTCTTTGCCTGAAATTCGTGTTTATCATAAAGTCCCTTCTTACAGTAGATTGTTATTCTGCCCATTGGAGGTTTTGCATTTCGTAGGGCAGTGAATTATTAAATTAACTTTGCGCGTAGTTCAGCAATATATGTGAGTTGATCATGGGTTCAAGTATAATGGGAAGAAATATGTTTTGACGTTTTAGATTCGAATTCTACGACGAGATCAATTTGGACCCTTACCTGCAGGAGATATCGCAGACGCCGGCCAACTACACGCTGCACGCGGTGCTAGTTCACTCGGGCGACAACCACGGCGGACACTATGTAGTTTTCATCAACCCCAAAGGCGATGGCAAGGTGGGTGCTTACTTATAAAACGATTTTATGTTCGCTTAAGAGCATTGATCTTTAATTTAACAGTTTTATTCCGGGTTCTATTATTAATCGTCATTATTATATATTATATTATTATATTATATTATTATATTATATTAGTCTTACGACATTTCAACTTTAAATTACGTGAATCCCCTCGACATCCCACCTACGAATGGGTTGAAGCCACCCCAGCAAATATTTGTTTAAACAGGTCTTAAACCCATAAATCTGCATTGTTCAGTATTATGGGTGAGAGTGAATCTCGTAAGGGCGGTATCGATCACATTTTTCCCTGCTCCTTTTCCTTTGTAGACTTAAATAATCTTGTCAATAATCTTGTAACCCAGAGCAAGCAACAGGTTGGTAAAATTATTGTCGGTGTGCACTGTACAGTGGTGTAAGTTCGACGACGACGTCGTGTCGCGTTGCAGCAAGCAGGAGGCCATCGAATACAACTTCGGTGGGAAAGAGGACGCGCCGCACCTCGCGAGACGGGCCACTAGCGCCTACATGCTTATTTACATACAGTGAGTATATAAACAACCACATAATTATGCTCTGTTATTTTATTTAAGTATTTATTAGTTTTGCCGTAAGAGGTTTAAAAGGCCCTAACGCAAGGTTGACCATTGCGAGTTCATTTTTTTTGCCTTATTTAGACTTGTGGTAGCTGCTCTGGCAAACCAGGTTGTCGGGTTATTGCCGATCGATATTCGGTAGACAAAACGTACGTAGAAACGGAGTTTGAGACGCGCGCCGTCCGTAGTGTTAACCGTTAACTAGTAGTGTGCGTGACGTGTGATGTCGGCCCGCTATAAAATAGCAACAACCCATCTCTTCCCGTGGGTGTCGTAAAGGGAGACTGAGAGATAACAAAGCGGCTAATACAATCATTGAGAAACTGCACGACCTTGGCCAACCCGCTTGACCGGCGTGGCGTTTTAAGGCCGTACATCCCACATGCATAAGACAATGTGCACCAGGAGGTCCAGGAGGAGGTACAAATATTAAACCCACGTGTTTTGTGTAGGACTTCTCAACTGAAATATGTCCTGCAAGACGTGACAGAAGCCGACATACCAGCAGACCTCTGCGAGCGGATCAACGAAGAGATGCGATACGAGATGGTAAGAACATGTAAATATCGATCCCTGCATGACATAGTCTTTTTCTTTTTTTTTTCTTTCTTTTTCTCTTATAAGCAAAGGCATGTTACGCATTTCAGACGGCAGAAAGATAAGATGCAGAAAAGTTAAATCTGACACGTCTCTAAGCTCCGCGAAGTACTATGCGAAGATTTTCAACGCACTAAAACAGTTCTTCACTTTGCAGGCCCTATCCGGCTCTAAATCTAAAGGAAGATAATACCAAATGAAGCTAATTAATCGACTATAATTTTTTTAAAGACTTTAATTAATACACTTTTGAAAATATTTGATGCCGAAAGCAATTAGAATACTCAAATTCAGAAGGTGATTTATGATGTGCATTTACTCTGTGTATATTTTGTTGTAATTATTTATGTACCTCTGTTAATAAATTTGTTGCGAAATAAATTGGTGTTTTGCTTGAAAGCACTCGGGTCATGAATAACAATTTTGTTGACACGTGCTCATTTGTAGACGAGGCAGGAGCGTCTAATGTATCACGCGGTATACGTGTCTCTTTTAAAATACATGCTCGAGCGCGTACAATTATACCATTGTTATATAGCAGTTTACATTGTAGATAGTCAGAAACACTGTAAAGTATCCAAAATTGTTCGATTTTAGCCCTTGTTTCTAGGGCATTGGGATGCCCATGATGTGGCCGACTAAATAGATATATTTCTTTTAAATTGCCCTATAAGTCCATAGACACCATTGGGATACTCAAAGGACACCCTAACAAAAAAATTATATAGATGATTTGTCACTAATAAGAGAACAGGTTTTCCCCTATAGGCGGTATCCAATATGTGCGGAAATCGCATTCTGACAATTTAATTGCAACTGCATTTTTTCTATCTTTAAAACAAACGCGTAGTTAGGGATTTATCCAGGTTGGGGGCAAACGCAAACAATTTTCGTATAATTTAAATAGAGGTAATGTAATGCAGAAAGTCTGTTACTTATTTTTCCCCATGCCAGGGGTGGGGGGGAGGTCTGCAAGCGCCCCAACCTGCCCCACCTCCGTGGCTACGCCCATGCTTAAAACACACAGGGAGGCAGTATAATTTTGAATGGTCAAAGATCAATTTTTACACTTCCTAGGATCTCATAATGGGGGACCACAGCACTACTAAGACATTTTTGGGACTGGACGACTTAGTGGATTGGTCATTAAAGAACAGTGGTTATTCTAAATATGAAAATGTTATCACTTTTAGGAAGTTGGAACTTATTTAAGTATAGATTGATGATTTGTTAGCATATAGTCGAGTATGTTTGTTCTCTAGGAAAGCCGCGAGGGAATTTCCCGTTATTACGTATACCACGTGAGCGGAGCAAAGTGCCGGGACGAATCGCTATTATAATATAATAGGTACTATATAGAAAACGGCACTAAGTTAACAAGTGTCATAACATTTGTGTAAGTACACAAAAAGGCGAGACTTGGTTATCTATGTCGTAAATACAACAGCAGAAACAAATGGCATAAATAAATTAGAGTGTAACAAAATGACGTTCCAGTGAGGAGGACAAGGGGGGAATATATATCAGGATTGGCATTGTTTCGGTAATGAACCGGCTCCTTGGGGCATCAATCAGACGCCTGCTCCGCTCGGCTGTCGAACAGGAAATAATTATCAAACCACTCCTGTTTCCTTTGCCATAAGTATCTTCACGAGAGAATTAAGAAAATGACGTGTTTGGATTTATCATATAAATATACATATTAAATAGTAATTTGCACTCATGATATTATAAACTTCGTACAACATATTCGATATCATTCCACTGCAGTGCACAAAATAATCACAGGGGTATTTCAGGCCATAATCCACCAACCAATGCGGATTATCTTCACATATCTTAATTTTATATTTCTTGAACATGCGGTTTTCCTTTACCGGCGAATTAGTCATAAATAATTGAAAAATAAAACATACATATACTGACATACTTGTAAACATACACAAGATACCAGGCAAATTAATTGATTAAATTTTATAAGACTTTAAAGCTGTGTTGGAAAAAACATCCAAAATTTTAAGCTCCAGGCACGTACGCACTCCTAGCCACCATAAAAATTCATATCTACCTACTTATCGATAGCATGTATTCTCACATCGATGTAGGTATCTACTAAATCAACTCGTACCTATCTATTAAATTCCAGCAGCTTCTTTTGCTCTATCATTTCTTTCATTTTTATTTTGTCAGCAACATGTTTTTTTTTGTTCTCTTACCTAATATAACTTATGTAGATATTTTATTTATATAATGTATTCATTAATTATGTGTACCTTGCATGTATTATATTTATTCTTATGTATATATGTATGTGTGTAAGTTTGTATATACGCAAGTACGGGGGTTTTACTTATAATATTTGAAACCGAAACTATTATTTACATGACTTTATTAAAAGTACATTCTACTATAACATGCCAGCAATTAAATATCCTTGTCTTCAGTTCCTATTTTGCAGCTAGTAGATAGAATGCCAATAATCACAGAGAAAGAAAGAAAGAAATTATATACGACAGACACGCTGATTAGTTAAAATGCTATCGCTGCCTGTGAGCGGAACTCCGTGAGAGTAGTTGTAGCGTAACAAGCGAAATTCAAATAATACCACCGCCCCAACGAAGGCAGATCTCCGCTAATTAATCCGGAACCTCTACTATTAATTAGGAGAGTTTTTCTTCGTCACGGCGGGGATTAAGCCGACGAGACTCCGTAATTGCTAGCCCGCCAACCGAAGCTTAACTATTTTTTATTTTAAATTCCGCTCGAAGGTTGAAGAAAAGTACGTACCTACTTAAAATCTAGTTTGAAACTAACTAAAAACCCGTTCCACTTCAGTAATAGGTACTTTTCAACTATAACTTTTAAAGTCTGCTATAGAAATTATCGCTCAAAAGTATGTCCTAAAGGCGATTGTGCACCGATTCGATCCGCATTCAGATTACGGACGTTTGGAAATGGAATTATATACTGCGTATAATGTAGTGCTCGTAGGTGCGTGGTGTCGGACGGCTTTAGAATAGCACTACCCCATCTCTTTCAGTGGGCGACTAAGGGATAACAAAGCAGTTATCACGATCCCTGAGGAATTACACCACCCCTAAAAGAGTGATCTCGCCAACTAGCTAAGGCTAAGCGGCTAAGCGTAGCCAGCGTAGCGTTTTAAGAACATACATCCCTCGTGCACAAAATAAGATGCTTATGGGGGGCTCATGTCCAGCAGTAGTGAATTGTACCTGCATTTATCCGCTGGACTGGGATGCGGTTCAAAAATGAACCGATCTAATTTACCCGTTAATTGCAGGTAGGCAGTATAGTGCCATCAGTCTGAGTACATAGATATGTAACTAAGCATATTATAGAACAAATAAATTATGAGAAAAGATTTCATACAGATTGTGGATAGGTACCTACTAGCCAGGATTCATTATTTTCGGTTGACTTTCTAGATGGAGACGAAGATATTTACGAGAAAAATACTGGCTGAAATACGAGGAAAAACGTAAGACCGTGTGGTGAGCCTTGGGAGAGAACTATTTGCAGTAGTGGAGAAACATAGGCTTGTGGTATGGCACGATACTCTCACAGGGCGTTTAAAACTCATTAGCATTTTGGAGACATTGCGTATTTCCGTGTGTTCTACTTGATATACAACACAATTGCTGTGCTCATTTAGTTTGTTTTTTGTTGCTCTTTAAATACAAGCCAATATAAAATATTATCTCTCTCAATAAGCACAAGCATCGCAAGAATCGTCATTCGTCAACAGTTAATCAACGTTCCCTTTGCTCTAATGCCTCCATCAGAAACAATTACGTAGTTACATTGAGTAAGAGTTCCCTAAGGGCTACTTCAGACCACCGAGCTGAAGGCGTCAGAACACCCGGAAACCTATATAACTACAAAGCTTATAAATAAAGTACAATAAATAAATTCATTTACACTGAATAAAATTTTAATTTACATGAATTATTGCACGGACAGTAAAGCGCATTCCGACAAATGATTCATTTCTTGATCGCAAGCTTGAGATGATGTCCGGCCGTGTGCATGGAAATACGCGAAAACGCATAAGGAAAACTGGCGTTCGAATATGATACCAAAAAACACAATATCGAGTGCACTTTAAACATTCGTGTGATTATCTTCATAGGTGACCAAAAGACAATAATGAATCGCCTTTGGTCATCTAGAATCTAGATCATTGTAGTAGAATAAACCGAACTTACGATCTCACGTAAGCCAGCACCACTATCTTTTTTAATTCTTCTTAAATTTAAACTAAATGTGTAAGCACGCGGCGACAGGACGCGATAATCATCTCTCAATTACGAGTACAATGCAACGTTTGATCGGGAACAGATGTTTACTGATCTAATGGCATTTTCAATTTGCATTCGGATTCCTGAGCTCGCATAGCGCGGAGCGAGGCGGACCTGAATGCAGAGCCGGGGTGCATTCCTGTTGTCCCTCACTAGTTTGGCCACTAATGGAAAACAATTAGGTTTGATAAATACTTGATATACCCTACTATCCGCCACCGAAGACAGCCTATAAGCCTTAGGACTATAAGAACAATAATTAAATACTTGATCACCCCTATTACTATCTTCCTATGAAGACAGCTTATGTTTTTAGGACTTGATCCATTTTATTCCAATATCCACAGAGCACAATTTTGAGAGAATAGAACGTCCGTTTCTACAAATAAAATATTCGGATCTCGCATAATGACAATGCCAAAAGTTGGATAAATTACCAATAAGCAAAACGACCTAATCGCGTAACGACCTGTACGTAACCACCTGTAAGTACGCATAATGACCTATACCTAAAAAGAATTCGACTTTATTTCCCGTGTGCAAGCAAAAACAGTAAAAAACTCAAAAACTTTTTACTGAAAATTAGTTTTAAGTAAAAAAATATGTATATTTTTGTCTTTTTTTGAAAACATAATTTTTCCATAAACTGTTTACGGTGTTATATTCCTGAAAAGCAATTTGAATATCTACCATATATCCATATACCTGTGCCATATACATTGGCACAGGTAACAAAACTTTTTACCAAAATGTTTCCAACTTAGATATCTGATTACCTAAAGGACCAAAGAAATATTAGTAGGTCGTTCTGCGTATTGGTTGTTTTGCGTAGTAGGTAATCGTTTTGCGTATTGGTCGTTTTGTATTAACTGAAATTGGTCATTATTCGAGTGATCGAAATATCCATAATCAGTATATACAAAGTTACAACAATAATAATAAATATTCAGGGGATCAACAACAATGAGTTAAAGAACTGACTAGTTTATTTTAATTGTTTCTAGCGAATTTCTTCGATCGGTATTTAGCAAACACATTTCTAGCAAAGAAAGTAGACGGAGACCTTGCGGTCTCCAGGTCAACCTTCCAAATCAGGCTTTTTGACTTTGATGATCCTTGTTGACCAGGCCGTACCTCCTCAAGCCAAATGGGGTTAATAGTTAGAACAATCAAGAAGCTCACTTGTAAGAATAATCTTGGCCAACGTAACATTACATGGGGCGCCCTCTATATTTCCTTCGACATCCTAGCGCCCTCTATAGTTGTCGCACACGTGTTTACGAATTTTAACTTTAGCTATAAACGTCTAAAGTTAACCAAATAATTCACAAAGTATTTACTACTGACCATTCTATTAAAATTTTACAAGACAGTAAAATAATGATTCAAACACAGCCACATCTTTAGTTTCTCCCCGACAAATAAATAATATCGTAAATAAGTGGAAAAAAATCACAAGATCACAAAGAAAATTTTTCACACTATTCATGTATACGTAAGTATTCAAATTTATAAAAGTTTTTAAAACGATTGTTTGATATCAGCCCATGACTTCACACTGTAGGGTAAACATTGCTTCCCTCCAATCATGAGGGAATTTTGGGTCATAATCTCACCATAAGGACACTGCATTTTGGTGGATATTGCGCAATACACATGCCCAAGACTTTTCATTAAATCTTAGACACGCGAATTTCCTGTGCGCTCTTTCACCGACCAGATATTAATAATTAAAACACCCGGTCTTAAGTAGAAATTAAGTAGTACGAATTGGGGTTCAAACTTCGGTTTATTCCTCCATAATCACCTGGGAATGAGTCCTCTGGTCACCCAGGTGATTATATACTTCTTTTGATCATATACGAAGAAAATCACCCCGTTGATTAAAATCCATTCGATTTAATGTATTTTTTGGTATCCCTAAATCACCTACAGATGAACTATACATACATAGTTCTGGAATAGGACCTCACGAATATCAGTCGTGAGTAGATACCCATCGTCTCTTCTTCTACCTCACTAAAACAACATCTATCATTAACAATGGGAAGAACTAAAAGTAAAAAGAAAATCGTGTCGTTGTACTAATATCTGCCGCCTAAACTAATAGCTCGGGATAACGGGAATTAACTTCTCCCAGGGTACTAGCCGAATGGTCGAATCGGATTAGTGCTAACGACGCACCATTCACCGGCCGCCACCACTGGCCGCATTCCCGTCGAGTGCACTGACACTGATAAACTGCAAGTAAGCAGCTTCTCTATCTGCATACTGTAAGCGTAATCTATATCTATACTAATATAGTAGAGGTAAAATTGTGATTGTAGGTATGTTGGGGATAATCTCTGGTACTGAACCGATTTCAAAAATTCTACATTATCTAAAAGGAAGCTACATTATCCGTGTCTAATATAGGCTATATTTTATTTTGAACAAAAATTTTGAAAAAATAAAACTTATAAACCGAAGCGAAGCGAGGGCAGGTCGCTAGTATAGTATAAATAAACCATTACATTTACGTATTAGTTCCCTAAATGAAATGATTAAGGTATAACTTTGAATCAGAATTGAAGCAGATTTTGAAACTTGTTGATGTTACTTAATTGTTTCTTTATTAATTTCTAATATTAATATTTGACATTTTACATTTCGATAAACATCACAAAACTGAATGTCGATTAATCGGCGATGTAGTTAAAAAAATATTCTACGTTAATTTTGTGTAAATCTATCCAATTTATAAAGTAGCATTGCTTACGATTCACTACATACATCGAAACGTATATATGGGTGTGAAAATAAGACTATAACGCAAAAACGATGGTATAGGTATATAATTTTCTTTATAATGGGCGGTCGAAAATATAATCAATTGTAAGTATATTAACTAATATAACTATGTATTGTACTTTCAGAATATTCTTATCAATAAAATGATTCAATGACTTATCAATGACAGTTGAACAGCAAGGGATGACCATATTGTTAGTTTAGGGTCGTGTTTAAATCAACATTGGTCAGGCGTCGATGACTACCCACAATAATAAATAGCCTGACATTTCGTGGGGTCGAGAGTGACCCCAAACTAGACCAGTCGGAAATAAGATGCAGATCGCGATTTAGGTCCAAATACAAACATTAAGATCACTGATTTGAACTTGTGCGTATAACTGTGTGGTAATCATACAGATGGTAAAAGCATTATTATTATCAAATATTATGTATTATCAAATGGATGACTAATTGTACGATCTGCGCCGACTTTTAGAGAAAAAGTCAAGTTTTATGCCGATTTAGATTCCGCATCTAGATTAGGATTCCGGTATTTACTTTTCAAGTTTAAGAATTTCTAAACTGCTCCGGTTCCATTGTACGCGTGTTATTTAAGTATTTACGTGAAAATAAACCCCAAAGAAAAAATGCAAGCAAAATGGAATTGTACTCTGTAAATCCCATATCTGCGTAAAAATTCAATCATTTCAAAAGCCTCTGAGAGATTTGTTGGACAGGGGCGGATTTAAATGATATTACACCATTGTTTCCAGGGGGAGGCCAGGAGCAGATTTACATTGATATAATTGTGTACAGATCAGATGTACATACTTACCCATCTACTCACCATTTTGTAGACAATATTCATTTGTATTCATTTTTCTTCGATTACTTTCGTAGAGATATTGTTCACAGCTCTTCCACGGGGATAGGTTTTATTTTCTTTGTTTTTATACGACGGCACATTTTTAATTAGTTTTTTTTTTATTATTATTATATAACAATGATGTAATTAGCACATTCTGCCAGTGTCATGTTTTATTCGTAATAAACAATTTCAAAGTCTAAAACGTATTCTGTCAATGTCCAGTTCCGTCGAAGTAAGTCAGGAGTCGCTCAGTAAAGCGATAGTAGGTTTATTGAGGACAGAAGAGGACTCCTTGGAAGCACATGAAAAACGCAGTCCCACGCTGCTATTTGATTATCTCAAACACCACGTATGAATAACAGTAAACTAAAATTGTATGTGTTGTGGGTCATTTGAGAGTTTAAAGGAAGCCAAATATAGACCAAGGAACCCAATACATCATACAAGTGGCACTTTATTAATGCGACAATTCGGGTAAAAGACTACTAGTGACCGACTGTATAATCAATTTGCACCGACAACAAATTCACATAAGAATTATGCTGCTGTCCCTACCTATAAGCATAATTGTAGCTATATATCTATTAGGTAATCGTGATTTTGGTACTTGTGACAAAATTATATTAATATGGATATACACCGGGATTCTGAATCGGATGTTTCATATTCTGAAAATATGGACCACTGCCCATATTTGGACCTTCTCCTGTAATGATACTGTAGTACCTACTTGCAACTATGTCTATATTATTGTGTGAATCGGATTATCGAAAATAGTTATTTTCTATATACCTATAATACATTAAGGGGCTTATAGTTCGTAGTGAGGATATCAAGAAAACTGAAATAGGTTTAAATAAACGTATTTATTATAGCAAACTAAGTTACATATCGAAATAAATTTAGGTACATAGAAAAAAATTATTAAAATGACACCCGAGAATATGATTCCCGGAAAAGGGGAATGTCCATATTCTTAACCGTAAGTAGCAAAATCACACTACCTAACCCCGCCTCGACCTCTCATTATAATATACATAGACGTAAGAAAGTAAAATTGTCTCAACCCAAACCTAATAACTAATATTAAGATATGTGAATCAGTAAAAAAACTGCGTCAAATTGTATATCATATTCAATGGGTTATACTTATATATTGTATTAATCAGGATGTATTTTTTTTTAAATATAAATGCACTACTTCAAAGGTACCAATAAAGCAGAAATACAATCGCGTCAACGTCACTATTATCAATGAATATAGTAATCATTTGTTCACACGTCACCAATATTTACGAAACTGGATAGGCGTGTTTAATACGAATCGCGAAAGTTTATAAAATGCGAATAAATCGTTTACAAACGTCGAAAGCGGCACGATACAGTGGTGCGCGTTTCGATTTTTACCATGTCTATAGATTCCCCATTATACAGATTGCCAACTTTACAGAAGTACAGTCTAATGCAAGTCGTCTATGATGGTAACTGGTCTAAAAATCAAATCGTCTAATTTTGTATTTATCAATACATCCAGATTGTAGGTGGACTAAAAAAATAAAAATAGTTGATGCACAGGGTCCAAAAAGACGGTAATCTAACTAGATTTGTATATATTGTAGTTTCACAGTGAAAACGGGCAGTTTTTTTAGTATTCGAAAAATGGTTGAAGATTGCGCGAGTGACAATTGAGGGGGAGAGTGCACGCTGCAATCAAACAGCCGCTGGGCGCGCTCGACTGGCCACGTTACCGCTCTCTCAAAGAAGACTACCTAGAAATGTACCTAGCATTTCCCACTTTATCTTATTTCCCTAATGTACGTACGTGTCGGTAGTGAGTGAGATGTGCCAGAGCCCATTCCAATCCCATCCTATCCCTCCCCATTTTCTCAACCCTTTCTCCAAATCCATTCCTATATCTCCAAGTCATTTTGAACTAATGTTAGCATGTATTGCGGATGTTATGGGTGACAGTATCCACTTACCATCAGGTGGACTGTATGCTCATTTGCCGCCTTCGTGCATAAAAAAAATACCTAATAGTGCTCGAGACGTTTAGGGGCAAACTAAGAGAATAACATTTGTTGGAATCTGTACAATTGGGAATAACACCGCGAGTTTGAATTGACTGTAAGCAAAAAGTTTAATTAAAATTGTGTACCGTGTCAAATGTCCTCTAGTCCAGTCCCATTAGTTGCGTTGAAGTGGTACCCTTGAAGGTACTATTGGAATTTTTGGTTTCAGATATCGCGTTACACCGTCACACCAATAGACTCACAACCGAATATGTCTAAATAAATCATATTAATTTCCAAAAGACAGTAACGGGACTTTTGGGAGAAAGAATTCTAAAGGTAGCGTTAACTTTAGCGGAACGAGTGGGACTAGAGACGGCAAATTCCAATTTTTTTGTTCTACATTGTTTTGAGACAGCGTCACTCCCTGATCAAATCCCATATCGTTGTTATAAATCAGATCAATCCAAACAATTTCATAATTATTACATATTACCTTAAATAAGAAAGATGTTTGAATACTCGTAACAACAACAGAGCGACCCTTCAAAAGATAATCTGTGCCAATATCCGAATATATTGGCGGGTGTTTCCCACGGAGATTGATATCGACATCGTCCATTTAATCTGGTACCCAACGGGTGGGGGGGACGGGGCTATTAGCACAAGAGGGGGGGCGCCTATCCGGTTAATGAATACCCACCATCACTAATGGTAACTCTTTGTAAACCCACCCGTCGATACTCGATTGGTTGCTTATTACGATTAAAATTATTTCAGTTAAATACTACGAATTTTATCGAAATCTTCACAATCAATAGTTATTATCAAAACATACAATTTAAACAGGGCTTATAAAATTTTATTGAACTGGCTAAAGTTGTCGACTATACTACAGTATACTACAGTATACTACAGTACAGTACATACGTATACCACAGTGAATTGACTCACACATGCCCTAATTTGAGGAACCGTCAGATACTACAGCTCTTAAACCAATTCTCTTTTGTAGCTCACTTCATGTTTTAGCATATTTTGTAATGCCTTCAGTAAATAAATATATTTGTATTTGGAAAAAGTTCTGGTTATTGTAATGTTGCGAAAGTGTCGCATAAAAACCGACAGATAACCGACCGAGACAGCTAAACAGTTACTAATATACGATGGCATGATTTGCAGTACACCTACTTACTGGTCTAGCGGAATTTTTATATTTTTAAAGTTTGACCACCCGTAACGAAATATTCGCCACTATTTAAATGGCAACATTCTTGAATTACTTGTGGAATTTAGTGTACCATAAAACATTGATATATTCGTTTTTCGTATATATTAATTGTGTAGGTTTGTAAATTTTAACACAACACAATTAAAATTTTAACGTTTCTCAGTTATTTATCTATTTAATATACGAATTTGAAATAAGTTAAATAAGTTAAATGTTAAATAAGTTAATTAAGTTAAATAAGTTAAATGTTAAATAAGTTAATTAAGTTAAATGTTAAATAAGTTAATTAAGTTAAATAAGTTAAATGTTAAATAAGTTAATTAAGTTAAATAAGTTAAATGTTAAATAAGTTAATTAAGTTAATTAAGTTAAATAAGTTAAATAAGTTAAATAAGTTAAATAAGTTAAATAAGTTAAATAAGTTAAATAAGTTAAATAAGTTAAATAAATAGATAAACGCATAAATGTTGAGATTGTTGATTAGGTATAAAATACGGCATAATATTACAGATATTAAATTAGGGAAGTTAAAAGTTAGAAATTAGTTTTAGGAATTATAAATTAAGATAATTTTGTCGTGTCTATAATAATTAGTGTTGACAGTTAAGATTTTTTCTTTCATTTTCCACTTGTGCGAAATTTCTAAAAATTTTAGGACAAAACGATTTATTCTATAGTACGTTCCAATCCAAATTGCCAAAAATAATGAAGTATCTCAATAATTTCTTCTAAGGTGTGCTTGCGCGAAACATGGTCTCGCGTTCCCCTAATTAAACATATTAAATCGTAACATATCGAATAAAAAATGTATGATTACTTAAAGAGTTGAATTACATCGTGCATCTTCTGGATTTAGGACAAGTATCAGTTATCGAGCATAAAATCTGAAAGATTATTAAAATCACGAAAAACGACGTAGCGTTCATACAACTATAACTTTCTATTTTAAAGGAGTCAAAGAAACTTGTGCATATTTTAATAATTTAAACTGATTACTAGATTTTTTAAATATTGCCTATACATTGCCTGTTGCCCTCATACCACCGCTGGCTATCGGAGCGTACGTCCCCGCTCCTACCTACAAAAAATTATACGCGCACATGTCTATAGTCCGGTTATTATAGCATGAGCTCGGACAGATTGGCGCCTTGTCTATTTCACGCAAAGCATTTTAATTCTGTAACGCACTAATCGAAAATTTATAAAAATATTTTTATGACATATACGGGTAGCAAAATTATAATAATCAAATGTAGTGTTTATTGTTCTTTTAACGTATATTTTAACGTAATTTTGTTCGACATAAAATAAATTCTTTTTTCTGGATTCACATTAACTCGATTACACTATGGTGCAACGGATTGTAAATTTTTTTCGTTTGTTGATGATCGATTATTTAAATTATATAATTAATATTACATATAGAATTAATTATATAATTTTATTAAAATATTGTATTTAAATTAAAAAAGTCCGGTTCTTTATCAAGGATCGATTAACCTTTTATTTGTTATAATCAATAATTTAAAAAAATGGATTGTCTATTCTATCGATTAACTGTTAGCTGCCATAATAACTAACCTATAATGCTATAATAACCGGAGTTATACATGCAAAGACAATCTTTGCAGTGAACAAATACTGAAAAAGTAACAAATCAAATTTTCTATGTACCTATGTAGTAATTTGTAGTGTAATTGTTTGCCGAGATTAATTCACCCATATATTATTCGAATATTTCGATACCTTTGAAACTAGTGGGATATTATATATAAGAAATATAAATTTTAATAATTGTACAATATTGGATTATACTCATTGGATACAATATACAATTTTACTGTTTTACTGATTCACACTATTTAATATTGATAATTATGTATGAGTTATTTCTGTCAATTTTGCTTTCTTATGTCTATGTATATTATAATGTATAGAATAAAGATTCCACACGTTGTAATATGCATAGAGAATAGTTCACCTTTATTTCACCACTACTACGTGTAATCGAGAAGTCACTATAGATATATAGGTACAATTATCCTTAACTATATGTAGAGATAGCAGTATAATTCTTATGTTACTTTGTTGTCGGTGCAAAGGGATTATAGTCAGACACAAGCATTCCTCTACCGGAATGGTTCCGATAGATCTGTACGCATGTTTGGTTTCCTTTACATTTTTTTCAAACGCACCGACACATACGATTCTTTGATTAAAACTAATATAAAAGTTAAACTGGTTATTGACATTTTAAAAAGAACATATAGGAAGGAGTACACAGCTCACATTTGACCGTTGTTTTGTTATCGATAAAATTTGAAACGTCTTTCAAACACTGTCATGGTAAATTGATTTAACTTCGCACATAGCAATGGAGCGCTCACGCCCGCGAGCGCTCGCTTGCTATGAGCGAAGCGTTAAATCGGGCACCGCCCGGCCTAGGAAGACACCCCCTTAAACCTAAAGTAAACTTGGAGTTTGGGTTCAATCAAATTATGAATATGTAAACAATTATTACTTATTTCATTTAAAGCCGTGTCAGGTATCTTGGGGCACCATGTTTCTTTACATTTTGGACAAATTGGATCGGAACAGAATATAGCTACGTTGAATCTTGTAGGGAAGAATCTCTTGATATTTAAGGAACATTTATCTGTCGCCACGCATAATATTCAATACGCAAAATGTCCAACACGCAATATGTTAAATGGAAATAATATATTCAATGCGTATAATGTTTAACACGCATAGGTAATTTTGCGTATTGAACGTTTTGCGTACTGAACATTTAGCGTAATTGAAAAATATGCGTATTGAGCATTTTGCGTATTAGTGATTTTGGGTATGAGCATTTTGTGTATTGGACATTATGCGTGGCACGCTTGTATCCACGTTCTAGGTATTTATTGATATGGATAATTATTTATTCTTCAAATCGGTTTTATTTCTTCAAAGCAGTAATACGTTTATTTTGCCTGATTGAAACTGTGTATCGAGTATAATCTAACGAGTATAAAATTTGGTTTCTCGAAGGGATGTGTAAATGCAAAATAAACCAAGTTAAACAAATATAGGATTATATTCATTGAAACATTCATACGAGTATCGAACGCTGTCCGACAGTTGACAGCACGACTGCACATGTCAATGGACATCGGTGCGGTATTTAGTTGATGTGAAAATATATGAACAAACACTACTTTTAAACAAGCAGTCAGTTTCATTTATTTTGTTAATGTTTTAATTAAATTATATCTCACCATCTACGAAGATAATACTTGGATAAGTGAGAGCTGTTCCTACATAACACTATATTTTCCTAAGTGGAATACAAACCAATATTTTTCTTGGCCATATTTCCTATTCATGATCTATATATTTTCACTCCAAACCATATTCAGATTTCCGATGACATTCACAATCATTCAGCCAACTCTCCTATAACAAACATTTGGACGCTATCCAATAGTTTGCACAAGCTGTTTGAAGGTTTCCTTCGTTAGATAAATTGCAACTATAATATGGCCTAAAGCCTCGGTAGCAGTGCGCACGGGGCGGACAGAGAACGGGAAAGAGGTTATTATAATCAAACGTGATAAATGTGTTCACACAAAACGAAATAAATTGAGCCACGTCACACACGCACGCTTGCTTCTTCTTTGATGACAATATTAAATGCCTGCATCTGATATGCATATGAATATTGCTTTGTTACTGCTACTTCCGTGGCAATGGCCTATAGCGGTAGGCATCGCATCAGGGAAGCCACACTACTCACATCGGAACTCACCGCCTTCCCCGGCGCTTCACTGCCACCTCAACTGAATGTTCGACTCAACTATAATCCCATTTGCCATAATTTTTTCGGCAAGTACGAATAAAATAGGCAAAATTTGTCACAATACCTTAAAAACATGTTAATAGTAACCAACTCACAATTGTTAGAGTAAAAATTAGGGAGGGGACGCATCGATTACTGTTTAGTATTTACTAAAAGAAATCACTAAACAAGGCCTTCACTAAAAGCACAAGACCACGGGTATCACACGGATAAGTGGCCTTGTAAAAGAAAGCAGGACGTTTATATAAATTAAGTGTTTAGACATCCAAACAAATGAAAATGTCTTAAAAACATCTAAGGCATCTTTTCCAAAACTTAAATGTATTTTTCTTAATGTCATTACATAATTTTATATATATATACATAATTTCGTAGTATCTTGAAGTATTAATAAACAAGTCAATTAAAAAATAAAATAGTAACATTATACGTAACATGTTCAGGTGTTGAGGGGGCTTTCAGCCAAATGACAACCATGTAGACGAGTGTAGTGCTAGGGTTAACATACGTGCAGCCGACTGTGTGCACTGGAGGGCGCTCGCACGCAAACACTCTCCGCGCATCTGGCGCACACTCGCTCACATACTGGTAAATCGACAATTTTACAACATTCAACCTGTACATTATATAAATAAAGGGTTATTCAAAAATTGCATGGAAATTTACATTTAACATATTACATACAAAAATATGCCTACAAAAATCGGTCTCGCCATTTAGGTCTGTGTAGAACCTAAATAACACCGCCATGTCAAATCTACTAGAAAAAGAGATGTTCATTAAAATATGAGCGCTCTCCGCTGACTTTTAAATTCAAATTAGCTCGCGCGGAACGCGGACTCGCTTTAGTAGGCATACTTTGGTGGATACATTTACAGGTTTTATTAGGGAATTTATTTTCTGTAAATATTACATTATTGTGTGCTTATACATTAATGCACTTTTATCACAAGTGTTCATATGTTTACGGAATAGAATACAAGTATTTCATCAAATTAGAAATGTAAGATACAAAATTAACGCGCAAAATTAGTATGTATACACAATATTGCTAAAGATAAACGGCTACGCTTTGAGCAATACACTTCAAACTGTCTCTTAGTCTTCTATGACAATGGCGCAAACCATAATAAGTATACTTGTCACATTAAAGGAAATTCTATAAAAAAATGAGAAGTCTTAATATTCTCTGATTATACGTAAATTTGACCTTCCCAACAATGGACTGAACTGACCATATAAATAAGTCGCATTTCACTTTAAAGCACATAAAAACAATATTTTACCCCATATTGAAATCGTTCTGGTAATATGTCATATTTCGAAGTGGTATATAAAGCATACATGTATGATGTACATAACTTTGTGTAAATGTTTAATTTTGTCGAATTACCAAATGTGTAAATACAGTCGTGTCGGACGATAATCGACGAATAACACCGTTGGCACAGCCCTACGGACGACAGACTAACATATACGTGTAACTGGTCCAATACCGTCCAAGTCCGACCGGTGCACTAAATATATAAATATAAATTATTATAATTATCGAGTCAGAATTACAAATATTTGATTTTCTAAATATTACGAGGCCACGACACGACTCCAACACTGGACATGCTAAAAGGCGATCAAACAAATGAACATAGTTATTATAGTATAACCGACATGAACATAACCAACATTCAATGGATCACTAGCTTCATTCAAAATGTAATCGCTATAAATGATGTGTAACAAATAATACTCTAATATCCTCGTTGATATTGCAATGCGTCGTATATGAAAAAATAACGTATAGGAGAAAGTAAACTGTTGTACCTATGTTAATTATTACCGCAAATAAATAATAGTTTTGTGACAAATTATAATCACGACGATTTAAAAAAAATAAACAAACACTTTTATGTTCATACCCGTGGATCATTAAAAATACGAGAATGTAACCTAGAAGATGACCTTCAAGTTGGTGTACGTAAGGCTTTCTAAGCTTGAATTTGCAACGGTTAACCATATCACCAACGTATATTATTTTATAGAAATAGGGCAGCAGATAGTCCACCTGGTGGCAAGTGAATACTGTCGCCCCGTGATATCCGCGATACATACCAACATCAGTGCAGAATGAGAAACCAACGTTTGGGAACAAACCAACAAACCAGGGTTGGGAAAATGGGGAAGGATAGAATGAGATGGGAACGGACTCTGGCATACTAACACGTACGTACATTGGGGTAATAGGATAAAGTGAGGCGTGCCGAATGTTTTATGGTTGTGTTCATCGTGTGAGGTAACGTAACACGTGGAGTGCGCTCAGCGGGTGTGGGATTGCAGCGTGAACCCTCCTCCCGATATATCTAGATACAGGCCTTTTCAAAGCCTATTGTATTGTCCCTACTGAAAAAAATATCTGTGGGCGACATTTGACGTATCGAAATATCAACGACGGTATTACAAACTTCATAAGTGTTGCGAGACGTAGCGACAATGATCAATCACTATATACCATCGACCAATCAAGCGTTCTAACGAATACAAACTCTTTTACAGTTCATTATCAACTTGCGCCAACCGTAAAAACAAATAGAACAAACGTGTTTATTCAATTAAGAGTAACGAATATAAATGTTAATATTACCATAACACCTCGTTTACGAACGCAAAAAAGCTTGTAATCGTACGAATAGTTGGCCATCGGTTTAAATGCTCGTACTGCGGCCGTAGATAAGCTACCGTTATAAAATATAGTAAAATACGACTTTATACGTTTTGCTAGCAGGACTACTGTGTGGCCGTATCTCGGTGTATTCTAATGGCAGCTAATGGTCCGAGTTAATATACAGGTGTAACTAAACCTTCCCCGAAGAAACCGTGGATTCTAAAATAATTGATAATATAAATTGATATTTTATTATAACAATTTGTAAGCATGTGGATTCTAATCACGACTGTAATAGACATGAAATGTTACTTATTATTTTAAATATCAATTTATACTGAGCTTTGTATGGAACATTTGCTCAAAGTAAAAAAAATATTGCAAATTTTGTAAAATTTCATGGAATTCCTGGTTTCAGGCTTCGGGGAGGATTTAGTTACACCCCATGTACAGCTCTGTAAATGATACGAATATTGGTGTTTCCGGTGAATGCGTGTGTGGAACATAAGGCTATCGTGGAACATTGCACTCGCATCACGTCATATATAAGACAATATACAAGATTAAATAAAAAAAAACCTGCACCGTCTTAACACTGAATTTCTATAATTAAAATTAACAATCTTTGTTCTCAAGACTTTCTTGTGAACTTGATATTTGCCACACAAAAAACAGAATGAATCTATTAAATGAAGTCTCTTTGTTACTCTGCACTACTACTGACGGCAACGCCGCACACCGAACCGCTGCTATTAGCTGCGTCACACAATACGTACAAGACCGTGCATCACACAAGACCGCTGCGACACACAAAACGGCGATTAAAAATAAAGCAATTCGTGACTAAGTAATAACCATCATCGACCTAAATAACTGGATGTGTCCCAGAGGCGGAAAAAAGTGTTCCTCCGAAAGAAAGAGATAGAATGCATGTTTAGTCAATCTGTATTTCGCTCAATATACTCCTAATCGCCTGCAACGAAACAGATAGTAATAATTAAAACAATACGCTGTCTCTCACTCGTGAAGCTAAAAATTTACTACAACGATATACCGCTAGGGCACGTCCTGTTGTATATGTCGATAGTAATAACTATATTTGTAACTAAAGCTTGGAAATTATATACATCTCATTTCCTCCGCGAACAGCTTTGCCGTTTGGAGATATTTGCAATTCTACTTTTTATGTAGTGTCAAAAATAAATAAATAAAGATACCCACATCTATGTAAATCGGTACGAGTGGTAAGCACGCTGTTCGAATAAGTGGACTGTGTGAAAAAACGTGTTTAATTTTAAAATGTCGTAGTGCTGTTATTTTTCACGTAAGAAATTCAGGATAGTGGAGGTATGTTTTTATTTAACCTTGTATATAGAATGAGTAATTACATACTGCTTTTCAAACACAGAGATTGAAACGCACGCGCTGCGCCTTAGAGCTTGACCGCCGTAAGCGCGGTCTTCCCGATGGTCTGCGGGACAGTCAAGCTCTAACAACGAATGTCAATTGATAGCCGATTATCACATTAGGATTATCTGAAAAAAAATACCTTATTGTGGGTTCTACTTTCTCAGATATTGAGACTTTTGGGAATAGTTTTATTTTAAAAATTAGAGCAAGTTTCTGTTTAAAAAGAATTTGAAATAATAATATTTTAAGTCGTAAAATTTTAACCAAAATCAATAAGTCCATGACAATAAGGCACTTTTTCTCGGATAACGTGACATGTTGGATCCCACGAAATTAGTAGGGTACTTGCCTAATACTGAAATTGATACGTTTTATTACTCCTTTGTTAACTGAAGACGAAATCCATGTTAAAAACAATTCTTGATATTTATTGATTTTGATATTACAAAAAAGGTATGAGGTTGAGAATATTTGGGTGGTAATGTGATGGTAACCTATTGCTATCATGACGTCACTGTTCTATATCACAATTTTACTTGTAAATTGTAAATCGTTTATCGTGGCCATTCTTTTTATTTTGATATGAATTGATTTCTTGTATCTTAATTTTCCTTGTAATTATACATTTTTTTAATTTCAATCTACCTTTTAGCCTTTTTACTAGTGGTACCTACTACTGGAACATATATAGGTACTATTATATATTGGATAAATATATTGTAAGACCCACCCGCTATTCATCGGATGTTGACAAGTAAATGTATAAAAGGCAAGAGCGTCTAAGTGCTTCCAATTAAACGCTCGAACAGGCAACATCGCCATATTTGGTGTGGCGTAGTTATATTTCCTTTACTTTGGTATTCTGTTAATTTACCTAACGACTTATTTGTTTAGGTCGTCAGTGATTACAATTATTTTATTATATTAGATTGTTTCTTAAGCTTTTTATTAAAATATTATTATTTAGGAAAAACAGTCATAATAATAAGCCATCAAACAGGCAAAAGACGTTTAAATAGACCTTTAATAGTTCTTTAATTTGAATCTAGATATAGTAATATAATTAGCTTGACAATTGGCTATTTGGAAAGTATAATAATAAATTATAAAAGAAATATTGGATAACTTAGTTTATAGGCCAGCGATAATTATAAAAGATGTTTATTGCATTAGAAGGAATTATAAATATTATTTTTTTATTAAGTATATTAAAGATTTTTATGTGTGTTTTGCGAGATCCGAAACGCGGGAAGCCATCATCGATTACCGCGTGACGACATATTACAAACAAAATTTCAGCGTTGCGCAGTCTTCTACTCTGGAAGTCAGATTTGATAATTGATTTTATTAATTGTTCTTGATCTATACAAAATGGAAGGTGGTTTTATTAAAGATGATAGTGCAATTTTGTCGAAAGTTGATTCTTTTATGATTGCAAATTTCTTTGGTTGCAATTAGGACTTTTGCTCAGCTGATATCAGAAACGTCAAAACTTCTCTGTAAGTATACAAAACAAATAATTTAATTTTACATTTCTATATTTGTTAAAATATTTCCTTGGCTACTTTATATAACCAAGCATACAACAAGGTTTGTAGGTTGTAGGTTAAAAGTACAAAGACATATCTAGTTAATTCGTTGTTTTGTAATTAATATGGGTTATTTATATGTATGACATTTAGGTAATATATTAAATATCATTATTTGATGTACTATATGCTGGGTCTCGTGATGCCAACTGTAGCCGCTGCTTTAGAAGTTTTGGACATTTAGGAACATGTATAAACAATTTCGTACGATATTTAATGGTCATACTTCGGCACATGGGTACCGCACACGTTTTATACGATAATGAAGTCATTTTTAACAATTTCCAAAGAAAAATAAATATAAATTAATAAACCCTCCCCTCAGAAGTTTTAGTGTTGTGACGTCATAGAACCAAGATGTCACGTGACCGACTGTCTTCGTGCGAAATTAATAATGAAACGTATATTTTTTTAAATGAAACTTGTTATTTTATGGATTTTTAGCAATTATGGAGGGCTATAATCAACATATTTCGCATGTTATTAAATGCTTTCTCGAAAATTGACAAATAGCCAACTAGCGAAAAGAAAATATTTGAAAGGCATGTATCTGTCAGTAAAATCAGATAAAATTATTTTTTTAATAAATACCCCCTAAATACACACATTTGACATTCGGGTTGCATTTGTCGCAGCGCATGTGTCCCGTCCTCTATAATGACAGTAACATTCGGCACGATAATATCCCGTATTATCGTGATTTTATCACGCGTTATCGTGATAATATCACGTATTATTAGCATGATAATACAGTAACATTATATTGGTGTGTAGTGGTGCAATGCCGGCTAGTCGGGCCTTTCAGTGTTGCCAGTGGCGTGTGGCTCAGTTATATATTTTAATGGCCTTCTCTAGGTAGTTCATACGGGACCGCTTGGGCGTTTTGTTGATGTGCTCGAGGCCGAGCCAGGGCCGGCCCGTCGCATCTGGAAGGGGCAGATCTTTATTACGTTTTAGCACATATTCTATTGGGGATTCGAGCGATTGTAGGCGTTGTTTGGTGGCTGGTTTTATGAAAGATGCGGATCCACAGTTGGCATAATTGTAATTTTATAAGTATCTTGTTCTCATTACTTTCATTATACACCCATAGGGTATTTTACGGAAAATCATACTATGCTAGAGACACCATTGCGAGATGAATTTTTTATTTGCAAATCTTTTTTATTTTATTTGACAGCAATTTTTATACAGGCGTCTACAACGTGTCACTGAAATAACACAAGCTGAAAATAAGTTGTTAAGTATCGAGAGTAGACTCGATTCTACCAGTTTCTTTTTATAACTTCTTTTATAATTCTTTACAATAAGTTTCTTTTTATAACTTATTGTTTATTTTCAATATATCTTTTATTATTTTTCTTTCTTTATGGAAAAAAAGGTGGCATACGAACATACAGTCCACGTGATAGTACGTGGATACTGTCATTCATGGACATCCGCAATCCATGCCAACATCAGTCCAGAATGACGAATGTTGGCATGCCCCCAGATGCGCTGCTTACCTTTGGAGATATAGTAGATATGGGACGGAATGGGAATGGGCTCTGGCATATCCCACTCACTACCGAAACCCGTACGTACATTGGGTAAATAGTAATAAAGTGGTAAATGCAGTACATTTAAAGAGAGGGGTAACGTGGCCAGTCGAGTGCGCTCAGCGGCTGTGGAAATGCAGCGTGTACTTTCCCCCTCCATTCTACTCGCGTTGCCTACAGCCAGCGCCCGGTAATTACGTTACCATGTACTGAGTAAGAAGCGCTACGAACATTTTACAAACAACAAAACTTTACAGGTTTGTAATATGTCACCTTTCCCTAAAATAATTGTATTATTCGCTAGAACGGTAGTTAACGTGTTTCAGTTTTGCGTTAATTCAGGGACTGCTAAAGTTGAGCCGAGAGAACTGTTAAAGTTTTTACTGAAAAGTCAATCCCGGCGTTGTAGACAACTGCACAACTCCACCCCCATCATCCAATCCTTCCAGTAATCAACACCACTTAATAATCTGATAGTGATAATTGAACAATTCCGTAATCAATAGTGAACAATAGTATGCGAACTGTGGCAGGTTATCCTCATTACAATAAAACCAGCCTCACGACATCAGATCTCGGTTATGTGACAGAAATGATACTCACTTGCATTACTACTTGGCCTGAAGTCGAAAATGTTTATTGTGGCTCCTTCACTTATGTAGTTAGGTCTGCCATTCGTTACTATAGCGAAATTGTACTGAAACAATGGAAAATGAACAGTCAATGCAATGAATATAGAAACTTTTATACATTTGGCTTTTATCAATAATGCACCACTCGTCACAGAAGGGCGGTTCATCCGCACTTCTCACCATCTTCTGATGAAGTAACTGTTAACAATATGATAGATAAATTATCTGCCAATTAAATCTAGCTGATAACGTATAAACTGACTTTCTGATAAAGTATCAAGTGGTGTTGAGAAAGACCCTTAAACATGAAAAATAAATAATAAAAGCTACCGGGTACAGTTCGATGTTCAGAACATTACATAAACTGAGGGTTTTCCATTGAATAAAGACAGGGCTCTTCAAAAGAGCTTTGAATAAGATTCTGTGAGAAGCTGTAATTAGGATTATGTGGATAGATGTGAATAGTATTTTACGAATAGTTGTTAATAGGACTGTGAAAATAGATGTGAATATGATTCTGCAAATAGACGTGAATAGAGGATTCTGTGAATAGAATTATGCAAATAGCTTTGAATAAAATTCCGGGAATAGCTATGAATAAGATTCAAAGATGGCGGCGTTACTTCCTGGTGTTGCAAGGGTTCTTGGGCAGCGGTGACCACTCACCGTCCTACGTGTTGTCCACTCGTTTGCCACCTGTTGTATATTATATTATAAATCAAGAACGCGGGTATGCCGGTATGCCACTCTAAAAGAGTAAACTCGCCACCCCGCCGCCCCGCCACCCCGCCACCCCGCCGCCTCCCGCCTACCGCCTGGACAGCGTGTCGTTTTAAGGTCATACCTCCGTCATGCACAAAGCATTGTGCATAACGAAGCCCATGTTCAGCAGTCGATGAGAGCTGGTGACGGTGATTGTGTTCAGTATAGTTACCTTCTCCCACTCCTTGTCGGGTACGTCAAGTTTCTTCTGCAAACGGTCCTTGAGCGCGCTGAAGGGCTCGTGATGCTTGACGCGCACGTAGAACGGGATGCCAAACGTGGCGTACACCTGCTTGTGGAAGTGCGCGCACGGGACCAGCATCTCGTCCTCCTGAATGATACATCATATGGAATAATTTCACAAATTTGGTGATATGGAATGAGACTGACTACTGAAATACCAGATTTTTTTAGTTTGGGAAATAAAAAAATACCATGTGGTAATTAATACGTTAATAAAGATTTAAGAAATATTTTTAGAATCAGTTACAAGGGACAGAAAGGAATCCGCGAAACATGCCGACATTAGTCCAGAATGACAAACGTTGGCACACCCATGCATTCAGTTCGGTCTCTCCGTCTCCTTGCTGAAGGTCAACTAAGATTTGCCTAGTTGAATAGTCTAGCCAGGATAATGCTAATTTTCTTTTTAAGATGGGTTTTATTCTTTTCTATTCTAATATTCAAAAAAAAGATCAATTTCTGGTCAAATGAACATACGTAACAGTAATAAAATATGTGTGTACGTGACTGACCTGTAAGTGCACCTCATCCCTAGGTATCTCCTCTATCCTGTAGAGGCGCGGCGGCGACATGATCACCTGATCCAGTGTCAGCTCGGGCTCAGGTCCGGGCAGCACCTTGTGGCACGACACCTCCACGATCCTTAATCTGCACACACAACACACATATATACATACAAATACACTACACAGACAATCATTTATTATTCCATATTTGTTAGTAGCGACTTACAGACTATGTTAGTAAATTAATCAAGCCATCAAAATTAAATATCAATCATTAAAATTAAAAACTTAAATTTAAACAAAGACTAGATAAGGCCGCCACCTCACCCAGGGTAGCAGCTACACCCAGCACTTGACAATTGAGGAGTCATACCTATCTGCGATCATATTCATGATTTATTGACATTTTTACAAATGTTTACCTAATCAACATCAAATCAGGATAATTGAACACTTTTGATACTGAACGAATGACATTTTGAAATGATCGACTTCTTGATTGACTGACTCAATTGAGTTATGAATTATGTTTCAACAGTAGCTTCTAGGATTAAAATGTGCACACTGTTTTTCAGATTTATAACATGAGCTCACAGGTTCAATACATTGTACTAACACCTTGTAAACCATGTTATGCAAATAAATAAGATTGAATTATGTAAGAAGGCGGCAGACGAGCATACAGTCCACCTGATGGTAAGTGGATACTGTCGCCCATAGACATCCGTGATACATGCCAATATTAGTCCAGAATGACAAACTTTGGCACGCCCCCGGATGCGCTGCCTACCTTTGTTGATGAAAGAATGGATTTGGAGAAAGGGTTGGAGACCTGGGAAGGGATAGGATGGGAATGGGCCCTGGCATATCTCACTCACTACCGAAACACGTACGTACATTAGGGAAATACGATAAAATGGGAAATGCAGTACATTTCAAGGTAGTCTTCTGTGAGAGGGGTAACGTGGCCAGTCGAGCGCGCCCAGCGGCTGTTGGATTGCAGGGTGCACTCTCCCCCTCAATGAATTAATGTCACAGCCAGTAATACAACAATGAATTTCAAATTTAACTGCTTCGATAATCATGGTCTGCCCATGATTCATAGTGATTTTTTCGTAAGAGGATGGATTAGAACTTGGTTAGAAACTTCGTTTATGTACTAAGTGGCAATGAGATAGATGGGCTGTGGTACGTAAGCCCAAAGTTGACCCAAGTTCAAATACTGTTGTATTTGAAATCAGCATATAATGTCGCACTGCAGAGCAGAGCTCCGCTATTGGATCACTGAGGGATATCGGACCATTATCCATCACGCGGGTCCTGTGCGGATTGGTGGATCACAACAGATTTTTTTATTATTATTTCTAGAGTATGCGGGTTTCCTCACGATGTTTTCCCTCACTGACAAGCTAATGATAATTTTAAAAAATCTGTACTTTTAAATAGAAACTTGTTGTGGTTAGCCAACCTCATTATAATACAAATGTTATATTTTCTTACTTAGTGTTATCTTTGATAAATAGAATTTATTTTATGCTTTTGTCCTGCATTCGCTCGAAATTAAAAATGTCAGTAATCAGGATGTAGTTTTTCTATGTCAAAGACGTTATTTCTTTAATAACACTCAGTGGTAGAGGCCGAGGACTTGGAAATCACGATCACAGGAATGTGAATTGAGTATAGATAGCCCTAGACATCACCGCTCATATTGTTGTATACAGACCTATAATATAGTCTGGTATATAGATTAATATTATAGTATATTACTGTAATAGTAATATACTAGACATACTATGTCTGGCATATTCTCATTCTTAACTTTTGCATAATCCATACACATTACAATCACACGAAACTCTTAAGTAATATCTTGGTCATAACAGTGATTATCAGATATGAGTTACATCTTGGAATTAATCAAAAATTTACCGAACTAAATAACCCAGTATAATAAGACACTTAATTTTGTATTTAGCTAGGGAGTTTAAGTAAGCTGTTTTAGGGCATATCAATGAAAAACTCCTTTTCTCATATTAAAAGCAGCCATAGTTTTCATAAAATAGCTGAAAAACAGTTAGTACCTGCCAGAGCCATCTGGAGATTTTTCAACAACTTTAGCTGCTTCTTCTAATATATCCGCCACTTTGCCACCTTTATTTGGATATAAAATTAATTCCTTATCCTCTTTATAATTTGGACCAACCTGAAATAAACCAAAACTTTTAAAACGTTCAACTAAACTAATAATAAAATTAGTAAACAAAGATAACACAAATAAAATTGGACTATTATTTACTTTATTCTGAAATTGTAAGAACTCACCCATAAACATTTAAACTGTTTCTTGTTATCCAATTCATTAACTTTAATAGATAAAATCTGGTAGAACAATTTCTTAGGGCACTTTGGTTTACAGTACACTAGCAAATCCTTAAGAATTCCGTCGTACGAGTATCTCAGTGGGACCCCCGGTGTATCTTTGTAACTGGAATAACAAATGAGAAAAGGTTAAAATTACAGATAAAAACAAAAAAAATCAGGAATCTTTTCATATATTCCCAAGTCAAAAACTTTATAAGCACATGCACATCTTGACCTCTCTCTATACATTTTTCTATTTCTCTAATAATAATGATCCCATAATTATCACCAGCGCAAATTACTCTTACTTTCGCCTCCATTATAAAGTGTAAATATAAAATGTAACACGTAAAAATGTGTCACTTATATTTATGGATAGGAAATTGCATCGATGTGGATCTATTCCTATAATAGATACAACGAATGATCCACAAGTATTATCAATTAATAAATCTGAAGTAATCTGAATATCCTTTCAGTATGAAAAAGTCACTACTCCTTTCTTTTTCATGGAAAACGCGGTTTAACCAGCTTTAGAATAACACCATCCTGTCTCTTTTCCATAGGTGTCGTAAAAGGCGAGTATAACAAAGCCGCTACCACAAGTACTGAGGAACTACACCACCTCTAGAATAGTGGCCTCGCCAAGCCGCTTGGTCAGTCGTTTTTTAAGACAATGTGCTCATGCACATTGGCACAACCTCATGCACATGAGGTTGAGGGCAGTATCCAGTAGTAGATGTTAAAAGGGCTGGTCATGTAATAAATATTAATAAATATATAATATATTTTTTCAGATAAATTATATAAATAGTGGTTAAACACAATAATAATGATGCACTTACTTTTGACACTTGAAGAACTGTATTAAGTACGGGTCGACGTTGAGCCGCTGTCCGACGGCGCGCGCCATCTGGTCGTACCGCATTTGCATCGACAACTCCATTGTGAATCTGTAGTAAAATCAATAGTAGTAGTGGAATATCAATAACAGTGTAATACTATTGATATTTCATAGTGTTAAATAATTAAATGGGTAGCAGATTTAATAAGCAGCACATCAACAGTAGCAAATGGTTTAGGTACTCTGGCGACAATAAAGAAATAGGAAGGGACTCCGTCGACTTGGTATTGACATTTCTAGTAATTTAAAATTATTTACTTTAGTTATTGTTGGATATGATTTGCAGCTTATTAAGTAGCTTTTGCTAGTCATTTAAATACAAGCCTTTCACACACTAGAAACTGTTATATCATATTTTTTATAAACATTATAACTGGCACTATATGGTAAAACAAATTAAGTTGTCTATTCGCCCTCTCTTCCTGCATGTTAAGAGTGGTATCAACTACGTTTGTAAGGATGGATTGAATAAAATCAATAAAGCTAAAAGACAAGATAAAAGATTTGGGTTTCATTCTAGTAACAAATTTTTTTTCAAAGGGTAAGATCCTGTATTGCTTTACAGAAAATACCAAGATACCATTTTCAACATAATCATCGAACTAAATGAAACTCCCTGGTTCGGTACATGACAGATTCTGTATAGGACAGATTTTGGAAAGGGCAGATTCTTGTTATCGCAGATTCGCTAAAGGAGACATTGTACAGTAAACTATATTATGATTATGAGTAACAAAAGTGTACATACTGTTAACACTGTGTTTACGTAGGTAGAAAAAATTTAAAGAAGTAGAAGGCGGGGTCCATATAACTATAAATAAAGGTCCCTCCCTGGCTTTGGTCCCTCCAATTTTGATCCCCAAAGGTGTATGTATTAGCCCACCCAAGGATTGGTGATTTAAACAAATATTAAAATTGACAAAATTATTACAAGTGCACTGAAATACGAAATTTCAGTATTGGAATGTTTAGAACGCCTGTGTAGAATAAATTGTATTAAATTTTAAACTTCTATTGGTTAGGGCATAAATTAACCTTTTTCAAACTTGTCTTACTGTACTTGTCTTTTAGCGAGAATCTGCTATAACAAAAATCTGCCGTTTTCAGAATCTGTCATTTACTGAACAAGTGTTGAAACTCACCCTGGGTCGTTGTTCTGTGACTTGTCCACAAAGTGCACCTCGACCTTATAGAAGATGTACTTGAAGTAGTCCTGGCATGTGGGCAGCTCGTACTCCTCGTGCCGGTTGTCGCCGCGCTCGAACACGATGATGTCGCCGTCCATCAGCTCGTCCAATACCTGGCCGCGTGCACACGACTCAACCCTAGCGGCGGCCGTGGCCTTGCCCTCGCCGGCAAGGGACGCCGCGCAGTCAGTTAAAGCTCATTTACACGAGTAGAATTTCTCAAACGCGAGCAAGAAAAAACATCGATTAAAAGCTACTATAAATAATTCTTATCATCATGTGATAACTAGTTTTCTTGCAGTGGCGTCTTCTAACGAAGGTTGGCAATCATCGTGGCTATTTATACTTTTGAAACCGCAGCACGGAATAGTAGTCGCGTGCTCTTGCCGTAACACTGGCGTAAATTCATTAGCTAGGATGTTCTTCGCCTTCCGAGCCTCCTCCTAACATTGATCTCGCCTTGTATAATGAGTTGGAGGAGGTCGTATTTGTTATTTATTATTATATGGCAAAAGTCCTGAAGGGATCATTGTTACGATCGAATTTTCATCATCATGTGAACAGTTGCAAGCAAGAATCGTATGAAGTGTGGTCGCATACGAGAGCTGTATACAATATTCTCAACCGAACCGTTCGAGAAACTCTCCCTGCGTATATGAGCTTTTACGCGTCGGGCACATGGGGTTAATGATCACAGCGACACGGAAATAATGATATCCACACGTCACTGCGCGATGACGTGTGTACACTTTCAAGTGACCATATACAACTCCTTTAGAGCTATTAGTTGCGGAACGCCGTGACCAGCCGACACCGTGTGCCCGACGTCTTCAACAGAAGGCCGTGCAATTTAGCGTTAAAGCGGGCGTTTTATGCATTTGCATTTCTTTTCTAAAAATCGCGATTAGTTACAAATATTGCGATTTCCTAGGAAAAGCTTCCTAAAAGTGAAAGAATTTTCAAAATCGATGGAGTATTTTTTGATTTACCTTTTCAATGAAAACCAACAGTGATTATTATACCTAGTCTGGCTATAAATACCGTTACAATAAAGAAAAACAAATAAATTACATTTGAATTTGTAATCTGTCATTCTCACGTGAAATATAAATGTATTTTCTCATTTTGGCGCCAATCATTATTAAATATTGTAATAATATGTATTAAAACGGAGTGGGGTGATAACGAAAACCGTATCGTTGTAATTGCATTACACAATGTAGGCATGGAGTCAAAAGCAAATTTTATAAACTCCATCAGCTTGGTGTTAGCCGAATGTTTATTGTTATACCTCTAGAGAAGTTGCTCAATTGGTCAGAGTACAATATGGCCATTATTCGGCTTCAGTAATGATTTGGTGGGGTGTTAGCTATCAATGAGTGACTGAACCATATTTTTGTGAAAAAGGTATTAAAACGTTCGCTCAAGTGTATTAAGATACTATTCTAGAGCAGGTCGTAAAGCTTAACAACACCCTGTTCCATAAACAAGAATGGTCATTTCAGCAAGACTTTAGCACCAACTCATAAGGCTTGCTCAACACAGAAGTGTATACAGAGGAATATTCCCGACTTCATTAAAAGTGAAGACTGGCTGTCATCTAGTCCCGATCATAATCCGCTCAATTATGATTTGCGGTCTGTTTTAGAGAGCATGGCATGCTCTAAACGCCATGATAATATTGAATCCCTAAAATATTCCATAAGGGTGGCGGTTGCCAATTTCAATCGAAAGGGTGCGTGTTTCAATCGAAAACTGGCCATTTTTGAAAGATTATATTTTTAAACGAAAGATTAAAACGTTATATTTTTAAAATGCTTACATATTTATTTGTAAAATAACACAAATTCTTCCAATAAAATGATAATGTAAAAAAAAAACAACGTTTTCTTTGTAACAATATTTATGGTTAGACTAGGTATATTACAATTGATCTGAATATATCTCTGAACTGTACTTGAGTAAGTCTTTTTCTATGAATTTAATCAATACTTTTATAATTTTCCAAGGGGTTCTTATATATTAACCTATTTCCACTACTAGGCACAGAAGCAACATTGTCGCATGTATAATTTCAAGCCTTTAGTTTATGATAATAATATAATACACGACAAACATTAGGAAAAATATTATATTTTTTACATAACATTAAATAGACTTGAATGTACGAATATTTACGTTAAGAGGGATCTATCATATAAAGCCATAGTGGTCTGATATCATCAACGTCTGATAGAATTACTAATTCGACCCACACAATAAGGGTTGCCTGAATGACATTCATCCTTGAAATGTCTAAATTGCACGCCGTTGTTCATCTGATATGTTTCATTTATAATAAATGAATTGTTAATTAAAAATTTGTGTAGTGATATTTGCAGGAAGGAATGTGTCATACTATGTGATATTAATAGACAAAAATAGTTGACTGATTTCTAAACTATAGAAACATATCAGTGGTTTCTTGTGAATATGTAACAGCAATAACATCTCATATACGATGTGACAGCCGTAAAGCACAGATGTTGCATGAATAGTACATTGAGTATAATGGCAGCAAAAAAGCACAAGTACTTTTAAAGCGATAGATAAGTGTGTAGTGCATAAAAATATTATAATATGACGTACCATACTTGTACCGCCCAAATATGGCAATTATAAATTGATTAATACCATGGACTACCAAATAAATTCATTGTGTACAAATTCTTTGGAATTCAAGACTTGATTTACCTTGTTATACACTAAAGTCCATTTTCTGATAAATTTAAAGGTATGAATTTAAATAGAAGTGTAATCTGTCATTTCTGATTATGCAGCGAACAGTGACAGTGTAACTCAAATATAAACCGTAAGTTTTGGAAAATTAAACGCCCTTTTCGCGAATAAAGTGTTTAGATCTTGATCTTATGACCCGCATTAGTACATTTGTTAAAACTATGACATATACATGTAAAGGACAGATATAACTCCCTTTTTCTGTAAGGAGGAAAACAGATGATTTGTTTAATCTCCAAGTAAGAAATAACCCAAATACGATGTTTTACGACAAAACATCATATTATATTTTTATTATTATTTTTATCAAACTTGTATGTTAATCATGTTATGATAAATATCCATAATTAATAAATACAATTTATAGTCTGCACGTTAAACTGAGAAAGCCAGATTAGTGAGAATAAAAGAAGCTGCATTGTTATAACAAAGAGCAAGTGGAATATCCTTGAAAAATATAAGGATGGTCCTAAGAAATCATACTCATATTTTCGCAGTTACTTTTGTTCTCATCTTGTAAACTGAAATGCCTTTTAAATTTTATGTGGGATGTAATATGAATTCAAAGAACCATTAGACAATAATTTTTGAAAAACAAATACTTTTCATACTTTCTTGAATTCAACATGTAACTATATTTCTATCTTCATGAATGACAATTATTTAGAACTAGTAAATGATTTGATAGAGTAAAACTGATAAATAATACCTTTTCAAGAGGGTCGTTGTAGTTGTTGATCTTCTCAACGAAGTCTGGTTTGATCTCTTCATATAGTACAAGTGGTGTGTCCACGGGGAACCCTGAGAGTATAAAAAATTATTCTTATTTGTAAGTTGTATAGACTTCCGATTTTTCATTTGATTATTGTATTATTATTTTGGTAACAAAATAATTAATCAACATTCGATTAAACAATTTAACAATGTTCGATTTATTCCTTTATAGTTTTATTCGCAATCGCCCATCGCTAGTGTGAAACCATATATATATACTTCATGATTCTGAGTTCATTAACATGAAAATTTTACGAATCTATTTGCATAATATTTTTTTTACCAAATTGTTTATATACAAAGCCCAAAATAGTGATGTGAATGGTGAAGGAGGAAACAGACTCTTCAAGACCAACAAAAAGTTGTAGTGAAAGGAAGGAAGATGATAAAAAATATTTTCCTATACACAATTAAACACATTGTGAGAGTGTCGAGTTTTCTTCGTACAATCAAAATAATTTAAAACACATCTTGTCAATATCCAGTCTCGTCAGAGTAAATTAGGAGTCGCCCAGTAAAGTGAGGATGGACGCGTTGGACTACTTGGAAGCACACGAAAAAAGTCATATGCTTTTATTTGATTTGATTATCAGTATTATCACAAACATTACACACTGAAGTTTAATAAACTATCACTATTAATCCACAGAACGCACAGTACACAATTTTTATAACAATCAAACGAAAACTCGATTTTCACTTCTCAAGTTCCCACCAAAAATCCCAATAAAACACCATATTTACCTGCACGTTTGTTCAATATCGGCACGAGGTCAGCAAGTTTGCTCGCTATCGGCAGATAATGATGTCCGCAGTAATGTATACGCTTGTGCTTCGGATCGTAGTATTTGAAGAATAATACCACATCGTTGTCCTTGTCGAAAGTCGGCAAAGCGGTCAACCCAGAGTCCGGGGGCAACATCTCAAGGAATAAAGTCCACGGATTCGTGTTTTCTGATACGTCTGCCACCGTCTTGTGTTGGTCGTTGATTATGTCCAAACATGTCGGCCTACACGTCTGGAAGTGAGAAAGAACACTTGTGAATTTTCAATAGTTAGTGAATCATGATTTGGGAGGTCGGGGGCACATGTTGTAATCTCACAGTCACTGGACTGTGGCCGACTGGCAGAATATCGTGACTTCACAGAACACCACCATAAAGTGTACCACATACATGTTTCGAGATTGGGAGGGTTATAACCATAACCAGCCCTTTTATCGTCCATTGCGACTACTGATTACAATGAGATTCCTGACACTGTTCACCATAAGTCAGACACATCTAACAACCCTGTAGAAATTGCAAATCTTTTTGCTTCTCATTTTAAATCGAGTTACAATTTTGATGTAAATAATCAAGCAAATGATCATGTTATCTCACCTACTGATTACAATTCTACTTTTTATATGAACTGTATGGAATTATCTCTTAGTGCTGTATTCGATGAAATTGCCAAGCTGGACATCAGGAAGGGTGCAGGGCCTGACTTAATTCCTAATATCTTTTTGGTCAACTGTATATATGCTGTGACAAGACCTTTGCATCTTCTTTTCTGTAAATCATTAGCTATGGGCATTTTTCCTGATGCCTGGAAGCTTGGCAAAGTTGTTCCCATTTACAAGAGTGGTGATAAATCAGATGTATCAAACTATAGGCCAATCTCTATTCTTAATTCTATACCGAAACTTTTTGAAAAAATGGTCACTAGTTGCGTTTATAGCAATTTCAGGAATATTATATGTGAACAACAACATGGTTTTATCGACAAAAGGTCTGCGTGCACTAACTTAGTAATTATTAAAAAACATATAACCGATGCCTTTGAGAAGTATGGACAGATCGATGCGATTTACACAGATTTCTCAAAGGCATTTGATAGTGTAAATCACGATATACTGGTCTCATAGTTGAATAACATGGGTATTGGAAATCCGTTGTTAAGTTGGCTGAAAAGTTATTTGACTGATAGATCTCAATTTGTCGAGATAAAAAATTGTAAATCTAAAGTTATAAAAGTTCCTTCTGGAGTCCCGCAAGGCTCCCACTTGGGCCCTCTTTTGTTTAACTTTTTTATAAATGATTTACCTTCATGTTTAAAATTTTCTTCGATACTTTTATACGCTGATGATGCTAAAATTTATAAGAATATTGAAAACTCTGTTGATGCAGAACTTCTGCAAATCGACATTGATAGTGTAATGGAATGGTGCAATCTAAACTTATTGAAACTCAACGTTAAAAAATGTTCAATTATTTCATTCACAAGAAAGAAGACTGGTATAGTTTACAATTATGTTATGGGTAACGATCAATTGCAACGGGTGGAAACTGTTAAAGATCTCGGTGTCTTGCTTGATGCGAGGCTTTATTTTAATGATCATATTAAAATGGCAATGCGAATGTGGGGATTTGTTTATAGAAACACGTCGGAGTTTTCGCGCGTTAGTACACTACTTTTACTATATAAGACTCTCGTTCGCCCTTTGGTGGAATATTGCTCAATTGTCTGGTCTCCTTTTACAAACGAACAAATTAAACTCATTGAAAAACCTCAGCATAATTTTCTGCGACACGCGGCCTATCGCGATGGTCACGGAATGTCACGCGATAATCATGATTATTCTTACATTCTTAGTAAACTGGGTTTGCAATCTTTGCAGGAGAGAAGAGTAATTTTTGATCTCACTTTTTTATTCAAAATTATTAACAACTTTTTAGATTGCTCTTTCCTAACATCGCACATAAATTATAGAATAAGTGCTGCTGGCACGAGGAACTCTGATGTGTTTTATGTCCCCTATAGAAGAACTGACGTTAGCAAGAATGAAACTTTGATACGACTGATGCGCAAGGCTAACGCTCTTGGTGATACTGTTAATTTTTATGGTAACGATATTGTTGAATTTTCGCGCCAACTGAGAAGTTCTGATCTTATGTTGCTTTGAGTTGTACTTTCTATTTTCCTTTCTTTAATCTGTTATGTAAAAAGGGTATATCCCGTATAAATAAATAAATAAATAAATTGCTGGACACGTGTCTTCTGGTGCACTTTGTCTTCTGTATCAGGGATGTATGGCCTTAAAACGCCACGCTGACCAAGCAGGTTGGCAAGTCCACTTTTTCCAAAAGTGGTGAAGTTCCCCAGGGCTTGTGGGTTACCTACCACAAGTCGTAAAAGTCGACAAAAGGATAACAAAACGGGAAGAGATGGGATGGTACTATTCTAAAGCTGGCCGACATCACACAGCCAAGCGACTTCAGAACACACCGTCATCAAATGTGCCTGAGCGCTTTTCACCGACTCGCAATGGCGCGGTACCCTCCCAAAGCCCTAAGGTCCGTTCCATCCGCCGGTCTAGCGGTAGGAGAACCCTTAGGCTCGCTGTTGCACACACTCTTAGCTCCTGCCTGAGCGCCTTTTGCGCTGAGGGCCACAAGAATATAGTCATTCCGAAAGAAAACTAAAGACTAAAATGTTGCCAATGCATAGATATAAAATCACATAATCTTAACACCACTTACCACTGGGTGGATGATGGTCTACTAGTCTGCAACCTTCATTCTATATAAAAAAAACCGTTACCTGATTGGAACGTGCACTAAAAGGCCACGGGCGTAGGTGTTTCTGCGGATAGCGGAAGTTCTCCGCTAACATCTCCATCAACTCCGCAACTGTAGCTTGTTTGCGGACACGGAACACGCGATAATGGGCTCGTTCCGGGTCATAGAGGTCATTGCCTTGATGTCCGTCGAATGCTTCCTCAAGTACAACATTAACTGACATGTATAAATGGGCCTCGTTGCGTTCTTTACGGCGGATCTGTAATTACGAAACATTTATAAAGAAATCAGAATATTTATTTAAAACTACTGCACAAAGTACAATGGGCGAGCGGGCTTAATGGTACACGGCATTGTCTACCAGCCAACCTTCAGGACAGAAAAGATAATAATGGAAACGGTCCAATCGAAGAAGAAAAGTACAAAGAAAATAATAGGAAATGAACAAAATAATGAAGTACATATTATTAAAAAAACATAAATTAATAAAATATACAGTTATTCATAAAAAAAGGAACTGAAAATAATGTAGTAAGAAAACATCACTTTTCGCTTTCGGTTGATGATGTAGTGGGATTTTTTATTCGAGTCAGGGATATGACATGTAGAACTATCCTATAAAGTGTAATCTCCGGATAAATTTCACTCTGTTTGACAGTTCTATATGTCATATCCCTGACTCGAATAAAAAATCCGACTTTAGCAAATACAACTATTAATTTAATGTTGGTTAATTTAAGTTAAAGTAAATTATGATTTGTTAACAGCAAATAATGAAACAATTAACTCTAGAGAACAATCAACTAAAATGTGAGAATGAAAAGTGTCAGAAAATAATTGAAATGTCCAAGAAAATAGGTCTTAAAAATATTTTCTTATATTTTCAAAATCAAAGTTAAATTAACATGTAAGAAGAAAAGCTGGCAAACGATATCTGACGACGATTGCTGACAAAGCCCATCTCAACTCAAAATGGAAAACAAAATTACATCACAAGAATAGTGATGATAAAATAGATAAAACAACAGACTTAAAAACCCTAATCTGTTATGAACCGAGAAATAGAAAATCATAATAAACAAAATGGTTGAATGGACATAATAAGCACGCAATGAACGGATAAGCACGGAGTTCATAATGACAACATAAATGTCACAAATACATATCAATCTAAAAACTATCTTATGTTGCATAAACAAGAAGAACTAAAACCAAGAAATGTAATTCTGATTGCAGACGATCAGGGTTGGGTCATACAAAAATTATTGCAAAGTGTTGTATGTGTTGTAAATTATTGTACGTGGAAAGAAGGAGCAAAACTTGGTGATGTTATCAAGTCAATTAAATCAGACCTAATGCTATTGACAAAACTTGACTCTGTTATTCTTGCTGGTTTAAATGATGACAATCCCTATGAATTTCAATTTAATTTAAATGTATGGTTGTCCAATGTTACCAATACTAATAATAGGTAGAAAAGTTCGCGGACTTTTTGAACGTGACTTTAGCGTGCCATATTTCTGGCAACATTGATCATTGGCGAGAAAGTTATAGGCGACAATTAGAAATTACAAGGTAAAAATTTTATGTATTCATACTTTTTAACAATTTGAAAAAGATCTGTGGTGTTTACAGAGATGATTTATCTAAAACTACTGCAAAAAATGGGTCAGTTGATTCAGGTCTGGTAATTTTGATGTGAATGATGTTCCTCGCTGTGGTCGTCCTATTAAGGTAAATTTTGATATTGTTGAAAAAAATTGAAGAAGATTGACACATAAGCAGTCATCAAATTGCGGAAGAGCTTAGCATTCATCACTCAACAGTTTTGAATCACCTGCATAAACTGAATTTTGTAAAACAGATACATATTTGTACGCCGCATGATTTAAATGACAGAAATTTGGTAAATAACATTTCTATATGGGAGATGTACAAGATATACAGTAATCGTAAACCAACCCTTAATCGTCCACTACTGGACATGGGCCTCCTCGTGCACATTGTTTTGTGCATTAGCGATGCATGGCCTTAAAGCGCCACGCTAGCCAGATACACATCCGAAACGCTGAATCTAGATCGGTAAAATACGTTTTACGTAAAATATTTTAATAAGCATCTGTCGTTATTGACAACTGAAGCTCGATGCGTAACCAGACCTTATAACATTTATTCTTTGTATTTTTCACAAAAAGCTGTGATTAGATTGCTAGGCATAATTTAAAAACAAGAGCAACCTTTTAAATTTTCAGCGACCCAAATTAGTGAAAATATATAACATTTACTTAAAAGGCAGAAAAAGGTTTCATTTCTAGACCTTCATTTCTAGTGGAATTAGAAGCAGACAATTCATAAATCCCAATAGTCCTAGAACCCTTCAAAAATATTATACTTTCATAGACAAAGAAACGATTTGTTTATGTCTTCATTCAGTAAACGCTTTATCATTATGCAAATATTTTAATAATCTGTTTTATCTTATCTCATTAACAGTCTGCAAGATAATTTCAGTTTAATATACAAACAAAACATGTTTATGAAACATGACATTTGCGTGATAATACTCGTATACAGAGCACAACTGCCGTGTTCTTAATGGTAACCGCGAAATTTCCTCGACTCAACTTCCATTCCAACTTAAGGAATGTCAAAAATTAAATATTTAGTTATTATCGTGTGTGTGTTGTTATTTTGGAATAAAATCCATTTAATAAATTTCTTTTGTTAATAAATTCTTTGGTTTTCTTTTGTTTATTTCTTCATTGGTGGGAACAAAATGAAGGATGGATAAATATGGGTTTGTTTTCATCTCCACTTGTCAAATAAGCCAAAAACATATTAATATTAATTTTCGGACTACTCAACTGACATATTGCCTTACTAACACCGACTAGAGCCTACACTGGATAATTCCTTAAAAAATAATAAATCAATGGAGGGTATTTAATAAAGCTTCTTAGATTTTATGGGTATTTACATACCGTTTCAATTCTCTTCTCTTCGGCCAAACGCTCACTGAGCTCTGTAGGTATGTCGGCTTGAGTGACCTCTTGCAACACAGTCTTCAACTGTGAATCTCTGCAAAATTACACATTATTTCACGTTAAGTGAATTCTGATTTAATAAAATAGTTTAAATATTATTAAAAAAGTAATATTATTTCAATGTATTAAAATCTGCATGAAAAAGAAAGAACACTATTGTATAAGTATTTTTGCTACTATTTGAGGAACGGATAGCGTTTTTTTATATATATATGAGGTAAACTAAAACTACTGAACCGATATTGAAAAGATAAATTAAAGTAGATGGACATAGGATAGAGAGCAGTACTTGTAAATCAATAATGACAATTTTTCGAAAATGACCCAATTTTATTATGCCACTTAAATATCGACAAAGCGAGTCACTGGTAATGAACAAAGAAAAACTTTGTATCACTGTTGGATTACCAGTTAACAAATTAAATTAAATCAAATTAAAAGTTAATTCCTCACCTGATATAAACCAACATGTAAGCGTTAGTGCAGTGGCGGACAGTAAGCGCCATATCTTCATCGTGCCCGCCGTAATTGTACTCGATGGCCTCTTGCTTGGTGCATCGAGACACTACATCGTCGTCAAACTTGCACCACTGGGGATATTGATATTTATAACATTGAAATAAATAATAACAAATGATGAAGATTAAATGAATACAATCCTCAAAGTAATACTCTTCTTGAAAAGGCAGACAAAACTGTTAATGGCAAGGTTGTACTAACAAATAATGACTATATCTACCGCTTAAAGTCAAATTACATGTTCACAGCAACCTTTAACACTTAATATCATATATGGTGTATGAGCATGTCGATACTAAGCGTAAGGTCAGCCGTCCGATTATAACCAGCGGTATGCTTACGCCAGTGTATCGTATTCTATAATATTTGGATTTCGTGTTCATATTGAACCGACAATAATGAGACATATTCATTGCTTGATCACATACCTTCCCATCGCCCCTAGGGTTGATAAACACCACATAGTGCCCTCCATGATTGTCGCCCGAGTGAACTAAAACCGCGTGAAGGGTGTAGTCCGCGGGCGTTTCAGGCTTTTCTTGTAGATACGCGTCCAGGTTGATATGCTCGTAGAATTCAAATCTGGGAACTCACATATGATGATCAGACAAATTGTTGCGGACTCCTTGCCGCCACCTTTTTTAACCCTCTATATTTTATAATGCTTTTAATTTTGTAAGAATCTCACGTCACTAAAATCTGTCATCCTGAATTTGTTTCACTACCGTATATTGCGAAATATACCATCTTTTCCTGATAAACGCCTTTCCATCCGCCTTCCATCCACAATAATCACAATACAAATCATACAATACAATATAAATCACCTACAATACAAATCAGACAAAACACAAGCAGCTTTTTAAACAAATGTGATGTCGAACACACTTTTTCACAACAAAAATACAGAAATGGATGTAGTCGTGTCTTTTTGATAACTATTGTTAATACAAAGCAAGTTAGTTACACATATATGTAAAGTATAACAACCTACGGAGCAGTTCGTTGGTAACCACATCAGCTCCTAAAAAATGAGATCAATAGAAATTGTTATAGCTTGTGTAAGATTTAATAAGTGCCCCGGTGCGCGAGATGAAGCGCATCCGCTCTCACTATGCTGCCGACCGTAGGCAAACCTATAATTGTTTCATTGTGTACCTAGCCATAAACTAGTGGACAACACAGCTTGACATGGGTAAGCCCACTGACCTGTCATTGAACTTGACAGAGCTGTCAGTGATGGGGTCGTACTGGAAGCGCATCAGGTGCAAATGCAGCACGGGCGGGAACGACGCGAATATCACCCCTTTCTCTGCCTCCTGCAGCCCGTGCTCGCCCGCGTCGTATTTATTCTCGCCGTCTAATGTTTCCGTGCTAATATAGTCTTTGAAGGATTCGTCAACTGGAAAAAACAATTCTTATTTATTTGGGGATAAAACAAATTGCTATTTATTATAAACAATAATTAGCCGTATGGTGTTGTGTGAATTTAGAACAGACCAGCTCATCACTTCCCGTGGGGGCCATAAAAGGCGACGAAGGGATAACGAAGCCATTACCACAAGCCTTGAGGAACTGCACCACCACTAAAAAAGTAGTCTTCAACGCACTTGGCTAGTGTGCAGTTTTAAGGGGAGACATTCCTCATGCACAAGACAATGTGCTCCCGTGTTCAGAAGTAGACGATAAAAGGGCTAGTTACAGTGTTAACAATAATAGGAAACGTAAGTTAGAACACATAAGCAATTTAAAAGTCTTCACCAATAAACTAAACAAATATTCATAAAATTAAAAGGCTAAAGTGCACATCAAATAGATTGGTTGACAGTAGGAATTCATAAAATACGTGCAAAGGAATAGTGGCATTTGATCATTACGAAGAGGATGTTTGAGGATCGAGGAAGGATGTATTAAATTAACATCTAATGGAAATATGAACTTTTGTGGACCATACATAGTAAAGTGTGGAATCCGTCTACAACGCCAAAAAATACAGACATATTGATTTATAATAAAAGTTATGTTAAATTTCATAAAGTGCAGTCAACCATTTCAATCTCCAAAATCTCCACATTTAGACTCAAATTAGAACTATTTTATAGAATGTGACAGATGAGTAAACGCTGCACAGTAGACAGTTTCCACCGGACATTAAGCCTGGGATATCCGCGATACATGCCAATATCAGTTCAGAATGACATAGGTTAGCAAGTGCCCAGATGCACTGCCTACATTTGGAGATTTAAAAATGGTTTTTTGAAGAGGTTGGGAATGAAATATTGTGACTGTACATACATTACGAGAATAAAACAAAGTAAAAATTCAATAGTACATTTTACAGTAATCATCTGTCAACATACATAATACATAAAAATTACATATAATTCAAGTGTTAGACAAGCAGATATAATGTCAAAGCAATTTTTATTGTTACTCACTGTTTTTCTTCCCCTTAATATTGAGCTGTATGTCGTAGAAGGTCTCGACGCGTGTACTAGACACGTTCACGTTCTTGCACTTAATGTATGATGTCATCTTGCCTTCGAACAGCCGTGGCACGGTGCCCTCCACGCAAGTGCCCTTCATCTTACTCTCCAACTTGTCCAGAAGTACCTGTGCGATGATATAAAGAAAGAACAGTGTTCATTTAGCCGCAATTACAACACAAAATATTCAGGAGCCGTTGTGTGGGGCCAGTTTTAGAATAGCACCACCCTATCTCATCCTGTGGGTGTCGTTTAAAGGCTGTAAGTGTCGTAAACTTTAAATTTGATTTTCTTGTAATTTGTTCTTTTTTTTTCAAAAAAGTTGAAAAAAAATTGACTCAAAAATTATTTCTCAAACAATTCCTTATTATAGGGTGTTTTTTTATTTCATATAGTCGGGACAAACTCAATAACGGCAGTACTTGACAAACGCTTTTTGCTTGGGAGCACACATTTAGTCACTGCATTATTGCAAAGGATGCATTGAGGTAAATGCCCTTATCGACACAAATTCCTGGTTAAAATATGTCACAATGTGTCGATAAAAAGTGTTTAAATTAAGTTAAACTAATATAAAAAAACAGAGGCCTTTTGGAAATTCAAGAAAACATCTAAAAATCATATGATACAAATGAAATTAAGACATACATATATTAAAATCATATGGTTTATAATTTCAAGAAATTATCTGTAAATATGTTTCATGAATATTATTATTGACAGGTCAGTAGGAACAAGTATGATTTATGTTTACCCTCAAAAATTCTTGTACATCATGCTGCATAAAAGAATCCAGAGTTTCCCAGCCAAAACTCTTAGTCAATTTCTTGGTGCCAACCGGTTTGTCCGAGAACTGTAGCTCGAAGAATACCCTCTGTAGTGCCAATGCGACCGACCTTGAAATAAATAGTCATAGTCATATCATTTATTACTTCATATGGTTACAAGAGCGGTGGTAGCCTTGGAGTATCTATACTCAACTCACATTCGTGTGATTGTGAATTCAAATCCTTGGCCCATACCACTAAGTTTCTACTTAAGTACGGTTTGTTTTAATTGTCACCAGCTCAGCGGTGAGAGAAAACATCGTGAGGAAACCCGCGTGCTCAAGAAATAAAAAAAATCTGGAGTATGTGATCCACCAATCTACACTGGACCCGCATGGTACATGAAGGCCCGAAACCCCCCTGATTTACTAAGAGGCCCGTGCGCTGTAGTGGCATGTTATAGGCTTGATACAAATGGTCACAAAAGATCTTATACTATAATTTGTCCGCGACATGAGCCTTGTAAGGGCACCGCAATAATAATAAAAAAATATAAATATTGGATGGGTCCGTCTGCCGACCTAATTTCATTACTATGGGACGGTGGTCGGAGTCTAACTCGCGTAGGGTTTCTATCGAGTATAGAGGTAAGGCTATATTTTTAAAAAGGGTAGTGTCTAGTACGTCGGGTCGGTGTGTAACATGAGGGTAATGGCCAACCCATTACCCTCATGTTACACATGAGTCAAAGTCTAGTTAGAGCTATAACGTCAAAGTCGAGTTGGTTAATGAATATGTCAAGGCATTGAATGTCCATTGAATATGTTAGTGTTTGGAGTTCAGATCACCTACCAGAAGTTACCTAAATCGAGGAGTGACTCGAGGTCAGTCCTGATCAGTTCTCTATCACGAGGGCAAGTAAATAGATGCCAAAGTGACAGGTGGAAGACCTGTCAAGCTAAGCGGCAGACCGAGGCCTCCATATTAGGCTGTGGAGGCGTGGATATGAGAATGCACTGTAAGGCCCTTCTGTAGTAAATGAGGGTAGCAGATGGTAAAAACAGAATTGTCTTTAACACATCATTGTTCAATCCTACGAGTTGCTCAAAAATTGATAGTAGGTTGGACTATTGGACAAAGTTGGACTACTTGGAAGAACACGAAAAAAGCAGTCTGATGCTTTTTTTAATTATCACAAACATTACGCACTAACACTAGTGTTAGTGCATTTCGAAGTTTAATAATCTATCACTATTAAACCACAATTCCCAAAATCCACAATTTTTACAATAATCAAACAAAAATAAACAATAATAAAATAATCTAAAATCCTTTAGAAATACAATACTAGTTTCGGATGTGAGAATGTCCGCAGGACGAAAGAAAGACGAGATTTGGATCATACACTCCCGGGCACCTGAATCAAGCCAATTTGCATTTTCAGTTTTGATGGCCCGAAGGTTAAAAAAAATGTTTGATCAATCAAAAAGTTTTTATGGAGTTTTGTAACTAGCGGACTAACCATCATTTCAGTAGGCCTTTGTTCCAAATTTGGATTCCAAATACTGAAAAAATTGAGTTCAAGTGTAACAAGTCGTGGTGTCCGCCTTTCTTATGGGGAAGACTTGTATTGGATTATTGAAGAAAACAATGGTTTACCTATAAAAATCGTTTATTCAGTACACTTTGGTACACCTTTTTCCTTCCATCATTATCATACAGCATAATCTTGGATTCGTCAGTGAAGAGAATCTGACTCCATTGACGTTGAGTCCAATGCAAATGTTCGCGCGTAAACTTAAGGCGCGCCATTCGGTGAGCTCGTGTTTGGGCCCATTGGCTGGCTTATGTGGTTTTGTATCACGTTCTTCGAGTCTCATTCTAACAGTCCGAACGCTAACAACCACACCATGAAAGTCTCGAAGCCGTTCAAGGATCTGTACTGAGGTCAGGTGACGATTTCGTAAGGTGATCGTGAAGATAAACCGATCTCGTCTTTCCGTTGTCACTCGGAATCGTGGTCCTACTGGACGGTGAACGAAGCCGCCAGTCTCTAGGTATCGATGGTACCCTCCTTAAATAACAGCAGAAGGGCTTAAATGAAGTTGTGCACTCACATTTTGCGAACTAAGGCCAGAGTGAAGAAGTACCACAGCTTGCGCGGCTACTTCAGGCGCAGTATCCATCATTAAAGGTCAAAATCGGTTCAAATGTCAGGAAAAACAATTTAAGGAAATTGTTATTGAAAAACAACACCATTAAATAAATAAAATCTGCTCCAATTAAAATTTTCTGCTTGCTTATTTTTATCAAAACAATGATCTGACTGCTTTTCTTCTGTGGTTCTTCTTCTAATGTTCATAAATTCAAATTTGGTGCAATAGCACACCAAAATGTTGGTGAATATGCCAACTTCAAAACTGCATAAAATCTTTTTTTTTGACCTAACATTATTTTTATGTTTCCGATATTTATACATAAAAACGCAGTGTGGCTCGATTCAGGTGTCAGGGAATGTATTTATATATATTTATTGTCTGAGAACATTAATCAATTCAAAAATAAGATTGGACCAAAGAGCAAAAAACAGATCTAGACGCATCAGCGCAAGCTACTTGTCTATCAAATGATTAACGTAAAATAAAGGATTATTTTATTTCTAATTCATCGTTAATTAAAATAAAACACTTGATTTTAATCACGATTTAAATCACTCATTCGTCTTCGTGAGTAACCGATTTGAGTAATATGCCATAATCGATTTCGTATCTCACTTTGAATATCCTCTTCAAGTATAATAGTATGAGAAAAGTCTTTCATATTCCCCTCCTGTCCAATTGAAAAAAGTATAATGGCTATAGGGTATAAAAGTATATTGAGAACATCATTATCTCATTATACTCTTTACTATATACTCTCATGTTGAATATTTGTTGCAAAATTTACCTTGTGCTATCGTCGGACTCTGTGGGCATCTTGTACACAGCCTTTCTCAATTGATTTGTGAAGTAAAGTGTTTGCAGCAAAGAATTCATATAACAAGTGGCGCCTTGATTCTTTAAACCTAGAAAAACAAGCAAACGTTTTTAAATTGACTTACAATAATGAAAAATAACTGGAATGGATTAAAAGCAAGATCATTTAACTTTTGAGCCCAATTCTAATTAACCTTTGACATCCTTACAAAAATAAATTATTACAAGAATATTACAAGCTATGTATAATGACTAGTTGTCTTCAATGGAAGTTATGGAAACAATCGCGAATATTTATTCATCCGAAAAATATAGCTTGACTGGGAAATTAAATGTTGTCTTACAAACAAGCCTGTTTAAAATTCAATATTAAATATTGTACATACCAACATATCCAGTGTGTTTCTTAGAATCCCATGAGACACCATGTGGCGCCTCAGCAGTCACATGTACTTCCAGAGTAATGCCTTCATCCTTAAGGTAACCCTTCTCTGGATCCAGAACATCACTCCATGCCATGAAGTGAGAAAATCCCCAGTCATTCTCCTTACTGCAATCAAAAGTAATTAAACATTTTGAATAAGATCTTTTGCTAAACTGCATTTATTTATCTAGTAATATCAATGCTTTAAACTCTGCCTTTGCATATCTGTAAACTAGGGATGGAAAAAAAACTTAATTTATAAAACAAACTGTACAAAATGTTTTAAACATGCGATTCTGTAAGATTTTAAACTTTTGTTATTGTGTTTAAACCTAATAATTGTTATGTAAACGGATGTTATTTATGTACGGATTATGTTATGTAAATGTTCATGTAACTGGACCGAAATATCGGCCGTAATAAATAAATAGTACTTAAACCGTGAGTAAACCGTTCACATAAGAATTATTGTGTACCTACGTTTGAAATCCTTTTTTTTTGGTGATTTTGAACAGGTTATAAAATTATTATGCACCCCGATATTTTCTTTGTAACTTAATCGGTATTATCTACCTTGTATTTCTTAGTTGACTTATTGTAATCGGTATTTCTTATTTGAGATTTAAACAGTGTTTAAAACATGTGATGTAAAACACTTTGTTTTAAACATACCAATTTTGCTGTAAACTAATTCAGCAAGTCTCAAAGAAGCACTTTTTATAAACTGCACAGAAAATCATAGTCTAAATAGCTTAAAGTAGCAATAAAACAGGTAAAAAAAATATGGTTGCATAAATCTTGTTGTAATCATGAAAAAATTATATTTACTTAAATGAAATTACAAACCTGTAGAAAAGATGTTGGATTTTCCTGAAAAATGGCTCGGTATCAGGCTTGTGGGATATTAGCCTCAATTCAGCCATGGCATAACACGACCAACTCGAGGACTCACTCTCTCCATTACATTGAAGGAAGAATCCGAGGGACTTCTGTTGTTGACGGTCTGGGGAGGGAGCCTGGCGCGGCATCACCATTATCTTCCAAGGTAAGTTACGGACGAAACAGGGAGGAGATAACATGGAGTCCTTCAGGTTCCTAAAGTTAGGGACCGTGAATCGGAATGTTGCCTCTGATCTCGCCTCGTCGTCCTCCATTTCGGCGTCTTGCTGCATTTCAAGAAAATAAAATAGAAATTGTCTTTTTAAATCTCAATTTTTATATTAAATGAGTGAGCCCGAATTCTCAAATTGCAAGAAGTTTAAAAATGTGTGCCTTGAAACAGAGATCTAAATTAGCAAATTAGACATTTTACAAATTATTTCAGTTTTTTTTATATTATCTCTATAAATACACTATAGAATAATTTAATACTGAAGAAGAATAATTTCAAATGGTGAATAGATAGCATATGAAACTCTGTTATTACATTACTAATATTTTTAGATTCATGACAACAGATGTCCACATTATCCACAAAACATGGTCATGATGCAGTCATCATTGTTCCCATTACAATGAAATCTCTATGTAGGAATAAAAGCCCTATGTAGTAATAGGAATCTACCAATTTAGTCACATTGTATGCACAATGTAATTATTTTCTTAATACCCAGTTTTTTCATGTATTATATACATATTTATATAAATATTCAACTGTATAATTAAATTAAATAGAGCCAGAGGGGTTATATATTATAACCATAATATTAATTTAATTCATTTTAGTTGTATATTGTAGGAGTATGTTATGTAGTAGTAGTAGTAACATGTGAATAATGACAAATAAACATTTTAAGATAGTGTTAAGCATGTTATTATGTATTACTCACAGGCATGGTGGCAGCTGTAGTGTCGGTTTTCATTACTTCACTCATCACAACCTCACCGTTGGCTCCTTTCATAACAAGGTCCTCAACCCACGTCTTGTCTGTAGCAGTGTCTACAGTCTCTACTGTAATATACATTAAAAATCAATATTACTGGTCTAGAATACCTTGATAATGGTTTTAGTTTGTAGATTCATGCTAAACTTCTGGTATACATTATTACAGTATATTATTGACCAGTGTGCATACACACTGGTCAATAATGTATACTAGCAAATCTACTTCATAATAAGTTATATTAACTAAAAAAGATAAAATAAAACTATTATGTAGCATTATATAATTTGGTAATAGTTTTATGTAACAAACCTACAGATAATTCATCACATGTTGATGCTGTCTATGTATGATAAAGTTGATAAATGAATGCCTTATATAGATATTGAAAATTATAACAATTAAAAACAAACTACAGGTGATGGCTATAAACATTATAGCAGTAACATATGACAAATGCAATCTATACTACCTATAATAACATATTGACTATCAATAATTTTTATACCTTGCAATGCTATATGTACAAATATTATTCACTGTGAATTGAACTATAATAAAATAGAAATAACTATTTGTGGAAATATCTGTCTATTGTTTCAGTGACATTACTTTTTGACATCATTTGACATTTACATTTTACTTATAAATAGTGCACAGCCAGCATGTCTAACATTAAATAAACAAAACTTTTTGTTGAGCACTTTGGATTTGATTTGACAAAACTTGTCTAAAGTGCAAAGGAGTCAGCCATGATAAGTATTAATTAATTTCGATAAGAACACTAATTAGGAGGGGGAGGGTGCACTCTGCAATTTAACAGCCGTTGGGTGCACTCTGCAATTTAACAGCCGTTGGGTGCACTCAACCACCGGCCTCATTCAATTCAACTCCTCTCTCAAAGAAGACTACCTTGAAATGTACTGCATTTCCCAGTCTATCCTATTCCCAAATGTACATATGTGTTTCAATAGTGAGTGAGATATTCCAGAGCACATTCCTATTGCATCCTATTCCTCCTCATTTTTCCAACCCTTTCCCTAAATCCATTTCTACATCTCTAAAGGTAGGCAGTGCAACTGGGGTCTGCCATGATATGTCATTTTGGACTGATGTCGGCATAAGCAGCAGATGTCACAAAGCGAAGTATCCACTTACCACCAGGTTGACTGTATGTTTGTGTGCTGCCTACTTTCTATAAAAAAATCCAACTAGAGTATCTATTAGACTAATTTACTAACATTCTTATTAGTCTGAACCAAAAGTATTGAACAGGTTTGAGATTTGCATAACTGGATCCTCTAAATATCTTATTTGATACAATGATTTAGGTTTTCTCATTTATCACAATATTGTCTAAGATAATTTTTAGATATCAATTTTAAAGATACAAACATAATGTGACAGTACAAATAGATCAATTGTCCAGGGAGTATTCATAATTAATGTTTATATACTTAAAAATGTAATAATGATGATAAATATGTTGTAAGATTAAATTACACAATTTAATCTTGCTGATATAATTTTATATTCATATAATCATTTGTTTATTCATTGTGATGATTGGAGGTAAAGAGGTGTTACCATTGTAAAAGTATGCTTCTCTGTAACCCACCACCCCATGGGCATAAAATGATTTGTCATTATTCATCCATAATGAATAACGTAACTTATAATAAAATCACAATTATTGTATATTTATAGTAATATATTAAAATTAATTATTATTATAAAATTACAAGTTTAAGTGACATTATTGCTTAAATTTATGTATTCTTTATTTTAGTGTGACCATTGATCAAACGAAACAACCTATTTTTTTAATAACTGAAGAAACTACATAATTTTAAATTACTAACAATGTCATTATCCAAGTCAAGGAACTTCTATTTCATTATTGTCAGCAGAGAACCTAAATCACCTTTAAATTGGTGGCTGCTCATTTTGACTTCTATTTTCTTTTTTTCCTTTTTTTATTGCTTTATTCAACTTTGACATTGGCAGAATCAACAGTCTCAATGGCCAGGGGCCCTAAGAAATTGAATTGGAACAAATTTTTGTGAATTTCTATAATTGGTCACTGGCCAATCAACCAAATTGACTGGTCTCAGTGATAATCCTGATATTTCACAGTGCATGAGATAATGTGTAAGTACATAATTTATTTGCAATGTCATCACTGGTGATGAGGTAATGATAACATTATATCAAATACAAAATACCTAGACAAGTTATTCATCATATTATCATACATATTACATGGCTAAAATAAATACATGTTCAACCATATCAGTTGCATAGCCTCTGATATTATCATTTTTAAGACAGAAAATTCAGTGGAATGTATTTTTTAACTAATCTTCAGTACTACTGAATCTGAAATACTTGTAGCTGGATAGCTAGGAAGTTAAGAATAAGGATATTATATAAAAACATTGCTAACTGGAAAAGCTAAGACAAAGAGCAAGTAAGTATTATAAGAACTTAAAATGCATACTGGTGTGGTCTAAAATAACAGTACATACTTATTTCGTTATTTCAGTATTGGATTGGATTTTAGCACACTATCCCCTATCAGTTTATTTTTTATGAAAATTAATATTCCAAAATTCAAGTCCTTACACACAAAAGATCTATCATAGCATAGATAGTATCTCCCAGAATAACCAATCAGTAAAAACAAATAGAAGTGATAGCATAATATATGAAAATGTTGCTAAACTTGCTGGCTGTCTGGTGGTGGATCTATAAGCGGACTGGACACTAACCTTAATTTTGATACCAACCATTTCATTGGATTGAAACTATCCAGACATATGGGACATATTGATAAGCAATGGAAATATGAATGTATTAAAGGCTAACTATAGTCAGTAAATAAAACACAATTGCGAGGTTTGTCTGCTACCCATTCATAATCATTATGAATTAAAATAAAAAATAAAAACTGGAATGAGATGCACAAAAGTGGAAAAGTTTAATTTTCCACTTTAGTGCATCTTAACAACATGCACAAAAGTGCATGCACCAACCATACCTAACATGACAATAACAAATATAAGTGTGTACAAGATGTAAATTTCTCCAAGGTTTTAGTAAAACTATGAGTTCCTGCAATGTAAGTACAATGTATTATGATTTATGTCAATATCATAAAGTTATTTTATGTTATAAACAGAATCACTACCCACTGGTACTAATAATAGTATCTACCAGTAGCAATCAATTTATAGTAAGATACACTAGTACCACAAGAAATAAATCTTATGTAATAAAAAAATATATACTTCAGCATTTGTCTAAACATTACATTTGTCACACATTAATAAAATATGAATGAAATACTTCCAAAATAAAATGGATCTAAAATTAGATTTTTCACTTGTGTATGACAACTTGCAGATTTGGCACAAAGAAAATATCTCAAAGAAAGCTTGTCAGTACTTGAAATGTAAACAAAACAGTAGGTTTCAAGTTATACCATGGAGTAAACAGAATTTTCTCCATGAGTGGTACTTAGATAAGACATAGTTGGATACTCAATCCAATTAGATAGATGGACCTATAAATACATTTGAGGTTAAGTTAAATATTACCAACTTCCAAGTATTTGATATACAAAATAATAAGGAGACTAACAAAACTGTAAATCTAATTCGTAATAATAAAAGAAATATAAATCAAAGATGTAAGATCTATTAGAATCTTCTTAGCACTGCAAAAAAACAGTGGTCGCCGAGGGTTAATTAAGGGTGTCTATGTAATATTGTAAAGACAATGGAGTCACTGACCGTCCTGTGTCTCCATCTCCTCGACCTGGTTCACATTAGTGTCGTGCTGCTGCCCGTCTGGTGCAGGCGTGTGGTTCATATTAGCCGGGCGCGCCACGGGGGACTCTCGCCCGCAACTCTTAGATATTTCCTAAACAAACACACCTTTTTGAACAAAGCACGATACACACAACTAGATTGCACAAGTCACGGTGTCCAAACATTGCACTTCACCTACCTTTAGCGCCAGGGATTTGCTCCCTTTGGATTTACTAAAAATTCGTTGAACGAACTTCAACGAACCCTTCTCATCGACTCTGACACACTGCGTAACGGGGTGCCTATTTTTCTTTGGTGATAGGGTGTTAATTTTCAAAGTGTGTTTACTAGCGGCGCGGCCGATGTCTGCAAATTTTCAACACAAGGACCCAATAGTAATGTACGCTAATAGCACATTCCTAAATTTATAATCATTGCCAGAATTACTTGATCACGTTGTTAAACTGCGGAGTACAAAAATTCGGCAACGTAACCGCACAGGATTTATTTTCGCGAAAATAAACAAAATGGTGGATGATAATTTAATTTCTGGGTTTAGATGTGTGGTGCGGTTTGATCGACGAATGCACCATTTTATCATTCTCTCAGATTCACTGTAGTGTTGTCCTTATTATGGTTTACGACTACGTTTCTCGATTACGGTTTACGGTTAATTTTTAGTATTGTTCGATATTATCATTTTTGTAATAAAAATTATTATAATAGTAATATTTGGTATAATGTTTAGAATTCAAGATATTTCTCAAATAAAATTTGAAAATTCATTTGAAAAATGTACATTCTTGACTGAGTGCGTTAGAAAAAATACTGGCAAGCAATGGCGCTGAACCAACAAAGATGCTAAAAGTCGCACAAAAATGCTTCATTACATTATTTGGAAGTTTAAGCTTAAAATTTATATTTTCTGGTGGATTCGTTAAAAAAAATATTAAATTTTCCTGATGTTTTTATGAACATGTTTATACAAGTTTATTTAAGAAACACGTCATCTACACAATCGCACGAGTGTCGAGGCGAGTCGCGAGACAAGCCGCGAGACCAAAAAGCGCTACACGAATGTGTGCGCTCGTACTACGCCACGCGCCATGCGACTCGGGGTGGTTTGTAGGCAGGAATCAACAGAGCAAGAAGCGCGAACTGACAATATTTTGCAAATATGAGTTGGAGTAATGAGAACATCATAAAATTTTAGAACTATCAAAGTGACTCGTTGATTTGTCATCCAAAGTATTCCCTACATAAAAACCGATTAATATTTATTTATTATATAAGTAGTAGTATCCCTGCCTGCTATGTGCAGGGTACCGGATTCGATTCCTGGTCAGACATTCATTTGTTCAATAAACGGATGTTCGAATATGAGTGGTGTGTTTGTCTTTTTATGTGTGTCTTGAGTAGTCTTGACAAACGAGACAGGATAAATTAATAAAATAAAAAATCCAGCGTATACATATACAGCTTCGACGTCTTCCACTATTACCAGTGTTTAGAATTATTATTGATTTTGTACAATTCCTGCTTATTTCGTAAATTCTTATATATCGAATTTGAAATGAATTTCAACGAACGAAATTGATTACTGGACATTGGCATAAAGTAATACAAGCCTTTATGCCAATGTTCTTAGAATAAAAAAAACTTACCAGGCTGACAGTGACGTAGACGTGACAGTAAATGACAGATTTCATGCTTTTTGAATTGTGTTGATTTTTTAAGTAGAATTTTGTGTATATACTTGCAACTGCAGTATTTTTATAACTTTTAACATTTGTATTTTAAAAGTTGCAGTTAAAAGTTTACATACTAATGTTGCAGTGTTTTTATGTTCTTTAAAGCTTATAGATTATGAAAAAATTATAGGCTCTCACTAACTTGACTAAAAAATAATACAACTAATGCATAATCGATTTGTACAACTGTAATGTTTGTAATGTTTTCAACAAATCATAAAACTATATTTGTTTTGGATCACACGCCATACTTTGGTATATCATCAGAGAATCCTATAGACTTTGATGTTTCGAAAAGCCGGGGCCCTGGCTATGTACCTTTGCCACCGATTTGTAAATCGTTATGGACTTGCAGCGTAGAAGCAGCAGTGGAGTACTGTCGTATTGTTTGGGATTTATTCCCTGAAGGAAAATTGGTAAATGTATACTGTTTAAAGCATTAAATTTTAAAAGATCTTTGCTACCTACTATTACTTTATGTTATAGCTTTTAAATTGCTGTTATTACAGGTTCGATTCGTCGTTAGTGATTCGACTGCTCATCTTTTAAATACATGGGCAGTGACACAGCAAAATTTAACCCACGTAAGTAACTGTTTCTTAAATTTGGCAGTGTAAAAAACACGCTAGATATCCAGCCAAATGAATAGTGCTGTAAAAATGAGTGCTAACCTATTTTTTTTTAATTTGCTCTGCTTTTCCAGTCATAACTTTTATTATTCAGACTAAAATTCCTGCTTTAAATGATCATTAGTATTACAATTCAAGTTTTTAATATTTAATGGTCTTAAGTGCTTGAGGTTAAATGCTCAAGACTAAAACGGTAAAGGATTTTTTAGAAAAAGCAGACATACTATCCACCTGATGTTAAGTGGATACTATTGTCTATAGACAGCTGCGATACATACCAATATCAGTCCAGATCACAAACATTGGGATGCCCCGGATGTGCTGACCAGATTTAGAAATGGATTGGAGAAAGGGTTGGGAAAATTGGGAGCTATAGGATGGGATGGGAATGGGCTCTGGCATATCTCACACACTACCAAAACATGTATGTACATTGGGGAAATACGATACAGTACAGTAGGAAATGCAGTACATTTCATGGTAGTCTTCTGTGAGAGGGGTATCATATCATGGCCAATTGAGTGCAACTAATGGCTGTGAGAACGCAGAATGCTGTGTAAATGTAGGGTGAGAACCCTACAAGCTCTGACTTAGTGCTCAACTGCTGATGTTTACAACAATACAAATGAGGCTTTCTTTGAGGAGTTAGGAACCTAATCTGAAATCCTGATTTGACTTAAACAGGTTATGCATTTGCCTTAGATTCAACTATGTACACAACCACTGCTATTGTTTATCTACTTACCATCTTACCACATGTCTATTAATATTTGATAAGATATTCAATATAATTTTTCAGATCTTAAATGGGCTGTGTTTAGTGGGTCCTGTGCGTCGAGGAGCTGGTGGAGATGTGGTGGGGCTATGTGCTGCAATAGAGGCTCTCGGTGAGCCTTCACCCACACAGGCCTCACGGCCTGCCACTGAGAGACATTTTCAAAATTGGTATTTGTTCAGTATTATTATAATTACTAACTGTGCCCACAACTTTGTACACATAGATGTTAGATTATGTGTGGTTTGTTTGATTCCAGTGGGAACTATAAAATAAATCTGAATAAAAATCCCTCTAAATGTCAACTCAGTACATAACTAAAAACTGCTAAGTTCCATTAAAATTCATCCAGTGGTTTTTGTGTGATCTGCATTCAGACAGACAGTCAAAAATTCCAAAAATTTTGTTTTCCACTTCATATCACTCATACTTTGCATTGCAGACTTTTTCAATAAAATATTAGATGCATAGATAGAGCTTTGTTACGATTTATTATATGTATTAGTGTCCCATGACATTGCAGGGAATTATTTTTTATGAAACCAGATAAGCATACTCTCTTTTTTTTCACTTTGTCCTATACGCATACTCTCTTTTTTTTCACTTTGTCCTAATTACTCCATTATGAAATATTATTGCCTTAGATAATGAGAAACCCTGCGTACTTGATGTCAAACTTACAACTTGAGAATTTGTACTGAGGTAAATACAGATACATTAAGAAAACATTGGCCATCGGCTAATTCAGAAGCACATGAATGTGTCATCCATGTCTATGCAATAAAGTATCTCACAATAGATGCTACCCTCTAGCATGGAAAACATGGCACAGACTAGTTTTTGTTTTGTGCTGTGGCTGAACTATTAACAACCATTTATTTATTTATCATATGGTACACACAAATGATAAAAATAGTTACAAAAGAAGATACATACAGGAGGCGTGATTGTCCATTTCTTTGTTTTATTTGTTTATCTTCTCTTACTGCGGTCTGACTTACATGGTGACATGATGGCTCCACTGAAACCCATTTCTGTGATTCACTGCAACTTATGCTAGAGCCCATCTCCGGCATCGCCCTACACATTGGCACAATTATACTTCCTACTGTACTGCATATATATTATATACTGTGTATTATTCTGTGTATACTTTTTCCATCTTGTTTGTCTTTATTTTTGATGTTACAAATTATTGTTTCGTTGTGTTGTCCGGAATAAAGCATTGTCTGTTGTCTAATAAAGTATGCAGTTAGAGGTATGGTAATTCATAGACGTGCATGACGCGTTCAGGTGTTTCCGGATTAGCCGATGGACAATGTTTTCGTAATGTATCTGTCTGTACTATGGATTGACTTAATAATTCATGTAGTTTTGTAAAATAAAACACCAATTGGTTCAAATCGTATATTTATTATAATTTTTATTTTAAAAAATCAATTATTGAGCATAATACAGTACACGCGTCGATCTTGTGTCGACCTAAATAAGTGTATTCGCGACTTTGTGTCAATATCCCGTTGTCTAGTAAAGTAGCAAGATGTCCCGTGACTGAGGAGGAAATCTTGTTACTTTAGCTCTGTCATAGAAGGACCTTAAAGCACAAGAAAAAAAGAAAATTTTTGGGTTCTTCTTTGGAATTTACCCATTGCTTGAGAAGTTTGGATGGCAAACACATTCCTATTGAGAAACTTCCTAATACAGGATCAAGCAACTTTAATTACAAATCTTATTATTCTATTGTGCATGCCGCACTGATGCTGATGGATTATCTATTTTCATTGAAACAGGATACCCTGGAAGAAACAGTGACGGTGGAATTCCATCAAGATTTTGATTGAAAATAAGATTCTTAACTTGCCTCCCCCATCAAAATTACCAAATGATGAAGAAAAAAACGTTTTTTCCATATTACGTTGTTGATTATGAAGCGTTTCCATTAAAAATGTCCCATCATACCATACAGAACGTGGTTAAAATTGTAAAAGCAATATATGTTATACACAATTATGTTCGTCAAAGCGAGTGTTGAATGCACCACTCAAGAGTTCGATATTACCAATGTGAATAATGGCTTAATTCCTGAAAACTTGCCATTATTTTATTACACCTCAGGCCTCACTTCCACGGGAGTACAATTACTGTGTATAACTAATTATTACTTATCTGAACAAAGAATATATTATTTTGTTCCTTCGCCATAGCTCTCGACGCGATTCACAGGATATTTAGGTCGCATGCGACTGGAACTACAAGTCGCGCGGAACTGGTATCCAACGCGTCGCGTCGAGAGCGAGTGGAGTCGACGTGTGTACTAACATACCCGAAAATGTATGGCGGAAACTTCCAAGTGACTCGTATGATACTCAAATCGAATGCAAGTCGACACGTGGACGAAGGATCTAAGCGCGCATCTAAGTATGCAAGTACTGACACGTTTCGATGCAAGTCGGCTTGGTTTGCCGTAGTCATGAAATTTGATTTACGTGTTTTGATATAAGACAAAAAAATAAGTGGGTATGCGTTAAAAAAAATACTTTGAATTTTTTGGGACACCCTAATACGATTCTTGTTTGCTTTCGAGGTCCTATTAGCGAATCCAGGTCTCATCACAGATCATTATTCTTAAGATAATCTCTTCCTCTCTATGTTTAATCATGTTCAAAAATGCCTCGCTACTTTCGACGCGTCGTCGTTGGTTGTTAAACTGCGTCAGTATTCGGGCACCCCACTAGCGCTCACATTAGACATTTCCATATGTTCATGAATAATGACATGAACTCGTTCCTTGCTAATGTGAATATCCCCCGCTATCTCCTACTGCTTAATTTTCATACAGATTTTTTATAGTGACGGTAAGTGGTTGCTGCCGCCTATCGAAGCCTACATTTATTTGACTCAACCGTTATTTTCTTTCCAGTGGGCGCATAATATGCATAACAAGTGCGAGAGATGATGATTCTATCAGAAGTCTTGCAGAAATTGCTCTCAACACCTTAATGCAGCAAAACAAGAAGGCTTCCATGGCTCAGCCCTCTACTAGTACAGAGACATCTACCACCACGCAGTGAGTATAATTTTAAATTTTTCACATTAACATTATATAATAAACTAGCCCGACAATGGCATTACCCATAAACTACAAGTTTTAATGATTGCTTCAAATCTCTTGTCTTTTTTAACTATTAGGACTTTAAAGAAGTTGGTAGGTGAGAAGGAATTGTAAGTAAAATTAAATTTGATCAGCATTTATTAATATGGAGTTAAATGATTAAAAAAAAGATATTTCATTATCTATGAATGGGCCCATACACACGAATAGAGAAAAGAAAAGAGAGAAAAAGTAAATTTTTCATCATGTATAGAATTTTGTTTCATTACATAAAATTCTTTAAAATACAATATTTTCGTGTGTACGAGTAGCTACGGCGTCAATATTCGTTTATCTTTGCAACACTACAGATTTTTCGTAAGTACACAGACCATAAAGACCAATTCATTTTCAAAAGTAGAAAAATTACATTTACAGAAAATATATTCAGGAATAAAATTAATATGAATACCAATTGTACTGAATAACAATCACTACCAATATAAAAAATCACAAGTACGATGAACATATAATAAGAACAGCTGATAAGAAGAATATAATAAGAAAAATGATTGTCGCAGCTTGTAATTTCTGGCACCAATTCGATTTTGCACTTGCTCTCATATTTCTTGACTTCATTAATGAAAACACCACACTCAAATACAATAATGAAATCAATACTATCATCACTGTTACCACTTTGATTTCTGCTAATATTCTATCATAACATTTTCCTAATTTTGGTGTTAATCGTAGGACAGTTTCATATACAGGCAAACCCCAGGCGAAGAGACGAACTTTCAAATATTTTCTTTCAACTTGCTTATTAAACACTGCGACCATGTCCTGGTAAAATAATGCAGTCATAATTAGTATCCAGAAAACGAATGAAGACGAAACACATTACTATAAAATATGCATGAATTTCAGAGATTCACAGTAAGTTAAACACCTTGAACAAAAACGAGTTAAAGGAAATAAAGCTTGTGATTATAAAGTTCATATGAACATAATTCTTGATTCCGCGCCATTTCAGAATGAAAATCTATGACAATAAAGCTATTATACTGTTTACTATACACAAAACAAAAGGAAATAAGCTAATGATGCCCATAAATATTACAAGTGGTAATAAACTGCTATTTTTCTTCTGTTAAGTTATGTAACATATCACAGTTTTCCATATTTTGCTATCTATATACTGAGTTTTTGTTGAGAATCCAAATATACAGTGTCAAATGCCAAAATATAGTAAATAATTCAACATGTGTATTAAAAAAATGCATTGAAGATTAAAGTTAATTAATTTAGAAACGTTGATAATAATATGTAGGTACATACTGATGGTTAATTTGTACGGACGGTTCTGTTAGAATAATGGGGATGCTTATTTATTATGTACACATTTAGGGGGTAGGATTTAGAGGTTTGTCAATAACATCTTAGAAACACCTGTATTGTATATTGTTACATTTCGCAAAATGTTTTATCAGTTATCAAAATCAATGTTAACTGTACATTAATGTGATAGCGATATGTGTTTTCTATTACAATAGTTATTTATCACGGCTTCTTTTGTTGTTCGTACTCGTATTGTACACCAACTGAAGCTAAAAAAATACTTAAACAATAAACAAGTGCGTTACAAAATCTGAAACACAACATATTATGTTTAGGGTCTAAACATGGTGTGGGAGATTTGTCATTACACGACAAGGCGACAATACCCTGCCTTAGAATGAGAGATGCGTTTCGGTACATTTAGAAAAGACGTTCCCGTCTTCTGGTGTATTTGGCGCCCTTGATTTTTGTTCTATTTGTATGAGATGTAGCTCTCAACTGCTTATCTTTGTAAAATATACAGTATACGGGGTTAAATAAGAAATATCTGCACCCTCTTAACATTAAATTAAAATCATTAAAACTAATTCGACTGCTCCATTCTACAACACTGGATGGGGTTAGGCACCGTCTATAGTTAAATGAATCTCTTTTGTTTTGTACCTTTGTTTGAACCTGTATTTTTTTATAAAAAAATAATATAAATAGTTTTTAGAAAATACATCTTTTCTTTTTTAAATCAGCCATTTTTACACAATAATAATATAAGTCTTGAAATAGGCATGATGACGGATTTTGAAATCCGCTTCTATAATGTAGATTCGCGTATACTGTTTCCGAAAATAACATTATTTCAGCAATAAAATAAGTTTTAAGGCTAATTATGCATTTTTTTTCTATCTACTTTGAATTATGCGCGAAAACACTCGCAGGTGTCATGGCGTCGCTTGTGACGTCACACCTAAGTAAACGTTGCATTGTGTTTACGCTCAACGAAGAAAGTCAACTAAATATTGCTTATTTTGTGTGTTAAAAATGAATTCCAAAGTTTACAAGTGGTGTGCGGTCCCTCTGTGCAAGAACACATCAATAGCAACACCTAACAAATTGTTTGTTTATGTTCCAAACAAGAAAATAATGAGAGATAAGTGGCTTAAGCTCGCACGACGCGAACCAGCAGATGTAGTTACGAATTCACCAATTTATTTTTGTGAAGACCACTTTGATGTAAGTATTTACTATAGATTGATAGGTACGTAACTCAAAATCTTTGTTTGAGACGAAACACTTAAGTATTTGTTGATAAGCAAATTATTGAGGTTATATTTGTTTTGGTCTTTATTATCAATTATCATTCATGTTATCAATTTTAATGGACCACTTGTTCTCCTTTCAGCTGCCAAATGATATGGAAAATTATATGCAGTATCATTTGATGGGGTCGGTGTCACGAGTGCTTATGAAACCAGGATGTATTCCCAAAAAATTTGAATGCCAACCAGATAGAAAAACACGATCTAACACTACAGAACGACCATATATACGTAAGAAACGAAAGATTATGGTTCTTGAAGAATGTGCAAAGGAAATGGAAGAAAGTAGTATGGTTACAGAACATTTTGTAGGAATTGCATCTGGAAGTTCAGGTACATATTTTTCAAGATTTATATTATTTCATGCTTTAACGGGATTTAATGCAACAAGAAAGTTTAAAATGATATTATGGAATTTAACAAAATAATGACACAAGTTGGTAATTTATTTGGATGTTTATTACCTTTGATTGTATCTACCTATCCTGTTTATTGTGTCAATCAAAATCAACAGCGGAAATAATGTGGCTTTCAAAAGGGTATATTTTATTATACTGTTACACATTGTTACTTTATCTATTCTATCACCATGTAAAGAAACATATAAGTAATTTAATAAGATATTTTTTTTACAGTTCAGCATAATCTTGAAGAAACTCAAGTGATATCAAAAATGATAGATAAATCAATTCAAGTACATATGACAAAAAAATTCAGAAGTAAAGCTAGCCAAACACAAGTCAAATTGATAAGTCAGATGACATCGCCATTGAAGATGCACTTGCATTCTGTCTCTACATCTCCATTTAAAACCAGTGATTGTGTTAATAGTAACCCATCAAGACCCAGTGTAAGTGTATTGGGAAGAACATTTAGAAAAGAAGACAAATCGGATAGTGATACTTCTTATACTCCCTCTGTAATTCACTCAGAATCATCACCATCAGCAAAATCTCTCCAAATAGAGTCTGCTTCTGACTGCAGCGAGATGATAGAAGATGATAAAAAACGAGAGGCTTTAAGAATTTTAGAATGTACATTGAAGAAAATCACAAATAATCCACGTTCTTACATTGGAGTTCCTATAAGCTGTTACTACTTGATTAATTTGATTCAAGAGCAGACCAATATCCCCTCTAACCATATTTTATTGTGTTTAAAAAAAATTAGATTAAATAATTCATTCCGTGAACTCGCTGATGACTTTGCCATGGATACAACTTATGCAAGCAAAATATTTTTTAAAAATATACCTATATTAGCAAGTGTAATACGTTCTTTCATTGTAAAACTAGACAATGAAATGATTAAAAGAAATTTACCTATGGCTTTTAGGCATAAATATAACAAAGTAAGCTGTATAATAGATTGTATGGAGATTGAAGTGCAAAAGCCTTCAAAGGCATTAAATCAAGCTCTTTCTTGGTCAGATTACAAAAAAGCCAACACAATTAAGTATCTTGTATCTTGTACACCAAATGGTTTAGTGAACTATATTTCACCGGGTTATGGAGGACGAATAACAGACACGTGTTTAGTAGAATCCTGTGACTTTATAAAGTGTTTGCAACAGGGTATGTGTGTAATGGCTGATAGAGGGTTCAAACATGTGGAAGTGTATTTACGTAAGATAGGAGTGCTATTAGTACGGCCTCCAAGTGTCGTATCTGGAGCTAAACTGTCTAAAACTGAAGCTAAGGAAACTAAACAAATAGCCAGCTTGAGAATTCACGTTGAGCGGGTCATTAGACGTTTACGAGAATTTAATATGATAAAACCACATGCTTGTCTTAACTTAAGTTTGGTCAAAGTTCTTGATGATGTAGTAACAATAGCGTGTGGTTTAATTAACCTACAAGGTTCTATTATTAAATAAATAGAAACAAGAAATTTCTGCATTTTTATTTACTACTCTGTACTTTTATATAATAATGGATATACATAGGATTTCCAGAATTTAATTATAGTTTTAAGAAAATCAGATATGTATTCTTCATCAAATGTTACACATAAAATTTCTACATTTTTATTTGTGCTGTAGTTAGAATCGGCCACACAAAAAAAACACTTTTTTAGTCCACTCAAATACATTTGAATCTGCATCTGGGCGTAGCATTTCATAGTCGGTTTCCCATTTTTTATATAATTGAGATGAGTTTTTTCACTCATGGGGCACTTAATCTCAATAATGCTATCTTCACAAATGCCATCAGGTGAACCAGCTATCATTGGATAGTTTTTGGATATTATTAGTCCAGAACTCTTAATTTTCTTCCCCAGCTTCATACCAACTGTCTCCCGCACTGCATCCTCTAAACTTCTACCTCGTTTCATGGCTAGTGTGTCTGGGATTTTCCCCCCCATGATAAGTGATATCAGTATGCCATCATCTTTTTGGCACCGACTGACTTCATAAGCCCTAGATGCTGTAATCCGGCCATATCTTAATTCGTACCAAAGGCTATTTTTGTACTGGTTTCTAGTCTCCTTTTCAATTTCATTTATAATTCCATCAGTCAAATTGATTTTATCTAAAAATATGTCACAGCATTTTTCTCTATACTTCAGCACAAGTTGGTGCATTGATGCACTAAGTAAGTCATTACAAATATAACCTGGTTGATACCTCAGTACTTCACAGTTACTAAGATTTCTCTTTTGGCCTTCTTCTAAAAATTTTTCTAGCACTGTGGGATTAGATGGTAAGTTAGAACTGCCGTTTGATAAGTCCTTTGCTGTTATAAATTTCAGGGTAGTGCCAACTCTGGACAGTTTAGATTTCAGCCAATAACATTGTATTTCAGTACAAGATGGTTCTTCGCTTCTGCGATGGACCCACATAAGGAGCGCTATGGCATGCTTGCAGCCCCCTTGAGCAGCAACACAATCGTGGCATTGAACAAATGTTACCTTTTCTTCGTCTTCATCAACTATCAATGTAACTGCATATAACGTTGCATGGACTTTGTGTTCCGGGCAAATTTTGCATTTCACAATGCAAATTTTACCTTCACGTTTAAGTTGCACGTAACTTATAGCATCATCACCATATGATGATCGCGAGGTCCTAAAATAAATAAAATTGATTAGATTAATATTACAGACGTAGTAAAATAAACAATTGACATTACATGTTAAATTTATAGGTGTAGATGTGTTTCTAAATATGTAAGTTTACACATTCATTGCATGTGGAGTTATTTCAAATATTTTCTTAAAAGTACTTAGTAGTAAAAATAGTATGGCTTTCTTTAGCTGCGAGTAATACTATGTTAGCTAACACCAAAAATAACCTATGTATGACATAGTGTTAAAAAGGCTTGTGTAATTTAAATTATAGTTAGCACTAAAGATTAATAAAAATGTACTTACAAGGAAGTTTTCACATTTCGAAATTCAGATGAGCAAAAGTCTTTATTTGATGCAAGAAACTCTCCCAACATTAACAAATCAATTCTGGGCAAATTAGAGCTATTTGCCTTAATAAAACCTTGTTCCATTGTTGATTCTTGTATGTTATGTTTTTATCACAAAAGCTCTAATAAACAACAAATGATTTAACTAAATAAATTTTACCGAAATCAATCGAAGTTCAAGCTACACGGTAATGTTTAATTAGGTGTGACGTCATTCGCTCTGATTGGTGTTTTAGTTAAGATGGCCGAATGCAGTATTTTATACTTCTATTTTATTGAAAATATTATTAATCTCAATGTTTACATTAAAACTGGTTAATTTATTAGAATTCTTTCAACATATGTTTTTCTCTAACATCATTTATTCTTTAATTCTTTAATACTGTCATCATGCCTATTGCTTGGATTGTGCCAAAATTTCAAATCGAATGTAAGTATTTCCAAATTTGAATTTCGTTCAAATGTCAATAAACGGCTGAGATATCACATTTGAATTCGGAAATTCTATAAATTTACAAAATGCAAAAATTGACGATTTCATTAATTATCAATATTGAATGAATTTTCTTTTGAGTAAACTCAGTTACTCATCAGAGGTGATTGGCATATATTTTCGATCACAATTGGTTTCATGAGGATATATTATCGTTTTTAATTTTCTAGAACACTTATTGGGGATGCGCCGCAGGCCTTGTAGAAAAATAATACAAAAGAAGGCAGACAAAAGAATTATAACAAAATTATTATTGGAAATATCAGGTTCAGCACAGGTCGTAGAATAAAAATTGTTATTTTTAATATTAATAATAAAACTTTATTTCAGAAATTAATCATTCCATATATTATAAGGTCCTACAAAAATAGTGTGTAATATTTTAATATACTGTTGGCCTATAATACACCGCCTGCTTGGAATATCTCTTTCTCAACTGTTTGACAACGTTACGTATTTTTTCGCTCCCCCCGTCCTCGGCAAGTCATAGACGACCCCGACGACCCAATTACTGCTATCGATGCGGTTCTTACACTACACTCTCAGGCTACACATATACGCCGTCTCCGCCGGCGGAGACGAGGACGTCCCCCTCGTTACACCATGAACACACACCGGCCTTCAGCCAACACTTTTACCAGGTATCGACACGTATCTGGGCGCTTCTCACCGACTCGCGATCCCGCGGTACCCTCCCAAAACAACGCGCTAAGCCGAAGTCGGTTCCCTTCGCCGGTCTACCGGCGGGGAGCCCTTATTATCGTTGCTGCACACACTTTTTGCTCCGGTTGAGCGCCTTCTGCGCTAGCCCTAAACCATACATGTCCGGTGACTCTTGAAAGGCCATTAGAGCCACAAGAATTTAGCCAGCCGAAAAAAAACAAAATTTTTTCGCTTCACACGGTAGCTTAGACTTTTAGGTAGGTAGGTAGCATAAAAATATTTTTATTTTTGTGTAAAAAGGTGTTGAATTTTAAACGTTTGTTTTCACGAAAGAAATTCCGTATTAATAGGGTGCGGGTATTTTTTTTATTTAATCCTGTATATTTGATTCCTGAGCTAATTTCAAGATGTAAAGGTTCAACAAATCTTAAAGGGCTTAAAGAAGCCAAGGTGTATCTATTTGTAACTAGCATTCGTAAGTTGGAATCCCTGTCCCAACCGATGCGTTTCTAGTTATGTACAGATTTTTCAATTATCACTAGCTACGTGGTGATGGAAAATATCCTGTTGGATATTCTTACATTTTAATAACACAATTAAGATTTTATATTCTAAATCAAACAATACACAAACAAACGCGCCGACACGTCGAATAGGAATAAAGGGTAAACAAATACCTTTATTATACGCGTTCAGAGCCGATTTAGAATATAAAATGTGTACAAAACGCGAAATTAATGATATTGTACGTCAAATTGATTGAGACTTAACTTAAAAATGTTGAAATTTGCATTTGTTGGTATCCAAATATATATTGTATCTCTGGATTACAGTGTTTTGCATAGGACATTATATAATGTACAGCATGTTCGATAGAACCGCCCATGTTAAGTGCTAGTCCGACACTTGATTTATTTTCAATATCAAATCTTAAAACTGCACAATTGCACACGCTACACAACGTAAACTTGCCGAAAGACTTAAGCTAGGCATGTGGCTCATACATAATACATATGTGGCTCATACATAATTTACAATAAAATTTTCAATTATGTTTATTATAAGTTTACTTAACTAAATATCTATGTTTTTCATTGCAGGTCTTTAGTAGTTCATTACTGTCAACTAGTGATCATAAACGTAACACCTGAGAAGGCAGACACTAAGGTCAACAATCTAGCACTTACAGAGGTAAATACATTACGCTACACATACAAGTATATTACCATACCATACTATTAACCTCTCTTCCTCTGTCCTGTCCAGAGACGGCTGGCTATTGGGACTGTCTGGCGACGAACCTTTATTGTGGTCGTACACGCCCCAGTAAGGCGAGAAGTGTTACATGGAGAGAAATGAAAGAAATTTGTAGGGAGTGAAGAAAGTGCATGCCGGAAAGAGCCTAGTCATGCACATTGTCTTGTGCTCGAGGGATGTATGGCCTTAATACGGCACGCTGCCCAAGTTCATTCATTTAGAAATGGTATAGTTCCTCAGAGCTTGTGGGGGCTTTATTATCTCTTAGTCGTTACGACACCCACGGTAAGAGATGGAATGGTGCTATTCTAAAGCCGGCCGACACCAAAGCTAAAATTAAAAAATAAACAGTGACGTTTACATGTAATATGATTGTAATTGTACAATAATTTCAGATGGGCGGTGGTCTGATGGGCGTGGAAGTGATAGTGTCCCGTGCGGGCGCTTTGGCAAATTTACTTGGCCGATTGGTTCTACCACACTATAGGCTGGCCACCACTACAGTCACCGGAATACCTATGAAGGTAGATACATTAGATTTTTTTTCAAGTTTTCATGAATACTATTAATACCATCCACCATCCACCCAGTGCTGGATGTTCAACTAAATATTATCTTATCAAAGTGATCAAAAGAATCTAAGTGGCGTATTGGCTATGCTTACATATTTTACTTTTCTCGATGTTACGAGCTGATTGCTATAAATGTATTTAATTCGTTTAATTATGTTTCATTTGTATTGTATTTATTGTGCCTTCGTTGAAATACCTACAGTATAACAATTTTATGCATGGTATGGTATTTACTGTGTATTATTATTATTTAGAATTTATTTTTTGGTTTATTCATTATATGACGTTATCACGGTAAAGGGGATCATTTTTTATATAATGCTCTATCTTAAAGATCAGACACTAAAGTGTGTTTTTGACAAAACACATTTTTAAAACAACGAAATTTTGAGGAAGAAGTCTTGTCCAAAGTTTAGTGAAAAAGTACCCTGTTGTCTGTCGGTTGTATGCCGTTGTCAGTCATGTCTCCTGTTTCTTGTGATTATATTATTAATATCTGTATTCATATGAAACTAATTGATTTTAAATGCTTTTCAAAAATGTATGGAGAGACATGTCAACAATTTACTAAACTTTATAACAATTTGTTATTTTTTTTTTATGTTTTATTATTTCATATACTACTTACAATATACATCTTACCCTTTCTCCAAATCCATTCCTATATCTCCAAAGGTAGGCAGCGCATCCGGGGGCGTGCCAACGTTTGTCATTTTGGATTAATGTTGGCATGTATCGCGGATGTCTATGGGCGACAGTATCCACTTACCATCAGGTGAACCGTATGCTCGTCTGCTGCCTTAGTCCATAACAATAAAAAATATACATTATTGCTGACATACAAATATTACATACAATACATTATATACATACATTGTCTCCCGCCCAAAGATATTATAAAGTTATATATTTATATCTCTCATCGCACCTCTCCATGTATCTCTCAGTTTATCCGGAGGGTTAGCGTTAGCGAATTAAATTCGCCTTTTGTGCGATACTGTGCAATAAAGCTTGTTAAATATATAAATAAAGTGTACTCATTTTCTTCTAGGAAGAACAAAACGCGAGCTCAAGTGCCAACTATGATGTGGAGATAATACACTCAGCGGAAGCTCATGCGGGATTAAGAGCGTCGCAGACTGCCGCTGAGGCCGCCGAATCGGTACGTAATTTAAAGTTGTGAAATGAGTATAACATGTGTATATCTCAACCTGTAACCAGGGTCGCTATAATCCACAAGGCGGAATGGGGGATTTCGCAATTTTCTGTACGTTTTATTCGTTGCACGTTCGGTTGGTCGACAACTGTTCCAAAACATAAAGCTAAAACTAGAAGCACTCGTACCCTTTTCGTAAAAAAATGTAAAACATGTCTTATTTTCTCCTTATTAAATTCCATTTTAAAATGTGAAAAGATGAAACGTTTAACTCGTAGTTTCCAATTTGCCGCCATTACAAAAAAGTGAGCTGTCAAACGGTATATATCACTTTCCCGCCAGTGATCAGTGTGACCAGAAATATGGCGCGCTAGTCGTACGTTCAAAAAGTCCGCGAACTTTTCCCGAGTACCTATTATATCACGCTTATATTTCACTAAAAAATATTTTAGAGAAACTAGTTATATTTTACTAAAATATCGTTTTAGGGAGTGTGTGTGTGGGTGCGTGGGAGGTACTGGTGTTGGCATATATGGCGGATGTCGCAGGGCCACAATAGCCACTTACTATCAGGACTAGTACCACTACCGGGGCTGTTTGCTCGTCTGCCGCCTTCTCTCTGTAATAGAAATAATAAAATTAATGTTCCTATTGCGGAGATGAGTGCTTTTGTAGGACTCTATATATGTGTGCGTTTTACGTAGGTAGTGCTGCGTTGGTGGACGCCGCGGGGCGCAGAGGGGGGCGCGGGCGGGTGTGGGGGCCCGCTGTGGCGCGTGACGCCCGCCGACGTCGCGTCGCGACCCTCCGCGTGCCTCGTCAACTTCCTGCTCAACGGGCGCTCCGTCACCCTGGAGGTGCCCAGGTAAGCACTTTATGTATACATGAGTAAAATTCATATTACAATGTACGGTAACTGTAACCAACCCATGTATCGTCCACTGTTGGACATGCATATTGTCTTGTGCATAACGGATGTATGACCTTAAAACGGCACGCGGACTAAACAATTTGGTGAGTCCACTGTTTTAGAGGTAGTGTAGTTCCTCGGGGGTTATGGTGGCGGCTTGTCCCTTAGTCTTCTTTTGCGCCACCCACGAGAAGAGATGGTGTGTGCTACTCTAAAGCCGGCCGTCACAACACGACAGTCAATTAACTATTTGACTGTTTTTAAATAATAATAATTAATTTAAATTGAATTAAATTTTCACCACGAATAAAATGTTGAACCTGCTTAAAGAATTTTGTGCGAAGGTCACAAAAGACGACTGTGCGAAAGTAATTGCAAAAACAAGAATAATAATTTTGGATGACTGACCGCGACAATAGGATCGATTCCATAATTGTCAATGAAATGATTATTGAAATAACTGATAGCGACGACGATAGCAGTAATTCACGTGATTTTGATTCAGAATAGTGTAAAATACTCAATAAAACCTATTTTAACCACAAGGGCATTTTTTTATTTCCATATTCCCTATTCTATCACATCAACGAATGTATTATCATTATATCTGTTAACAAAAGTATTTAATGCTACTGCTACGGTTTTCTATAGTCACATCACTAGTTACATTAGTCTGACATTATGTCAAATCGGTAATCTGTCGACGGCGTATCTATAAACACCATACATGTATCTGCATTTTTTTTTGTTACGAGTATTTTCGTGTTTCATATCCGCCATATTGGATTTAAAGTGACGTCATATAGCCTATTGTTACGCGGAATATCAAGACGAATCCAACGACACCTCATTTGTTAAAATGTGATGAGTAGAGCTGTGATCAAATAAGAGCTACGAACAGACGAACATATATACATACAAACATAGACTCTTAAAATCGTAACCCCCCCTTTGGCTTTGTCGTAGTCAAACATTGCTCATCATGTTTTACCAAATTCTCCAATTAATTTGAAATAACATTCTGTTTAATATGTTTATTTTATTCTCTAGTTAAATAAATAAAGTTTTATTCGACCGCCTAAGTAGCACATTGCGTATTTTTTCACTAAAATAACAATGTACCACTAGTCTACATCGCAATACGATATCGTTAAACGAAAAATTACATATGTATTTTTGTTTGTCAGAGCGAGCGGCTCAATGCACCTATGTGTAGTTTATCCACACTTCCACACTAATACTATTATATTTCTAACTAGCGACCCGCCCTCACTTCGCTTTGGTTTATTAAATTTAAAACAATCGGAATAAGATATTTTCCCGAGGTAAAATGGAGCCTATATTTGGCGTCTTGGCCAAAACTTGTTTTGGCGTCTTTTGCTCTAATAAAGACCCCCCCCATATTAGTTTTATTTTCAATATCTATAATGTACAAACATCGGCCTGTTACAATTTTATTATATGTATAGATTATAAATCCGAAAATATGTTTGTTACGTCTTCTCGACTAAACTACTGAATCGATCAATTAAATCTGGAGGCGAATTAACGAGATCCGGAGAAGGATATAGGATACTTCTTATCCCAGTTATTTTTTCAAAGGAAGCCAATTATTTATTTATTTAACACTTTATTGCTAAAAATACAATAGGCGGGCTTGTGTTCCAGCCGTCTAGAATCTGCTAGGGGAGGCCTGTGCCCTACAGTGGGATGTTAAATTCTGATATCGGTATTGTGTTTCAGCCCATTACTTTTAAAACACTGTCTACGTGAACGAAACTACTAGCAAGTCTTCAATAAACATATAATATAAACAGGTACACCATTTTGAAAAAGCTATTTAAAATCGTATTTGCAGTAGGAAAAGTGGCAGCAATCGCGCGGCATCGCACGTGTTAGCCGCGCAGGGTGGTGAGCTGTGGATTGGCGCAGTGGGCGGTCGATCCGTGTATGACGACCCGCCCGCACTCTCGGAAGGCGCGGGGGGACGCGTCACAGACTACAGGTAACTAATACTTATATACCTAACAGGAAGAGCCAGTGACAGTGGGGAATGCAATTTGTGAATACGCGCAGTCGGCGCGTGTTTCCGCCCGCGCTCCTTGTGCGCGGACGGACGGACGTGTCACAAACTATAGGTGACTAGTACTTACCACTACCAATGACCACTTACCACTTAGGTGACCACTTACCAGGATGAGCCATTAGTTTCACGATGTCGCTAGTGTTGACAACAAACTGCATCGGCGTGGTCGGCAGGCGGACGCGTCACACATCACAAATGAATAGTACTTACCTATTTAACAGGATGACCCAGTGGTTTCATGATGTCGTTAGCGGTGATAAGTTGTGGATCGGCGTGGTTGGCGGGTGGATACGTCACAAACTACAGGTGATCAGTACTTACCTACCTAGCAGGACGAACCGGTATTTTCACGATGTCTCTAGGGTTGACAACAAGCTATGGATTGGCGCCGTCGGTGGCCGATCTGTGTATGACGACCCAGCCGCGTTCTCCGAGGTTCTCCGAGCCGTAACGCTTCCGCAGCGGTTACAGACTATTTAAATGACTATTAACTATTAGACTATTTAAATAGTCATTTAATTATTTAATATTTTATGTATCTCTTCCAATAGACAACATCATACGTAATTTGTACGTTTCTTGAATTTTGTGTTTGTTGTTGTTTACTGTCAACCAAAAAAAAAACCATTGTTTACTGTCATTTTGTCGCCGGCAATGGTAGAAAATGCCGAACGCATAAATAAATATAATTATTTTTGAAGGATAAAAGAGTTCGGCGCGCTAATGCAACAAAATAGAGTGCACCCTTTGCGCGGTGCGGGCGCAAACACTCGCGCGCGGGCGAGGTTGCAGCGGCACTCCACCTACTGGCCGTTGACTATCTCTTCCACTCTCGTATTCAACCTGGGATCGGTGAGTTTGAGACTTGATGTTAAACTTTTATATATTTATATAATTACGATCTAATGATTTTGAGACGATTTAAGTTTGGCGACCAGAACCACAACTTAAAAGTATTTGTTTCGACGTTATCAGTTTATTAAATTAAATGTAATAATATAATGCCTTGCTAAAAATTAAAGAAAAGCACGAGAATAAATGGGAAAAGGGAAGGAAAATATTGAAGGATTAAGTCGTTTTTTTCTCTCTCAACATCACCGAAACGGTTCGGTTCAGAAAATCCAGTAGAAAGAGCTTAAAAACTGAATCTTGTATAATTACCGAATATCTGGAAAAATTTCCAGATAATCGGTTTTGGGGACAACATTTCATTAGCGCATATTTTATTATTTATTATTTTATTGATATTTTATTATTTCATATCGGCATTGAGACATGTGGCATTACGGATAACTAACTAACGGAACTAAGGATTTTCCTTTACCTTTATGTTACACTGAATCATTAATATATATATAAACTATAAAACCGATATCATCGTGTCGAAACAGCAAAAATTGAAAGCGGTGACAATGCCGCATTCGTATGTTTATTCAGGTAATGGAGCCACTAACTAGGCTGGTGGTACAGGAGACGCTAACAGATGACGAAGTGGACACTTGTAGGGGCGTGTTGGTGTCGCTGCTCAGTATGGAATCGCGACACGAGTTCCCTGCAACGCAACTGCCGCCCAACATGAGGTATGTTTCACTATCTACCCATACATATAATAAAATCGTAACAGATTTTATTTTAAATATTGTATTTAAAAAAAATATCTTTTATGTATCTCTATTGAACGATACAGAACTAAAAACAGATTTTTTGTCTGTCTGAACGCGCATCACGCAAAAACAACTAGACGGATTTTATTGAAACTTGGTACAGATAGCTTATGTGCCAGGTTAACGTTTAGGGTACTTTTTATTCCAGATCGATTATAGAGTTCTCACGGGAATTATAGTTTTTACGCGATCAAAGTCGCTGGCACCGCTAGTATTTTATTATGTGTGCTATATATAGCACACATAGTATTCTAAGGCTAAGATGTAAAGAAGAGAAATTATTCAATGAGCAACGGGAAATTAATGGTAGCAAACAAAGTGGATTAGGTTTGGGTTTTATATAAGGACAATAAAGAAATAGGATTCTCCGTCGACTTTGTGATGATATTCTTAACAATTTAAATTATTTAATTCCGTTGTTTAAAACTAGGTTGTTGATCATCATTCGCTGATCTGATCATTAAGTACTCATCATCTGCAGCTCGTATCCTATCACTACTAATTACAGATGTTTACAATTTAGCGGTCCGGAGTCTAGTGGCGTAATCGCGCAATATATATCTTCTATAACGCAGTCTAGTCTATAGATGTCACTGTGTCGCTATAGTCTATAGAACCGTTAATACAGAAACGAACAATTGAACAATTCAAATATTGAAACCTTATCAATATATGTGATCCTGACCTAATGTTGTTTTTATACTAATGGCCCTATTGGACCAAATTGGTCACTGAACAGTGACTGGTCTATAGTGACAGAATGCAATTAAAACTCATTACTTTAAAAACCTGATCGGTGAACAGTGTAAAAATTTGCAGTATATATGTAACATTTGCAGAGGTAAGTCAGTGGGTCGCCGAGAGGAACAGTGGCGCCAAGTGTGGGGTGAACTGGAAGCGTTAGTGCGTGCACACGCAGGCTCGCCCGCGCACCGAGCGCTCTTGCGCACGCTACTGGAGTGCCGCGCGCATAATCACGGCGACGGTGAGTACCTATTGTCATTATTATTATACGAGTGATGATTTTCGGGTTGGCAAGGTGAATGGTAAAAAAGGTAAAATATGCTAAGGAGAAAAAGCTAGTAACATTTTTAAGGAAAGCATAAGAATGTTCGGAAATTAAAAATTAACAAAGATAATAAACTAAAGCTATTCCTTGTGTTTCAGTTAAAACTCCAAGTTTTTAGCTTGATTTTAAATTAATGAAAATTATACCAACATTTGTTGTATAATATATTCTGGAATGTCATCAAAATGCACTTGTGCCTTTTTTCTAAGGAAGTCCTTAAACACTTTCCGCTCTTTTATTTGTTTTTCTCTTCATGAAACGGACATGACATAACGTATGTGATAGGACAAGCAATAACAGGGGAGCCGTATACGTGTGTAGAAAGAATAATATAGGCAATGATGTTTTGCTCTCCGACAAATAGAATGAGGTGCACGAATATCTCGAGCATATAAACTTCCGTGATTGAATCGATATTTTGTTATTATTATCAATGTTGAAGATTGGTCTGGGATCATGTTAAAATTTTAGGGCAAGGAAGAACGCTTCATTGTCACAGCCGCTGAGCGCATTCGACTGACCACACATCACCCTCTCATAGAATACTACCGTTAAATGTAGCATTTCCGATATTATTCCCCAATGTATACGTACGTGTTTCGGTAGCGAGTGTGATATACCAGAACCCATTCCCTCCCTATAATATCCTTACCCATCTTCCCAACCCTTTCTCCAAATCCATTTAGCCCACTTTCCTTATTTTTTAAAATAGGAAGGTTTAAAATCTTAACCTATTTTTACAAAAACAACATTTCTTTAAGAACATACAAAAATGTACAAAAACTATTAGAACTTAACGCTTATCATGCGTCTAGACGTAACGTCTCGTGTTACGTTTTGTTAACGCTGCATTATGACGTCATTGCAAATAATGTCCCTACGTAGGTTAGCTGTTAATAAAACTTACAAGTTTTAAAAGAAATGGCGATACTTATACAAAAAACAAAACGAAAGATGATTTTTTTCTATAATATAAACATACAAATTGCAACATTTAATTATAACAATAATGATAAAAAAATAGAATTAAAATAAAAGGCTTTTGACGCGACCACGTAAACTAAGTCAGCTATAACACTGTTCAATCCATGTCACTGTGTCGCTACATCCATTCCTAAATCTCCTAAGATAGGCAGCCCATCCGGAGGCGTACCAACATTCACCATTCTGGACTGACGATGACATGTATCGCAGATGTCCATGAGCTACAGTATCCACTTACCACCAGGTGGACTGTCTGCTTTTCTGCTACCGTCTTTCTATAAAATAAAAAATCTGTACAAGCCTTGGGACGCTAACAATCACAATCACAGGAAGATCCTCCACTACGATTCTATAATTTAGCTCTGCAAACCTTATAGAATTCTCTAACACTTTCCAGGTGACAATCGAGCAACAGTGATCCGAGCGACCACAGACTCTCCCTTATCTCCAGTCGCAGGCAACGGCAGTAACTCCACTGGCGATGTGTGGGCTCAAAGGAATGCTCTAGAAGCCTTGTTAGGTCCACCGAGACCTCCACGAAGACCTGACTTCGCTGGAAGAATGGCAGCTGGCAACCGAGTAGCTACATTGTACCAGCATTTACAGCAAGACGTTGAAGCACAACATTGAATCATTGATCATCTATGAGCTCTAGAGAATCTAGAATCCTCTTGACCGTTGAGGTCTTGTGAAAGTGACTACCCACAAGACGTTAAAACAAACATTGAGTTGACATAAGTGTACATGTATCAGCCTTTAATGTCCACTGCAGGCCATAGGCCTCACCTTGTAAATCACTAGGGGTTTCGGGCCGTTATCGACCAGGCGGGCCCAGTGCGGATTGGTGAATACACATACTCCAGATTTGTTATTTCTGGGGCATGCGGTATTCCTCACAATGTTTTCCTCTCACCGCCGAGCTAGTGACAATTTTTAAAATTCTGTACAATACTCGAGAACATGAAAAAGCCATCGTGCATCGTCTACTTTCATTAATTCTTAGTCCCCTTTTCGCAATTACACGAAACATAATTAGTTGTCTTTGAGACAGTATACGAGTAGGTACGTCACGTTCAATTACGAATATTTATATAGATCAGTTGTAACATAAATTACAAAATAATTATGGCACCACGTGATTTTAAAAGAGGGAAGAATATTCATTCATAAGCTCAGTAAGTTACTTAATTGAAGAAAATCGTTTCTTCAAATAAAAAAGAATATAATTTTTAATAGTCATGTTTCAAAAAGTTTATTTTGAACCTGATATCATTATGCAATATATTATACCAAATTCGTCTATATAACCCTTAAGAATACTTATAGAATAGAGATTCATGCTACAAATGATTTACGATTAAGTATTCTTATTGGATTTCATTGTCACACTTAGTTGATTAAAATCACACTTGTAGATCTATATAAATCAACGCAAATTCATGTTTAATTTGAATTTAGAATATCGATTCAAATAATGTTCTTTAAAAACTTTACTTATTCACAATCCACAATAACAAGTGACACATGTGACAACAATGCGGAACGTTATTGCAGTTATCATAAAGTATGTATTCAATAATTTAAAAAGGGCTTTTAAATTTTTCATTCATTTAGTATAGGTTCGTGAATAAACGAACAGCGCCGGCTCTAGCTCATGTAGCGCCCGGGTGCAGAGCGCCCTCTAGTAGGCGTTTTGAACTCTTTGGAGGTGTCGCGAGCGGCGCTCGGCGCCCCCTAAGACCCTGCGCCCGTGTGCACCGCACCCCCTGCACCATAGGTAAAGCTGGCACTGAATTCAGCGCTCGACAGGCGCCCCCGGGCGCGGGACGCCCGGGGTGCACCGCTCCCCTTGCACCCCCTGGTAAAGACGGCCCTGTAAACGAAGATACCTTTTTCATATTCTCGAGTATTGTACTTAAGTAGAAACTCAGTGGTACGGGCCGAGGATTCGAACTCACGATCACACGAATGTGAGCCGAGTATAGCTACCCCTAGGCGATCACCGCTCCAAGTGTATGAATTTGTAAATAAATGACTGATTACATTTTCATTATTTCTGATATTTTGCGATTAATTTATAATAATTCAGTGTGCAATCAGATCTTGATTAGTGGAGGAGCGCTAGGTAAAAAGGGGTGTTATCTTGGAATCGTTCAAATTATATATGGAACATGACATCGTTCAAATGTCCGCCGCGGCTTCTCACGGTAGCACGGATCTGAGGGGTCTAATTTTCAATGACTCTGCCGCATAAATCCGGCTGAATTTGAGCGATAGCCTGGGTTATGTTGGCTTTGAGGGCATCGGTCGATTGCGGCTTATTGGCATAGACCTGAGACTTCAGAAAACCCCACAAGAAAAAGTGTAGCTGGGTCAAATCGCACGATCTGGTGGCAAATTCACGTCACTTCTGCGAGAGATAACCATACCCTGAAATCGTTCATGCAGAATGTCCATCGTGGCGCTCGCTGTGTGACACGTAGCGCCGTCCTGCTGGAACCACATGTCGTCCACGTCCATATCGTTCAATTCGGGCCAAAATAAATTGGTTATCATTGATCTGTACCGCTCGCCGTTGACGGTGAAGGCCTCGCCAACGTCGTTTTCGAAAAAGCACGGACCAATGGCGCCGCCGCACAGTGGGACAGAACCGTGCGTACCGTCTCAAAAATCTGTAACTTTTTTGTTGATTGAAGTAAATCGCTGAAATTTGGTATGTAGTGTCTCCAGAGTACATACAATCCAATAATGAATGTATCATTGTCAAATGTTTAATAAATAATATAAAATAAAATAAAACAAAATAAAAATGTATTATTTTAATATTAAACCATGGTTTGGTTAACTTATTGAATTATAATTTTACAGTTTTATGATATTAATAAACCTATTTTATGTTATTTTATATTACATATGAATCTTACATTTAAATAAATGACAAATATATAATAACCCACTCCAAAAATATGTTTTACAAATAATGTACGAAATTATTTCGATTTAAATAGCTAAGAGGTTCTTAGCTTCCTCTAACAATTTCTTGGATATAGTGACTGATGGTTTTCTGATACTTGATATATAAGGATCTGACGTAAATAGAAGACCATGAAATACGTCTTCGTTTGTTGCGGACCTAGAGCATTTTCTAGCATGATGCAATCTGAATTTTTTGTAATTTTTATTACGCGATTCTTGGGCATCCTCAGATAAATGACCAATGGGCAGAACAGCAAAATGTCTTATTATACTTTCCCCATGTATTAAGATTTTATGTACTGAAGAAGGCATATTATACCACATATATTTTGTTACGTACAGTTGTGCGGTTGCACGAGTATATTCACCAATTTTTCTGGATTTACAGCAATACCGGATGCCATGGTTTGCAGAATAACATAGAACCTTTTAATAAGTTCCTCGTCAACCCCTGTAATTTCTGAAGCGCAGTAGTAGTTCTCAAAAAAACGCCGAGCTGTATTGCCGTCATTACTGTTTCCACTTCCTTGTCGGGGCTTATCAACGTGCAATCCCATCCGGCTTCGAAACAAACTTTGTACAAGCTTTTTCTTGTCTTCTTTACTTTTTTTATCTTCCGAAGTTCTCGCAGCCCATTTTTGAAATGAAAGGTTATATGAAATATGTAAAATTAGCTCCATGCACCTGATCCACGCGTGTAACGTAGACAAACCGTATTCGTAAGCATTTATATTATCTGGCTTTGATGCAATCTTCTCCAAATTATTCATTTCACTTGGCTTAGCCCCACACACTGTACATACAGCTCCAGAACTTGTGTCAGTAAGAACTTGTGTAACTTTTCCATCCACCATAGTTAGAAATAGATCGTGACTTATTTCAATTACCTGCGTCTCCTTGTGGTATCTTTGATGTTTGCAAATTATTAATTTGACCCCGAATATCACCAACCACTGATCGGGTTTTCTCGGGCGTTTCTTTTGCAAGTTCCATCAGGATTGGTCGGCAATAACGAATAGAAGAACAAGCCGGATTTTGCCAAATTATCTCATGTGTTTCTGTGTCAGTCAGCTTTATTGGTACCAAAGACGCTATAAATAAGTTTGTATCTGAGACTAAGTCACTCTCATCTGTTAAAACTTGTTTATATTCGCTTTGCCCCGATGAACCATCACATCCCCACTTGGTAAACAATTTAAGAGATTTTCTTCTTGGGTTGTAAACATTTTCAATCTTTAAGATGCGAGCACAAGTGTGATCCAGCAAATCTTGTAGATTTACTTTAGCACTTATATCGGTTATTTGAATGCTGGATAGTGGAGGATAACACAGTTTTATGGCGTTCGTCAGTATATTATATGATGGCAATATGTCGAAGTTTTTGTTAATCAAACTTGCTCGAAGAAATCCGTATTGTGATTTCGAAAGATCTAAATCTGCAAACATACTTAAAGCTTCATCCACCGTAAAATCTGTTCCATTGCGACTTTCATGCAATAAATTTTCCTTCATGATCCTTTTTTCATTTCTTTCACAATTCCGCATCATTGAAACAACAGTAGCTTCTTCGATTTCTCCTTCAGCCCGCAATCCTTGAACGTATGCATTATGTATATACTCGAGTCCATATTCTTGTACCAATTCCATATTCTTTCTTTTTTTCGATTTCTCTGATAGATCTTCATAAGACTTTGGTGGACGTCCACGTTTTTCAGATGTTGTAGGTGTAATATCCATCGGTGCTTCTTCTAATTGTACCTTAAATTCACCGTCTAACCACGATATATTATTACTAAAGAAACGTTCTTTAGTTCGGTTAGATTTGGTCCACCGATCGTTAAACGCTGTTATAAGCGTTTTTTGAATACGTTTCACAATTAATTCACTTTTTTCAGACGACAAATGGTGGTGTTGTTCTAAGTATTTTTGAATATCTTCTGATTTTGTTCCATGGCCAATAAAAAATTAGCATAATACTCGTCGAGGCACAACAAATTCACTCATTTTGTTTTTATTATTAACTACTTTTTTTTTACCGAGGTTGGTGAAGACTATATTATGTTAAAGCACACTAAAGTACTGGTAAATGACAACGTAAATCAATAACTTTTATACTGAAATTTCGTGTGAAAAAATATTACTATCTAGTGTCATTATCAAGTTCCTAACCACTAACTATGAAGGTGGTTAGTAGTAGGTAGGTACTGATAATGTACACTAACAACTATAACTAGATACCACTTGCTCCCTTTTCCTTCACCGCGATAGAGAAATACATAAACTATATGAGAAACATGTAATTCACACAGTGATAACAAAACATTAACCACATCTGACCGCACGATAAAAAAAATATACTACATACTAATACATTACCCAAAACTCCCACTTTACCTAAAGATTGAGTAAATAGATAATATTGTTTAAGAAAAAAAGGTCAAAATAAATATCCAAAAATCTCATTAATCAGAACTAAAATAATTTTTGGAATATTTTGTATTTTCTCCCCATTAGCCATTTTTAGTTTCATTTCAAGGGGGGGAGATTCGGGCACTCAATTTTTTTTGCCCTACCTTTAACATTAGCTGCTCTATACGATGCTATCAAAATTACGACATGGGCAGACACCGCTAACTGTCAAAAGTCTATGCAAAGTTTCTAATAAGGATAGAATATTAGGTCCTGAAATAAAAATTCTTTACCTCCCCAGGTTTCACATAATGGTTCACTTAAATTATTTTTAAATAGAGTACTTCATCACCATTCTAACCATATATCACACTTACAAATTTGCTGGTAAAGTAATGCAAATATGACCATGTAAACTGGTGGAATTGTGTTCTACATAATTGACATAATTTTGAGCGTCAACTTGCAAGCCTTATTCTAATACAAAAAATGAGAAATAGTGTATTTCAACTGCTATATAATATGCATTGAACATTCAGTTAGACATATGCATTAACAAAATATTCAATATAGAACATTACGAAAAGCTATTTTTGAGACGGTACGCACGGTTCTGTCCCACTGTGCGCCGGCCCAAAATCCGCACCAAACAGTAACTTTTTGTGGATGCATTGCCACCTGGTGAACCTCGTGTGGGTTGGCGTCGTCCCATATACGGCAATTTTATTTCTTTACATAGCCATTCATCCAAAAATGCGCCTTGTCGCTAAAGATGATTTTTCGGCCAAAATTGGGGTCCTCCTCCAAACGCTCCGAAACCCAGTCAGCGAACAAACGGCGTTGTCTATGGACATTAACTTTGAGCTCCTGGGTTAGTTGGATCTTGTACGGGTGCAGATCCAAGTCCCGACGCAAAATTCGCCAAGTTGAAGTCTGCGAAAAGCTGAGTTCTTGTGCACGGCGAGGAATTGACTGCCTCGGGTACTCCTGCACACTTTCACGGACAGCGGCGATGTTCTCGGCCGATCTGACGTTCCTTTGACGTACGGGTGTTGGCTGGCTGATTGTTTACCGAACCGACCGTCTCAAAGTCAAAGTGGCCCTTCAAAGTCGACTCTCCAACGTTTGGTGGCCAACAAACGTTGGAGAGTCGACTTTGAAGGGCCACCGCGTGTGCCGTAAAAATGGGCGCAACGTTTGCACTAACGAACACTCATTTTGGTAATAAAGTTTATCATTTGGACGTGCTGCTCAATCGTGTAACTTGCCATGGTGATTTGGAATCAGTGAGTGAATAATAAACAACAGATTTGACAGACGGCGCCAAAACAAAATGGCCGCCACAGGCTGTCAACATCGACCCGTCCCTATTGGAAAACCCTTTAGTTTGCGGCTGACTGTTTGCCTCCCATATATTTTAGATGGAGCGTTCATGCAACGCGTACTGTACGCAGTTTGCGGCGTTTCGCTTGCCGACTCATTCAGTCGGCAGCCGATTTGCAGCGAAAGTACCGTAGCTCACTCGACATCATTGAACTTGAGTTTGCATCATTGACTTATACGTATGCATCCAATTTGCAGCTCAGTCAACTAGCCGACAGTCGGCCGCAAATTATTTTTGCCTAATGGATCCGAAGCCTTAAACAAAATATAATTATGTATCTACGTATTTAGACATTTCATAAGAAATTACATTAATTTGAGAGCCCAAAGCCTGTAAAAATGTGATGGAAAATTAACAGTTCAAATCTAATTATCTAGCGACCGACCGATTGGCGCAATTAGCAGTGACCCTCCTTGCTGTGCAAAAGGTCCCGGTTCGATTCCCGGTCGGTACATATATTTGTTAAAAAAAAATTACGTAAACAGAAGTGGGCCTCTTCAAAGGTCAAAGACGCAAGCGAGCTAGAACCGGGTGCGTTCAAGGACAAAAACATAAGTCAACGAACGTGGATAGTGCTATGCACTGTACAAGTAAAAAACATCACTATCTCTAATGTAATAAAAAAAAACATGAAATGAACCTTATTTTTTAATTAGATAATTAATAGTTTTAGTGTACTAAATGCCATATTAAAATATTTCACACTATTTTCGTAAAACCTTATATGTCGTGCAGAAATGTGCTTGCGTCTTCTATAATATTCATGTGGGTAATGATTGGATAAGGTAGGGCAGTGTAAAATAAATTTAAAAAAAGGCTCCATTATAAAATTAATATTTTATATTTGTTCAATAAAAACTACATTGTGGGCCCGTGTGCCCGGCGCCCGGGTAACACGTCCTTTGTATTATCTTGTTTCATATAAACTCTGCGGGCAGACTGTGTCATAAGGCAAAGGTGAGTGGCCGGCGCGGGCCGGCCCTTCAAGGCATCTGGTCGGTCTTGCGGCAAGTAAACCCCCCACCCTTCTGTCCCTTTTACCCCCCCCCCCCTCGCCGCCTCTACGTACCACTATTGGAATGTCACGCGGGATGCGAACCTCAACACATACAGATTATTACTTACTAACCAAGACAAATGAAACGTGCCACTATAAAATAAATACTTTAAACTCGTTAAGACTCATTTAGTCAAGGAGTCTCTCGAACGGGTGCAAGAGAGAATATCGGTAAAAAGTTAGTATAAACAACTGTTATCGTCATTTGATCACTGTTATTATAGTTTGGTCGCATCTGAGAATCGTATACAATAATCTCGCCCGTACCGTTCAAGAAACTCCCCTCATGTTAAGCTGTTATCACTTCAATAAGAATAAATGGACTTGAAGTATCAAGTCTATTTACCTACCTTCTTTTGCAACTTGTATGAAACTGGCAACATCTAGACCTTTCAACACGGTTATTTCAAACTTTTTAGCGCATTTATGAAGTTAGCTCCTCATTTTTTTAGTCATACTTTTTAAAACTAATAACTTGCATAATTGAGTTCCTGTTAAATTATTCCATAATTTATACTTTAATTTCAATAAATTTTACATTTATCATTTGATCCGTGCATTAATAAAGTACCGGCCAATCGAGCGTTCGCACAAATAAACTCCCTTGCAGAGCTCATTATCAACTTATTTAACAAGCGGTTAGGTAGTGCCAACCGCAAATATAACGCTGTAGAACAAACCTATTCAATCGGTTAGAGCAACGAAAATGAACTAACATCAATGCAATCTCGTTTTACGAACGCAAAAACCTATGTCGGCGAACGCCCGGTTGGCGAATGCTTTAAAACTATAGAGTAATTATAATTAGGTACAAAAGAAATAATAACTATCAAGACGTTTATGGTCCACTATAAATTCAACTTACTATTCAACAAATGTTGTCACGTCAAAAATTTTGATAGTACCATAGTGTCACGTTTCGCTTGCGCAACTTTAATGACCCCCGCCGTAAGCCACTCCGAAAATACACTCACGGAAAATATTGTACAATCTCATACTCTCGAGTGCGCCCGCGGCGCGAGTCCAGCCCATCCAAAACATTATCCCTATAAAACTTACAAAATCGTTCGGTACCTTAAACTTAACACTAGTTAAAATTAAACGGAATTGAAAAATAAATTACCTAGGTACAATATTTTAGTCTAGTAAGCTATATATATAGGCGCACGAGGGGCGTTTGGTGGGGTGCGCTGTCAGTGCGTGGCTTCTCGAAGTTTCTTGGCGACCGGCGGCGCCGGCGCGTCTGATGAGTCGCCCAGGGAATTCTCTTCAGCTGAACTCGCTTCTTCTAGTTGTCTGCAACAAATAAAGCTTCATTTCAATTACAGTTTTATTAATTTACTAGCGATGCGTGCGACTTCGTTCGCGTGAATTTTATAATCGATTTGAATAAAAAAGTACCCTAAATGTTACCCGGCACATAATCTAAACTATACATACAAAGTTTCATTAAAAACGGGCAAGTAGATTTTACGTGATGCGCGTTCAGACCGACAAAAATTCTAAAAATGGTTGTTTTGGGCCTACTATCAAATTTTGTTACATAAACTAAACAAAAAAAAGATTATTAAATTCTATTAGCAATTCTAATGTATAAAAGTACTTATTTATGAAATATCAAACTTTACATTTAAATAAATAAGTTTAACCCTAGGATGGTAACACATTTTAGTGCAGCGTAAATGGTAACAGGGGTGACAGGTCACCCCAATTGATGATTTATAAAATAAACCACAATTTATATGAAAAATATTTTTATTATTAATTAAACAAACAAAAGGGACTCTCTTCTTGAGATCAATCAGTATTTAAACACAGTTAGCATAATAAAATAAAAATTTAGTGTCTTAGACACAATCTAAACAAATTTCTTTGCAATGTTCAGGGCAAGCGGGCCTTTTACATTTTGTGCAAAAAAAATTGACTTTTTTATAATTTTTTCCTAGGCATGAGCCACACCTAGCTTGCTTCTGCAATTTGGCTGGTGGTTCGCCTACAACAACCTCTTCGGTTATATTTAGAATCGCACGTATATTACTTGATATTTCACGAGGTAAATTTGACAGTAAACGGCGATTCATATGTGGTTCAGCCAACTGCAGCGCCAATTTTTTCAGGAAATAACCTCTGAATTTATTGGCTGGTGTGTTGGGGTGCTTGGTCTCTAGGTACAGTATCATTGCATTGATACCTGCTTGATCTAGCATTCCAAAGAAGAATCTGAGAGGCCATCGTCGTGTGCCTCTAGCAATCGAGTAGTTGTGTATCATTTTATCAATCGACGCCTCCATTTGTCGCATTGTAGTCGTCAATTATGACAGGTTTGCTTGTTTATGGATTTATTTCTTCTTTATTGTGCATGGTTAACAACAATATAACTGACTTGTTAATCTTTGGAGTAAACGAGACCAACGTTTTCTCACAGTCAAATGCAAATTGAGAAGACAAAGCTGATTTGTTCTTGTTTGGTATCTCACATTTATTTTTACGTAAAGTCCCAATACAGTGGTACGTCATCTTCAATAGAGCCGGAAATAATATCGTCTTCTGACACATACATGGAAATGTTATCCTCACATTCTGAAGCCCCCTCATATTCCAGCACATTAATTTCACCTTCATTATCTTCAGCAATATCATTCAAATAACGTTCAATCTCTTCATCGTTAAGAAAAGCCATTGAAAGCTGAAAAAAGCATTAACTCGTTTGGCATACAAAAACAAAAATACACACGTAAATAGTAACAGGGGTGACGCAACACCCCACACGTACCTGTAACTGTAACGGTGTTCTTCTACTGCCAATGCGCAACGGCTACTGATTACACTCGAAAAGACTAGAGAATACGTGAAATATTAGAGCGAGACAACAAATCACTTTCGCAATATCGGTGCGTGATGTTGGTCTGGGGTGTTGAGACACCCCTGTTACCATCCTAGGGTTAATGTTGAAAGTTTCTAGTCTCGAAAAACTAGAAAAAGAACCATTTACACTGTTAACCGTTAAATATAGTGTTAACATACAAGTATATTATCGTGGCTCTTATTTCAAATTTCATGAGTCACCTGATCACTCTCCCTGATTTGTATTCACAGTATTTGACAGTTTCCGAAATGCGTATGTATTACGATTTCCAATTATAGATAAAACCAAAACCCACGTCAACAATAATATTCCCGATTCATTACAAAGTAAGATAAATATAGGCTTTAGAATAATTGTGGTGTGAATGTGGTGGGGAGTTCATTCGCGCCTGTTGTAACGGCAACGTGACACGTCGTTACGTTTTCTATTGACATTAATTAATAGAAGAGACGGTAAAAAGGAGAGCGCTGGAGCTCCGTGTTATATTAGTGCTATTAAATCATAACCGTTTTAGACTCGAGCTTTTAACTACAAGGATTTAAGACCATCAAACATTTAAGACTTGGACTATAATGCTTTATTAGCGTTCGTTAAGCGCTCGAGCGTCAAACGGTCAACGCTCGTTTTTATAATATTATATGATAGACAAAGAGACTTAAATCTCTTGCCGCCAAAAACAAGTAATAAAGGTGTTTGTTACCGTTTGCCGGTGGGCGTGCTGAGCGCAGAGTCGGAGTTGTAGGGCGAGGCGGGTGTGGCGGGCGTGGACGGAGACGCGGGCTTCGCGTCCAGCGAGTCCTCCGTGCACGATGTCGTTGTGTCCTCGTTTACCGAGTCCACGCCCAGTTTACCTGCAACAAATTGATTAAACACCTAAAGCACATTCTTGAAGACCGATTAGTCTAGTTTGCAGCGCAAAATGTTTCAGTAACCAGTAGGACACGATTTTTTATGCCTAGTCGGCTTCCAGAGGTAAATTATAATTATTTATAAAAAAAAAGATTAACCCCACGGCCGGCTGACACCCACGATAGCCTTGCCGGTGGTGTCAGAGTTTAGGTAACCTAAACTGATAACATAAAGAGTTGTTAAAACCACGAAATATATTTATTTATTTTTATCGAATGTCGTGACCCCGGAAATAGTTGCACTATTTAGTACACATGAAATTACTCATATTGTTGGATTTTCTAGCAATTTCAATAGCAAAAAAATATTTTTAAAGATGTTGTTTTGAGTTCTGTATGATTTTATTAAAAAAATATTACATGTACAGACACGGCTCTATCACAATTTTATGCGTAGATCTGTATGGGAAGCTTTAAGCATTAAAATAATGGTTCGATAGAGTACATATACAATTTAATAAAGTATACCTAAGTCTACAAATAGGATTGATTTTATTACATTTTTATGTATTACCCTGTTAGGAATGGTCTTTTGCAGGATTCTGATCCCTTTTTTCCCGGGTTCTATCTTACAGAACAGTTATATGCAGTGCAAAACACGTACATACGTTCTGTAAGCATTTTGCATTACCGTGGCACATTTGAGTCAGTAAACAAACAACCATCCCCACATCAAGTCCACATTCCGCGTTATTCTTACGTGACTACGTCATTAATTATACTCGTCTTAAGTCTTTATTTTCTTTTCTTATCAAGTTTCTGTATACTGTCCGGACAGTACATCGTTTTGGATCTTCGAAAAGGGTTCTCGCGAGTGCAAATGAATCTCAAAGTCAATTTGTGTTAAAGTTAGGTAAAGTCAATTTGTGTTAAAGTGAGGTGAACTAGCGGGATTTCAGTGATTAACAAGGATCTCTATCAAGGAAAGTCGGTGAGCACGCGAGGCTCACCTACCAGACAAGCAGCCAAAGTAAGATCTTTCTGTTTTTTTCCTCTTCTCATCAAAAAGAAACATGTATTGAAACATGATATTCACCACTACACATCTTTCACCATTTTATCTTTTCAGGCCCGGGAGCATGTACCTACAGTGCAAATCACGTAATCGTTTTGTATTACCGTGGCGCATTTGAGTCAGTACGCAAACAACCATCGCCACATCAAGTCCATTCCGCGTTATTCTAAGTGACGTAATTATTATAATAAACTCAATCACATTTCTTTACGTCTCTATTTTCTTTTCTTATCAAGTTCATTTACCTTTATGCACGACTTTTTATGTTGTTTAGAATTTTCTACCTTAGTTTGTTATAAATTTAATTTACTAAATTTACTTTAATTTACTTGCGTTTGTCGATTAGGTGGTGTTTCCTGATTCTGTTTTAGGTGATTTAGGTCACAAAGGTTAAGCGACACTAACTCCAAAAATAACGAGACTAGAAGAACTGTTTATGTCATTATCATTACCTACTTAAAAGGCAAAAAACAAACTTACTAAAGCAGTAAAAATCATGTTAATACGATATTTAGGCGAATTTATATGATTCCTGTAAAATCATCACAATGTCGCTTATCCCATTTCTCCTTTCAAGCGTCGATATCTACTCTCACCCTTTTAGTTGACCTAATTTGATCGGCCTCGGCGATTCAACATCCTTCAACAAGGAAAATATCAAACGTCTACACAGTAATCGCTTTACCTGGTTAATTGCATTTGACGTGATTAAATTGACCACCCTTGGAAGATCAAATTGCACGTCGGTCACAATTGATTCATTTAAAGGCATGCAAGCTGAAGTGGACGTCAATTGCAATATTAATATTTCGATAGCGGGTATGGTGACGACAAGGTCTTATATTAGCATACAAGTATAGTACACATCAAAATTTTCTAAGCCTAAAATTAACTAAAAACGAACGATCGGCAGATAAATGCGTTATAATGCGACTGATTCTGTGTAGTTTCCGCATAAAAATGTGACAGATTTTTATATGTACTCGTACAAACCACAGAAGTGTGGTTTGTAAATATAAAAATACTTCATTAATTATTCTGTGGTACAAACAGTAGTACGATTCTTTTTGTGACGAATTTCAACACAAGTTTGTTAAATTATGGCGCGGAATAAAGTCACGTTAGATTTTGTAATCATTTGGTCTTTATGCTTACGGCGTACGTATTCACAGTAGTACGTGTTATTTGAGTGGTTGTGCGATTTTGGCCTAGCTGGTTTAATGCCTACTGAAAGAAACTATAAATAAATCTGTCTAAGTTTTCCGTTTGTAGTGGCGCCACTATTAATTCGCAAAATTCATATATCTATCTGGGGAAAGAATCTATACTAATTATAATAAAGAGGTAAAATTGTGTGTTTGTTTGTGGGTATGTTGGAGGTAATCTCTGGAACTACTGAACCGATTTCAAAAATTATTTCACAAATAGAAAGCTACATTATCCGTGTCTAATATAGACTGTATTTTATTATGAAAAATAAATTTTGAAAAAAAGAAAAACTTATAAACCGAAGCGAAACGAGGGCGGGTCGCTAGTAGATAATAAACACAAAATTTTTTCACAGTAATTATAAAAAAACTATATATTCCTATGTAAACCTTATTTGAAGTCTTCTCGACAAGTAAAAGATACATTAAGAACGGAAAGAAACTTCGATACAGACATGATAACGATGAGAACGCATCAATTAAAATATATTTTACAAGGAAAGACGCTGGTTAGAAACATTTGAGTCAGTTATATTACGAAAGAAGTCTTCCGGCTTAAAGACTGCTGCTTATGTGTTCCATAAGTGTTAAGGGGTCATCAGTTCAGCTTTAGTTATACGTAAACAACGTAAAGCGCTAATTTTCAACTGGAATTATGCTATACGTAACAAAGTTATGGGTAACAATCAGGTTATACGTACACGGACATTCAACTGGAACCCGTGGTGACGACTGCCGAACTTGTAAAATAAGATTACTCGTAATAATTGACATTGTTTAACATTTTATATTGTACATCTGGTCTGAATGCGTATACTAAATAAAAGGTGAGCCAAAGCCTTTAGTATACGCGTTCAGACCCGATTTACAATACAAAATGTGTACATAACACGAAAGTTCAAAAGTTATATTGTTTAACATTGTTATTATCTTTGGTTAAGTAATAAACATAGACAGCGGGAGGCAATTATTTTTCAGCACGGAAAAAAATCGTAACTATTTTGTTGATAACAATTATAATTAGTTTAGTGCCTCCAGTCACCGCTACTGCCCACATAAACACTAATCAGAGCTACTGAACGGATAAAGGAAAATGGCAGCGGTTTTCCTTAAAGTTATTAAAACAAGTAGGAAGTTATAAATAAGTAATAATTAATGATTTTTCCATTTTATAGCATTGAAAACGAGACCTTTCTCATTTGTATAAAAAGGACTTTTTGTTCATGTAACCGTGGAAGACTAATTACGGATTTAAAATGTATTGTCATTTTTTTTTCTTTTTATATATGGCAAGTAGTGGTAGGTCCCTTCCAAGTAGTTAACACATTTTACAACTATTTAACGTAAGATATTGACAATGTCTCACCATTACCATTTGTGTTGGGTGGCTCGAGGTTGCTCTCGTCACTGGGCAGTGGCGATCCTCCATTGGAAGGGGCGTCAGTTTTGGGCTCCTTGCCGAGTAGTTCGGGCTGCAGGTCTGACACAATGTTATGTGTCCATATCGCGAGCTCTACCATGTGTGGAGACCATTTCCTGTCACATCCGTTTTGATCCTACAATATATCGCTAAAGTTATAATGTTTTTGTCACTGATCGTGATTTTGGTCATTTCTATGAAAACTACTGTCACTCAGTCTATTTATAGTAAAACTTTATCATTGACCAATCTATTGATTTTCAACCCTAGAAAGCCACTAATTTAGTAGAAGAAATTAAAAGAAAAAAACAAGGGTTTTTATGTAAAAGTAAAGGTTTATCTCATGGCTGTGCACTGAACAAAACCAGCATAATAGAGCAATCATCTATCTCTCAATTCAAGAACAATTTTACCATTTCAATAATTTTCTTGCACGTGATTAAAATACATTTACTCATTGTACATAAAGTAAATAAGAAGCAATGTATTTTAATGCTGATTGACTCGACAAAATTATTGAAATGGTATGGTTCTGTATTGAGCTACTGTATGATCCTCTGACACAGAAGACCAAAAGACCCCTGTGTGATCAAAAGTCACCTACAACTGCATTTTTTTCTCTTATGGTTCCTTTAACTATAGAGCTAGTGTGTAGATGCGAAAATTCACCAGTGGTGGACAAGTTTTGTGATTTAAAGAACCGAGACTTTTGATTTAGTCATATTGAATCTAGAACTTTACTTCATATAGAATGCACAAAATATCAATTGTTTTATGCATGTAGACTTACCGTATTTAGTCTATCACAGACGGTCCTAATATGGGTTATAAAATTGAGGTATTCCTTGGCAGTGTAGTCGCTCCCTTCCATCTCCGGGATGGCTTGGACGCATTCGTCGGCCATGAAGGGTGCTATCTCAGGGCTGGCTGCCGCGAGGAGTGCTGACGCTGTAGCTGTACCTACACCCTTCAAATTACTGAGGGCTGTCATCGCGGATTCTATGTTAGGCAGTTTACGGAACGCTTTCTTGGTCTCTTGCATTACAGCTCTTGGTGTGTTTACTTTTATAAGATATGATAATTGTGGATAAAATTTCCCCCTCTGTAATGAGTAATAAAAATAAATTAATCTTCTGAAGAAACCAACACGCTTGAGAATTCAAAAAATAACTAGGGCATGTGCATTATCACAGTGGATTATGAAATGAAGCTCCCTTATGGTTGCAAGGGGAGACTCGTCGTGCAGATAGGCTGATATTGATACAGGACATACTATCTTCAACCCAAAATTAGAAGGATGTCTTCTAAAATTTACTAAAAAGGTTGTAACAACCAATTGTAACATTATCTGAGAAAAAGACCTTATTCTCGGTTCTATATCCCCAGATATTTTTTATAGAAGAAGTGGGAAATGGACTGGCAGCCTAAGAGATGGTAAGTGGTGACCGCCGCCCATGGGCGCTTGCATTACAGCTCTTGGTGTGTTTACTTTTATACGATATGATAATTGTGGATAAAATTTCCATCTATGATGTATTGTGGATGTCCAAAGGTGACAGTATCCATTTACCACCAGGTGGACTGTGGTGGTGGTATGCTCATCTGCCACCTACTTTCTATATAAAAAAAGTTCATAGTAACGATCTCATGATTCACATAGGTCAGAGATCATACTCACTGCTTGTTTCCATTTCATAAGCTGAACGAGCTCTTCGTGTATCATGTGTGCATCCTTGCCTCTGGCCTTAATCTTCTTTGGTAATTCATTCTGATACCTGGAAAAAATATCAAAAATTACAATTATTTGATCCATTAAAACTATATAAATATTAATTAAATAATTTTAGATACTATAAATCAATCTGTGAAATCGGAATTAAAATATGTATCTCGAGTTACGGGACTTCACAAATTTGAAAATTAATTTTACTTAATAGTCCAATAACTTTGAAAAAATCTTTTTTATAGGTAACCACACAAGTTTTGAGACAAACAAAAGTTAAGCTATAGAATTTTATTATTTGAATTACATTTTTTCAAAATACTCTCCATCATGCTCTATACACATTTCCATTCGCTTAAAGTTTAAGCCTTCACAGTCCTGACCTAAATCAGGACTGCGAGGCACGTGAGCCAAGGTTTCGACACCAGATTCTTGAATAAACGTCTTTGATCTTAATGAAGTGTGCAAAGACGAGTTATTGTTGTGCAGCTTCCCACATAAGCACAGATCATTCTTAGCCCTGTCTTTGCTCTCCTGTGCTAAACAGCTTGAAAAATTTTTTCCAATGCAACCGTTGCATACCATTATGGATTGACTGATCTACAATTTCCAGTATAGATGTTGCGAGATGTCCGCTCTGAGAAAAAAAGAATATCCACCATTTTCTTGGTAACATTCAGGTCTTTGCAATTTTGTAGGTAACTGTCCATCCCCAAACACCCACGCAGATGAACACTTCTTACTTTCCGGATCGTATTGATGGATCCATGTTTTGTCGTCAGTTACGATTTCGGAAACACGTCTCGATGTCCCATTTTCAAAACGTTGCCCCATTTCTAGGCACCAATCCACACAAGCCTGTTGTTCCGTTTCGGTGAGCAAATGAGGTATCCAACGACAAAAAGTTTCCTCAGAACAATGTTGACGATCCTCTCAATGTCCTTGCAAGTGATTCGCGCTTCTTTTCGCAACAGCATTTCTATATTCCACACATTTTCTGCAGTCACTTCTGTTGGCGGTCATTCACTTCTCTCTTCATCTTCAGGGAGAGTTCTGCCTAACTCCCCTAACGCTTATTTTAAGCATTCTAAGTTTAAACTCTTCAGTTAAACCAAATTATAATAAAAAAATATCATAGGACGCAAATGTAGAAAGAAAAACCTCCATAGTTGCAACGAAAAATGGAAGTGCTATCGTAAATGCGAAAAAACATGATTATTTTTTTAAAGAGTAAATGGCCATTTGTGTTATATTTTCAAATAAATTTACTATTAAAATAAGTATAATGCAAACATGTTCCATTTTTTAATTTCGAGTATCTCAAAACTAAAAGTCACCTAGTATGTAGATGTAGAATAAGCGATTAAACACATCAAATTCCAGTATGAGTAACTACAATTATAGTCGGAATTTTAATTCGATTCCAGATTTGACAATTTCAGTGTTGCAACGTTATGACAAGTACTAAATAGTAACGTTGCGAAATTATTCGATACGGAAATGGAATATTTCCGGATCGATTCTTCTCGTTTATAATTTTATTCTCGTAAACTAAGTATATCAGGAAATTAAATATTTGTGAACGGATAATTTAGTTATGACGATTAATTTTATTACGGATCTGAGAGTTTTCTTTAATAATTGTGTGTGAAATAAATAAATAAATGTGATCATGAAGGAACATGAGAAATAAAACAAATAGATGTATTATGGTAATATTTTATTTTATAAATCGTCGCCGTCATCGCTATCGCTATCGCTGTCACTTTCTGTAACATCTATTATAAATGTGTCTGTGATATTGTCAATTAACATATCTAGCCTACTCATTTTTTCCTCTTCTTTGACAACATGGGATACGCATTTAGACCATTCGGTGGCCGTAATTTTTTGAATGCCTTTCTGGATCATCGTTCATCACTTGTAAAATCTGAAATAGTAAATTTTATAATAGTTTGGAATCATTACTTATATATAAAAGATGTAGGTATAAAATAATACTGTCTGACTGATTGACTAACCTTTGCAATGGTTGGAGGTTCATTTCGGTAAAAGAACTGATGAACTATTCGTCGTATTGCGGAGAATGTAAATTCATCAATTTTATCTTTGAAACTTCGCTTTGGTCCAGTTTTTTTAGGGGGAGTTGGCGGCGCACCTTTATTTACTTCCTTCAAAACGTTACAAACAGAGCGTGAGGTTATTCCCAATATGTGAGCAACTTTGTTCATACATTCATTTTCTTCCACAACTTCAAAGGCCTCCAATTGCGCAGAAGTTTCATTTTTCACGTACTTATATGCGTTGCGGATCATTACTTTTTCAGTAACAGTGAACGCTTTTCGTGGACGTTTTTTTCTTGGAGACAAGAAAACATCCACGTCTTTTTGTGATGTACTTGGCGGAGGATCCATTTTGATGGAAAACCAAAACAAATAGATTCACTCAAAGTTCACAAAAAACTATAAACGTAACAACAAACACAACGTAACAAAACTTTAACAAAAACCCAACAAAATAACAAAATATCGATTCGCAATGAAACGAGATATTCGTGCAGTCAGACTAGGAGAATGAAGCCGAATGACAAGATAAACAAAATGGCGATAGCTGCACGAGCGCGCACGGGTTGCCAATACAGAAAACTATCTAGGCTCTTTTATTATAAGTTTTGTTTTTAATATAAAAAAAAACAAAAATATTAACTTTTTATAAAATAAAGCAGCGGTTACTAATTAATAAATAATTGTTATGAATAATTATGTATTTATTTAAATAAAAATCAATAATTTAGTCTTTAATTGGCACACCAATATTATGATTACATAAACATAAATCGCGATAGTTTATCGATTTTTGTGTTCATCACTACACTATTATATGTGGTATCATTATTTTACAAAATGACAGTAGCTAATGTCAAATGTGGAATCGAATTATAATTCCGACTATAGGTAACATATTTTAATTCATGTAGTTTGCGGGCTAGATGGACCAATGATTTGATGAAACAGGGTGAGAAAAGGTAAAGATTTTGAAGTATTTCTAAACACTATAAATTGTCAATCAGGAATTCGAACAATTATACTTATATATTTTGCAGTTCATTATCAATTTATTCAACAACCAGTTAGATGACAAAAATACAATGTTGTGAAACAATACCTTCAGATAGAGAGAGGAATATGAATGTTATATAGTAGTAACTCATCTAAGAATGCAAAGAAATTTTTTTATCATAACTCACTCGGCCAATGCTATATCCAGTAATTGAGTGAGTGCCTCAACAGTTCAATATTGAGTCAAACATTGCCTTCAGAACATTTATGTATATAAGACAGATGCAATGGCAGTTTTAGAAAAAAAAGTTGTGGATCTTAATGGGCGCTATCCAATGATAAATAAATAGTATTTTTGTCCTTGGATAGAACTTGTTTTTTACAATAATATAAAATAAAAAATTGAAAAGTTTACACTGTAACTTTGGAACTACAAGAGTATAAGAAGCCTTTATCTCATGCTTCACTTAGGAATAGGCCTTCATATATTCCTATGTTACTGTCAAAATGGCAAATATGTTATTAGAAATGTTGCACCTTTCACATTTTTCTTTGTAGGTATATGTAACTATATAAGTTTGTGGACATTTTATACAAGGGACTGTATATGTACCTAGCCTGTTAATAAGTATAAAAAGTATCTTTGGTTTATACTTAAAAGCAGTCCGAGATTATCCACAATGTAGGCAACTGCCTAGGGGCCCCGTGGCCCATGAGAAAAATAAGTCAAAGTAGTTTAAGAGCTTTCGTTTTCGTTTTACAAAGGTTTTAGGTTTATTTTTTTAAAGGACAAACAATTTTAAATTAGTTACTTGTTATAAGCTTGTAAGGTACATAATTATTTCTCTAAAATAAAACCTAATGACAAATTATCTTTTACTATAATCACCATATTTTGCAACTATTGCATAAATTGAATTACATTAAGTTACAAAATAGTTTTGTTTTAATAAAAGACATACATTCATTAGTGCAGAGATATTAAAATTTGGTGTTGGTATAAGGTTTAAATGCTACCTACCTATCTATTGCCTAGGGACCTCTACATGGCTTAAAATTATAAAAATATTTGAAAACACTTAAATTGATTGATTATTTATTTATTTTTATTTAACATGCTTTATTACAATTATTACACATTATAAAACAAAAGACGAAGCTTAATGCGTTAAGGTTCTCTCTACCAGCAGCAAACCTTTGGGTTAAACAGTGAGACACATTGGGAGGTGGGATGAGAAGTAGGTACTATAAATATGACAAGTGTTTGAGTAATTAAATTTTTGACTAAAATTAAGACATTTGGTAAGTTATAAATCGTTATCTAGGTATAGCTGCTTACAGATAAGTATCATATCATAGCAACAGTGATAAAATAATAGTAACACATGTAGTTATAAGTCACATTACAAAACATCTGGCACAACACTTGATGAAAGATTGATCTCTGTCTCAACTCGATATTTTATTCAAAACTATTAATAAGTTAATTTAATAATATTAATAATAATTAATTTAATAAGTTGGGGATAAGCTGGAATAAAAAAAAGTAATGGCATCTAAATTTTGAATCAATTAATATATTATGTATTATGATGATTAATTAATTAGTAGATAAATGAGTCTCAGACATGAATCAATACCTAAGTATTGAAATAATTAATTAATAGCTACTTATTACATTGAGTTTAAAATCTAGTTTTAAAGGTATCTTTTTCTTTATAAACCTTTCTTCCTATCAGGTTAATTAGGTACTTAAGTTATTTATAACTTAAGTAGATCGCGATAGCTACATAGGTATTTTAGTTATAACGCAGAAGCTCATTTCACACCCGTTGACAAGGTCTGAAAAGCACACATTCTTTCAAAGGAAAACTTTTGTCTGACCTTGAAACTTATAATTAGTTATAATTTATAAATGGTTAAGAATAAAATTAAAAAGCTATAAATAAAACCTTATACTCTACTTGTAAAGTGGGTGCGTGATGACCGGATGACTCAACTGTCATGTATTAAAATAATAATATAATTCTAAAATATATGTTCAGTAAATTAAATTAAATCAATTTGTATTTAGGAAACAAATTTTAATAGAAAACAGATTGCCAAAATTGAAAAAATTATGTGGTAAAGCCAAAAGGCAAGTCACCATTTTGAGCGGATGTGAATCGTACAACAAAGCATTGTATTGTATTATCAACTGTAGCTCTAGTAGTTACAAATACAACTTTATAATGGCTTAAATTAACAAGTCTACTATAGTATCTAGAGAATTAACATACAAAACGAACACATTTAAAACATTTTAATTATACCATGATACGTAAATGCCACCATTTTATAACGGCCGAGTACTATGATATTTTCCCCCCACTGGGTTCAGGAAAAACGATTGTGTCAAATTGACATCGATCCCACGTGACGCAGTGATTTTAATGAACCGACCGCGGACTAGAGATGCACTCCGCGAGGGACGTAGGTAACTATCAAATCAGTTTGCACGGATACACACACAATACAAGTTCATTGACACGCCACGGCCGCATTTTCTCCTCTAAAAAGACGTTCACACTTACCAGTCGTCCAATTTAATGAGCTCCTCTGGTTTCTTTGTCCTCTTTTTTGCTTTTAGTTTAATAGCTTGTGGATATAAATTCAAAACACTTTCAAATTGTTTTGAGTCTGCCTCCAGAAAGAAATTAGACGTGTCTTTCGTGGTAGCCATTGTGAACGTTCTAAATGTACAAGCCTGCGTATTTAGTTAGCTATAGCGCCGAACTCGACGCGGCGGCAGCACCTGGCCAACTGGGCGCCCTCTCCCCACTCAACGCCATCTCGTCGACTGAACTTTGCAATGACGTACAATATTATTATTTGAAAATTGCAGTTTTCATTCGTATTTATACATAAAAACAAAATTAAATAGCAAAAAATTATTAACAATGACATCTAGTGTCATTTGGCTTTTAAATTTGTTGCTTCTCTAGCCTTTTAAAGGAACCTATAAAACAAAAAATGTACTTACTCTACATTACAAGGTTATATCGAACATTCTTCAAGTCGTGGCGTCGGATATTTGTCTGCCCCAGGGAACAACAGGATAGAAAAAAATAAACTTCTATTTACCGAAATCACGAACCATTATTAGAGAATTCATAACATTAATGAATATTTGGCACAAAATGTTCACAAGGTTCACAATCTATTAGTCACGTCGACCTCAGCACACATCAATTTCCTCAAACGTGACGCAACACACGACACCGTTCCACCGAAACGACTTTGGTAAACACGCATATTTTCCGTTGCATTGCAGTACACACTGAGCTCGGAGTAGTCATGAAGTCGTAACTAGCGGTGTACATAAGGCATTTAGGTAGTAGGACGTACATATCACCGGGGTGGAACGTCACCTCACCAATCAGCTTTGTTGTTTTGATAGATCGCCATGTGGTCTCTATAATTTTGGAACGTTGTTCATTCATTAGGTAGTAGCGTTAATAATGAAATGTTATTTATATTATTAATTAGAATTTGCATATCACAATTACCATTATTCTTATTGCAGGTGTGTGTAAAGATAGATTGATTAATATATCTAAACTATTCCCGGTCATAATCATTCAAACAGACAAACATATACTTAGGTAAATAGGTAATAGGTACCTACATACAAATGTGTTTTCGTTGTTCCATTTTTCAAAATCGTCTTCGAGCGTATCATAGAATAAACCTATTTACTTACATCAGCTAAAAAGTAGCATCATGATTCGTTTAGTAATTTTTAATCAGTAATGGATAGAACGAGATTTCTCCAACATTTGAATATCAATTATTTAAGTACTTAATTAACAACCAATTAGGTACAGTAAAAATATAAAAGGAGGAGAAGAGCTAAAGATCGTGTGTTGTATCGGACTGTAAGAAGTCGTTTTCTTCTACCACTACCATACACTACCGTACCATCAGCATATGGCTTTCCATTATTGGATTAGGCCTTTACCAAGGCTTGTTACTACACACAATCTTCTGCTCTTCTCAACCAGTCACTAACGGCGACTTTATTTAGGTGTCTCACTTTACGTTTATCGGTATATTATTTCTATTCGAAGACCTGTCTACCCCATCGTCTACCTTTTTAATATCAAATATTTTATGCTAGCTTCCAATCATTCAATCTTGATTTCATACTTATACGTAGTTCTTTTCCTAAGTGAACTTCGGCAAAACGTAGAGACTGTTCGCCAGCGACAGCGATCGCCTTCCAAAGTCTAGAAGACATCGATAAGTTAGGTATTTGCTAATTTTACTTTTTAAATAAATAGAACTTCGTTCCGAATTGAAGTGGCGATGAGGTTCGTACCATCAGCTCGTGTCTCTCTCTGCTAGAGAGGAAGTTTCCTATTAAGGCTCGACAGATGTAGCCGCCCGTTATACGGATTACCTTTTTGTCATCAGCCAAATATCGTGCTATGATTCAGAATCATTTATTGAACATATTGCAATTAAAAAGGAAATAAAAAATATTAAAATGTTTGTTTATCCTTCTACAGGAACGCATCGCCATCCTACCAGTGCACACAAATATAATCAGTTAAGAAGGAATAATAATAGGGAGTGGCACCGCGGCCGGGCGATGCGTGCGGAGCGGCGCGGGAGAACGGTGCGGCGCGGCGAGGTGATCTCCGCGTGCTGTTCCCTCAGTAGTTTAAAAAATATAAAGTTACACTAGTCGCGAATTTTACGTGATGATACGCACTTACATATTTAGTGGTGAAAGTTTACGTGGTGCATAGCGATTGTATCAACAAGATAGTTTACCACGTTTAAGAAAGCAAGGAATCGTGAATCCGTCCGTGCCTAGTCTTAGCGGCAAAACAGCGGTTGCTTGAGTTTGGACAATTAGTACGTCTACCCATGCACAGAGTCGAGGTAGGCCTTCCTCAAGGGTTAAATTTGAAGAGGAAGTGTTAGATTTGTTTCAAAGAGATTCACGAGCTATCACACGCGATGTCGCCCGTCTCTTCGGTGTCAGTCAATATTATGTTTGGAAGCTACTGAACATTTCGGGCTTCGATCCATATCGTTTTCAGTCGCACGACGCAGATGCTCCACCACGTTTAACATTTTGTAATTGGTTGCTTGCTAACCAAGACACGAATATCTTATGGACAGATGAAGCGATGTTTATTCGCGTGGGAATTGATAACATTCATAATGAACATTGGTGGAACTACAGTAACCCACATGCAGTGGCGGCCTTAGGGGATAGCGAGCCGGGCAATCGCCCGGGGCCTCGCTCTTGCAGGGGCCTCGCTCTTGCAGGGGCCTCGCTCTTGCAGGGGCCTCGCTCTTGCAGGGGCCTCGCTCTTGCAGGGGCCTCGCTCTTGCAGGGGCCTCGCGCAACAACTCAAGTAGAATTTGTAGAAAAGTTGATATTTATGTTTGTTAACTTTTATAAATCTACTAATATAATATTTTATAACTTTTGCATTTCTCGTCAATCATCAGAAATACCTACTTTCAAATCACATACTTTGCACAAAGGACAAGGGCTTCGCAAAGATCTGCCGCCCAGAGCCTCGCAATGGTTAAGACCGCCGCTGCCCACATGTTATCAAAAACGATGATCATCAAGTTCGTTTTAGTGTTAATGCGTGCCCAGGTATTATTAGAAATAAAATAATAGGGCCCTATTTTATCGAGGGTCATCTGACCGGAGGTACGTATCTACGCATGCTTCACATAGTTATTCCTGAACTGGACGACGTTCCCGTTGCGTGTTGGAATAACCTTTATTATCAACACTATGGCGCTCCGGCACATTACGCGCCATCCGTGCGTAATTATCTTAATAGTGAGTACGGCGAAAGGTGAATAGGCCGAGGGTCCCGTGACCGCCCTTGGAGTTTCATTTGTGGGCCGAAATAAAAAGACGTGTGTGTGTGTACGAGTATGTTGCTTTTGAGGAAGTAAAAAATGACACTGCTACATCGAATGTACTGAACGATAACATACAAAGACGTGCTAATTTGCGTATTAAGAAAAGTGGACTCCAACTTGAAGTTATTGAAGAATCACTATGGAAGGAAGATTTTCAAACTACAAAAATATTTTTTTTATTTTAAGTTAGTTTTTGTTTTATAAGATTTTTTTATTAATGTTTCATATATTACATTCTATTATATCAATGTATTTGTAAGTTGATTAAAGTTATTACACAACTGTTGATTGTTTTTTAAATACGCCTAGATAAATACGAGTATCCAAGTAAGATCCTTAATAGGTAGATATTAATCAAAAATATTCGAGTTAAATAAGTACCCAATTAACTATCAGGGTAGGTACCTATCTACTTTGATATGTCGACGGCCGTAAGCCCGTTAATTAAAGTATGAGGGGAAAATTGAAGTCACAAAAAGGTACGATACTTTTTAATATCAGGATCAGCTTAGGATGATATGTAAGTATTCCCAGCTAGAAAGTGGAAGTGGAATGACCAGCGTTTGATTAATTTTGAAGTTAGTTATTACCGTCTAGATTTTTAATAAAAGAAACTAAATTTATGCTTAACTGACTTCTTATTCGTTACTTTAAAAACTGATACCTTTTGGTTGGTGACAAAAATAAAACCAGATGCAGATACGAGTATGTGGGCGTATCTCAGGTCGAACAATATTTTTATGGATTGGTACTTATCCGTCTCCACTTTCCCAACCCTTTCACTAAATCCAAAGGTAGACAGTGCATTCGAGGGCGTGCCAACGTTTGTCATTCTGAAATGATGTTGGCATGTATCGTGGATGTCTATGGGCGTCATGGTCGATAGTATCTACTTACCATCAGGTAGGCTGTATGCTCGACTGCCGCCTTCTTTCTATAAAAAAAATAACTATTATCGGTTATTTAAAAATGTGTCTCGAGTGGTTTTTTTTTCAGATGTACCGGACACCGGTTCTTAAGTAAACAGTTTGTTACATCCCGTATTGTTGAGTTTTGTTACGTTATGGCCAATATGGCCGTTATGGCCAATTTGATATGGCCAAGACTAAAAATAATTATGAAAAGATTTGAAAAAATAACAGGTACCGTACGTAAATGCTGGCGAAACCATTGTCAGAATTTACAATTTTTACCTGAACGTTTACGAATCTACCAGAAGAGAAATAAGGTAGGTAACGTGTTCAATGTTCATAACTTGGTTTAGTACTCACGTACATTATTAAACCGAAGATTTCAAAACCAAATTAAGCCCTAAAATATGGTTGAACATTATAAGCGGCAAAAACGATAACATTGTGTCTGTCCTTACGCGAGGAATTTCTAAACAAAGTATGGCTTCAAAAGGGTGCAGTTTGAATGCAGGGACGTATACCCGCGTCGAGGGATCGGCTCAGACATAACAAAAAGTATGAAGGGTCGAGGGTTCGCCGGAGTTTGTATATTTTTTTATATGGGCCCCGGGTTGCCTGTTCCAACGGACGTGCGGTTGTGGCCCGCCCGCTGAGATAGATGTGGAAAAAATGCAATCCGCTTTGCGATTGGTGCGTTGGCTTTATTTTTAAGTTTACAACTTATTTAACTAGTTGTTAACTACCAGATATAATAACAGTTCGCAATGTTAAAATTAACTGTTACATACATAACACTAATTACTTATTGTTTCAGGTATTATTACTATCTACGAGACATTATTTTTATTTCACGGGTTATCTTTACAGATACAGATGATTTTCACTGTCATAATATAATACAGCAGAATACTGTTGAATGCCGAATAATGACAAACAAAACAAAAATCGTTTACCTCCTTAGTTAGTAGGTACAAGTCTTAGTACTTACTATTATAGCAATCATTTCCTATTTCATACTTGCAAGTGAGTGTTGTCCACTTGAGCTACTCATATTTATAGCTTTGTAGAAATGATAAGATAAGCAGTAGAAAGATAGTTTGCACAAATAGATATATGTATATATATATATACTTATAAATAAAAAAAAGTTTATAATTTTAGCAGGCTATGTAAGTAGGTACACGTATGCATGTGAAATAATGTGAATTTATTTGAACTTTCACATTAGATACATATTTTGGTAATAAATTTGATAATATTAATAATACAGCCAGAAGCAAAAATCCTGTATTACCTGCCTGATTGACTTGTAAGTATTGACGAGCATTACCTGGCTGTATTTTTGTAAAGTCGTAAACTGCTATTTTTCATTTAATTTCAAACGTTCAAACAAACATCATGAGCAATTTCTAAGAACGAAACCCGTTTTAATATTATGCTCAAGCAAGAAACACCGCCGTCAGAATTAAAATGGTTTCTCCGTTTTGCTCCAAGGTCGGTCGTTTGTGATAATCATCGTGCGCGAGCGCTGATACGGGGAAACGAGATATTTATGACATAGGACATCTACCGCCATCTGTTGGACCACATTCGCAACTTCATTGACACGCTCTTGACTCTCTCAACTGATTCGCACACGTGTGAGTGACAATACATTATAGGAAAATTACCAGAAACTTGAAGTACATATTTCATAATGAAAAGGTGCCAAATGATTTGACCATCTGGTGGAAAGTGGATACTACTCTGCATGGACATTTTCCATTACATGGATTACATTCTTCTGCCACATTCTTTCTATAAAAAAGCCATTTAAAAATCCTTCCTAGATCTTTCTCAAAAATATGTTCACATTAGGTTTGTTAGGGATAAGAATATATGATATTTTGGTTCAAAAATTTCCGGCATGATAAAGAGAAAGGACACTAGTTCATGAAAACATGAACTTTTCAATATAGTCTTCGTCTATTTGAACACACTTTTCGGATCGTTTAATTAGCATTTCTATCCCAGTATAAAAATCAGTGCAAAATCTTCTAAACCTTAAGTCCGTCTTGAGTTTTGAGATCAAATCACTGGGAGCCAAGTCACATTTGCACATTTGCTATTATAGCTATAGGGTATCATTTGTATATATATTTTGCTAAAGGGTGGCTGGCGAATTACCGTGAAGTTACACTTTGAAACAGCAGCTTTCGCAACTGCGGCGGCGTGGACGGGTGCATTGTCACAGAGAAACCACACACATTCCAGTCACCGTAGTATTGCGTTCTTTTATGTCTGTAATATTCCTTGACAATCCCAGAATATCGAAGCCATAAACTTTTTCGTGGACTAAGTCACTTTTGCCTTTCTGGGGGGTGCTTCACCAGAACGACAATTACAATGACGTATTACTTGTTTTTTTAGACATATAGATATAGATCTTTGATATCGATATTAAATTATTTCGGATATTGTTTCAGATACGGTTTCGGTTATGGATATATTTTCAAAGGAAAGGAAAGCAAAGGAAAATAAAACTAAATAGAGAATAAAATTACAACTTTACTTTCAAGGAATTAAATTAACACACAGTTACTGCTATCATCAAAACAAAATTATTTGTAATAACTAATTAATAACATCCGAAACTTTTATTTCGGTTTCGGTTTCGAATTATCTTTTATTTCAGATATCCGATAAGTAGTTTCGGTTACGGACCTCCGTTACATCTCTAGTTCACATTTGCTTATTTGAAACTGTCCGCTAATTTAATTAGCTTTCAGTTAATGATACATTTTTAAAAAGTTCATTGAAAATATATCCATAACTGAAACCTGAAACAATATCTGAAATAATTTAATATCGATATCAAAGATATATATCTAGATGTCTAAAAAAAAACAAGTAATACGTCATTGTAATTGTCGTTCTGGTGAAGCACCCCCCAGAAAGGCAAAAGTGACTTAGTCCACGAATTAACTACGAATAGTTAGAGGAAACTCTTACAATGTTACATATTACCTATAAATTAATTGTTATTGTCATTAATTTAATTACACAATATTTACGAAACCATTACCAAAATGGAAATGCATTTTAATTTCCTTTACAATCAGTTGGTTACATTATTTATTTATAAAATATAATTTTTAGTTAATTTATTTATTTTTTATTTAGGTTATTAGACAACACAGATCCACAGCAAGTGTTAGTACCTACAATAAAAAGAAGAAAAATACTTTTAAAACAATGCTGGTGCTGTGGTACAAACTAAACGATATTAAACTAAAAAGTGACACAAAACATTTGAACGAAATGCCTAATAATAGGAGTCATATTTATCCGCAATCATCCTCAGGAGACTGTTGGAGCTGGCCCGCACTCTAAAGAAAGAAGACTCTATTTTTTGCCGCACGATAACGTAAAAATTATCTGCGCGAGCATGTCCGAGGCGCTGCAGAAGCAAGGCAACTCCATCAGCATCCTGAACCCGTTGTTGTACTATATACCTACGCAGGGTGCCAAGTGATCTGCGCATAGCGAGCAGAGGACCAGAACTATACAGCTCTGGTCCACAAGTCGCCCGTATAAAAGTCTGGTAGTAGGTCTTAAAGTGTTATCTTGACTTCTTTGCTGCAACGGGCAAACCTGCGAGCCAGCATATTACACCTCACCGTTATACAAGACAAACTTCTATCCATAAAACATCAGACATGAATCTAGAGGTTTCCCATCAATCTGTGTAATAATTATGCCCAGTTAGATATTTCAGTTGTCCATCCACTTTATTTTGATGTCAATAAATGAAAAGATAAGAAATTAAACGTCATTTTAATTAAAACAGTATGTGTATGTAAAAGGTATGTATGTGTATTTATTTTGTAAAACGCCTTCTACATGTAAATACTAATTGTAAAAGACCTAAGTTTGAGTACATTGAGTACAAACAATATTATTTATCTGCATAAGTAATGAAATAATTAATAATAATTATACATTTCCAAAGTGTTATGCCCACCTGCGAGTAATTCAAAATAAATACAGACGCGGTCAAGGTCGTTGACTGCCGCTCCTCACGGAAATCGTAATTTTACGCGCGCGTTGATATACACCGAGCGTAGGTACATAAGAAAAGCGGCAACGTTGCACTATTTTCATTGAGAAACACAAACCACGGTGTCACCTATTGCCTCGCCCCACTCCTTGATAATCCATTCAATAACACCGGTCAGTGACACAGCAATGCGACAAACGTAGTAACTTTTTTAGAAAACATTGCAACTTACTTGCGTTCTTTGTGAAAGTTTTTATTTTTTACAGTAATGTAATGAACCTTTCTTCGTATTTCATATTTTCGTTATGTAGTAGGGGAATTGTGCTTAAGATGACATACTCAGGTAAGATGACATAGTGCCTATATCCGTTCAAATATACGCGCCAGAAACGCCTAAACGACGATCACACATCGGCTCACAGATAGCGTCACCACTCAAAACTTTTGTGAGCGACCGCTTGCGTTGTTTGGATGTGGTGTGGATTGTTTTGATTTCGACACTCGAAAATATTATTTTGTTGAAAGTGTTTGTGCCAATAAATATGTTCAGGTAAGATTTTAGTTGTGTTTGACTACTTTGATATGAACTGTGGTTAATATGGGTTATGAATATTGAAGAATAATTAAAGTAACTTTAAAGTTTTTAAGTCGCAAAAGGTGGCAAATATTTTTTACCTCGTAGGGTAAGATGACATAGCAACAGTCGGCTTAAGATGACATAGTATGTCATCTTACCCTGAAGTTCTTGCGTTTATGAATACTTTAAAATCCTGTTTTATTTTTGTTCGGGACGACCGATGCGACAATAGTTTTAAGTCTTTGTTTGAGTAGATTTTATTATTTAAGTTTTCTTATAGTATTTATTTGATAGTTAACATTGTTATTGTTTGATTGATACGATAGATCCTGCAACAGTCGATCTAGTTCAGCGTGCTAGCCAAATCGTTGGTGGACCTTCTTTCTCAAAGAGCACTAAAAATCCTACATCAGTCGGTCCAGTTCAGCGTGATTGCCAAGTCATTGCTGGATAGTCTACCACCCAGGAGATACCAAATAGAAATTTCTCCATTTCCGAAATCAATGTCTACGGGGCAAGCAAGAAGCACGAAGAGGAAAATCACTGGCTCTCGGGTTCTGACAGGCACTCCTTTTATGGACGAAGTTAAAGCCCAAGTCCAAAATAAAAAAGAGAAGGAAAATCGCAAGAGCGTTAGAGCTCGAAAGCAGGTGAAGCGTACTATCCTTCAGGATGACTCAGATGGCCGGATCTATGGAAGATTTTAATCAGGACGCTGATGATGTTGATGACTCCGATGCTGCATGCCTTTATTGTAACGAATTATATAGCAAATGGAAGCCAGGAGAGCATTGGGTATGCTGCCAATTATGTAAGCGATGGTGTTACACTATGTGCTGGCGTTGCACCAAGAACTAAGGTTTTCAAAAGTGAAATGTACACCGATAATTAGGTATGTCAACTTAGACTGACGTGTGTCATCTTACCCACATGGACATGATTGGTGTTTTTTTATTTTATTTCAATTATTAAGTTTTCTATAGCGTCAAGATTAATTTTCGTGCGTCGTAAATAAACGTTTTAAATGTGTAGCCTTACATTTATTTTTTATAACCTTTGAATTTTCAAATATTTGCCTCAAAACAAAAAGTATGTCATCTTAAGCACAATTCCCCTACCTAATTTTGTACCTTCTTATGTAGTTACTTATTGCGTTTTCAATTCCCGGCTTTTTCATTCTGTTTCTTTTCATTCCGGGATTTCCTGTTAATTAACTCTTGTATGTTTGATTAAATTATATGTATTAGATGAAGATAATTATGGATGGTGATGTTACGATGTATGAGCAGAATAATTGTCTTATTGTCGGTGATAGAGCGACAGCCGACAGATCAGCTTAATTGCCTCGCTCGTGAATCTTACACGTACGATAGAGAGAAAAAGACAAAAACTTTTCCACGGCCAAAGAGTGAAGCAGTGTTTTTGATAATAGGAACGTTATAACAATATTTTTGATGGTAGGTACATATATTTCTTCCAAAAGTTGACAATAGTTTTTTGTCTAATGTTTTAGTAAATCAATTATTTAACTATTATAAAATCACGTACACTTGAGCTACTTGAAACAAGAGTCAATATTTTCGTGTTTTGATTTTAAAAATCAATAGGTTCAAGACCCCGTGCGTGACTCTCAGAACTTACAAGTACTCACAGCTACATAGTACTTACTGCTTTGTTTTCTTGTCTTTATGTCCATTGAATTACCTACATTCATTTACTTACTCTCTTCAGAATAATTAATGGACACAGACAAGCAGACATTATAATCTCACCGAGAGCTATGGGTGTTCAACATAATAAAATTGGGTGAACAACTTGTGCTCTCAATGGTGCAGTTAATTTGGTTAGGAGGGTACTAGAGCAATCCAGGAGGACTTTTCTACCTTTTTTTTTCACCCAAAACGATGTTCCAGTAATTCCAATAATTTACTTAGTTATTCAATCAATGCGTGCTGTCGACGGTAAGACATGAGTTTTAACGGTTGCGCGCCGGAAGAATCCACAATCGAAAAGTTAGTAAACTAGAGAAGCATAGAGCGCTGAATGAGGTGTTTCCTTCATCCCAATATAGTTCATTATCTATGGATACACGTAGGTGCCTTTCTTTGAAGTCTTTTATAAGAGTTCAGTAATTTGGCCGTGGCGATTCGATTGTAAAATTGTCGTCCCCGTCAATTGTTACCAGTTATTGTTTTGACAACCGAATTACTGGGAAACGCAGTGTGGGACGCCCTTCGGTCTGGTGCACTGACGACTTTAAGAAGCTGGATGAGAAGAGCCGAAGATCGTGTGTGGTGGCGAGCCTTGGAAGAGGACTATAGTCAGCAGTGGAGAGACAGGCTGATGGCTACCTAGTGTATTTATGGAATGTCCCAGAATTGATTCTAGGTAGAACAAACATTTGTTCGGGATCTGGATAGTTTCTGTTCATTGTATCTGAACCTGACACAAGCAATTTTATAACTACACTAGACATTATAGTGTTATCAATCTAGGTAATACATAACAAAATGCAGGTGCTGTAGTCTGCAATATTGTATGTATGTATCCTAAACGACGATATTAGTAGGTATAATCTAATATTACATTATTATACGAGTATTATATAGAAGTCTTACGTAAGTCTATAAGTAAATAATCGTTACGTCGAACCTTGTTGAGGTAAAAATTACCTCTCTCTCTAGCTCTACGTACGAGACTGGCGTTCCACGGAGGATTGGCGAAGCTACGTTTCTGAATGAAGTGACGTCACTATGGGCTATACCTATCTTCAATAGTAAGTAGATAGACTATTGGGTTCATTCTTCTGGCGGCAGATATTCTGCTGCTTGAAATCACGAATTAGTCACAACTCGGTAGCGATGTGAGTCGGACGCCACACTCGTTCGTCTTGCCTTCGCGCTCTTTCGCGCCGTGGTCGGTTGCTCCACCGCGAATTTGGGCCAAGCACCAATATCTCCATCCTTTTCCAACCTACCCTTTACCCAATAGTCTTTTCTTCCTCTATTTTCTCTCAGTTATTGTCATTGATGTAATCAGTTCAATGTTTACACTGTGCTCTGTATCAGGTGATGAAAATAAACTACGTGTTGATAAGGCGGTACTGTCATCGTGGTATTGCTGTGTTTGTGTACGTATTTACCGATAGAGGTTGTTGTATGCATTACACACGTAATCACGTAACGAACGAAACATTGCATCAATATGCTATTGTAAACATCTATTCACACTTTCTTATTCTACGAATAAAAAAATTATTGTAAGTGCAACCTGTAAGAACCTTATGAACATTCTTATACAAATGGTAATAGTATACATTCTTATACAAATAAAGGTGGGTGTTATCTAATGTGTGTTATAGCTATAGGTAGTAGGTACCTCTCTATGTTGAAAACTTTATCGCTAGAGGTCGTATAATCAATCAGTGATTCAATCAATGTCACGAAAATTAATACTTCAATATCAATCGATACGTCAATTTAAGTAGGTACCTATTATGTGGATATCGGTAAATAATAAATATGTTTAATTGTATCGGTACACATTCAGATTGTCTATTTGTTCGGAAAAACCTCGGAAATACCGTCACTTTTTATATAGGTAATTAGCATAATTAGCAACTGGTATAGGCTTCTAAACCATAATTGTACCTTGGAGCCTGTTTGAGGATGGGTGTTATGGTTCTCACCGGAGGGCGCTGCTGCACCAAATTAAAAGCATTACTGCTCTATAACTTCTCAACGAATGTAGTTAATCGAATGCGTCTTTCTGAAGTGAATAGTTAAAGAGGTGTACTCGTATATTATAAACGTAACCGTCAGCATCTGATTGGTTGTTCGGTTCAATGAACATTTATACATAGAGGAGAATGAATGATCCTACATCGAACTGGATGCGTCTGAGTAGTCGTGTTCAAGGTAGTATAATATGAAGGTTGTTCAATATATTTTGTCGTACAATCGCAGTTTGATTTTAGGAGTATTAAAAAATATTTTTACCATAAAGTGTCATTGATTACAAGACAATACACGTTTATTTTATTGCTCTGCATTTGTTAACTTAATTAATTACAGTATTTTTTTAAAAGTTTCTGCATTTGTATTTTTACAAAACGCGATTATCGAATTATTTTCTACTACAATTATAGGTAAGTGTGGCTTAAGTTTTGAGATTATTTCTGTTTTACATCATCCTTATGGATTATCGAACGCTGGTATTTGCATTTCTAACCTAGTGGATTTGGACTGGAAGATGATTCAAGGCCAGGTAGACCCGTAAAAGTGTTAATGCCGGAGAACGTAGAATGTAGAAAAAGAAACAAAACATGGCAGGCGTGTTTACCCACCAACTAAAGGAACCAGTTAAAGGAACTCTTAAATATTCTTTTAACAACATTGCATAAAATTTTATTGTAGAACTTATATGTAAAAAAAAACTGCGATGTTTGGGTGCGCCATGCGCTAAGTGGGCAACGTCGGGTCGAATGGTCAAAAATCATGTTAAAAAAGTTAAAATTTAAAGACGAGATTTCGACTGTAACTAGCGACGAAACCTGCATATTATATATTGTATTACTAAGTTATGCCAACTAAGTCACAGAGCAAGATAAGGATGGATCTTTGAACATGTGGATACACTGACACCAGTTCGAAAAACAAAGTCCGACGGTAAATCGTATCGACTGGGTATCGCGTCGGGCGGCGCGGCGGGGGCTCGGCATGACGCGCTCCCAGTGAGACCCAGTGTGTCATGCACGTAGCGCCTAGGCCATGAATTCCGGAATTTCGCAGTTCCGGAATTTCGCACTGAGTTTACAGTTCCGGAACTGAGGAGGCCAATACCGTAATTCCGGATATTAGAAAAAAGTTGTTATTGTATTAGGAAAATATGTATATAAATATATAAATATTTTAATTTTATAGAAATAACTGCCTTTCAATCTGTATTAACTAATACCGGTATCAGCGGTATCGATGCTAGTATTTTTAAGGAGACTAATGGCTACAGTGTGTCGTGTGGTGTAGCACCATCACATTTCTTCCGGTGGCTAAGTGGCTACCACAAACCCTGAGGAACTACACCATATCTAAAAGAGCGGACTCGCCAACCGAGCGTGGCGTTTAAGGCCATACATCCCTCATGCACGAAACAATGTGCATGAGGAGACCCATGTCCAGTAGTGGATACAAAAGGGCTGGTTGCATTGCGTTGCAATGGCTACAGTACCGTGGACCACATTCACACACTGCGGCAAGTTATACAAAAGACCGAAGAAAGAGTGTAATTAGTGGATGTGTCTAGCATTTGAGGACTACGAAAAAGATTTCGACTCTACCGATACCTGTACTGTTTTGAAATCTTTACAGAATGACGGTCCGAATCCAGACCAATCTATACAGCTGCGTCAAGGAGTGAAACCGGGAGATGTTATCTCCGAAACAGTTTACAAATGCGCTGGAAGATGCGATTACGATGCTGGATTGGAAAGGATAGGGTATCAGTGTGAACGTACATACATCTCGCATCTTCATTTCGTCGATGACATAATTTTTATGGTCGCTGGAAGATTTGAACTGGATGCAGAACTGCTTTAACGCAACATCATGACGTGTCGTCGGTCTCGAAATGTACTTTTAGACAAAAATCATGATTTTTGTTCAAGACATAAATGGTGATTTTTGTTCAAGACAAGACAAAAATCATGTTTAATGAACATGTTCTTCCGGGACCGTTTAGTATCGAAGCTGTGGCTGGTACTCGAAGTTATTGACCATTATGTCTATCTTGGGCAGACCATCTAACTGGGCAAGTCCAACTTCAGCAAGAATTCATTCAGCTCGGCTAGGCAACATTTGGTAAACTCCATGGCAATTTTTGAAAATTCGTTTGAAATTGCACTTCCAGACTCATTTTCGGAAAACATCTGAAACAAATTAGACCCCGTTCTTATTAAAAATCCGGAACTTGACGTATTTAAATAAATTGATGTGTACATTAATGCCAAGGGTCATATCTTGCCTGACTTTATTTCTGTGGACGTGGCACCAAATTTTAGATTTTGCCCTGTCAAGTCAGTCCACGTGGAGTGGTCATTTTCGCCCTACAAATTAATTCTAACTGACAAACGTCACAAGTTTGAAATTGATAATTTAGAGAAGTCTACTGACATAAAAACTATGATTGATTGTGTAAATTTATGTCAGAGCCTTTATTGTGTGCAATAAAAAATGATCTCACACCAAGTTGTTTCTTTTCTGATAGTGCATATAATATCTAATGCATATTTAGTTTATTTAGATCTTTTTTGTGTATATTTGCATGCATATTTAGACACTTTGGTAGTGCATATAATCCTATGTCGAGTCATTACATTAGGTAAAGAGTAACATACAAGGTATGCATTAATTTAATATTCAACAATAATATTCAAGGTATGCATTCAATGAGCGCTATTTCTAGATCAAATTAGAATTTTTCAATGTAACTAATCGATTAAAATTTAACGACCAATTAAAACAATATTAAAGCACCTATGGTCTGTGACATTTTTACTAACAGCTGGATTGCACAGCAGTACGCTCACTGTCTTGAAAAATAAAGAATCAAGGATGTGGTTTGGGTACGTATGTCGGGATTGGCGCAAGCATACATAAAGACATAAAGCATACATCTCCATGTTTATCATCTCCATCATTTTTACAAGGAGAGTTTAACGAACGGTTCGGGCGAGAACATTGTATAAGATTCCCTTATGCGACCAAACTTCATACAATTTACGCCTACAAATGTTTACATGATAATAAAAACTTTATGATACCAGTGATCAGCTGATGATAACAGTCGTTCAAGAAACTCTCCTTGTGTAGGAGTAAAGATCCATAACCCCATGGGAAACTGATCTGAACGTTTGAATGTAAACTGTACAGTTTGCAATACGCTAATAAACCCAAAAACTATTTAATTTTAAACCTTCTATCAACTGCAATAAAGTGCCTATAATTATAGTTTGTTAGTCAAATGCATGGTTAAGACTACAGAACAATAGAAGTTTTCAAAAAACTTCCTCGTATATTGATAGCGTTAGTCATAGTTTCCCGTCTAAATGACGAGGTATGCATCAGTTGCACAATGGATAGAAAACGAAAATGATTGGTTAATTTTTCACAGTCATCGGAAAAATTACAAGTATTCCTATACGTATGTAATTGAATATTTTTGTCACACTTGAACAAGTAACAAGACTTAAATATTAGTTATTATTATTAAAATGTATCAAAAAACTAGTCCTTTCTAATCAAGAAATGTTATTATGATACTAAAAAATTCTTATAATAAAAAGTAATTTAAAATTATATAATAATATGTTATTATAATAATAATATTTTATACTTAATAATTACTAATAAAATTATTAATTTACTGGGTATGTAATAAAAATATCAAATTATATTATATTATCAAATAAAATAAAATTTAAACTTAAAAATAAATTATGTATATTATTTACATACTTCTAATATTTAAACATCGGCCTGTCTCCATTCCAGTGCCACGCCCACAATTATTATTATGTGATATATATTATGTAACATTGTATTATAACCGTATGATAGCAATAAATTTATTGAGTATTAGATAAACTACGAGTAGTTTTGGAGATAATGAATAAATTACATAAGACTGTTTTTAGATATGAAAATAGCATGATGCTTGAATTTAGAACTCAGTAACTTTACATAGCATGATGTATATCTTTACACGTGTAAAGTCTGTTCTGTGCGTGTTTGTCATTGTGTGAGCTATTAAGGCTCTCCCAAACAGAGGTACTTACTTTACTTTACTTTATAAAGTAATAAAAAATAAATAAATAAACTTATCTTTATAAACCCTTACTTTACCGGTCGGTTTTATCATAACGCGATATTACGTTATTGATCTTGCGGCTCTCTACTTTTACCGCAGTGCGATAATCGTCGCTGTGTGTAAGATTTCACGCGGTACCATACAAAATGTACCAAGACCAATTATCGCCTTACCGCGTTGCGATTTTATCGGCCGGTATATCGCAACTGTGTGGGAGAGCCATTATTCTGTTAGGTTTACTTTTTTCTAGGTTTAAAATTGAACCAATAATTCTAACAATAATGGCCGTGTGATGTTGGCCGGCTTTAGAGTAGCACCATCCCATTTATTCTCGTGGGTGTGGGAAAAGGCGACTAAGGGATAACAAAGCCGCTGCCACAAGCCCTAAGAAACTACATCACCTCTAAAAGAGTGGACTGGACTCGCCAACCCGCTTGACCAGCGTGCCATTTTTAGACATCCCTGATTCACAAGACAATGTACATGATGAAGCTTACGGTTACGGTTATAATGCTACAACATGGGATAAGTATGGCTATGCTACTTACGCGGTTCTTTAGAAAAGCTGTAAATAGAATTCTGCTAGTTGGACGGACTTGACGGACACCTTATTGCAGATGTTCATGAACCACTTTTACCACCAAGTAAACTTTAATTATAAAAACAGTAGGTACTTTTGATTACCCCAAATGCATATACCGTCTCCATTCTGTTGTGGTTAAAAATACGAATACAGAATTGTGAGACTGGGTTGTAGCGACCGAAACTGTGCGCAATTTATAAATACAATGCCAATATTAAATACAATGTTCGAATCACTAAAATCACTACTTTTAGGTATGACTAGCATAAATACGTTCGTAATCGAATTGACATTCAAGTTGCGATAATTTATGCTAAAATAGACACTCGTAGTGTGATTGTCGACGGGTGTTTCGTCACTTGATATTCATTTCACTCTCCCCTTAGCTAGCAGTCTTTGCGTAAGTAAATTCAAAAGTTATTATTTAATTATTTTAACGATATTTTTTCTATTAGGGTAAACTATCCCATTAATCCATTCCTTTTTATCTCTTGAACACTGTTACATCCGTGGTGTATTTTACATTAAATATGTACAAAGTAAAATAACAAATTACCGTTGCTTTTTACTCCGATGAAATCATAATTCATTTCATATTAGTAGACTAAATTTATCTGAATATTTATCTAATTTATTTATTTGAGGTTTGAACCTTTCTGGCATAGTCCCGAGCGTCTGAAATCTGCGTCTGAAAAAAATAATGAGTTGATAAAAAAAATGAGCGTTTTTCAAATGAGCTGATAAAACTTGCCTACTGGCAAGTTTTATCGTGCTCGGTGTACTGAACAGGGCAAAGCAGTCTTTCACCTGCTTCATTTCATATATCTAAGGCTGCCTCCTCTTGTTCTTGGACTCTTATTTTTTTTTTATAGACTAGTGGGCGGACGAGCAAGCGGTCCCACGTGATGGTAAGTGTTACCGCCGCCCATGGACACCTGCAACACCAGGGGGCATGCGGGCGCGCCGCCGACCTTGCAAAATCCTATTCACAGCTCTCTTGAAGAACCCCATATCGTAACTTAATGGAAAGACCTCTTGAGGCAGTTCGTTCCACAGCCTACGGGTTTGCGGTGAATAAAATATTTTTTGGAGCGAACAGTGTGCGACACCTCCGTATCGAGGAAATGCGGATGGACCGCACTTCTATGACGGGAGGTGCGGTTGTAGAAACTCGAGGTGGGAATTATATTAAACAGTTCTTCAGAGCATTCCCCATTGTACAGGCGGTAGAACACACAGAGAGACGCAACGTCTCTCCGAATGCTGAGGGGTTCTAAACCGCCCGTGAGAGTGGGATCGTCGACAATACGAACAGCACGTCGTTGGATGGAGTCAAATGGGTCCAGTTGGTATTTCGGTGCACCGGCCCAGAGATGAGAGCAATACTCCATATGGGGCCTCACTTGAGCTTTGTAAAGCATAAGGAGTTGCCCAGGGGTGAAGTACCGCTTTGCTCTGTTCAGCACACCGAGCTTTTTGGGGGCCATTTTGGCCTTATTTTCCAGATGACCCCTAAATTCGACTTTGCTGGAGATGTCGACACCAAGGATCCCGATACTCTCCGAGATCTTAAGAGGCATGCTCTGAAAGCGAGGTGCTACGACAAAGGGTTTTTTTTTTAGCGGTGAATGCACAGACTTGCGTCTTACTGGGGTTGAAATCCACTAGGTTCAGAGAACCCCAAATCGAGACTAGACTAATCCCTCGGGTATCCCGAAAGATGGTAATTGCCTGATAACGAAGCAGACATGCTCTGCATACTCTGTCTTGGACAGTTATCTGAAATAATACAAAATGCACTTTTATACTGCATTGTTTAAATTGTGTGTGTAATAATTACACAGGGGTTCATAAAATGTATGTACTTCTGGTAGACAGATACCTATATAAACAAAGAATTTTTAATTTACCTGATTACAAACAGACGTAGAAGTAAGTAAAGAAGAAGTAGAAGAGAAAGTAAAGGTACTTAGTGTATTACATTATGAAACTTAAGTCTCAAAAGTATAGTCGAGTCGCTTTTAAAACAAAGCTTAGGTACATAAATAAACAAAATACATATATGTCACGCTCAAGCCTGTTTCTTTTTGGGGTAGGCAGAAATGACAACGGGCCGATCGCTAGTTCACTCTCTCATGCCTCGCTCGATCTGAAACGAAAATATCCGATTCGACTACATCGCCATCGCTGATTCGCTAAATTGTATCGTTGTTTTTCGATGTAATATATCGCATAGTGACCTCGATGTTAGAATGATATATTGAAAAATACAACGATATTTGCAATACATCGATTGTTTTTAGAGTTTACTAAGATTATGGTTATAACATGCCTGAAAATGAAAGTATACGGATGCGTGAATTACATTCGGAGTTTAAAAAAATGCGTGACGATCTTCGTTCCTGACGGGGATCCCGTGACCGCACACGTTTTTTTTTTATTTATGGTAATTATTTTGATAGCAAAAAACGTAACGTCTATATTTTGTGGAACGTAACACCTATCGTAATGCGTTCTGTACCACAAAAAGTAGTATGATAAAATATGAAAGTCTATTTGCAAAAGATTTTTCTTTTTGTAAGTGCTATAAAGTATGCGTAAAGTGTAAAAAAAACATGTCAAATCTAAGTCGGCAAAGTGAAACAATTATAGTGCAGAGAGAGAGACGCTTTCGCACAATGAATGACAAAGTTGCAAACTGATGCAAGTACGAACGGTTGTAGTTCAAGTTAGGTAGGTGGGTCTGTACTTTCTTGTGATAACTTTGTGCTAATATACACTGATTTAATTCTTAACAACATCTAATTAGAACATAGAGTGATATTATTTCGGAAACATAACCTACTTAAATATTTGCATGGCAATAAATGGCAGAACATTGTACTCATGCGAATTTGTCAACAGCTGCTTTATATTATGTATATTTGTATCTTTCATCAAATAAAATTAAAAAATAAAGAAAAGCAAGTTAATTATGAGTTAATATTTAAATATTTGTTTTTTCTACCTACAAATTTAAAAAGTAAACAAAAATTGTTATCTGTTGACAATATAGTCAGTAGAAACACACGATTTGTACATTTTGATTATACACTGATTTAAGAATTGTCATAAGCGGATATAGCGATTTTTCAATTGTAATATTTCGGTAACGTGACACTTTAGGACCTAATATAACAATATTTTTTGTTTATCTATGCATTCTCTACCGATATATGTAGGTATCATTATGCGACGCAGATTTGAAAAAAATTAAAATGGCGGCTCAGGACTATGCCTACCTCCCTAGTGAAATATTTGAACCCCTTTATCAGAGAAAGTAGGGCAGGGCCCAGTTTATCTGCTCGCCAGTGTACTTACATCCGCGCAATCATATGCTTAAAAGCTTTAAAAGATGTCTTTATCTATTAAATTGTTCCTATTTGCGTATGGATAAATATAATGTAAATATTTTCGCTATCGGCTGTTCTACTTTCAGCCTCGGCGATTGTGACTTTGGACTTCGTACGACGGGTCAATCAGATGTGTGTAGACGATACTTATATTACGAGTACGTTGAACGCTAGATATATACCTGATGTGTGGAAACTCTCGTTATCAGTTGTATTGCTGCCTTCACCTGAAGCGCTGAATTCAAACGGCTGGAACGCAAAGGTAACAAAACTATTTCGAGTTACAAATTGTCTGAAACGCGCCTGTATGTGTGTATGCAAAAAGCTTGGAGAATGTTTCAACGAATTTTGTTACGATCCTGTGTTGTTTATTGTTTATTTCAAAAGGTTTTTGTTTCGTCCAAAACGGGGTTTTAGGCGGGCGAAGTAGCGGGAAAGCTTGTAGCTATTTATTATTCATAGAAACAACTTATATTGCTATCATATAGGCGTCTTTTCGAGGCTCAATCTTAAATTAAAAAATATATGATATAGTAGATATCTATTCATCTTTGATGTTTTCGTACATTACTTAAAACAGTTTTTATTTCACTGACGTTGAAAAATGATCACTTTTGTTCCACTTACTATCCATCTTTATGAAAAAGTGGTAGTTACCATCAGGTGGACTGTGTGCTCGTCAGCCACCTATTCCATAGAGAAAAAAAAGTTATTTACCTGAATTTCCCTTAAGTACAATGTTGTAAGTAACTATAAAAGAATTTGTTTTTGTATACTGCCCAATAAATTAAAAAGCAAAATTATGATAGATTTCTTTTTATGATGGGCCAATCGAGCTTTCGTACAAATAGAAATTCCTTTGCAACTCATTGTCAATTTATTCAAGCGCCAAGTGTAAAATATACAACATTGTAAAATAAAGTTGTTATTTCAGTTACAGCAACGAATATGAACAGTAAAGGCATCAGGATAATTTGTTATTTTAAAGTTCATTTTCCAAGCTATAACTGTACTCGTATGAATAGGTTGTCGCTACCTAACCACCTATTGATAATGAGCTGCAAAGAAGTTTGTATAATCTGTGCGAACACAAGATTGGCTGAAACCCAAAACAGTTTTAACATTGACCAACTAAATTATTAGTTGGTCAATGTCAATGTTAATGTCGGTACCTAACTACATTGGGAGGCGTGTGATTCCAGATATAAACATTAAACATTGTTCAGACAATATACCCAACAACAACTACGCATCAACTATAATTATTATCACAGTTAATATAATCTTAATTATAAAGTGTGCAATATTTATGGGCACAGCGAATTTCAAAACGATATTGAAATAGCCGCGTTGATCAGTGTATTCAATGCAATATCATATCGTTATCACCTGAAGAATGTACACGGATTATTACCATGGTACAAGAAGGAAGAAGTCAGCGTAGCACTGCTAGAACAGTAGAAGTATCTTTATCAACGGTCCAAAGAGTACTCCAGCGATTTCAAGAGACCGGCATGAACATCAGGAGACCAGGAAATGGCAGGCCAAGGTGCACAACTACACGAGAAGACCGATTTATCGTGAGCACTATGTTAAGAAATCGACATCTCACGGCTGTTCAGGTCCGAAACAGTCTTCAAGAAATTCACCACAACAATGTGAGCTCTAATACGATTCTGCGACGTCTTCGTGAAGCTGATATAAAGCCTTATAGACCAGCAAACGGCCCCAAACTGCTCAGAGAACATCGAGTTGCCAGGTTACGGTTTGCTCGAGAACACATCCGATGGACAGATGAAGATTGGTCCAAGGTTATGTTTTCCGATGAGTCCAGATTTTGTTTATTTACGCACGACGGGAGACGAAGAGTATTTAGACGGCCAGGAGAACGGTATCATCAAGCGTGTTTTGAAGAAAAGGTGCCATTCGGTGGAGGATCAATAATGGTTTGGGCTGGGATATCTTCAGAGGATCGCACGGAGTTAGTGATCACAGAAAACGGTTCTCTGACTGCTGTCAGATACGTAGGAGAGATTTTAAATGAGCATGCTGGTCCATTCTTAGTGAATATGGGTGCAATTTCCATTCTTATGCTCGATAATGCGCGACCACATACTGCTCATTTGGTCAATATGTATATTCAAGACGTCGGTATTACCTGCATGGAGTGGCCAGCTCGCAGCCCAGACTTAAATCCCATAGAACATGCATTGGACGAGCTCGGGAGATGCGTGAGACAACGCTCTCCTGCTCCGGTTACCTTACACGAGTTAAAGAATGCGCAATAAAGAATGAAGAATGGGCAAACATAGACCAAAATCGTATTAAAAATTTGGTTTACAGCATGCCACATCGTCTTATTGAAGTGATACGGGCTCGTGGAGGAAATACAAAATATTAAATTGACAAAAAAACTTTTATTTTTTAAGATTTACTGCGAAGTGTATTTTTATTGTCATAAGTTAGAAGCGAAATTTTCTTATTTTTTAGTATTTAATTAAAGTTATATAGTGTACAGAACGTGTTACACATTTTTTTATATATATTAATCAGTCATCTACAATATACTATAGTTTCGCAAATTAGTCTTATGTATTTAAGAAACTATCACGCCATTTATTAGCGACCCGGAATTTTTGCGATCCAGTGTAATATCATATCATATTTTTACCCTCGTGTCCCGCGAGATGCAACGGAGAATGTATTATCCCCTTTGTTACCCCTTTTCTCTGAAACGGCTGTACCGATCCTGAGGCGGTTTTATATAAACGTTTAAGAGTACGGAGCGTGTTTGAAGATGTGTGTTGTGGTTCACCAGGGGGCGCTGTTGTACCAAGTTAAAAGTTTCAATGCTTTATAACTTCTAAACGAGTGTACTTATTAGAATGCGTTTTTCTGAAGTGAATAGTTAAAGTGTATATTATACACATAACCGTCAGCATCTAATGCTGCAGCCGGAGGTGGGTGAGGGAACTTCTTGAAATTAGGCGGTACAATGATAGTGACTGGACTCATTTTTTGAGGTTGTTACAGGAGAATGATGTTGTATTCTACACCCGACTGGGTGCGTCTGACTAAAGCACGCGCCACGAGTAGAAAGAATTTCGGTCATTGACATGAGGTCAGTCAAGAGTGGACGGTAAAGAGATTTGTATGATCTCAAGATCTTTCGTTACACGCGACGACAGTGAGGTTGTGTTACACTGTTGTTAACAAGACTGCTGACTGGTTTGTGTTTTTATTTTAACCTTTTCAAAGGTAATTACAGTTTTTTTTACTGAACGGGGGCTTTTTAAAAATTTTATTTAGTCTTTTTATTTAGTTAGGAATATAGTATAATTAATCGAAATTTTATACATCTATCTACATTTTATCTGAAAAAAGTTTTAAGCTAGATTATACGACAAATGGGCTGTACCTACTGATAGAAACACTAAAATTATTGTTGATATAGGTAACCCTATGTCAATATAGTGCTAAATTCTCACATTTTTTTGATGTTATGGGTGTTATTTTACCTATTTACGTCAAATTTAATGTTGTCGACTTTAATTTAATTTAAATTTAATTTGACAGTCAAGCGCGTCCTGACCCAAAAGGGCTACTATTACAAATTAGAATAATTAATTAAAGATCATAGATAAAGGTTATATATAGGTTTATCAAAAGGCTGTACCGATAGTTTTTTTTTAAATATGGACCAATTATCTATTTATTAATGAAAATACATTACATATGTGTGAGGATTACATATATTTGCTGACGTCTCACTGATCTTACGGACGTAGATTCAAACTTTGATCCGTAACACTATGCTCTTTGTAAGGAAAAGCTGTAAAATATAACGAAGACTGCCAATGTCTCATATAATTTATAATTTCGTTGCATCTTTAATTTCGTATATGATTTCTCACTGAACCTATCGTAGGTCCGAAAGTACTTCAAAAGGAGGCATATTTTCCCAACAATAAGAGAACGTGGAAAAATTGGAACATACAAAAGGTTGAGACAGATTGAAACAAAACTATTGGATAATGGCTATTAAAAATACGTTTTAAAATATAGCAGGAAGTGGTACAAAGTTTCGTACAAAGTTCAAAGTTTCGTATACTCATGGCAATGACGAAGTGTGTGGCCAGCTTCCAAAATCTTTCAGGTCATCCCCCGCACCGCACAAATTTTCCTTTAGAAGCTAGCCAATGCTCCGAAATAAGAAAATCGTTTGCCAAAAACTTTACAAAATGTTACTAAAGGAATATTATTTTAAAATTATTGATTAGATTGGCGATCACTGTGTAATCCGTATTGCCTTAAGAATATTAGTGGCCCAGTCTAGTGCTTGGCAGTAGATTATAAATAGAAGCAGATTGGTTGAGGTGAGCAGGTGGCCTGCGCGGCGCGCGGGGTGTTGGTATCATCTATCTATTGACGAATGACGACCGCGCGCGCGACAGATAGAAGTCAATATACGTATCTAATAGTCCGGTAATAATAAATATTGATGATCCTGTGTAAACTAGGCCTAGCCTGTGTAAACTAAATGTACTGCACATGTTCTCCCATTATTTTCAAAACTTTTACAATTCATGCCGTTTCGAAAAATCTACAATACTATGAACCAAAATAAATACAAACGTGGCGGTAAGTAAAATGTGATATGTTGGATTTGTCGAGGTTTATTATTGAAACAAATATGACTAAGTATTTTGTATTATTTTATTTTTACAGGGGCATAGAAGAAGACAATTATATAGAAGATTGTAGAAGATCGTAAAACGGTTACTATATAGTGAATGGTATTGCGAAGTTTGCCTGCCCCAAGCATTAGAGGACTTAAATGGCGACCGCCCAAGGAGAGGCGCTCGTGGCATTCTTTTTCACCAAGACAATGCTCCTTCTCACATGGCCGCTAGAACCATCGACTTTTTAGCCACTACGGGTGTGCAATTGTTACCCCATCCCACTCTACAGCCTAGATTTGGCCCCGTGCGACTTTTTTTATTTCCTACCATAAAAAAAATGCTACGTGGATGAAAATTTAAGACTTCGGATGAGGCTGTCGATGAATTTAGGCGACTCTTTTTCGACTTTCCGCAAGAATCTTTTTCAAAATGTTTCGAAAGCTGGATCAGTCAAATGAACTACTGGAAAGGCTGGAGGGGAGTATTTTGAAAGACTATAAATTTTTTTTTAAATACACATAATTTTTGGTTTGACTAACATTTTACGGAATAGCCTAGTATGTGTATCTAAAATCAAATAAAAATAAATGCTTAGATTGTGCACACCTGTTTCATTTAACTCGAAATGCCTGTTGCCAGTGCAATGGTATTCCATGTTGACATTTGGAACTTCGAATCTCGAATGGGACATATCGCACAGTAGATACAGGTAGTACCTGACGCACTCAATTAAATTTTCGTCTTCTATTTTAAAACAGTAAGTGGGTACCTCTCTCAACTTTCTTCGCACACTGCTAAGAATCATTTAAGGCACGGAAGAGCGTTCATGTTACAACGAGCCGAGATGGGGGCGGGGAGGTTCCACGGTTCAACGTGTAGCGGCACCTACACGTTGGGCACGGCCGAGGCTCATCTGAGACGTGGTGTAACATGAACTAATAGTCCATATAAAATATACGTAGCATACGCATCCATGCCTCGGCTCGGACCCGGCACGGTGTATTATAAATACCAACCTTAACTGTGAGACGACTATTGTGAGAAGGGTGAGTGAGGTAAGCTGCATTTTGTTTAATTTTAGGGTTGCCTGACCCCTTCACTCGGGGACAGGGGTTGAATCTAGGGGGAAGCGTAATGGAGCACTTACCCCGGGTATCAAATTTAAGCAGGCAACTAAATGAACACTCGGGATCTATAAAATTTCATTGGAAAAAGTACCAGAATGAGTAGACAGTCCATCTGATGACGAGCAATTACCGTCACGGACATTGTGATATAACCAACATCAGTCAAATATGATTAATGTTGGCAGGTTCGCAAACATCCGCATTTTAGGTAGTATTGTGGATTAAGAATCAGGATTGCAAAGGGTTTATAATAGGGAGTATAGTTAAATAACTAATACCATGACATTCTTCCCCATCCCATCGGTTGAGCAAACGCCACGGATTTATGTCGCCTTATTCTGCCAAATATCTTTCAATTTTTTACTAACCGAAAAGCGATAACGTTATTATGTTATGTTTAATGACTAGAGGGTTGTAAAATGTCGAGACTACCGGCTAAAACTTTATAGAACCGAAAAACAGTGTTAAGTCTTTTATAATAAAGGTACATATAGGGAAAATATGCTATATAAGTTCTTGCCTATACCGGACAGACGTTAATAACCATGTATACATCACTCATTGACTCATTACTATTTCAGACCACTAAGACATTGTCGAGGACAGCTTCTACGTAATACAAAGTTATTGATTTACGAATAAATAAAACATTTTCTAGAGAAATCCACTGCAAGAAAACAATTCACTAATGCATTTTATTGATATTCGTTTATTGATTTCAATGTATCATTTCAATTATACTGTAATACGTCTAAGCATTACCTAGGCTCCTCTTGTATTGAAGTATCTAGTGATTCGTTTTTCGATTTGATTTCTTGTACTTGTATCATGCGTTCTGAGAGATGTTGAGTCTCTCTGTGTGTTCTACCGCCTGTACAATGGGGAATGCTTGAACACAATATAATTCCCACCTCGGATTTCTACAACCGTACACCTCCCGTCTCAGAAGTGCTGTCCATCCGCACTTCCTCGATACGGAGGTGTCGTGTACTGTTCGGTCCAAAACCCATTTTGTACCGCGAACCCGTAGGTTGTGGAAAAAACTGCCTCAAGAGATCTTTCCATTACGCTACAATATGTAGCGTAAAGGTAGCGAGGTATGCGGCGTACCCGCATACCTCGTGTTGCAGGTGTCCATGGGCGGCGGTAACACTTACCATTACGTGGGATCGCTTGCTTGTCCGCCTACTTCCCTATAAAAAACATATTATACCATGGACTTATGTCTTTCCCATGCAGGATATAAATCTGTCCGGAGACTCGCCACCACACACTATGGGCGACATTCTTCAAATGGTGAGGCGTCCCACATTACTTTCCCCCGGTGTACGTGGTTTGTTTTCCATTCAAGAATTCATCTACTTCATTGGTTATATTATCGGTCCTGCGACCGATAATATAACTTGAGTCTTGAGGGGGAGTGCACGCTGCAATCCAACAGCCGCTGGGCGCGCTCGACTGGCCACGTTACCCCTCTCTCACAGAAGACTACCTTGAAATGTACTGCATTTCCCACTTTATCGTATTTCCCCAATGTACGTGCGTGTTTCGGTAGTGAGTGCGATGTGATCCCACACTCACTACCGAAGTGTGTGCGATGTGATCCGATCCCAACCCTTTCTCCAAATCCATTCCTATATCTCTAAAGGTGGGCAGCGCATCCGGGGGCGTGCCAACATTTGTCATTTTGGACTAATGTTGGCATGTATCCCGGATGTCTATGGGCGACAGTATCCACTTACCATCAAGTGGACTGTACGCTCGTCTGCCGCCTTCGTACATAAAAAAAAAAAAATATTATAGCTCTACCCATTTGGATCTGTTGTTTTATATATTCATTGAAATCGGTAGAATAACTCTTTAGATCCGTGTAGTCATGGCTTACTGCTTCTTATAAGAAAACCCTCCAAATCTTAATGTTACTTCAGTTACGCTGAAAACCGCGATTACTTTAGTCGGTAATCAATCTAGTATAACTCAAGTTACACGGACCTACGAAATCGTAATGTCTATTGTGTGTAAACTTTGTAACGGATCTGGATAAAAATATATAATATATACTTTTTATATGTGATAAGACTGATAAGTTTCATTAAAGTACGTCAAGTGGTTTTTGCATCATAAGTGCACAGACAGATAATAATTTGTCAAAATTTCGATATAAATGCGGCTTTGTGTATTCATCATTCGTAATGTAGACAGCGATAAATATTTTCAAGTGTAAAGTAAGTATTTCATATACTTAGATATAGGATTTCGTCACTGTTTTCTTATAAGGTTATGATGACTTATAAATCATGACTCATGGCATAATTATATCTTACGTGTAAAAAATTGTAAAAATATCGTCACTGCCCGAGCAGTCACCTTGTTCTCTCCTTATCGGTTAAATAGCACTAAAGTAGCTTATCTTAACAATCGCGTCTTTATTAAATATACTTTTCTTCGATAGGACAAATAGGCACTAACTACCCACTTACTTATGATTATCATTATCAGCAGCTTATGCCAATATATTGCTAGATAGTGCTACGTTAATAGATCGTGTAACTTTCCTAACCGGCTTGTTATTGTAACCAGCTTACTTCCTGTTTATTATTTATTGTACTGTATGTCGATAATAACGCGGACACGGGACTTGTTATAAAAATAAAACTATGTTGCAATTACATAAAAAGTAATGTACCTACGTCTATTGCTAACGACAGCTCAACTCTAATTGTCCATGCCAGTCCATGGGCCGGTAGGACTTTAAAGGTTTATGAATGATGTCATCCCCTTGAGGTCGGAAGTTCTCACGAATCGGTATTTGTAAACTCATCTGTCAATATGGATTAAACACTTTTAAATTCAAAATTACGTCTTCTAAACTTCCAATTAAATATCGGTTGAAGTATTGATATTAAAACTTTCCACGACGTCATAGTGTGTGAAAATATTGAAACACTAGGCCCTAGGGGATGATAATATAACTGTGTACTTACGTATGTTATTTATTTTTATTGTATATTTATACCTCTTATTTGTTTCTTATTAATTTGTGAATAATGTTGAATCTATGAATAATTAATTTTGCATGCCATAGCAGGCTGAATATGGCAGATCACATTGATGTACATATAAATATTTTATAACTTTTTGCATCCATATTCTGCAAATATCTTTGTTATTTGCAAATATCATATTCTATATCTGCTTTGTTATCTCTGAGTCGCCTTTTCTACAGCTGGTCGACACCACACTGCACATCTAACATCTATAGCCTTTTTTAACTGATAAAATCTATGAATTAAAAAATAAATAATATACAAAATAACAGTTATTTATTTGCTTATAGCACATAAATTGGTCGACGGACGAATTATTAAGGAATTCATACCTGCGGTCAATTATAAAACTTCAATGAAAATTAATTTAGTATAAATTTTCTAATATCAATTTCTAATTTTTTCCCGTTGAAATTAACGATCGGCTAGTGAATTATAATTTTCTATGTAATGTAACTATTATACATTGTCTTGTATGTTGCTCTCGGTGTATACAATATAACGTGTTTTCCAGTTATGGACGCAGTCCTCGTGGTGAGGTGACCAAGGTACCAAGATGCCGGTGCTACACAATGCTGACCACCCCGCTTCAAAGGCGACCGACTCTCTGACACGGTATGCGGTCGCCGTCCTCGGCGCATGGGCAGCTGAAACAGGTACTTGGAAATGTTTACTGATTTGGGATTACTTATTTATCTTTTTTTTTTATGGACGAAGGCGGCAGACGTGCACACAGTTCACCTGATGGTAAGTGGATACTGTAGCCAATGGACATCAGCGCCACATGCCAACATTAGTTCAAAATGACAAACGTTGGCACGCTCTCGGATGCACTGCCTGCCTTTGGAGATTAGGCACATGCAAACATTAGTCCAAAATGACAAATGTTGGCACGCTCCCGACTGCTCTGCCTACCTTTGGAGATTAGGAATGGATTTGGTGAAAGAGTTTTGAAAATCGGGAGCGATAGGAGGGGATGGGAATGGGCATATCTCAATCACTACCGAAACACGTACGTTTATTGGGGAAATAGCATAAAGTGGGAAATGCAGTACATTTCAAGATAGTCTTCTGTGAGAGAGAGGTAACGCGACCAGTCGAGCGCGTCCAGCGGCTGTAGGATTGCAGCGTGAACTCTCCCCCTCAATATATTTTGCGTAACACAAAACAAAATACTAGCATTTGCTCGTGGTCATCCGCTTGAAACACGATTTAACCCAGAAAATTGTTAAATGTTAACTGTTCTTATAGAACTCGCTATATTTTCAAAACCATTGGGCTGATATTTATTTATACACATTGGGACCACGTGGTGGATTATGGCCCGAAAATCATTAGTGATTGTAAGAGAGGTGCAACAAAGTCGCATCAATAGTTCTCAAGATTAGCGCTAATTAGTAGACAGACAGACTGCCCATTAGTTGGTTCAGTGGTGTCGTTGGTAACAAACGTTATTTATGTAATAATACTAATCTAATATAGAATGAAAAATTTCGATAAAAACTTCATAAACAAAATAAATCACCTGTTCAGCGGGTAATCGCGTTAAATGGCTTTAGAATTTTTACGTCCGTGCGGTTATGCTCACTTTAGACATCGATCGAATCAGCCTATAACGAGTGCGACGTGGGGTTCTAGGGCACGGAGTTTCTCTTGCGATAACAAACAAGCTTCGGTCATAATCACCAGCAGGCCTAATGCAAATACACTTGCACCATTTTTTTTTCAATTCTCACGATGCTTTCCTTCACTGCTGACTTACTGATAATTAAATTTTCGTACTAACTCAATGTTTTGGGTTGAGATTTGAACTCATGACCTCATGAAACAAAGTCAAGAATAGATAATCTAAACAGTCACCAATTTAGACATGAAACTTTCAAACAACTAGAAAGTAGTGGTACGTGCGAGCTAATTTAATCACAAAGCGCTGGCTGAATGGTAGTGCTGTTGTTACTTGTGGTAAATAGTTGTTTCAAGCCCAAATGCGCTAATAACGTATACCAATACCCAATACCCAAACTAAGTTATCTTAGTCTGGGGCTGCGCCTGATTCGCCACCCTAAGCTAATCACTGCTATAGTAATGGGAAGAATTAATTGCACATGTGAATTTCGTTGAAAGCTGACTTGCTTCTAATGAAACAAAACGTCTTTTACAGCTACATACCCCTTTGACTTGACAAAAACAAGATTGCAAATACAGTCTGAAGTTGCCGCTGCGAAACATGGATATAAGGTACGCTGTGTACTCGTAGACCTTGTCTCAGGACAAAGTCCATTACGTGGTTACTTTCGGTGTGATTGGACAACTTCGTACTTGCTTCGTGAACAGGACGACCTTGACGATAGCTTTCGGATTTTGATGAAATTTGTACAAGAGTAGGTACTAAGGCACTCGTTAGATAACACTTTGACTTGAGTGTGTGGGAAAATATACCATAGATGTAGGTTGCTCACCGTAAAGATCAACAACGAGCGAGAATTTAAATAAAATTCACGTTCACTTGAAGCGAGAAAGAGTCAGGAACAACTGTCAAATGGCACACGTTCTTAACTAGTAGGAGAGGCCTGGAGCTGAGTCAATCACGTAGTACAATACAATGTGGCTTATGGCGTTATAATGACAAAACATGAAAAATATATATTTCGCGCCACGTGAAATATGACATTGTGCGCCTTGCAGTAGGTATACTTTATTGCTCACTGAAATTTCAATTGGCGCAGGAGTGGCGTACAAACTCAATAAAGAATGTTGGTCGATATATAAAAAAGCATTTGAATACCCAAATGAACGCTTTTAACATAAGCTTAAATTTTTATTATAGCAACAAGGACCTAAAGTACCGGAGAATGAGATATTTGCTTTACAAGTATATCTCAAAAATATATAAGGGAGGGACAATATAACCGCCGACGTAAGCACAGTCGGCCGAGGTACAGACCCTGCATCCTGCATGACAGGTGGTGCATCCTGTGGAGAGCCATGGTTGAGCTGACTTTTCTATCCAGGGTGTCCAATTTGTTTAAAACCATCTGATCACGCCAAAGGGTACATGAGAGGGAAGCATGACCCAGTATTCATAGGCTCGGATCTTATTAGAGCCCGATTTTTACTATTAAGTTATTTATTTACCTAGCATCATTTTTATGGATACGCCGAGTAATCTGGGAAACAAAATACTTATTTATGGTAACTGTAGGTTATAGGCAATAAGTTGATATACATTATAATTGTATTGGTGGTCAGGCCAGGTTTCATACAAAAGTATCCATCATTTTTATTGTAACGGCCACAGCTTTTAGATTAAAACAATGGTTGTCACACTTTTAAAGATAGAGGGGATATTTAAAAAAACAAAAACCTTTTTACTTGTCCTTGAAAAGTATGTTTATTTGCACAAACTATTACTTTCAATTAGCTTAACGATGCCCTAATTGAAATTTCCATGAGTGATCTGGAGAGACAGAGATCGAGCAAAATATATTTGGTTGTTCTATGTTATAAAACATCAGTAAATCCTAATGGCAAATTATTTTGTTATTGGACTAATGGCAGAATGCAGTTCTGTATCAGAATGCATTGTGTTATTTTGACATACTAATGACTAATAGACTTGGTTGAATATAGTTGGTTGGTTGGTCATACTTGTGAATTTAATTAATAAACGATTTTTCTTCTATTTCTCTATAATTATAATGAGTTGGATATTTGGTAATTTTATTGTTTTAGTTGGAAAATCATGGCATGATACAAACAGCAGTCGGTATAGTGAAACAGGAGGGCCTTATAAAACTGTGGAGCGGTCTCATGCCGATGTTCCAGAGGCACACCATTTACTCAGGATGCAGACTTATTATCTACGAACACTTTAGAAATAATTTCAAAGACGAAAATGGGAAAGTCTCTCTGGGAGTAGCATCCGTAGGTGAGTAGATAAGTTTATACGGGAATTTATAGAATAGATAACATTAATAAACATGTAGTGTTTTTGAGGAAATAATAGCCACTGGACCACTTGAAGGTTCATTTTACGATATTAGAATAGATTGTTGACCTTCTTCTAATTTGTCAATGTAGTGACTATCTGATTACGTATAAAGTACGCTGAAGCACAAATTGATACTTTTAATTTTTGGCACAAATGCGTTTACAAGATCTATTGAGCGGGAAATCCAATTTTTTTCTTCATTTAGTGTTATTTCTATCTGTGTGGGTACTACTTTATTGCAAAATACGTTTATTATTTTTTGGTTAAACAGGCAACTATTTATTAATCTACTACAAAATAGGTATATACGATATTTTAATCAGTATTATTTAACAACAAATACTATCTATTTTATTTTAGATAAGTTACATTTCGCTTTATATAGTAAAAAGAATAGTTACCTCACTAAAGTCATCTTTTATGGTCGAATTTACACAAAGCAGCATCGTAATATGGCGCCATTCACGGGTAATTGAAAACATTTTTTTAACCATTTAGTTATATTTAATTAGTCTGACCAACAAAAAGTGGCAAATTTAAATGTTGGGTCCTCGTTGCAGCCAGGATGAAACGAACTTGATATTTTATAATTTCTGAAACTATTAACAACTCCAATTTAGTTTCAGTTATATAATTCCATAATCCCACGTAGTTTAAACGTATTTTGATGTATTTTTGACGACCGATTAGTCCAATTGGTAGTACTGTGCAAATGGATCCCGGGCCCAGGTTCGATCCCCGGTCGGACATTCATCTGTTTAAAAACAAATGTTTGCTTGGGTCTGAATGGTGTTCTCGTCTTACTATGTGTTTCTGGACCCGCGACTAGTGTGGGCCATTGGGTGAGGCGTTATTTGTTTATTTATTGATTTTCAACAATTTCAACGTTCATGTGATTTACGAGTACAAACCTACACAATCAATAGTTACAAAAGAAACGTTATGAAAAGCTAAGTATCAAGATGTTTTATGGTACCTATACTACAAATTTAATTGCCAATTCAAAAACTGCCATGTAAAGAATTCCGAATTAGTTGTGCCACATTTAGTTGGGAAGACTATTTCGACGATTAAACGTTTATTTACGATTAAGGTCGTGAAATATCACGATCTTCGAGTAAAGTTACGATTTGTTACTTAACAATTATCACTAATCGGCAATTAAAACTGTCAAGTCTGTCTGATTGATTTCACCGATTAGCGATACTCGGACTTGGTGAAATGTGATGCTACAATTACCGGTCACTTTAATTATCGGTTAGTTTACTCAGAGATCGTGAAATGGGCCCATAAATCTATTAAAATAATGTAGGTATGTAACGTCACATCAAAATGGCGTATATGTCAAATAACGTTTTAATCGTCGATATAAATAAATAATGTTCTCGATTACCCTCTTCGATTCGTTCTGATTGATCCTAATTTGGGCGAAATCCTCCAGGCGGACTGATCGCCGGCTCGATGGCGCAGCTGGTGGCCTCGCCGACTGACCTAGTGAAGGTGCAGATGCAGACGGAAGGGCGCCGCGTGCTGCAGGGCAAGCCGGCGAGGTTCAGCAATTGCAGGCAGGTCTACAGCATGCTGTACGCTGAGAGCGGCATCAGAGGCTTTTGGAGAGGTATCTTGGTACCTTAATTTTTTTGTTGTTTTTAATAATTTTTATAATCTTTTAATTCTAAGCAAACTACTCGAAACCGAATATCGAGGATTGAGGAAACATTTATTCTTCCGTTCGCGCCATGTTTTTTAGATCAACCGGTTTATTGAACCCAATAACCATTTGAAAAAAGAGTTTCCTTTGTATGTTAATAAAATAAATAAAAACGTAGCCAATTATTCTGGTGGTAAATGGATAGTTTTATTGGGCTTTTTATGTTTTACTTGATCGCTTGTATCTCTATGGATTTGTTCGCAAGTTTCCATGTACTAGACTTACACTAAACTTTAAAGATTCCAAGCTATGGGCATCGATCAATTTTACCTATCTTCTGCTGAACATAGATAATAATACCTCATTACTTTGCGAAGTAGGGCCATTACTTTTAGATTAATTTGAAGTAGTTTCTATATTAAAAATCCTCTGATATATATCATCAGTAACTCCAACGTCTATACGTTTGACAATATACAGTGTAAGGAAGTCTTAACCCAGCTTTATTCAGACTGGTACGATGATGTATGTCATTTTTCCCCAGGTGCCGTGCCAAACGTTCAAAGAGCAGCTCTAGTGAACATGGGGGATCTAGCAGCTTACGACTACACAAAACAATACCTGATGCAAGAGTTTGGGATGGCTGATAACGCGATCGTGCACGCCGTCGCGGCATTCGCTGCGGGGTTCGTGGCGGCCGTCGTCGGCACACCGGCAGATGTACTCAAAACTAGACTTATGAATCAACCGGTTGGACCGGACGGGAGGTGAGGGAATGATACCAAATGGAAATGATACCCTTTTACCAGGGGCGGACTGTGAATTTGGGGGACCCTGGGCTAACATTACTTAGGGGCCTACCTAATTAATCAAACTAATTGTAATTTTGTCAAAAAACTGTTTTCTATAATTGGCCCTCTTTTGGTTTTTCTAATATTTTATAAATTCATAATATTATCCATTGTCTTCAATGGGGGCTGGGGGCCCTTTATATCCAAGGGGCCCTGGGCTGCAGCCCAAAAAGCCCATATATAGATCCGCCCCTGCTTTTTACGTATCCTCAATATCTGTAGCTAGGTTTTAATAAGTAGACATAGGTAGACAACGCAAGTTCGTAAAATTGTATGGAATCCATGCGTGTCACTTATTTTGTAGCGACAACTACGTCACGAGTAAATTTTAATGATGGAAATCCACTCTGCGATGAAACTAAAAATCTTCCTTGATTCAGTTCACCACTTTTAACGAATTTTTATTATTGATTAAAACACAATTAGGCATTTTTGTTTTGTAACGACTTGTTAGCGATAATTTAGGTGCTTAGCGCCAATTTCGAGCACGCAGCTACGGATGGCTTGCGTTAATTATCTATTCCTCCATAATAGTATCTATATCTAAGGTTGAAGAGGACATCGTTGTATTACTACGACTCGATAAACTAGCTTCTGTCATGTACCTACTGTTAAAACTTTTAAAATCCGTAAAAATTTGTTTTCCGAACATCCCGATATAAAACTATATCACAAAATTGTAATTGTTTTTCGCTAACGTACCTATAAGTAAGGAACGAATCATTCGGTCATTTGGTTATCAACTTTATTGCTTCTGATAGGAATGTTTGCATAATATTATTACTTGTATAACCCAATTAACTACTTAACTTAGAGATAAAGCATTGAAAAATTCGATTAGTCAACTTCTTAGTCAAGTAAAAACTAAAACGCCCAATATGGCCACTGTGTGTCCATTTCATTGCTCACCTATCCGCTCTCCCAGGTTTGCAGGTAGAAATCTCTTAAGGGGATAAGCCTGTAAGGATAAGGATAAGCCTCTTAAGGGGATAAGTATGTATTTTGTTTTGTAACTACTTTTATAATTTGTGTGTACAATAATATATATATATATATATATATATATATATATAAATAAAACACACTAGGTTGTGGATTCTCTTCGATACAAAGATATATAAATAGAGTAAACTGACTTTATATGGCGTCTCCATTGACTTAAGTCAATGGGCTTCACTAATATACTAAGTCTAATAAATTCTAATAATAACATTACTAGTATAATAATGATAAGTACATAAGTGTGCGTGCGAGTGCCGTACGCCATAAATTATTATACTGACATAATTATTTCTTGTAGAGCAGCTATAGTCAAGTAATATGCAAGAAAATGGATGTTAATATTGGTTTCTATGCTAATAGGTTCTTGTATGGTATCTCTATTACATCATAGATTTAAACGAGTGACATCCTATATGTTTATTTATTGGAAAACCGTACCCATATTTACACTATTATTATTATTTTATTACACAGACCAAATAATAATTTTCAAGTTAATTTTCGAGTTTGCCTAAATTTTATACGAATGCCTATGTACGTACGTTACTCATTGCCAGTACAAAATCGCGTTCCACTCAATTCAATACATTTAGTACGGCACGCTAAACAGCTGTGTGATATACGTACAGCTCGGTCGAGGTCAAAGGAACGAGGTCAAAGTCGGAGCTCGGCTTGCGCAGTCGCTTTGAATGTGTCCTTTTCCTTTTCGTTTGAAACTCACTGTAAATGAACTAGATAGCATGTGTAGTGTATAGGGGCGTAACGAAAAATAATTGTTTTTCAATTTCGTAATAAGTAATAGTAAGTTATTAAAATAACTAGGACCTAGTTATTTTAACAACCGGTGTTCCTGGTGTTTAGTCTTGGGTTGGCTCGAGGCTATGGTCACATTTTATTATCAATAAAAATCCCGAAATACGAATTATCAAGTCTTTAATTAAAAAATACAATTAATTAATGAAACATTACTTATAAAGTCTCGTCAAACGATCTCGTCGAGAAAGGTTTTTCCAAAAGATTTATAATTATAGATATCGTTGGAGCACTCATTTTTCCATTAGAAATAACTTTAATACGTACTTAATTATTTAATTGAAAAAATCAAAAACGTAAGCCAAATAATCCAATGAATGACATACAATCACAAATTCCACGAGAACAAACGTTTATTGGCGCCTTTCAAAGCGCCAACTAGCTGTTATCTGCTATTACAGGCGCGAGGCAGGTGGCGCGGGGTCGGAAGCGCGCGGGGCGGGCACTTGTATGAAATTCATTGGCGCCGATAGAATCGCCAACACAGATTGAACCGCGAGTCGCAACGTGAAGGCTTGTGCAAATAAATTTAAATTGTTTAAACCTGAATATGTTGTTTAGCTTGTTACCTATATTTTTATAGATGAAATAATTTAATTATTTTGTTTGTTTGGTTTGGCGGCGCCAAATTCTACATATTTTACTTTACAAAACTAGGTACATATTTTCATTAGGTAGGTAGGTATATATAGGTATATAACTATTTTGGCATTATGCAGGTTCCACTATTATTATCAGATTTTTTTCATTACCATATACTATATGTGTGATTTTCCACTCTTTCACCGTTACACACAATTTTCCGCTCTTATCCAGCCACTACCGATGACTTTCTTCAAGGAGGTATCAGTCCATTGTCCCGGAGGACGTCACACAATTCGTTTACTCCATAAGTGGTCTTCCATTCTATGACTCATGTTTACTCGGTCGGTCTTATTAGTTCTGCGAGAGATTTAGCCCGCCTACTGCCACGTCGTCTTGCTGATCATTTTATAAAACTAAGCGTAAATATTTATAGCAAATCTAGATTGCTCGATGTTTAGCCATAACGTAATCAGCCTATCTTATCGTCCACTGTTGGACATGTGCCTCCTCAGGCACATTGTCTAGTATTAATATATGTATTGTCTTTAAAACTGAACAGTAGGATTTTTAATTTGTGTATCACGGTTTCTTCTGTCATATAATGGTTAATTCATACAAACGTTTCTTGGCAAAACTTCTTGCTATTACATAAAAAAAAATCCGTTGAATTATTTATGATTATAACTGAACAAACAGGCATCATGAGTGCAGGCTTTGCAAATTACGAAACTTGCAAGTGAATTTTTTTAAACTCCCTATATATCTTTTTCTTTTTCAGGGGCACGATATACCGCGGTATGATGGACTGTCTTCAGCAGTCAGTGAAGAACGAAGGAGTGTTGTCTCTCTACAAAGGTTTCTTACCGTTGTGGATGAGGCTGGGGCCCTGGGCGCTGATAAACTGGATCGCTTTTGAGAACATCATGCTTGCTTTAGGCGGACGAACCTTCTAAACATTACTTAGTATATTTTTTCTTTTTAATATGTATTTGTTTTTATCAACTGAAGAGCAACGTAGAAACAGTTATCCCGTTAAACTAATTTTAACATTATTGACCTGATTTTGCACTGACATAATTATGATACAAGTGTGCTAAGTTGGTCATACAGTTGAGGCGGGACTGCAGCCCGAGCCGAGGGCGAGGGTGTAATGAATGACCAATGCTCACGCGTTTCATACGACGTTTTTCAACACACTTGCGAGGAAAAATAAATAAAATTTCTTTGTCTTATTTTGTTAATAAAAAGTTTAATTATTGAAGCAATTACTGAAAGTACAATTATTAAAATGATACGCAACAGTTTTTGTTGGCATTTGCATAGTCTGTACATTATAGATATTGGAAAAAAACTATTATAATATGGGGGCTCTTTATTAGAGCAACAGAAGCCAAAACAACAGTTTTTAGACATTTTGTCTGTCTGTCTGTATGTTTGTACACGCATCACGCAAAAACTACTGCATGGAATTGAATGCAGTTTTCACCGATGTATTGCTAGAGGTCTAATTTAAAATATAGGCTCCAATTTACCGCAGGAAAATATCTTATTCCGATTGTTTTAAATTTAATAAACCGAAGCGAAATGAGGGCGGGTCGCTAGTTATTAATGATGAATTCATTGTTAAGTGCGGTAATGTAAAGTAAAAAGCACGCGTGTTTTATATGCTGCATTATGACTCTAAAAACGCTGCAATAAGGGCCACATTACGAGCAAGTGTGTTGAAAAGGTACTTTATATCAATGCAAGCTGGATTGCATAAACTCCCTAAAAGTTATTAAAAATAAGAGGACGTTTTTTTCATTCAGTTCATTCGTTAACTTGAATTCCTTATATTATTATTATAATATTATTATGCGTCCTTCTTTTAATAAAAATAAATCCGTTAGTTGTATGGAAAACATTTTTTTGCGAATTTAGTAAAGATTTATATGAATATGTTATAGTTTATGTTTATTGCTATCGATTCTGAAACTGTCCCGTTATTTTTTAGAAAATCTTTAAATTAAAGTAAGTACCTACTTTTAAATCAAGTTTATCAGTTAACTTTATAAATCACTATTTATCAAAAAATAATAAATAATTATTAAAGAACAAAAATTGTTATTTCGCTACGATTATTACTTCGCTACAAAACCGCGAGAATAATCAATGCACTAACTAAAATGTGCGATATTCGTTCTTTGACAATCTTAACATGGCGCATACTATTTTATCTTCATACCATAACACGAAAAAAGATGCAGCGTATAGCGATAATCGCACGTTTTGGAATGCAGCCTAAATAATATAAAAAATATTAACTAAAGCTTTATAGTGATCACCTGATGGTCCTCTGACATATATACGTAAACCATGGGTTATAATTTATAATAAATAATCAAAGGCCCAATGTTAGACCTATAAATTAATTGTTTGACGAATAAGTTTAGATCGTGTGGTAATGATGAAATGTATTTTGGTTGATCGAACGGGTTGTAATATGTATCTGAATACATATTGCTATATGCCTGCCTGTTTATGCTCAGAGAATATATTAACCATGCATGGCGGGAACAAGTTCATGAGTTATAATCAAGGGCACAGTTTAAAAATCTAATGTTTTCGCTTTGAATATCGAGATATGAGTTTAATGCTGAAATCAATTTCTATGAAGTTATCGAAGTAGTTATTGAAAGTTTTAATTTTCTTTAAGTGAAAATCCAATTGCTACAATTTGTAGAAACTATTATTTAATTTAATTTTTACATATCTCGAGTTATCAACTTATTCCTGCCGTGCAATGTATATATATATTCTCCGGGCTTATTCTTGATAAAGTGTAAATAATATATCTATATATTTGTGTTAGGTTTTTGACATAGAAAGTTTAGTTCTGCACAAGGTCTACAATACAATTTTCATGTTAGTATAGCATATAGATACGTGGTATATTTAATAACAAATATACTTAGTATATTTTAATAGAGAAATTAAATTATTGCTTAAAATTATCATTTTCGAACAAATTTAAAACACATTTTTTTTAGAAAAGGACGAGAATATAAGCAATTATTCAATTTAAATAGCGTTTATGAGTAAGGCCGATAGTAGTTAATATTATAAAAGGTGCTTAATTATTAGATTTTATAGTGATGTAACAATAAGTTGTAAAATAAGTTGTAAAGTGTGAGCAATGTTGTAAAGATTGTCTAGCAAAAAATTACACGCTGTTCCCATAGCCTTTTTAGAATCCAACTATAGGAATTTTGTAGTGAAATGTCATGTCCCTTCGTTAGACCATCTTTACCTGTAAAATATGTCATTGTTTAATGAAATTTATCAATAGTAAATGAATATTAAATAATAGTAAATGAAATAATAATAAAACTTAGTCTACCAAATGAATAAGGTTTGCTTTCTTGATAAGTATATGAATGCTATTATACGAAAAATGTATATGAAAATGTTTAAAATAGGATATGTTGTTGTTGCTGTAGGTACTTATTAAGAGAATTCGTCGAGAATCGTGATGTTATTACTTTATTAGATAATAAATTATATTCAATTGTTGATAAATAGCTTTTTATTATCGCCCCAGCCCAGCCCAAAGGCTATTATATCTAATATATTAAATGAGCACAACGGCGGTGGCGTACTTACTACCATCGCACAATTAAGACCAATCGATCGAAACCTCATTTGTACAAATTGATTCAACAGGCTGTTGAAGATTAAAAAAGAATTCAGAAAAGAACAAACATATATCTTTGCCTTTTGGGTATGATTAAACATGTTTGACAAGGGGTTTAGTTTCAGCGGTTTGTAGTGTATCTACGAATACAACAAGATTTCAAACAATAATATTTTTGATGATTGATAATATAATGATGTTTAGAGACATTGTTAAAACAATGTAGCTGTTGCAATGAGTAATGAAAACAAAATTCAAATGAACCCCTCGCAGGAGATCCGAGAGGCCCGAGGGCGAAACTGTACTAAATCGGCATACAATGCTGATCTTCAAGCGAAATATAAATGTAGATATTCAATAATAAAATATATCTAGTATTGGCCAATCGCACGAACAAATAAAAATCCATTACACTTGACTATCAATTTATTTAATTGGCAGCTAGGTTGCGCCCACCGCAAAAACAAAGTGGTAAAACAAACCTGTTCATTTCTAACATAATTCGTTTACGAACGCAAAATTTGTTTGTAATTGAGCGAATGGTTGGTTCGCCTATGCTTTAATACTTAGCATCGACCGGTCGAGATTTCGCCAAACAGGGCCACTAATACTAAAAAAGAACGATTGAAGGGCAAAGATTGTACAACTTGACAAGTAAATACGGGCAGTAAATAAGTAAATAAGGTACAATTTGCATTTTGATAACATTGGAGAAATACTATTATTATTAATTTAATATCAAGCTAGAAATTCGGAGTTTTGGATAAACAAAAAGAATAACAATTGTTTATTTTCAATTTCCGAACATAATGTTACTTATGTTTTCGTTAAAAACGTTATTTTTCTACTTAGGATGGCAAAATAAAAATATACGAAATAAAACTCTCTTGTATAATATTAAATTTATTAGTAAAAAATATGATACATCTTCCACAATATTGGAAAATTATAACTTAATTAAAGATTTGATTATAATAAGTTTATAGCACTTCTGATTTCTTAAAACATGCCATTATGCATTCACTAGTCACTAGTCACTACAGCGAGAAGCACATGTTTATTATTATATACAAAATTTAGGACACAACATTGATTTTATTGGTGTATCATATTGTACGTGTTGACCAATCACAAACTTACAAAGGAGTAGGCAACTTCTACTACGATACACACAAGTATAAATGCTTTACCGAATGAATACCAAACAAATTACGCGGGGAATAAAACTCAACTTGCGATGTCCCTCTTACGCCTAATGATCGTTTACAAACTTTCAATTACGTTTAGAATTCTAAGTATGTTTTCATAAATATAGTAATTTTGGGTAGATTATTATAACAAAAATAAATATCTACATTGGATCAACGAGCACTCAAAGTTTCTATTATTAATTTCAAGTCTTGACTAAATTGTTAATTGCTACCTAAGTACAATGAGACTGCCGAGTGGCGCGACACGAGACGTGCCACGACACGGGTCGCGCGCAGTAGTCGCCCCGCTACCACGTGTCGCCTTACTCAATGTTCAATTACGTTACACATTTACGACAATATTTGTTTACTCGTTATTAATGGATAAAAAAAAACACTATAAACGGGTAACAAATCCGCGTCGAATTAACATCAATAGCGTTAAAAAGCAGTGTGTTACTTTAATAAGTTAAAAAATCACTCGCTGTAAACATCCGCTCCATCAAAACATCGTCAAACTACAACTCTGTGACAATATAAAATGCACGTCGCCCTTACACATTGTGCGTAACACAAACTATCGATCCGCTCCTATATCTAAGGATAGCAAAGCTTTTGGAGGACGCTATATTTTTATATTCTACGTGACTACGGTAGGTACCAGATTACATACTTTTGTTTAAATGATAAAATATAAAATGGTCGAAAGATGTAAAACAAACTTAAAACTATTACTTATCGTGTAAATGGTAAATATTTTTAAAATGAGCATTTATATACTAATAGCATAAGGATAAATAATGGTCATACTAAAAATCACATCAATAAAAAGAATCTATACTCGGGGTGGGGGGAGTAGTCAGTAAACACTGAGTTGATCCCTTTACCGTTCCATTAGTTACTAAAATATATATTTCAAAAAAACTACAAATAACATTCTGGCACGTAATTATTGACAAAATAAATATTTTATTCTGTCATGAAAATCTGTCACAATGAAATGAGAAATCGAGTAAATTCGTCACACAGAACACGAAAACATTAAAACACGAAGTGAAGCTTTGTACTTCCCTATAACATCACTTGTATAATATTCCAGAAATCAAGGCAGTTGTCAGCTCGCGAGTAAAATGGACAATATTATCTGTAGGACATGAGCACCGCACACTCGTTGAAACATACATGGATCAAACTCTGTGCGACCGAGACCTTGACGACACTTCTCTATTAAAAAAAGCCCAAATTATCTGCTTTGTTTTTATAATTCAAAATTACATTGTCAAATTACATAGTATGCAAATTATTTGAGAATAACCGTTCTGTTATTAAAAAAAAAAACATTGTTATCTACTTAGATAACACTATATGCGAGTAAAAACAGAGTACGGAACCCCTTTTAAATCATAATTAACACATGTAATTATATAATGCAATACATAGTCATATGACATTTTTAAGAGCACGAGACAGTCAAACTGTTTAAATTAAATACGTAGGTTATGGTTTAAATCAAACATGTTTTCTTGTTTACAACATTGGAGGTTTGCCAAACTGTGTTTCACTTAAATAGTTTGACCGTATCAGTCCTCTAAGTCCATTGTTCACAATAACTCGAAAGTTTCCTTTATTATATTTGCTGTTTTGCAGCACACATTACATGCATATGAATGACTTTAAGCAGAACCCACACATAACCCAAAAATAGATAGTAATTCTTTTTAAAAGATGAGAAAATACATTTAAAGCGTTCAAGTGAATGTTTAACCACTTATTTCGAGCCAAGTGTGTAGTTCTCTTAATGTTGATAGTTTACACTTTTTACACCACCAATAATTTCAAAACAAAATTGGGGCAATTATACTCTAAAAATTCATAAACCACATTTGCACTATGCGTTCACTTATTGCTATCGAAGATTACTGACAGCTTTATGTGTAGTTGAATTGGGAAACCACTTCAATAAAGTTTTTTTCGAAATAAAGGGGCTGTACGGGAGAGCATAACATAATAGTCACAATAACAAGTGTTGTAATGACTGATATTATTATAAATAATATTCCGGCAATGTTAACTTAGTGGAAATAACAACTAGGTGGATATTAATCGTATGAATTTCGTTATTATTAATAATTATTTTAACTTTTACGATAAATCGGCCCGATAATACATATAAACAGTATTGATTGACACATTAGGCGATTTTTCAAATTTTGACTGTTTGATTTTTCTAATGTGAGAATTCGTTCACACGAGCCTTACTCACACCGTAGGAACGAATTCTATGTTTAAAAAATTGTATCGCCCTTTACGAACGGTGTCGTTACGGCCGTCCCTATGAACAGCGTTAAATATGGCTTAGGAAACATTCGCTTGTATGATATGGACATACTCATGTAAATTGTACGCCCTTTATGATAAAAGTCCCGGTGGTTGTCCCTATGAACATAGCGTTAAACATGGCTTAGGAAGGGTTCGTTTATATGGTATGAGCATACCGGTGTGATCAAGGGCTGGTCTTAGGCGTGTGTCACACAAGTGGGTGCGGCAAGCGCGCGGGCACTATGAGTGGTAGGCCGTCACGTACGAGGCGGGAAACAGCCCACGTCGGTGTGCTATCTCGCCCTGCAATCAACAAAGTATAGTTTTTAAAAAGTCAGTTTCATAAATCACAACGGCTGCTGGAATTCGCGATCCTAGCATATTTTTTTAATTACTGGCGTGGCCATTGGTTTACACAAATAACTAATGAAATGATAAAACATTAATGTTTTTATAACGTCATTTCCAGTCACTTTTTTCGGTATGGCTAAATTCTTGTGGCCATAGTGGCCTTTAAAGTCACCGGACACGTATAGTTTAGGACGAACGCAGAAGGCGCTCAGCCAGGAGCAGTGTGTGCAGTAACGAGTCTAAGGGCTCCCCCGCCGCCAAACCGGCGGAAGGAATGGACCTTGGCTTAGGGCGTTGCTTTGGGAGGGTACCGCGGGATCGCGAGTCGGTGAGAAGCGCCCAGGCACGTGCCGATACCCTTACCCTTAAAAGGAAAATACAATTATTGTCAGCATGAAAAATAAAAAGAACAACATAAACCCATTGCTTGTCTATGACATTAGTCCTTAAAAGGTAAATTATCATAAAACTTGTGATGGTCCATCCGGTAATACTGATTATAATTCTTGCAAGTGGTTGTACTTAGTTTTTGAAATCGTTAAGTCGAGATGAATGAAGTGATAGCACACGATTTTCCTAAGCTATAAACCTTTTTGGGTTTTCTGGGTAAAAAGCTTGTATTCCTCATCAAATTGAAGTTTGTATTGAATTCTGCCACTGGGATTATATTGTCTTATAGCCATTACACATTTATCACCGGTTCCACGGCCTGGCCTTATCTTATAACGAAATCAGAAGGGCATGAATCGCGAAACACATTCAACATGCGTTAGTTAGGAATTTAATAACTGCTCGTTGCTCAATCTTAATCATTTTACTATTGTCCTCCGACATGTTGAATACAACGAAGTCGCAATCCAAAGAAATGGTGGTATTCTTGAAAATAAACTAATAATACGATGCCAACGTGGGCAGTATTATTTTCGCAATATAAATAATCAACAAAGTGATTTAATTTGGATGCACCGCTCCCGCTTCGCGCTAACATTATGAATATCTAGCCACGCGGCGAGCCGCACCCGCATCATCTATAATAATTTTACAAATCTTTGTCAATTTTTAAAGATTGCCCGATGAAAACAATAAACGGAGTCTTGTGAATGAAGAATGCCATGGGGTATCATTTCTTAGCAATCAACCGCCATTGGGTATTCTGAACTCACATATATTATTTCATACATTCGTGAGATTGAATGAATTGTGCGAACAACAGTTTCTAGGTATTTTTATAGATTTTCAAGTAAAATAACGTGAGGAAACCCATGTGCCCCGGAATTAAAAAATGTCATGTATAATATTCACCAAACACCTGTTATCCACAGTGGGATGTAATAGGCCAATATCTAAAGAGTGTGCATACCTGCCACCAATGCTGATCGGAGCGGTCGTTGACGGTGATGACGTCACCACGTCTGAACTCCAGCTCGCCGGCCTCTTGCGGCGTGAAGTCGTACAACGCTTGCACCAGCATCTACAAGCACAAACATTTTATATTGTAATATATTTAAAATAATGTTAACTACAGTACATTCTTAGTTTGAGGACAGATGGATGATGTGTGAAAACACAGCTCCTTCTTATGCACGATTCGCGTTTACAATAAACAACAAGAAAAATAATTTATATTCTTAAAAACACAAAATGAAAATGAGAAATAATTTAATGAGCAGGAAAAAATACTAAATGGGCAGCATTTTCAAATAAAACTTACTTTCTTTCTTTCTTTCAAATCGAAGACAGCAAATTTAAAGGTGGATTAGGTTTAGGTCCTCTGGTGAGAAGACAATAGGCGTCACGTCGAGTTTGTGGTGACAATCTTAGTTATTTAAAATTGTTTATTTAATAAATTCAAGCATAGTTTTTATTGATAATGATATGCTGCTCGTATAGTATTTTTTTGCTGTCTGTTCAAAAACAAACAAGAAAAATTTCTCATTCCAGGCATCTAACATTTAAAGGTCGTCTGGAACAAGCCAAGTGATTTGGCTCTAACCACTATCAATTGATCAAATACAAATTAGCTGCAACTACTGCGCCATACAATAATTACGCGAGTGATTATGCATCCATACGTGAATATTACGTAGAAATGAATGCGGCAAATATCCAGTGGCATAAATTAATTACTCGATTGTAGTGTGACCGATTTATTACGTTCGAAACGTAAGAACGAGAATTAATTTCGATTTCAGTTTATACTTGTATCACTACAATATAATCGCGAGGAATTTTGAGTGTTGTTGTAAAAATAAAGCGCTGAGTGAGCGCTAATGAACACATAAACGCTCGTAAGTTTTGAAAAGTTTTTTGATCAAACGGTTGAAAGCTCGCGTCTAAATCAGTTATGGTTCATTAGCGCTGACCGAGTGCTGCAGCGCTCAGTCGTTATTTTTACAACACTATCCCACCATATCCTATCCCTCCCTATTTTCCCAATCCTTCTAAATCCATTGTTTTAAATCTTCAATGGTAGGCATCTGGGGCGTGCCCTGTCATTCTGGTCTGGACTGATCTTGGTATATACCACTGATGTCCATGGGCGACAGTATCCACTTACCGCCAGGTGGACTGTCCGCTCGTTAGCCTTAGTGCTCGAGCGCTTATTTTTAAAACTCTAATTTTGAGTTACTAATTTTGGACATCTCCATAAAGATTTTTTTTCATGGACCCTAAGTACTTCCAATTCGTGAGTTTAACTCGTGAGAATCTTGTATAAACGAAGAAAAAGTTCAAAAATTGTTGCTCTGATTTCTATTCGACTCATTTTCCTCTCGACGAGTAACGTTTTATTAGTGCCAGATTACCCAGCAATTACTATATGTGACTATGACATGGGGTCGCGTGGGCGCTATGCTACATAGAATACTTCTCTCGGATTTATCCATGCTACATATATATTATAGTCAAACCTGGATAGTTGGGATCTTAAGACAGTTTTGGGAGGTTTTTCACTTAATCAATTTCTCATTTATTCAGATTACAATGAAATATAATAATATATAATAATAATAAAGGTAGGCAGCGCATCCGGGGGCGTGCCAAAGTTTGTCATTCTGTACTAATATTGGCATGTATCACGGATGTCTATGGGCGACAGTAGCCACTTACCACCAGGTGGACTGTATGCTCGTCTGCCACCTTCGACCATAAAAAAAAATGATAGGATGTTGTAAATTGTTTTCTTAATTATTGTATAATTCGCCGATACACAGATGTTAAAGGCGGCAGTTGCATTTATAGGAATGCACTTCTCATTTTAAGTGGTCATAAAAGCAATCGTCTGGTTTATAGTGTACGCCAGGGATGCTCAAATTGCTAATACTATATATAGGTGATCAACAGTAAAATTTGACCGGCAAACGAGCGACTAGGCTAGACAGGAAAAAAGACAACTTACGAGTATCTATTGCACATAAGTTATACAAATAGTACCCTTGGTACTATGAATTTTATCATTACGCCATCGGTAGCTTCAAAATAGCAAGTCCGGTGAATTATTAAAAAAAAAAATTGGTTGTGGTGTGAAATAGTAATTAATAAGTAGGTAAATTTTAACGGTGTCGTTTCCGGCGCCGTACCGGACGAAGATGGAGGGCGGTACATATTTTTTTAGTGAATGTAGTTACATTAAAACCCAACCGAAACGTCGTGTAAAATAATCAGCTCGTGATCATGGTTGGTGCAACCCAACCGAAACGTCGAGTAAAATAAATAAGGTAAACATTCGCGCTAAGACCCGTTTAAAAACATAAATATTTGTGAAAAAACGCGAAAATCTCAAATGTAGTCTACAATTATTTCCGCGATTGTACCGTAAAAGTTATCGCGATCGACCTTTTGAGCACCGTTGGTCTACATAGCGAAAATCTCAAATGTAGTCTACAATTATTTCCGCGATTGTACCGTAAAAGTTATCGCGATCGACCTTTTGAGCACCGTTGGTCTACATAGCGAAAATCTCAAATGTAGTCTACAATTATTTCCGCGATTGTACCGTAAAAGTTATCGCGATCGACCTTTTGAGCACCGTTGGTCTACGCTATATCTATAAAAATAAGGTGCCAATAGGAATACATTTAATGGGGGTTCATGCAATGCTAATATGTACTTATCAATTTTATTTTATTTCCGACCACTGACTGTTTTAAGTAACATTTATATGACTTTATTTATTTATTATTTGTTTTCTCGAATTTAAATATGTTGCAGCATTCAGCTTCATTCACTTCTGAAGCTATATGCAATGTTATTCATAATCTTTAGTATTAGGTATCTTTTTATTAAGTAATGGACTTCTCCAGACGCATAGTATGATGGACGAGTTGTAGCTAGGCCTTGAAGTAACGTCTCAATGACGTACTTAATCAGTGTAATCACCGATTCCTGTGTTGCTTTATTCAAATCTCAGGTCCTCATTCCGTATAATCGACATAAATCAATTATAATTATAAAGGTTCCACTTTCTCACCAAAAAAGGCTATTTGGGAGCAGAAGTGCTCTGACGTAATAAATAATGTGTCCGTATAAAAGAGATTCACATTTATCTACTCGTACATCTAACTTATCCAAGTTTGACGTACAAATGTTTACGCCAAAAGGTCTAAGTTTTTGTTGTTCCTTGAACTTCGTTCAAAATTACTTATCCGTTTCAAGATTCACAAAATTTCAAGGTACTTATGATACTTTTGGGTTATGGAAAAAGTTTGCAAAATCTTTTCAGTTATTGCGTAAGGGAATGACATGTTTTCTTTTACAAAAGAATAGTGGAAAACTCATTATTCTTTATATCAATTCCAGCAAAATAAAACACGCGGAAAGTGGATACAACACGTTTGTTTACATGTCGTAGCACTATTTGCTCAATAACTGGAGATTATAGGAATTCTACACTGACCGGGTTATTTTCGTTACTTTATCAGGGTCAACGCGGCCGTATTATTTACATAGGCAGCGTCGTTGCTCTACCACAGTCTTAAAAACATGTAGTTACGCGGCGAGACAAGAATCTCGAAAGGCGAGTAGTTGTGTACTATCCGATGCAGTACTGTGATGTCGCAATTTCAAGCAATGGCAACTGAGTGCAGGCATAATTAAATTAATTTTTGCGATTTACTGAACTCAAAAGAGTTATTATAGTAACTTAGTCACCTATTAATTGCTTAAATGAATGGACAGATTTGTTCTACAACGTTGTATTTGCGGTTGGCGCCACCTCTGGTCGGCTATTGATTATGTTGATAATAAGCTGCAAAATAATTTGCATTTGTCTGAACGCTCGATTGACCAATAATACTATTAGAGACCCCCTAGACGATCAATTATATTATGCAATTAGCGACCCGCCCTCACTTCGCTTCGGTTTATTAAATTTAAAACAATGGGAATAAGATATTTTCCTGCGGTAAAATGGAGCCTATATTTTAAGTTAGACCTCTAGCAATACATCGGTGAAAACTGCATTCAATTCCATGCAGTAGTTTTTGCGTGATGCGTGTACATACAGACAGACAGACAGACAAAATTTCTAAAAACTGTTGTTTTGGCTTCTGTTGCTCTAATAAAGACCCCCATATTAGTTTTTTTTCAATATCTATAATGTACAGACATCGGCCCGTTACAATTTTATTATATACATATATAGATTTCACAGCTTGCGAAATATTTTTGATGGTTTAGGAAGTGTATTCTCGTTTGGGTGCTAGGCGCAATTCAATAATATTGTGCAATGACATTACTGTACAATTTTATTGTAGATCCAGGGGCCGGCTCAGACACTGTCAGCATTTCACTCTACGTCAAATGGGATAATTGTATACACTGTGACATTGATGTCGAAGCAGACTAATTTGTGCTAATGGAAACAAGGCGTGACAGCCCTAAATGTTTGTTTAGTGCCCAATTTAACGTACATATGTATAAAGACGAGTATAGGCACCTATTAGTTATAATCAGGGTGTGTTCTTGTTTTATTTCGATGTTCCCAATATAAAATATCTATTTCATGAAAGTTAAACAGACATGTATGAAAATAAATAAACTGTAATCTTTATCAAGTTAAATTGACTTTTAGGATAAGTTACGAATCTTTTAATACACTCAATATACTCCCAGAATTTATGTATTTATTTAAACTTCATTGTACAATGATATGTACAACAGTCGGATTTAATTCCATAAGGCAATCTCTACCAGTTAACCAAAAGATTATACAGAAAAAGGATCATAAGTCAGAATGTAGCGGAATTACCTGCCGTGACACGTTTGTTCCAAAAATTGTATGTAAATAAGTGACATTGCGGCATAATATAACAGCTATGCTATCGTTCAAGTTTGCTAAACATTTCCCAGAATATTCACTACTTTCTATTGAATAAAAGTTACAAGTATACATTCTAATGACCTTTTTAAAAGAGAAAGAGAGCATTATAATATTCTCTCTTTTACATAAGCTAGTGATACATAATCAGCAATCCAAGAGCACTTTAACGTGCTGGAATAAAAATTTAAATTGGATAATTTTGGATAACTGGTTTTTACGAATATCAAAGAAAACTAGCTATAAAGTACTAAGTATAAAACCTTTAAAGTATAAAATCTATGAGAAGGACAAAGACCATTTGCTATAATTCAAACAACATAAATAGGTTATTTCAATCTCGCAGCAATCCTTCTCACCAGAAGCGGCCATGTATGGCAGCATAAGCCATGGACAGAGTAGATTCTAACAGCAAGAAACAATGCGGTTCATGGTTAAGGAAAGTTTCTAGCCAGGCTCTCTCAGGCACTACTCGGGAAAAGCTAAGTTATATAATTCAAACTATACCTCCTCAGGCACCACATCTCTCAGCTTGACGTCGGTGAGGCGGCTCACGGAGGCAGTGCGATGGTAGTCTACCAGCTCATTGAGGGAGTTGAACTTCACCACCCACAGAAAAAATTTGCTTGACGCGTCCCGAAGCACCTTGAAATGTTGCACGCCATCTGGACATCTGGAAAAATATATGAAAAAAAGAAGATTGAGTTGATCTTTGAAGCTACTTTATTTTTTTATAATGCGAGTCAGAAAGATGAATATAAATATATGTAATAACATGACAAAATATGTCCGTATAAGTATTTTATAATATGAGATTATCTCAAAAAAGACATTTTTTTTATCTTTTGTTTCTTATCAATCACTTCTGACATCACTTCTGTGTAATATAGGTAGCAATAATTTAATGGAGACAAAATATATGTAGGTACCTATGTAGTAAAGCTAGGTTCTAATCCACAGGATAGTTGCAAGTCCTGCCTATGTATATAAAGATTGTCAAAGTATATTCATGTGTAATTGTTAACAGTTCATTTATCAATGTAAATGAACTCAACGCGAGTTTATATGCTTTGTGTTATAGGCTCTCCCACTGTTATAGGCTGCACATTGTAAACAGGCGCGAAGGCTTTAGGCTTTAATCAACTATGTGTACTCAATGCAGTATTGGTTAATTTATTAAAAAATAATTACAATTTTATTTAAAGTTAAATCGTCCTTTATTATTTCTTTCAAATATACACATTTCAATATTGTGTCTGCTGATTGTAGAAACATTACCTTAAATTAGGATTTGTGAATATAAAATAAAAATTGCTATGACAGGCAGTAGGAAAGGTAGATTTGTATATTTTTAATCTAAGTGCTTAGACAATAGTTGTAGTTTTAAGAGACCTATCTAACGACATATTGTCTTTTATACATATGGGCATTTTTTAGGATTATCAACGAACATAAGCTAGATTACTTTTATGCCAATATTTTTTTGTATCAATTAAGAAATTTGCCCCGTAGTTCGTCCACAAATTACGTTAAATTTCTTAAATTACTTCGATACTGATCGGTTTTGGATTCAGATAGGCCCCTTAGTCAAGAAGCAGGGAATTCTTTCCGAAATTTAAATTTCTAAAAATCTAATATCGAGTGAATTTGCAGCCTCATTAAAATGGAACAAGGTATTAATTAAAATACGTGTTATAAGGAAATATTTAAATTGAAATGTGAATAGATCAATAACCCAAAACCAGTTTTTATACAATCTCCATACTTAGTCTGACTCATACTATTTGACTAACCAACTGGTTGTAGGTAGGCTTGTATGAAAAAAAAGTGCTTTTTACAAATACATTCGTGTCAAGTCATATTAGGCAAAGTGTAGCAAGGGACATAAAATAGATTATGATTATTATATAACATTGGACATTTTTGTTGTATAATTTATCGATAACTTGATACACACATAAAACACCATAATACACAAAATTTAACATATAGCACGGATAGGAGATAGTGCTCGTAGTTACGAAGTTGGAAATATTTAAAAAATATGTTGATATTATGTAATTTTACTTGTTTATGTATATTAATGAATGTATATTTAGTAAATGCCTAAGACTGTTATTAATATTCTATCAAAAATGTTTAACACTGAAATAAGTCTAATATGACAGTTAAAAAAACGATACCAACTAAAAATTATAAATGACTTTTAGGCTAGGAACACACATACAAAAGCACTTACAGTTTCTGTATCATTCATAAATATAAATGTCTGCTTTAAACTATGTTGAAATCAATTTATTATGAGTAATACAAGCCAAGGCAAAATCCGAGTAAAATAAAACGTCGGCGACTAACGCGGCGTGACTCACACGAGGGGCGCGAAACTCATTTTTTTTTCTCTACCAATTTAAACTTCAATAGAATTGTATGCTGTCAGCGTTCTACGGCAAAATCCTTGTGCTTTGCAATTAAAATAGTATTTAATAGAAGGTGTAGTTTTCATTGCGTGTTAATATCAATCCAAATTCTTACTCAATTCCATTATCTTTAGGAATCATGAGAATGTATGAGAATATCTATATTCCCATTATATCATTTAATTATCTAACACGTATAATAACAAAAACATTTTGTTATATAATCATATTTAAATTTATTGCTCAATTGCATATTTCCTAGAACCCTAGAATCCTATATTTCCTAGAAAGTTTACTGGTTTTCAAACTAGTAATGTGATTACTTTACACACTAAAGGAAATACAAAATAAATGACATAATTAAATTTCATGCAATAATACTTAAACGGCATATATCATAAAATTATCCCTATTTGTAGTGTCAATATAATTATTTTATCAGAAATTTTGATGTATAATACTTAGCATAAATACAAGTCATAAAGATAAACTAATATTGTATATACAGCATGACATTTGACAAAAGTGCAATGTTTCAGCTATATGTATCTACAACAATTTACGAGATGAAATAAAATGAAGGAAATAAAAAATAGGCTATATGAAGATAGATTCCGCATTTTTGCATAACTAGTCTAAAGGCAACGAGAAAAAAAGGAGACTTTATCGAAGCTTACAAGATTCTCAACATGATGTCAATATGATGTCCCAAACATGAACTCTATATATATAGAACTAAAGCAAACGAGAATCTGAGAGAACATGACATATATATAATATAAACCATCTCTACTAGGGAATGCAAATCCAGAGTTTTTTACGGACTTTCATGTCATATCCGAATTATCTGATTTTTTTTGAATAAATATAAAATCTAGATAAAAATATAAAAAATCGGTACTCGGGGTGGCGTTAAATGGGCTTGCCAGAGCGGCTACCACAAGCCAATCTACATAACACCAGTAGAGTCCACTTGCCAACTTGCAATGGTCAGAGCTGCGTTTTAAGGGCCCTATTTCATTGGGACACCATAGCTGTGCGACTGGTTGCGCAATAATGGCGTCTAAAGGTTACCAAATGAGACACTAGAAAAGATGTCGGAAACAACAACAGTTTCAAGATGGACTTCGAAGAGTTAGTACTTATGCTCAGGGCCTTTCAGAGAAAATGCGAGGCCCGGGGCAACTAATATTTCAGGCTCTTCAAAATTTAAAATAAAATTGTGGTCAAGAAAATAAAGTTAGTATTTATTAAGTTTTGGAATATTACATTTAATTATTTTACAGAAGGTTTGCGCGCTTTAACATTAACAAATTCACTGATTATTTCCGAATAGTCTAAAATACGCGCTATCTGGTAATTAATGTTGAGTGTTGCTAGTCCATTTAATCGATCCTGACAAATTGTCGATCGAAAATAGTTTTTAATTCTTTTCAGAATACTAAATGATCTCTCATCTTCTGCTGCACTCACACTCACGGGCAAGGTAAAAAAATTCGAAGCAGAATCGCTATATCTTCCAAGATATGTTTACGAATCCCATGTCGATAATTTCCTTATGTGCCTAATTCTGGCGGTTTCATGCTTAGTTCAAAATTGGATTTGTAGACACGCTTCAGCAATATTAGTTCTTCTAAATTTCATCACTTATTTCATTTTTATATTTCTCTAGCAACAATTGTGCATTTGAAAGTATATTTACTCAATCCATTTCATTAAAATTCCATAAAACTTCAAAAAATTGCAAGTTGAAGAAATTGCTTGAAATTGATATTTATTATTGAATCCATAATTTTGTTAGAAACGTTTAAATGAAAATATTTTTAATTATGCTGTATGTACGACGTAAAAGAAAATTGCACCCAAGGAAAAAAAGCAGTGGTGGGTTCATCCTTTCGTAGCTGATCACGATACGCATCGACTATTCGTCAACTTATATGACAGCGCGACTAGCTACCGAGTGAGTGAGACGCCTAATAACGCTATACATTTTATTGGTTGCGCAACCAGCGTGGTCGAGACACCAATAGTAATCCAGAGGTGTAACTAATTGGACATCAAGTGAGGTACTATCCATAGGGCTCCATATATTTGGTTTGGTAGCGTGACTGGTCGTATTGCCATGGCGTCCCAATTAAATAGAGCCCTAAGGGCCTACAAACCTCCCATGACGAAGCAAACCACAGACGGTCGCCAGTCGACTACGAACTTATTACTCCTACTCCTTGCTATGGCAGGTGGTCACGTAGATCAAGGGGTGCTAAGAATCCCGTTAAGCCGTTCGGTTAAGCTGTCAAAAACTGATGACTAAACGTGGCTACATACATGGACTTCGAGACATGTTGATAATGTAGTGGAGTTCGAAACTAAGCTACGTAGATTAAGATGGGATGGGATATTCCTGGGTTGTCTGAAGAAATAAAGAGGACATGATGATGATTAGAAAACTTATTCTACTATCTGCAAGGTAACCAACCATCCTAAGGCGGGGTCAGTTCTCTCATTAACAATGTTGTGGAAGTATCCGGTGTGTCGGCGCAGGTGGCATATCTTGTACTCCAGTTAAACAAAAACTACCTATTAAAGATTGAACAAGTATATTCCATTCCATTCCAATTTGTCCAAAATGTAAACCAACATGGCAGTCAGAGGTAACTGACAGTGCCATAGATTATATAGTTACATAGTTACAAATAGTTAGTCAAATCAACTGTTTACATATCTAGTTTGCCCTAGATTTAAAGTTAAATATAGATTTAAAAGTTGAGATATTTCTTTAATTTAAGGACGTGATAGTTACTTCAGACCAGATCAGAGTTTAAATTATAACACCAGAATTGAATTTATGCACTGGAAACCATGACTACTGTAAATGAGGAACAGATAACTTGGTGAGAGTAATCCAAGAAGTGGGCTGTATGTATGTATATACTCTAATTCACAGTGCAATGGCAAAGAGTTCAAATGATCAAGGGATTATCTGAATCTCATGGAACTGAGGCGGAAAATTGCTCAGCCTCTTCACTTGACAATTAGCTTTGGTTTGAAACCCACATGTAATGCGTTTCATTAAGAGTATCCTAGCTGTTTCAATAATACTTGAAAAATCCATTTTGAAATCGAAATTTGAAACTAATTAGTCGTAAACTCTAAAACACAAAAATCCAGCTTTTTCGGATAATGAAATGAAATTTATTTATTGATCATAGGTATTAAATAAGATCTCACAAAATAAATAAATCTCTATGATCTACTATTTCTAGTGTACAAATTTTTAAATCGATATACATATATGTAATATTGATAGACATATATGTAATATTGATATACATATATGTAATATTGATATACATATATGTAATATTGATAGACATATATGTAATATTGATATACATATATGTAATATTGATATACATATATGTAATATTGATTCTTTTGTTTAACAAAAATATTCAATGATTAAGATAATTTAATTTCTTGTCACAATATTAATATTCTGTAACTTTGTATATCCACTTATTGACAATAAATATATTCCAATTCTGCCATATAAACTACAATTAATTAAGCAATTCTACTTTATGAACTGAATATTTTTTAAATTTCAAAATTATAAAAATATGTTTTGAGAATATTTCTTATAGAAGAGAAAAACTATCTTCTATATTAGATTTTAAGTTAAACTTAAATTAAAATCAGCTTTTACAAAAATGTGTGTGCATAAGTTAATGTTTATAAATAGGTCCAATATAATATGTAAGTTAAAACCAAATTGGTAGTCCAATCTGGCAAATTTTATCTCATTTTTCTGTTGACAAAATTACTAACAGGTTACTGATAACAAACTGCTGGGAATAATATAATATTACTAGGAATATAATGAGGAAGTTAGAGAATTTCTATTATCTGTTGAAAAAGATAGTAGTAGTAGTCATTAGAGTTGCAACGAATATTCCGTTACTATTTCGAATATTCGGTTACTATTCGGTATTCGACCCTTTTTTCTATATTCAGCCGAATACCGAATATTAAATTACTATTCGGCGGAATACGGAATACCTAAAGTTGTCTTGCAAGCAGGATATTTTATCATGAAAATAACCTACTTTTTTTATAATTTTAAGTGTTTATTTTTCTATTGGTAATAACATATCTACATATTGTTTGAAATTAGTAATCAAAATTTAAAAGCCCTAGATTGTGATGTAAAAATTATATTTTTTCTGCATTACGAGGAAGAAGCTTGTTTCTCTTCTTTTCATATGAACTTTCTGCTGCTGAAAGTCTCTCCGAGTAAACACTGCTTCCAGGTGGGGACAAATACTTTGCAGCAAGCTTTACTAAGCCTTGAGAAAATGTTGCTTTATTTTTTGCCCACCAAAAAATTTATTTTTATTCCTATGTATTATTTTAGATTAAGGTAAATATCTAGGTCTGCTACAATTTCGTTGTTTTTCGGCAATTACCTCTTCAAAGCATTCCAAGAAGGATCTGTGAATGCTCTGACTAGGCTCATTCTTGGTCCTTTTTCGTTTGGTATTAACAAGAGACAAGCTGGTACTTTCGTTGCTGCTTCATTCACAGAATAAACCCCCTAGTAAGAGATGCTATTGGACTTTTTCTCCCTTTGCACTTTGTCAGAAAAGAAATGCATTTTAAATCGAGGGTCTAATAAAGTCGCCAGCAAATATTTTTTATCCTCATCAAGTTTTAAAAAAATGTTGCTTTAATCCATGTTGCATATTCACTATCATAAGCTTTAACTTGGGGGTAAGATCTGATGCACTGACTTTGTCACAGTAACGCTTCAGAGTTACATGTTGATATAGGTACAGATATAGATATAGGTTACAGATATAGGTACAAGAATATTCAGAACTAGTAATTTTTGTTACGTTTTCAAATGGTTTTAGTATTGTAGCTTAAGAAGTTTTTCTACAAACTCCCACTGAACAGCAGTCAGATTCGAAATATTTGATGAATCGGTAAGGTAAAGGGAAATGGCGCGTTTTTGTTCTAGAAGTCTGGCCAGCATATAGTACGTAGAACTCCATCTAGTGCTGATATCTTGGATAAGTTTGTGTTCAGGCAAACCCAATTCTTGCTGTATTATTTTAAAGTTTAAAGCAATGCGATTGCGGCGGAATAAAGGGAGCGCGAGCCAATCAAAGGACAGTGTGAGCTGTACCTTTGCGCCTAGACAAATTGGCGCAAAATATGGCAGAATAGTTTGGCCGAATATTCGGCTATTCCGCTGAGGACCCCACCGGATATTCGGTAATCGGTGTTTCCCCACCGAATGTACTATTCCTTGCAACACTAGTAGTCATTAATTTTTAAACTATAAACTTTTTGTATGTTAAGTAAATTATTTTAAGTATGTTCGCTGTGGATAAGAAGAGGTGAGAATCATGTGGTGGCACACCTTGGAAGAGGCCTTTAGCCAGCCGTGGACAGAGATAGATTGATGGTATAGAGCAGGGGTGACCAACAAGTCAATGGTGACCAATCGCAAAAGGAACTTATAATATTTGACCCGTACCAAAATTTTCGTTAAGGTTGACTCAAATTATACTCCCCGATTTTGTTAATTGGACAGAAGAAATGAAAGCACACACTTCTCACTTTTTGTTATCTATTGATATTAATTTTTACAATTAATAAATTATATAAAAAGCTATCTAATTATTCTTTTATTCATCCCATTAATGCACAATTATGTCGATAGCATGTCAGACTTTTTTATTTTCTTAAGTAGAACACTGTTCTAAACACATTGGCCATGCCTGGTATTAAGTATACCCAATTACTTTTTTCTTTTATGCACATGTTAGTTCCATCATATCATACCTTAAACTTACATTCTACAAGAATATAATAGGTATTTATATATGTAGCTTAGTTAGAACTATAATGATTATAATTATCAACTTGCTTATAATATTGAAAAATAATTAAAAAAAAAAATGAAATGAGACTTACTTTACAGATAATGAAAAGTCCCCTGGGCTTGATTCACTGATTCTAATAAGAAATCCACCTTCAGGTTTATTTGATAACAATTTCTCTGCATCTGCTCTTGTGATTCTTCCATAATACCAACTGAAAATTTATGTCAATTTATTTTTACAAATAGTTAACTAAGTAAAAATGTAGGTAAATGCATTTTCTTTCAGTAGGGGAGTAAAATAACCTACTAGAACTTTCTTTCATAAAAACATTGTTCCCATGTAGTTTAGATATAAACAATGATCTCATTGGAATCTGGTCAAGGTAAATTGTTTTTGTTCCCAATTCCTATTTGTAACTAACAAGTTGGCTGTACATTTCTTTAATTATTAACTTTTCTAAACTGGAAAACTTTTAAGCTGGTTAAAAAAAGTTAAGTTAGGTAATTAAGGACAGTAGTAGTAGTGTCAAGTCTTTCTGTTGGGTTCAGTTTCTTACCTGTGATTTTTCATTTGAATGTAGTTACTAGGTATGAGTCCTTCTTTACCATCTAACTCAGCCCTGTACCAATTCATATCATCCTCCATGTTTAGTATCTGCAATGGTAAAATTCTATAAAGGATCTGTCAATTTTTTAGAAGTCACTTTCAGGTAAACTTATGAAACGTATAACTTACTTTTAGGACCTGATTCTTCCTAAAACTGAGTTCATCATCAGCAGTTGCATTGAAATCGTGTTTTGCTATAGCCTCCATGATCAAATTAGGCACTTCACCGAAATGTCACAGATTATTTTAAAATAACTCACAAAGTATACACTTTTACAACGGCACTTTATGTCAGGGCAATAAAGTAATCATAATGCATGTATTATCTCTCAAAATATTATAAAATTATATTTTTTTTCACAAATAGGCGAAACAATTTCGTTGAATGTAGGGCCACACATCAAAAACTAATGTTACCAACACAAAAAAAGAATAAAATAAAATATTACCAATATTAAAAATAGGATAGATTTTAAAACATAAATTGATAATATAAACGTATTTAAAATTTTATTGATCAAATAACTTTTGCATTCTGCAAGCCTATCCCTTTGGTTTTTATTACCGCTTAATACATAGAATAAAATACCTACTTATACAATAATATCCAAAAAGAGAAGCTCAAATGCCCAAACACCTAAAGCTGTTAGCGATAGCACATTGGATTTTTTAGCCCAGATTACGAATGATTGGCGTACTACGTCGTTCTCACGTACTGTGTATCGTATCGTAAAGCACGCCCTAAACCTTGCGATCCGATCCTAATCTTCTATATTAATAAAAATGTAAACGTGTTTTGTTTTCGCGCGCTTTTTTCAAAATAACAGACGAAGAAAGTGATTCGACGACGGAGCGTGAGCACTTTGTATTATTTCTCGAGTATTTGAATTTCAATAAATAGTATAGTCCATAATTTTGAAAAACATTCATTGTTCACTTTTTAATGCTTTCGAAAATGCATAAAGTTCAAGACCATCATTCTCAAAGTTGTAAATTTTCTTCTTTGTTTGTAAATTTCTGCAGCTCATGTTTTTTTCATTTTAATTGTATTATCAATCAAGCTTGATATTGTTACTGATATTGCAACTTTTTGTAATTTTGATATGGTTCGAGACGTCACCAGTAAAAAGCTCAGTGTCCCTGAATGGAGCAAAGCAGTACCTACTTCACAGCGGGGCAACGCTTGTCGCTTTATAAAGCTCAAGACCCCACATGGAGTAGATATTGCTCATACCTCTGGGCTAGTGCATCGAATTACCAACTGGACTCTTTTGACTCCGTCCAACGACGTGCTGTACGAATTGTCCACGATTCCATTCACACTGGTGGTGTATTATTGCTCAGCATAAGAAGAGATATTGCGTCTCTGCGTTTTCTACCGCCTTTATAATGGGGAATGTTCTGAAGAGTCGCTTAAATTGATACTTCGGGCTTTTATCATCGCACTGCTCGTCATCGTCGTGCGGCTCATTCGCATTTCCTTGACATAGAGTCGCTGCGTACAGGGCGGTCAAAAAGACCCTTTATACTGCGAACACGGAAGTTGTGGAAAAATTACCATTACCATTAGATTTTCCATTACACTACGATATAGGACTCTTCAAGAGAGCTGTGGATAGGATTCTGCAAGATAGGCAGCGCATCCGCAAGCCCTCTAGTGTTGCAGGTGTCCCTGGGTAGCAGTGACCATTTACCATCATGTGGTCCGCCCGCTTGTCTGCCATCTATACGTACTATAAAAAAAGTCACTAAAACGAGCGAAATCAAGCACATCACAGTAACACACACGCGTCTGCACTGCCTTTCCGCTGTTTGGTGTCTAATAAATTGGAATACTGATCGGAAAGTGTAGGGTGAGCTTAACTTGGAATGATGGTTAGCAAGAAATAGAAAAGAGTAAGTGTTACCCAAACAATTAATAACCTGCAACCTACAGTTATTTCCTAAACTAATAACTCTAGTGATTAAATGATAAGTTCATAAGTCATAATATAAGTTGGGTCAATATGGAGAAATAAAAGTTATCGTCTGATATGTATGTTTTATTTAATGAGAGATGGAAACACAAAGTTGCGGACTAGATGGAGAAGTATAGAAAGTGGCGCCACCGGCGCTCGAGGTTAACCCTCCCTCGCACTCCTTCCACGCCCCCTTGGTACTCGGCGAGGAAGGAGACGAACGAAAGTAAAGTTTAGTTAGAAGGGCTATTAGTTCCTGTCGAAATAAAGTCACCATCGAAAATCGAAAACCTCCCTCCCTACACCAGTTCACCAGTACAATCGCCCAGTAATGTAACAGTTAATAAAGTAAAGATAAGCTCGCTGACGACTGCCGGTCCCTCTGCACCCCTGCGGTTCGTATGTATTAGAAAACGACGTTTTATTTTCCGAAATTTCACCCCTACACCCCCCGTTGACCCTCACCGTCAACATCTTTGATTCACGAGATCCTTAGTGTCGCTTGAGAGCAGCGCCGGCTCTAGCTCATGTAGCGCCCGGGTGCAGGGCGCCCTCTAGTAGGCGTTTTGAACTCTTTGGAGGTGTCGCGAGCGGCGCTCGGCGCCCCCTAAGACCCTGCGCCCGTGTGCACCGCACCCCCTGCACCATAGGTAAAGCTGGCACTGAATTCAGCGCTCGACAGGCGCCCCCGGGCGCGGGGCGCCCGGGGTGCACCGCACCCCTTGCACCCCCTGGTAAAGACGGCCCTGCTTGAGAGTTTGGATTCCTTGCCTTTGCGCCGGGGTTCGAAATGTTTACAGCCATCTCGGATCATTTTCGTCAAGTTGTTTGTTATCTAGTCAACATCTGCTGTGCTGTAGTTTCCAATGCGTTGAATCGATTTTATAGTTCCAACGGAAACTCGGTGAAGCCCATCACTATTTGTGTGGCATATAGAGTGCTCGCCAGCCAAGAAGTCCTGCGGAATTTAAGCGAACTAAATATGACAGGTCGTCCGTTCTGCAAAATAAATAATATTATGTCCGTTTATAATTTACTTCATAGTTTAGACACATCTATATTGGTAGGTGTAAATAAAAATACATAATTTGCTATGGTAAATCACAGCGCCGCGCCTACGGGACCTCTTTTGTGGCGCTTACTTTAACTACTAATTGGTCTTCATCAAAACGAACCTCTACAACGTATAGTCGAAGCATAGAGTGGCGCGCTATCTGTTTTGATTGTGAGTTATTAGTAACACAGTATTAGAGCTTTGAAAATTGTTTTAGTGACAATTTTGAGGGGGGGAGTGCACGCTACAATCCAACAGCCGCTGGGCGTTGGACTACCTTGAATTGTACTGTATTTCCCACTTTTATCTTATTTCCCTAATGTATGTACCTGTTTCGATAGTGAGTGAAATGTGCCAGAGCCCATTCCCATCCTGTCCTTCCCCTTAGGTAAATTGATAAATATTACATGATTTATAGCAAATAAATTTTGATTTTCCAATAATCAAAATTCGGTGCTCGAAGACGAGAATGTGACAGCTATTGGCTAAGCCGATGTGAACTTTAATTCTTTTGCCTGAAATTGATAGAAGAAATAGCCGAAAAACAAGAACTCATGGGCTGCGTTCTAAAACGTGGGGTTGTCAATATTCCAAAACCATATTTGAAGTAGAAAATGTAGATAGTCAATGAATAATTTCACATGTTTCGAAATTAGCGTACTGTCAAAATTGACAGTTCCTTTCCTTTAGTCCATTTCGCTCCCAGTGGCATTACACGCGTACGTATTTTATTTTAAATCTTTAATTATTTTAAAAATCTATCGCGCTAATTCTGTTTAATTATTGAAGTCTCCCTCTGCATTGCTCACATTTGTTATAAAATTATGTATTTTCATCTTTCTTTCCCCAATTAAAAAGATGAATCCGGTTTAGTGTCATGTTGTACTCATACTTTCAGGTTTAATCGTAACTCAAATAAACGCAACGATGTCGGGAGGACTTGATGTGTTGACCCTCAACGAGGAGGATGTCACTAAAATGCTTGCGGCCACGACCCATCTTGGGGCCGAGAATGTTAACTTCCAGGTAAACTAACCTCTAATTCTAACCTATTTTCAAATGTACAATGATGATAAGAGAATCCGTTCCACTTTGTATCTGATGATTGTGACGATTACTTCTCCCAACTGATGTTTAAAGCTATTAAGGACTGAATTTACAATTTATAACATGTAGGTAAAAACATTTTTTTCGTCATTACCAGATGGAGACGTACGTGTACAAGCGCCGTACTGATGGTACACACGTTATCAACCTGCGTCGTACGTGGGAGAAGCTTGTTCTCGCTGCTCGCGCCGTTGTAGCTATTGAAAACCCTGCCGATGTGTTTGTGATCTCATCACGTCCATTCGGCCAGCGTGCTGTGCTCAAATTCGCAGCTCACACTGGAGCTACACCCATTGCCGGAAGGTTTACTCCTGGTGCTTTCACTAACCAAGTAAGTTTGGAGTTTTATTAAGTAAGTTTAAATATTTACAGCTGTTTGTTTCTGTGGGTAAAATGTTCCCCCCCCACTCAGTTGATGTGGGGGGAGGGTTTTAAAACAATTCACAGGCACAATGTAAAATGGTTGTGCATTTGTCATTGCAAAATGTATGATGATAACACATGAGTAAACATCCATCCATACCTCTTATTGGTTGCCAAATATTTATATCTACTTTGGTAGGGCTTACATGCAAAGATAAAAATAAATTTTATGAATTTAGTCATATTTTTTAATTCAAGTTTTATTAACCAATCCAATATAATATTTAGGCCATATTTAGTGCTCCATTGACAGTCAGCATTGACATTGGCCCTCTGTTGCTACCATATGGTATGCAGTCAGTGCGCTACTAAACACAATAGTTGATTTCTATAGTGATATGATACAATAGCTATGGAACGGCCGACTGTCAGTGGAGCACTAAATACGGCCTTACAATTAAATTACAAAATACTTTAAAAATGTTTGTTTTTCAAATGTTTATTATTCATTTTAATGATGTGATAAATTCTTAGTCTAATATAAAGTTTCTCAGAATATTTTAGTGGGAAACAACTGCCTGACATCTCAAAAATACAAACCTGTATTCTTCTTTATTTGTATTCTTTAATTATTCATTACAAATATCAACAATTTGCATATTAAGACAATATTAATGAACTTTTGTTTTAAAAACGTTACAAAATTTTCCAGAGGAATTATAAGATATCCAAACCATAGGTTGCTTACAATATAATCCTTATAAGGAATTTTTGCTCATTTTTATTGTTTGTTCAGATCTGTTCAAGTATAACTAAATTTTCCTACATTTGTGTTGTTCCATACATTTTTTGATAATAATAAAATAATTCAACGATGTCTCATTGAACCAGCTTGTCCTCTCATGTGAACCTGTCTGTGAGCAGTCATGCACACATACCTGTGCTATGTAGTAGTGTACATCCATTTTGTGAGAATTGAGAAATATGCAGAAAACTTATTATCCTTAAAAATGTTGCTTTCTAGCAGGCAGGACAGGATAGATAATCTGTTCTCTGACTACTTGCAAACATAAATCACTTAATGTGAGCCTATAAGCGATAGGGTTAATACACAAGTGTTTTAGTTCTGTATCTCGCATATAGTGAATATTTATTTATTTTTATTTCAAAGATTTACAGAGCAGGAAAAACATATATTACACTAAGATGATGACAATTAACAATAATGCTGATGAGAAATCTCCGCATTTAGTTAACACTACAACATCATAATTAAGTTAATTATACTATAAGCTAAATTAATTGTTACAATCTTGTAATAAGTATGTTATTAGAGGCATGGTTGAAATAAAATAAGTCTCACTCCCACATTTTATTAATCTTTGCCCTTACAGTCTCAACTCTAAATGATGACAAACACAACTAAGGAACCACTGACTGCTAAAAGCAAATATGATTATACCATATCTGATTTCTTATTTTACAACAAAAGGACCCAACTTCTAGATTTCGAAGTATAATTTGAGTGTTTTATCTGCAGATCCAAGCTGCATTCAGGGAGCCCCGTCTTTTGATAGTGTTGGACCCAGCGCAGGACCACCAGCCAATCACAGAAGCTTCCTATGTGAACATTCCCGTTATTGCCTTCTGTAACACTGACTCCCCTCTTCGCTTTGTGGATATTGCTATCCCATGCAATACTAAGGTAAAGTTTCTGTTTCTATTGTTAATTGTGTATAAATAAACTTTATTAAAGCTATTAAAATTTATCTATAGTTTAGTTTTTGCCATACACTTGATGCTAGGAGAGTAGTTTTAGAAAGACTGATGACTGTCTTGTTATTTATTCAAACTTCATTGCACAAGTATTTGACGTGTACTAATGCCCTACATCATTCTCTAACGTCAATCACCATATCTAACAGAAAATAAAAATAAACACTATGGTCCTCATATAAGCACAAATGTCGGTACAATGTAAAATTTGGTTAAATTAAATGTATTAATTATTGTGTCAATAATAGTATTTGCTGTAATTAAAAGAATATTTATTGTATATGTTTCGACATTAAAAAAAATGAAAGCATTTTGATATTTTAATGTGGTTAATCATTTAAAAGTAGAAAGCATAAAACATAGCTTATGCAAGTTGTAATTTGTTGAAAATGCTGATGACAGGATGTCCTCAGTTAATTTGAATTATTTATGAAACTGTAAAAAAAGCCAGCACAAGAATTTGATTTCTTTTACTTGTCTTTTTTTTGTTATTCCTGCTGTATTTATTATTATTTATTCTATTAACATACAAAGGGAACTTATGCTTTGCTTTTTTTGAAAACCCATATTCCATTGTCTATAATTTTAAACAATTAAATAACATTCAAGTAAAATGTCTTATTAACTGCATAGATATTGGGTTTATTCTGATCTATCTCCACACATCTGTCCCCAATGGGCACAGACCAAGCTTTTTATTCTGGTTTGTTCCTGAAGACTTTTATTCCGGTCTGTCGGTCTGTTTAGTTCCCACTGTCCCCTCGACTATAAAAACTTGTGAATAAATATATCTATAACACAGCTAAATACTTTTAAATAAGGTTAATAAGTAATCAAGAATCATTTTTTTTTTTATTTTTACCGTAAATTAAAAATTATTGTTAAAATTTATTTTAGATTTCCAGCTAATCCAGTAATGGCAGTGTGCTGTTAATCGCCCAAAATGGACCCAAAAACAAACTGTAGTGTGTAGTAAATATTTACTTACTATTACTTACTAAGAAGTAATTTCTCGAATTTCAACCCCTAACAAGGTGATACATAGAAACAAGGTTTTTCATACATAGAAGGTGACATGAGCATACAATCCACCTGGTGGGAAGTGGATACTGTCGCCCATGGACACCCGCGGTACATGCCAGATATTGGCCTAAACATTATTCAACATAACATGCCTGCCAACATTTTTATTATATAGATATTTTTATTATTATAGATACATATATCTTTTTGTGACGATACATTCCTTAGTATTCATAGGATGCTCCAAACTTTACTGTCAGTAAAATGACTTTCTATATCTTTTCTTTTATTTGTGTATATGATTACAGTCAACCCATTCGATCGGTTTGATGTGGTGGCTGTTAGCGCGCGAGGTGCTCCGACTTCGCGGTGTGCTAGCACGCGACCAGCGGTGGGACGTGGTCGTAGATCTCTTCTTCTACCGCGACCCGGAGGAGAGCGAGAAGGAGGAGCAACAGGCCAAGGAACAGGTAGGGTGGCACAGAACCATACAAATAAATTACAGTCAATCTATTGATCGATTTAATGTAATGGCTGTTGGCGCTCGAGGTGCTTTGTTTGCGCGGGGATGTGGTTTTAGATCTTTTCTACCGCAACAAGTGATTAGGAGGAGCAGCAGGCCAACGAACGTGTAGAACGAATACACCCTGCATTTTTGACAATGCGTTCTCTTACTTGTGACTGGTAAAAGTGCACCGCCATTTTTAGATTCTCGTTTAAAATAGTCTCATAAATTCAACACCAGCTCGCGAGATTGACTATTCAATGTTTTTCCTTGTTTTCACATGGGGATGAAGTATGAACATAAACTACAAGTCGTTAAGAATAGATAATCAGTCGAAGTTAAAGCTGCGTAAACGTAGTAAGAACAATCAGTCCAAAAAGAAAAGCCAGGTCAGAAAAAAGAACAAAAATAACATGAGAGCACAGCAAGAAAAACGCACTGTCAGTCACCTCGCACGACAAAAGACTATGTCGCAGGCGGCAGTGGCTCATTTTTTTATTTCATTTTAGTTTCTTAATAATTCAGATACAAGTTATTTAGCTAAAGGAAAAATATAGTTTTACTGTTAATTGAATTACATATATGTATTTAATGTATATTAAGAATTGAGAATATTTACTAATAATTGTATTTATTTAAATTATTATGTTTATTTATCGTAACGGTAACTTTCTTCAATATTCCTTTCTCTCAATGAGTTAATTCGATTATAAAGATCACATCCCTATTATTAAAATAGGAAAAGTTTGAATTGGCGTAACCTTGTAGAGGTTTGAATTTCTAAAATATTTTGCAATGCAACCAAATTAACCGTCAACAGATTAAATTTCATATGAAAGGACTAGTTATATATTTTTTTTTTATTGAAAATGACATTTATATTGTTCAGTAATGAGTTTAAAAACTTAAATGGAATTACGTGACCAATGCAAAATTATATCCTCACAAAGTTAATGAAATATCAAAAGTGGCCTATTATAATGACTCGGCTATAGCAATAAATATGAGTACAATTCTTTATTTAGTCATTATAAGGATTATAATGAAGGCAATATCTACTCGTGTGGCGGTAGCCTGAAATCCGGAAACCGGAATATTGATTATATGTTAGTATAAATAAAGAATAATTATGTTATTATATAGTAAAAAATGTGTACGATTTTCATATATCCTTTTTCATGTTTACAGGCCGTGGTGGCTCCCAAGCCCGAGGTGCCAGCGCCGCCTGTGCATGAAGACTGGAATGAGACCGTAGAACCAGTCGCATCTTGGGCTGAAGATGCTCCACCACCACCACCACCAGCAGCCGCTGCTGCCACCTTCGGAGCACCCGCAGCACAAGAAGATTGGGCCGCACAGGTAACAATCAATTTGCAGTGCGAGTTCATGACCATCGGGATCTGGGGCGAAGGGTGGAAGCACTTTCCCCGCAGCCCCTCTTGTTTCATCTATGGCAATGGAAATGGTGCAATTAGCACCTTCTTTCTGCCAGTGTCAAGCTTTCTTCGTAAAAGTCCAAACAATTTAATACACATTTCGTGCATGAGTAGGTTTATTGAGCACACAAAAGGACTCCTTGGGAGCACACGAAAAACGCAGTCATATGCTTTTATTTAATTATCACAGACGCACAAAAAACATTTTGAAGTTTAATAAACTATCACTCTTAAACCACAAAACGCATATGTTATCATAATCAAACATAAACTAAACTTCATTCGGTCCCCGCACCCCCCCCCCCCCCCCCCCCCCCTCGCCTAGCCTCCCTCGTCTATAATCAAGTATTGTACTTAACGTCTGTCGTGCGTTTATCAATAATGCAAATTACTCGTGTAGCGTTTTATAGTTTTTTCAGTGACGATGAATCTGCGAGGGTGAACATAGTCACTGACTTAACAACGTTATTTGTTTTGAATCTAATAGTGATTAAATTTAATTGTTTTTGTTTTAATTATGTAATAAATATAACTAACATATATGTAATAAAAATATAATTTCATAACATAACTTTTTTAATCACTTCTATCACAATATTTAAATAAAAAGTAACTCAAACTCAATTTCACATTATCTACATAATCATCACTCATACAATTTAATTAAACCACACTTCCTAGGGATTGAAATCTTAAAACTTTTTCAATACTTGTACCTTAAAAATCAGGTGTTGAATCTCCCGCACACCTGAATTGAACCACCCTGCATTTGTATGTATACAGGCCTGAAACATAAAAATAATGTTAGGTCAAAGAAAAAGTTTCTATGCAGTTTTGAAGTTGGCATATTCACCATCATTTTGGTGTGCTATTGTTCCAAATTTGAATTCACGCATTTGAACCACAGAAGAAAACCCTAGTCAGTTCATGGTTTTGAAAAAAATAAGGAAGCAGAAAGTTTGAATATTGGAGCAGTTTCTTTTATTTAATTGTGTTGTTTTTCCATAAAAGTTTCGTTAAATTGTTTTTCATAAGATTTAAGCCGATTTTGACTTAAAATTATGCATACTGCGCCTGAAGTAGGCGCGCAAGCTGTGCTTACGCGCCAACCCCCATTTGAAGTTACCCCGACAATACAACCCCCATTTGAATTATTATTGTTATTGTTTGATTGTTATAAAAATTGCAAATTGTAATAGTTTATTAAATTTCAAAGTGCGTAATATATGTCATAATCAAACTCACGCGTAAATTCAGTCTGATTTTTTCTGGACGTAAACACATAAATAGCTAAAAGTACTAATATTTAATGTCACGCTGTTATTTGATTCTTACAAACACTCTTAGGCACTTTGAAGTTTAATAAACTATTACAATTAAACCCATAATACATATTTTTACATTAGTCAAACAAAAATTCAACAATCGCAAAAAGTCAAAAAAAAGGTCCAATATTTGTTGTTTGTCTATAGGTCCAAGATGAGTGGAACGCAACCGCCGCCCCGCCCGCCGCTGCAACTCCCGCGACGCCATCTTGGGGTGGCTCTGCGCAGGACTGGACTGCTTCGTAAACGATACGTTCCTTGTTAATATAATGGCGTAAAAATATATTTGTTGGTTTTATTTGTTGTACCTACCCGTCATGCGCAAAATTAAAGTGGGAGATACCACTTTAGGGATGGTATAGAAGAGTATCTATATTTTAGACTCGTTCATTGTGAGACGTTAAACTCCATACTACTGAGTTTCTACAGTATAACTACTCAAATACAGTCTCCTCAAACAATACTAGCTACTACGCACCCACTAGTGACCACGCACTAGTGACCCACTGGTTACTACGCAACATATTGAATGAACTCTGAAAATGTGTTTGGATGTTAGTAACTTACGAGGAGCCCATGTCTGCCTTGCTTTTAATGAAGACTTCCGTCCGCGTAAAAAGAAACTGTCCTTCACGATTATACCTTTAATTAAATACATTGACGCGAAAGTAAGTTTTTCCGTACGCACGTTATTTAGCAAAAACTAGTGATAATTTCAGAACCCGTAGTACACTTCATATTCTTATTCGGCGATCGTTTCAACACTATTTAGTAAAACAAGTTTCTTGAATCACGTCGAATTAGTGGGACTAACAAGCTTTTAGTTCTTTTAGCACTCACTCCAAACGTCATCAAATTAGTGGATGAAGGAAGTTCTGAGCGACCGACGGCTAATGACTAAAATAATGGCAGCAAGGACAGGGTTTTCAAAAACTGCAGTCCTCCGCATTCTTCATAAACATCATATGAATAAAGTTAGTGCGACGTGGGTGCCAAAACTTCTTTCAAGTGTGCAGCGAAGTGAACGAGTAGCGTGATTTATGGAACTTGGAGGCCTTTCAGAGAAACAAACTATATTTTGGAGTCAATAGTTACTGGAGATGAAGCAATGGTTCTTTACTATGATTGCCTTTCCACCCTAAAAATGAATGGATCAGATGGACTGCATGCTCGTCTGCCGTCATTCGTCCATAAAAAAAAGTATTTATTGCTATGTCCACAACGCAATAGACTAAGCAACGGGGAGCAGAAAAATCCAGACATAACATTTTATAATTCGACGAAAGCTGGAGTAGATGCGTTGTGTGCCAGTTACAATGTTTCTCGCAACAGTAAACGTTGGCCCTATGACGATATTTTATGGTATTTTGAACATAGCTTCTATCAACGCTTGTATTATTTATCGAACAATTAGAAATACTACTGACAAGAGAACAGAACAAAATCCATACGTAATTTGTGCCTATCGCTGATTTACGGACATCTACAATTAAGGAAAACAAAAAAAACATCCCCGTTCACATTCGTCACAGAATCTCAAGTCAGCTTGGTGAGCCTGCACCTGGAACTCCTGTAAATGTACCTGGTCGTTATGTGAGATGTCGCGAATGCCCGAATAAGACAGATCAGAAGATCAAATACATCTGCAATACCTGCGCTAAGCCCATCTGTATGGAGCACATGAATATATCTATAAGCAAAGTTTTTTTATATTTAAGTAGGCGGACGAGCTGGCGGTCCCACGTGATGGTAAGTGTTACTGCCGCCCATGGACACCTGCAACACCAGGGGTGCGCCGCCGACCTTGTAAAATCCTATTCACAGCTTTTTTTGAAGAACCCCATATTGTAGCTTAATGGAAAGATCTCTTGAGGTAGTTCTACGGGTTCGCAGTATAAAATGATTTTTGGACCGAACAGCGCGCGACACCTCCGTATCGAGGAAATGCGGAGGGACCGTACTTCTGTGACGGGAGGTGCGGTTGTAGAAACCCGAGGTGTGAATTATATTGAACAATTCTTCAGAGTATTCCTCCATTGTACAAGCGGTAGAACACATAGAGAGACGGTAACGTTTCTCCGAACGCTGAGGGGTTCTAAACCGCTCGTGACAGTAGGATCGTCGACAATTCGAACAGCACGTCCTTGGATGGAGTCAAATGAGTCCAATTGATATTTTGGGTGCGCCGGCCCAGAGATTGTTTATGTTTTACTTTATAGCTAGAATGGCTTTATTCAAAATGAGTTCGGACGCAATAAAATACGAAGTCTTTTCTTTATTCCAATCCATTTTTATTACCACACACGAAAAAGCATTTTTTTTTTCTTCCTTTTTGGCCTATGCGCGTTAAGCGATTTAGCCATTGACTGAATTTATAAAGGAACAACGAAACTTCTATAAATGTCTGAGCACAAACAAAAAATGAATGACCTCTCCTCCGCAGGCGACCGCAGGGGATGTTCTGGGTCCGTCACGGACAACATGTTCAATGTTTGTGTTTAGACTGAACATCCAGCCCCTCCCACTTTTTATTAACTAAACGTCGGATGTTAAATTTAACAGAAATATTTACGCAGCATGTTCTGTGGGCGCAGCGGACGCGGCTTAAGTTAAACACTTCAATCTATAACATTTTTTTATTAATACATCATACATATCTTATGTATATTTATCTGCGATTTACATACTATGTAATATACACATTTTCGCAACTACCGTACAAATGTACTCTATAAACACAAGTATATTTTGAATTCCCCTGATTGGATAGAACTCTGAATATCAAGTGTTGGAGTAGGTTTTTTTCTATAACAGTGTAGTACTGTTTCGCTGGACCTCGGTATTTGTATTCGCTATCCACTGCTTTCACCCATGTACCATTTTCAAGAATTGCCTGAAATAGAGGATTACACTGTTGTAGTTCATCACCATTCATACCACTAGTTACTAGTTTTGAGTCTAGTCTAGATCAAATACAATTTAGATCAAAATGGACAAAAGTTATAGTCAAGATTATTTAACCTTACTATCAATTCTATTGATGTTCTATTTCTAATATGTTTGACTGTTTGAATGATTGTTACTGAATGAAAATGAAACGGCTGAACTAAATTCGTTGAAACATGGCCAATGGGTAGATTGTAATTAACACATAGGCTAACACATTCATGTAGACCACGTGAACCAAGTCGCTAGTATAAATGTGAACATAGCTCTAGTCAGCAAACGACCCAATTAATTCAGTTTGGAAGTGGCTACTGGCTAACGACATCATGGCTCGCTATTCTAAAGTAATATCTTGTGTGCTGCGGATGTACCGCTAATTTATGGTAGGTATTAGTCTGCCTGAAGATTATATCTATCGATTGTTTTGCCATCAAAAGTTATTTTATCTTCATAGAAATGAAACTATGAAGGCAATCTAGTATTAAAGGCTTCAACCATGTGTAGCCGTTATGAAGGTGTTGGCAAAATAAATATCATATGAATTATTTCAAATAAATAGGAAATAGGAAGTAACAAATAAGAAGGATTTTCGTGTTGTTTAAAAAAAACAAATAACCACTAAGTCTGAGGCGATTGCCTCATTCCGTTCTAGATAAAATAATTTCTAGATAGGAAATATTTCCGTTCTAGCCAAAAGTTATTGGCTACACCTAATTGTAGCAGGTTTGAATGAGATTAGACCTAATTATAGCCAACCGCGAACAACTACACCTAGTTGTAGCCTTTGTGAAAAAGACCAACGAATTCTAGCAGACTGCGACCGGCTACACCTAGTTCTAGCCGGCTAGACCTAGGTGTAGTCACACTTAGGCTTCTACCCGTAACATATACAAACAAATGTGTTTATGTAATGTTTACAGAAAAATGTGTGCAGCAAACTCGTCTTTACTGTTAATACCTACATAAAGATTGAAATGTTTTGGTGCACTACGTGCGGTGTCGGGGCGCACGTGTTCAATACTGAGACCATGCACTCTGAACTTCTGCGGCAGTTCGATATTAATTTCACCAGACGAACCACTGTAAAAGCAATAAGCAATTCCACCTTTTGAATATATAGTATCTGTGCGTTTGCAACTGTTAAAGATAAATTTTTCATCAGGGAATACTGAAATTAAGGTTTGGAACCGGTTTTAAAATAGCGATTAATACCTTAATAAACAGATTATTCTAAACATAATTCATCTAAAGATAGAGAGAGGTATTTATTTTTCAAATGGACTATTTTTTTTGTATTCTAACATATAATATTTTTTTATATTCTAATGTATCTTCGTTGTATTCTGACGTATCTTCTTGTATTCTCATGTGGGTACCTTTTTAGTACTATAATGTGTCTTTTTTGTATTATAATGGACCAATATTGGGCCAAATCAGTTTAATCTGTTCACTTACCTTAAAGGCCAACAATCGGAAGGCACAGGTATCCTCAGCGTCAGCACCGTGTGAAGCGGAGGTACTGCTCGCCACAGTGGCACGACGCCCCACAACGCGACCTGTCCGCCCCACTCCTCTGTACCATCACCTTTTGTTACCTTTACACCTTCTATGTAATCGCCTTCAATTAATTCCGGGACATCTGCTTTGATAGAAAGAGAAAGGATTAAAGATTCTGTTTAAATAGAAACATGCTCTAACATCTGATTTTTAAGAAAGCTCTAAGAAAGACTGATTTGTTTCTAGACATTAGAGACAATAGAGAAAAATTCTTTCTACATTATGCAGAAAGAATTTTTCTCTTGTAGCCATTTAATACTTTTTTTTTTTCAAAACGCTGCCTTCAAATAAGATTTTGCCGTTTCTTATGGCCAGCAAGAAATTACAAGAATAGTTTCTTAATTGTGTATTTTGGAACTTTGGTTTTGAAGTCTATATTAAATATGTGGTTAGACAACCGGCACCGTAGCCTCTAAAAGCTTGATCCTTGTACTAATATCTTCGATATTATCAAACACACCTCCGAAACCAAGACACGACTTTGAATTAATTCTTGATTAGTTTATTTACACTTCATTTCACAAGTAATTTGCACAAATGGCGGACTTAATGTCATATGGCATTTTCTACCAGTCAACCAGCAGATCAAACAGAAATAAGAACGCGGGTGAAATGTAGTTATTTAAATTATATATAGTTCAAATAATAATATATACAAATAATATTTGATTATACATACATATATACAGATACATACACATATTTGCATACGTAATATTATAATGCATATATAGATAGTACACAAGAGAGCAGAGAACATAATGAAACCATTACAGATTAGGTACATATGATTATTTTGGAATTCGATTATTAGATGGATACCAAAAAGTTCTATTGTTTTCAAAGAACGCTTAGATAAATTCATCTACTTACCTATTTTTTTTGTGTGCGAGCCCAACATCATTGTCCATCGGAGCCGATGTGTGCTCCTGAAACATAACATACTAATCAGCTACTTTTAAAGTTCGTAGCATTACACCGCACGGGACAAGGGCCGTGACCTTTTTCATCGAAACTTATTCATAGAATAGAAGGGGTCGCTTATTTTATTAATGCCCGCGGCTTCGCCCGTTAGTACCCAATTTCGTTTTGGAAATCGCTTTTAAGCACTTTTTTTACCTTTCAGATATGGTAATTTTTGCTTCGGTGTAATATGAACAAAAGGATAAATTGATTTGTGACCTAAGAACCTCTACCATACCTATCGTTAGCTTGTGTCTCTCCACTTTTGGCTCTTCTCTTCCAAGGCTCGCCACCACATACGATCTTCCACTCTTCTCAATTAGCCACTACCGGCCAACTTCTTCAAATCGTTGGTTCATCTTGAAGGAGGATGTGCTACACTGCGCTCGCCCCACAAGACTATCTCATAAACTTAAAATCGCATTCGATGTGGCATAAGAATCTCTTCCTGCAGTGTGCGTGATTTCTCATAATGTGCACTACAGAACATACTAAAACATCATATGTAGTATAATTTTATATTTAACTAGTTGTGCCCGGCATGCGCATGTGCGCTGCATGCCCGGCAATTTTTTTGCACATAATATATAGCCTATGTCCATCTGGCATAATGTACCTTTCAAATGGTGAAAGAATTAAAATATAATAAAATAGTGCTTCCGGAGATCCTCCAAATACACACAAAAACACAAAATTCGCACTCTCATAGCGAGACTGAAAAGTTTGAAACTTTTCAGAATATTTATTAGCGTGTGTGTGAAATCCTCTTTTAAAATGGTGAAAATCTTAATAAAATCGAAGTTGTTTTCGAGATATGCTCTCACTAATGCAGATGGAGATAAGTCACGTTATATCTATCCACAGCCGTACACTATACGTAGCCATTTTTGTATTAAATGAAAATTATAGAAAGGTTGTGGAATCATTGAGTGGACTTAAAATGTAAAGGATATGATTAAAAATACATCAAAATACACAGGCCCTTGTATTGTATCTGTTTGGCCCGTTAGGTATTTCTATATAAACAAAAAAATTTGGCTTTCATACACATTTTGATAATATTACTACTGGAATGCCAAAGGTAAATAGCGGGTCATGCAGGAAATTGGGCACGTCTTTGCCCAGTGGTGGGATAATTACCGGCTATTAGTAAAGTAGGTCAGCAGAGTTAACGTTGTGCGTTAACTTATGATTTATTTGTATTTACAATGTGTGGGAAGAACTCGACGACTACACATCACTAAATATTGTAATGTCGCAATAATATCGTAGAAAATCTTTCGTGGAAGCTTTTAAACATTTAAACAGCTGTTGCATTTAAACATTGATGTCGTATTGTGAAATGACTTTTATAAAATTATTCCGAAATATTTTCCGACGTTGAATATTTTTTATAATAATTGTAGACATATTAATGTTGTTTTTTTAATATTTCTTATATAGTGGCAAACACATTGAAATGTTCCTTTAATGTTTATTATAAATTAATGTTTCGTATTCAACATACCATGAATATATCAATACAAATACATTGTGCTTCTTTGAACAATAAAAGTTTACGAATAATGCGAAACATGTTAGGTGTGGGAGCTGCATAAAGTTTGAGAAAATATGTTGTTCACATCTCAACGTTCTATCAACAATATACTAATAATCTTATCATCTATCACTAAAAATTAGATCTTATCATCATGTTGATATAAAGACGGTAACGCGATGGCATGAAAACGAAAGGTACGGTTGATGAGCTATCTTGTTAATTCTATCTAGAATTGTGAGTATAATTTTACCTCAAGTCTTGTTCAGCTCTATATAATGCTTCAGCAAGATGTTTCATCCTATGGCAGCATTCTTCATCCACTGATCGCGGAGAATTCAAGGCTACTAAAAATGTTATTTTTTAACGATATTTGCAGATATAGGTTTATTTTCCTTTTTATATATTTTTATTGCAAAATCACATATTATAAGAAACTTGTGGTATGTTATTAATCTTTTTCTTCAGTTATGATTTGATCGGCGATGAACGAAAACATCGTGGGGAACCTTGCATGTCTGCATAAAAAAAATATCTGACACAATGGATACGCCATCCGCGCTGAGCCCGTGTGGTGGAGTATGGCCCCAAACTCCCTTCCTTATTACTAGGGGAGGCCTATGCTATTCAGTGGGACGTTATAGGTTTATATCGATCGATTGATATGTTATTCATCGCTTTGATGTGAAGATAACAACACCATGCGATTGATGTCAATAAACCAAACCGGTCATTACACGATATTTCTCGATTAGTCAGTAAACTATGTAACTCAATATTTTTTCAAAATTTTCAATCAATTTTCAAAGTAAAAAATATACGAAATATCAATACGCTATTGGTATAATTCTATTGATTTATATACTTGTTTCTAAAACTAAGATTCTAGGACACAAAAAAGAATTATGGGCGGGTGGAAGGAAACATTACAATTCCACAAATTAATAGGATTAGATACACGCTGATACATAATTTTATCAACCTTATCACATTTCTATGAAATATAGGTACTCACCCAATTTTATATCTACAATTTCTTGTAAAAGCGTATCTGTAACGACATCAATAATGCTCATTAGGGAAATTTGGCGATTATTTTATTATCATAATTATTATTTATTATTTTATTATACCTATAAACCAAACTACTAACTAGTAGGTATAGATAATATCATATTATGTTTTTAATAGGAAGAGGGTGGTAGGCAAGCAGAAATAGGCACCAGGTTGTAAGTGGATACTGTAGCCCTCGGACATCCACCATACATGCCTGTATTAATCAAGAATGATGAACGTTGGCACGCCTCCAGATGCGTCTTTGGAGATTTAGGAGGGGATTAGGAAAAGGAGTTGAGAAGAATAAGGAATACGGTGCAGAACGGCACTAGAAGTTTTCTCATCACATTACCATTCTCATTCTTCCTGGGAGATAAGATGAGGAGTATCTTATCCCCGTATGTATCACCAATTTTTGGTGGAGGACTTAGGGGTGGATTTAAAAAAGGGGTCGAGACGGATAGGGAATAGGGATTGGAACGGGACTAGAAATAGGGGGAAGGGTTGGGTTTACAAAAGGGGTACAATGGGATAAGGAAAGTATAATGTGATAGATAATTTATAATTATAACAACTGTCTACTTACATAGTGATATAAATTTTGTTTTCGGGCTATTTTCAATCATCTTTTTGTTTGCCATCATGTCGGATTTCCAAACTGAAATTAAAAGTGATGAAAAGACATCTAATTTATTACCTAATAACCAATTGATTTCAAGTACTAACTGGAAAGTCTCACCTAATGTCGCTAAAGCGATAAACAGAAGCATTAAGTATATAAAGGTATTTCCATGTTTATTTTGTTGTGGGCTTTGTTTATAAAACTTTTTCATTGTCCTTCGAGTGGAAATGTGGAAGTTTTCGTTCTTGTCCTCATGTAGATACTCCCATATGTTTTCGCGTAGAGGATATGAGGAACGCATTTCCCAGGTAGGTGATGCAACTTTTCGTGGTTTTCTTCTTGCGTGAACTTTTCCTAAGTTAAATATTAAGTTAACTAGTTAACTAATTAAGTTAAACATTAAGTTTAATTGGATAAATTACGTAAACAAATAAATAAAATAAATATATGGCAGAATTAACGGATGTAATGCAATGCAACGCAATCAGCCCTTTCAGTATCCACTGTTGGACATGGGCCTCTGCCTACACGTTGTCTCGTGCTTTAAAACGCCACGCTGGCCAAGCGGGTTGGCGAGTCCAATATTTTAGAGGTGGTGTAGTTTCTCAGGGCTTGTGGTAGCTTTATTATCCCTTAGTCGCATTTTACGAGACCCACGGAAAGATATGGGGTGGTGCTATTCTATAACCGGCCGACACCACACGGCACAAATAACTAAACGGATGTACGTCTACTAAATTCAAAACATGCTGCAGGAGAGTAGATAGTAACGAGCATGTAGTTATGCGACGACTTGTGAATACAATACAGACGAAGAGAGGTGCGTCGGTGGGTTACCCTCGTTTCACGTGAAACGAAGTCGAAAATTTCCATAATTTACGCCAGTACAGTAACCAGGTCTGTAGACATGCGGAGTGCAACCCTTCTCTAAATTCTCCCGTAATATAACAATACTTACTAATGAAAAGCAGGTCAAGTCAAACATCAGACGCGCATTTGTGATTCCCAAGCTGTCTTCGTAAAATCGCAAATATCTTCAGAACTACAATGCTTAATGCGTGTCTGATACACACATAACCAGTTTTTAAAACTGTATAAATAGACTACAATCCCTTTCTCCACCTTCCAAAATACCTGATCCTGAATAAAAATCTGGTCCAAACACTATTTCATTCAATAATCATAAAATAATCTTAACTTTGAAAGACAACCGAATCTTATTCGGAGACCATATTACTTCCTTATAGTTAATTCTTGAAACCCATGATCATTCGTAAACCTTGCTTGTGTATAAATGTCCATATAAACCAAAAATAACTTTCGCGTCAATGTATTTAATGTTATATTGTGAAAGATATACAGTCTCTTTTTAGTTCACGGATACTCAACACCACAAGGAACATCTCCATAAATAACATATTTTTTTCTGTTCACTAAAGAACTTCCTTCAATTTGGTGTAAAGCTTTTATAAATTCACTTCCTAAAGTGTCTAACCTCAATAATCTCTAATAATTTTCGACATATTTCCATTGTTCCCGTCCTTTCTAAAATCCTTGGAGCCGACGTCCATAAACAAGTCTCCAGTTATATCCATGAGAAAAAAAAACTCCTTAGGTTTTACCAGTCTGGATTCCGACGTAGTCACAGTACTGTTACTGCCCTTTTCAAAGTAACTGAAGACTTCAGAGTCAGCATGGAGGATTCGCGGTTGAAGGTTTAGATTCTGATCGATTTTGCTAATGCTTTTAACACTGTTGACCACGATATTCTCTTTGCTATCATTACTCATCTGAGATTTTCTTCATCAACAAGGAATTGCTTCTCGTCTTATCTTCTGCATATTTTGGACGGAAACGCGTATAATAAGGTCGGCGAGAAAGTTTTTTCGTATTTTGTATGTATGAAGTTGTGATCCAATATCTTTGATTGCACTGTTTGTACCTAGCTGGTTATGATACCATTAAAAAGGAATCATTAAAAAAAAGGAATAAAAAAATAAAAAACTGTTTCCCGCCATTTTTCAATTGTTTTTCTGTCCAAGAAAATGAGTGAATCTAACGAAGAAATTTGATACATTTTAAAGTTTTATTACAAAAGGGGTAACATGCGACACAAGCCGCGATTGTGCGACACAACCGTACATAAATTGTGCCATTTATGTACCTAATGCAGTGTCAGTAAGAGTAGCACAAAGCTGGTTTAAGCGTTTTCAGTCAGGAAATCTTAATTTCCGATTAGGATATGAATAATGAACCGATCGCCCTGTTACCGATAAAGTTGATGCCATTTGTGAAAAGGTGCAGCAAGATCGGTATGTAAGTAGTTACGACATTGCTGATGAACTGGGCATGACCACAAAACAGTTTTGACTCATTTGAAAAAGTATGGATTCACAAAAAAGCTTGATATTTGGGTACCATACTCATATTTGGTACTCACTGAAAGAAACCCAATGAACCGTGTACTCTTTTACGATTCTCTATTAAAACACAATGAAACCGAACCATTTTTGAAAAGATTGATGACTGGTGATGAGAAGTGGATCACTTACGACAAGAACGTGCAGAAAAGATCATGGTCTAAGTGCGGTCAAGCTCCACAGACTGTGGCGAAACCCGGATTAACGCGCAATAAGGTGATGTTGTTTGTATGGTGGGATTGGAAGAACATCGTTCATTATGAGCTTTTACCGCCGGGCAGAACCATCGATTCGTATCTCTACTGTCAACAGCTGATGAGACTAAAGCAAGAAATTGAGAAAAAACGCCCGGAATTGATCAACAGAAAGGGTGTAGTCTTTCATCATGAAACCGCCAGACCAAACACATCTTTGGCCACTCAGCAAAAATTGAGAGAGCTTGATTGGGAAGTATTGATGCACCCACCATATAGACCTGACCTTGCGCCCTCAGATTTCCACTTGTTTCGGTCTCTTCAGAATTCTTTAGGTAGTCTAAGGTAGTCTATAGAACAAAACGGCACATGTATATTATAATTAAATGCAATTAAACTTTCAAATGTCTTAAATTTGTATATAAAATACGAAGAAAATTTTTCCCCGACCTTATATTTATTTATGTAAGTACTCGTAAAATGAATGGCATTACCTTTCTGGACAAGTTCTATAATTTTCTACGTGTAAAGTGATTACACATCATTACCATTTGTCTAGTCTGTCTAAAGTTTTCAGGCCCAAAAGTTAGGTTTGAAATGTGTTACTTATTAGGTTTAAATTTGATTGAGATAGCGAGTAGATGGAGAGAATTAGGAGCAAAACTAATTAAATAATTCAAAAATTATTTAAATTAATTTAAAATGTTATTTACGTAAATAATCTTGTGCTTTAATTTTAAATGCTAATTTGTCATGTTTTCATATGCACATTGTTATGTCTGACCAAAGGCTTTGTTGTAACATATCTATACCATTGGCCAATTAATTGAGCGTTCAAATTAGTAGGTACAAACACTTTTGCAGCTCATTAACAAATTTATTCGGTTAGGTGACGCCAACCACAAACGTAATGTTGTACAATAAAACTGTACTTTAGATCAATTATTAAGAGAAACAAATACATCACACAATAAATGGTATAAGAAGGTAAAGAAAGTTTGTAATCGTATTTGCCACAGGACCGATAACCGTCGAGGTAGACGAGTCTACGAGTGGAGGCCGCGTGCAGGGAAGCGCCCTCCGGCCAGGTGAACCGATGATTTGAAGAAGTTCGCCGCTGGTGATTGGATGAGAAAAATCGAAGATTGTGTGTGGTGGCGAACTTTGGGAGAGACAGAGAAAGACAGATTCAGCAGATAGAGAAAGACACAGGCTGACACTATTGTAATCGTGTGGACGTTTGGTTGGCCAATGCTTAAGTTACTTGTAGTTGAGTATTTTTTTTATTATAATATATTATAGGAAGAAAGCGGCAGACGAGTTTTCAGTCCACCAGGTGGTAAGCGGATACTGTCGCTCATAAACATCCGCGGTACATACCATCTTCGGTCCATAATGACAAATGATGGCACGCCCCCAGATGTATTGCCTACCTTTGGATATGTAGGAATCGATTTGGAAAAACGGTTGGGGAAAATGGGGAGCGATTCGGCATATGTCACTAACAAAACACGCACGTACATTGCGGAATAGGATAAAGTAGAAAATGCAGTACAATTCAAGGTAGTCTTCTGTGAGAAGGGGGTAACGAGGCCAGTCCGGCGCGCCCAGAGGCTGTTGGATTCCAGCATAAACCGTCCCCCTATCGAAACTGAGTACCTTTGGAAATTTAAGAATGGATTTGAGAGAAAGAGTTGGGAAAATGGGGAGGGATAAGATAGAATGGGGGTGGGAATGGGCTCTGACATATCTCACTAACTTGTGAAACACTGGGGATAAAGCTGGAAATGTAGTACATTTGCATTGCAGCGCCCAGCGGCTATGGGATTGCAGCATTATAATGTTTATACTACGGAAGTATTATAAAGAGAAAAATGTGTTCACGAAACCCCCCACGAAACGAAACGATAAGAAACCCCCTCAAAAACTGGAAAATTAAATGTATTATAGTTACATTATTAATATTTTTTTTCCTCGAACGTTAAGTAGTTTGGAAACTAATAAGTAATTCATCCATGTAAGTCGATATCGACCTATAACGTCCCACTGCAGAGCAAACGCCTCCCCTTTCAATCACAAGGGAGTTTTGGGACCAGATTTGTGAGTATTACATATGCTTCCATATTTTTTTATACCTATTCTCGGACACGCTGTTATTCTCACGATGTTTTTTATTTACCGCCAACCTAGTGATAATTGAGGAAAAGCATGGAAGAAAGATGGAAGGAAGCAAATTAATAAACATTTCAATAGAAAACTTGAAAATTCTGAAAATTTTAGCTTATGCTAACTTCGGGTTTCTATCTTTGTACGTCTTGTCACCGACGGCTGGTTTATCCGCATTTACTTGACAGAGAGCTACTGCGGACAATGTGTACAGAACTATGATGTTTTGGAATCAGGTTGCTGAGCTACGATGACATGGGACTTCTCAAGTAAGCTGCAAATAGGATTCTGCACAGCTGCATCTACCGTTGGTCTCGGGTTTCGAACTGACAACGTAACGAATAAGAGTCGAGACCCCTAGGCATACAATAAAAATATCATTGTAACTCTCTTCGTTGTACCTACCTACATTGTACCTACATATATTACAGTTTAACCCCACAAAACGCACGTCATAACAATAACCAATAATTAAAGTACGACGCTATTTCCGTGAGAAAATTGCTGTTTCTTCTAATTTTACTGGTTCTGTTAATTTCGCGGGCAGCAGCAAGCGTTTAATACGGCTCATTTGATATTTTGTTGATTCGTTGTGCGTCATCATTCACAGCGTGCCAGGTGGTATGGCACGCTCCAATTGCACAATTCAATTTTTTTTGTCGCGGCATGATTCGTTATTTAGGTCGTACTGTGTTTCATTAAAATCAATAATTTGATTGTTTTTAAGAGAAACATTGTCACTAAAAAGTAGGACATGAATTGTAAAAGTAACCTACAAATTAATATGGTTATAGTGTTACACGCGTATGAATGAAGTTTTTAATTACTTAACTTCATAATTGTTTATCACAAATTGATTCATGATATCTGTATACGGGTAATAAATAACTAACAGATATATTTCCGAAGACTAATTATATATTTCATTTCATTTCTGATATTGATTTAATTAACATGGAAATTTTACATATTTGCAAAATTTGCACAGCTTTTATTTGTTAATTTAAAAAAAACGTAATCAGAATCATGAGTAGGATCCATAGTTTCAGAACAGTCTTTGGAAATATAAATATCTGTTATACTCTATATTAGTAAATTGGTAATTTTTAAATTGAAATGAGGCTGCCCTTGCTAGACTGAGAGCAGTCGTGCAAAAGGAATCCGGGTGTATTAGTTTCAGGTTATTCCCTCGGCAAACTTATAGAGACACCTAGATCCTAATACCCCTCCTCCCGGCGATCAGCCTCCGTCTGGGAGTCGAGGTATGTGTCCAACATATGTGGTAAGAATGTCGACCAACTAGGACACCACGATCTGTTCTGTCCAGTTGTCACTGACTGACAGCTTGACTGATTGACTGACTGGGCCGTTTCTCACGTCATGCCACTCTTAATGACATTATAGGTTGCTACTGTTAACGTACGGGCTCTACTAGAGCCGAACGGTATCGTGTGTGACGATGGTAAGAGACCTGACGGGATGTTACTGGTTCCGTGGAGAATGGGTCGACCTGCAGTGTGGGATGCGACCTGCGTCGACACGCTAGCCCCACCTCACATCCATGGCATCTGTACTAAGCGGTTGAAGAGACGGAGAAATGCAAAACTTTCAAATACAGGGACGTCGCGTCGGCCCGGAATACATTTTTATTGCATCCAGTGTGGAGACCCTGGACCCGTGGGGTTCTAGTGCGCATTTATTTTTTTAAGATCATCTCAAACTAATCAGCCTAACAATCCAGCGAGGTAATTCGGCCAGTATTGTTGAGTACCATAGGAACCAAATTTATAATAATAATGGACTCAAATTATTATTTTGAATTTTATTATTTATTAGTTTTAAAAAAAGGAAATAACTCAGTATTTTTTTAATAAGTTAATTCTAAATAGTTGCATCGTAAATTTATAAATTGTAGTTAATATTATGTAATGTTTTATTTTGGTAATAATTAAGTTCTCATGTACTTAAGACTAATGTTTTACAAAATTAAATTAGATATGTAGTCTATTTGGTACATGTACAATGTACTCGCCATCTTATTTATTTATATATTTTATTGTACACACAAAACAATTAAGTGCGAGATGTATAAAAGGTAAGTTTATCTCCTGGGGAGATCTAGCAGCAAAAGAGTTTATAGCGTTATCACTATCTTCAATTAACTATGAAAAAATGTAAAAATAAAAATGTAACAAAATTTAAAGAGGTATGATAGATTATTATATTAATATGTATTAACAGATATACCCACAGTATAAATACTCTTTAATTTATTTATACAGGTTTATATTAATTACAGGTTTATACTCTTTAAAAAACATTTTTTTAAATTAATTTCAGGTGCGATCCCGCAGTCGCTGGGCGCATTCCACTGGCCAAGTTACTCTTCCGTAAAATATACTGTATTTCTCACTTTATCGTATCCTCTAAATGTACGTACGGTACGTGTTTCGGTAGTAAGATACGCTAGAACCTATTTCCATCCCATCCTATCCTTCCCCATTTTTCCAACCGTTGCTTTAAATCCATTGCTAAATCTCCAAAGGTAGGCGCGGATATGGGGCGTGCCAATAAACCCTATTCATTGCGGATTCACTTACCACAAAGTGGACTGTTTCTTCGTCTGCTACTTTCTTTCTATAACTCATCACTCACGACTGTGGATATTAGTCTAAAATCAGACTCGTAGAGATGATAAATCTGTAGCGTTCATACCTCCTAACCCGTACTTTAAGTTTTTATCAATTAATATAATGGTTTTACAATGAAAGTAGGGTAACAAAATTGCAAGTGAAATATTTTCCGTGTTATTGTTTACTTTTCCTTTGCAAATCGAAGTAACTATAACAGTAGGTCATCACGGCGTGCTGACCTCGCGGATGTAAAGCACTGCCGTTCGTGCAAATCCTTTATTGTCGATAAGAATTTGTGCCTTTATAGCTATTTAGAGTTGTACTCGTAAGTAAATTAAATGGACGATAAAAACACTTTTAAGGCAAATATAAAATTTGTCTCTGTTCGTTTGTCTGTCATAATTATTAGGGTTGCCAATCGTCCTGCGAGAGCCCGGACATCCAGTAGGGCCTTGAATGAAGCATCCTGCATTTGAATTAAAAAATAGTAATATGTAGTTACATATGTCGAGAGAATACGAAATTCAAATAACAGAATCACGTCGATTAAGCAAATCAACCTAACAGTGGACGAAATTTTAGCCTAAGATAAAATGAGATGTTTTAAGTTTTGTAACTACTATCGCTGACCGAAATAAAAATGTATTGGACCATGGTACTTTGATAATTTATCTTTTCAAATATCCCTCCGACTATTGTCGATGCTACAAGTATCATAGATATCTATCTAGGAAGACGAAATTTCTTTGGGTTCCGATTTTTTTCAGCCCTGTCCCCGCATTTGAAATTCGATTTCCCGTAAATCAGTTTCGGACGTTTTGGCGGGAACTCGAGGAGTGAAGTTGAGATTTTGTTTGATTATTGTAAAAAATGTGTATTAGGCGTTTTGTGGTTTAATAGTGATAGTTTATTAAACTGTAAAGTGTTCTTCGTGCGTGGTGTTTAATCAAATAAAACCGAAGAATGCGTTCTTCATGTGCTTCCAAGGAGTCCTTTTCTAACCCCAGTAAACCTACTATCATTTTACTAAGCGACTCCTGACTTACTTCCACGGGACTGGACATTGACGGGGTACGTTTTAGACTTTGAAATAGTTTATTACGAAAAAAAAACTTGACACTGGCGGAATATACTAATTGCACCATTGCCATACATGTAGAAAAAAAATACCAGTGATGCAAAGTTCGTAATCAATCACAAGTCACACGCATATTAAGAAATAGTAGGTACTCTATTGGCCAATCGGGCATACGAATGATCACAAATTCCTTTTCAGCTTTGTTAACGTTTTTTCTTTTGTAAACTAGTTATTATGATGACTGTTTATATTGTTTTATTTTAGCACAATACAAATTTTACTTTTTCTCGTAAAGTAAGAGTAATTATTTACACCATCTATTACAATAATACGTTTAGTATACATAAACGTATGTACGAGTTATTAAGTACTAACCCGAAGAACACCATGGCGGAATAATATTCTTTAGTGATATATCACTTTTGCCAGAGCTGTCGTAACTTTTTTTTGCGGCACTTCTCGTTACCATTACCATTTATGCAGAATTAAAAGTAGGAGACTTTTGTCATAAAAAATATTATTTGTTCGTTTCTATAACGATACCAACTGGATTTTATTAAAATACGATACAAGCACATACCTATGTGTTAAAATTACATCACAATTTCATTTTTAAATATTTTCCTGTAATAAGCGAATGTCTGATAATTTTATACAGCCGAGTTAATTATTATATGAATGCAATTTATTTTAAAATATTAAATTTCCGCCAAACTTTTTTAAATATTTTGCTGTAATAAGCGAATATATGATAAATTTTATACAGCCAAATTAATTATTATATAGGTACAATTTATTTTAAAACATTAAATTTCTGATAATGTAAATAGACTTTTTTTTTTAATAATTTACTCAGAGAAACAAGCAAATGCACAATGTTACTATAGGTACTACCTATGTATGACACACGTATTTACATAGTACATAGATACTCACCAAAGTACCTAATCGATATTTTTTTGTAATTACATAGGTAGGTATGTATTTACAATATATTGCGTAGATATTTCAAGAAAAAGTGCGTTTCCAATTACGTTTCCTACAATGGTTCAAAATGTAGGATTGATATCGTATCTAGTCTTACCTAGTCACACCTACCGGTGAAAATTCGGTAATAAATACATGGTTTGTTTGAATACAAGTGATTTCTAATCTAATTTTTTTTATAAAAAAAAGGTGGCAGACGAAGAGACAGTCTATCTGATGGTAAGTGGACACTATCGCCCACGTCCCGGATGCACTGCATTCCTTTGGAGGTTTAGGAATTGATTAGAAGACAGCATTGGGGAAATGGGTAGGGTCTGGTCGGATGGGATGGGAATGGTCTCTAGCATATTTCACCGTACGTACTGTATTTTTCTGCATTTTGCTCTTTATCACATTCCCACAATGTACGTACCTACTTGTTTAGGTAGTGAGTGATATATGCCATAGCCCATTCCCATCCCATTCTATCCTATTCCCTGTCATTTTCCCAAATATTTCTCCAAATCCATATCTCCAAAGGTAGGCAGTGCATCCGGGGGCGTGCCAATGTTTGTCATTCTGGACTGATGTTGGCACGTATCGCGGATGTCTATAGGCGATATTATCCAGTTATCACTAGGTGGACAACAAAATTCAATATTTTAAATTTTACCGCATTTTTCATATAAAGTTAGTAAGTTCAAAGGCCAAAACATTGATATTTTTACAAAATATGAATTATGAGTAGAATCCATGTTTCAGGCTTCAGGAAAAGTTGAGACACTGTAAAATACCTATTAGGTTATTAATACCTACTTTATGCGATCGAATAATGTTTCATTAAATAGTATCAATTTTAAACTATAAAAATGAAATTACTTTCTTTTTGTGCCCGAAATCCTATGACCTTACCTTTGTACTGTTATTTTAATTTTTTCGTGCAAACGTAATTATTTATAGCATGTTAAGCCTTGTAATCTGAATTTCATGGGCGAGGTTATAAATGAAATAAAATAATTACTGCGGAACAGTTTGTGAGCCATGTTCACGACTATAGCTGTTTTTTTTGTTGTGTCCCAAACTGTTGCTCATGAGCAGCCAGTGAACACCTTACCACCTTTGCAGTCGTTACCTGCTCCACTGTTGGATTTATTTACTAGTGCATCAAACTATTATTCAGACCCAATACGAAAGACATACTCGGATTCTGATCAGCATGTGTCATGTCCCAAGGTTGACACGCTTGCATCATTTGCCAGTGTATTGGGTAGTGCTGCCAAGATAATGATATCTGTTACGGCTTTGGTGCTCCTCAAAATAATAGGCGGAAAATTGATGTTAATCCCTATCACTTTCATAATACTCTCCAAAATGGGACTGAAGGCAATTCTCCTGTGGCCAATGATTTCAAAAATGATTAAGTTTTTTAGAAAGAAAAAGGGAAAAGTGAAAAAATCAAGATCGATAGTGGATTGCTCGCAAAGAATAGCTTGTGTGATTCAGAAGGCATCGCAAAATGGGTGGAGCAGCAATCTGGGCGCGGCTGCGACATTCTCTTTGATCGATGACATAGAGGAAGACAGTTCTTTTGTCAAAATTCTTCTGAGTGTTCTGTCCGGGGATACAGTCGCACAATGCATGTCAATGGATTGTAGTTCAGGAGAAGATGTAAGTTGACATCCGACCTCCGAAAAATAAAACGTGTTTGAGAAACATTCGTTTGTATCAATTGGAGCATAACCCAGATACCTTACATTACATCAATAACAAAATGCCAGCTTGCAATGAATGCAGCGTTATTACGATTTTATAAATAACAGGCATGCATGTATGACATTCAATTATTCAATATGGGGCAGACGTTTTGTATCTCGGTGTTGTTCGTGGCTTTAGTTACAACTAAATTTATATTTTGTTACACCGAACAACCGTTATTGTATTTACCTCCGTTGGAAGTGCGATCTATGAAAATGGATAAGTTTAGACGGGATCCAGTTCCAAATGCCCAATTTAATCATATTGACCAGGACCTAATTATGAAGCCACAGCAGTTACAGCCAATTCACCATACCACTGTGCTACCACCATCGTCTCCGCCAACTGTTAAATTGCTTGAACCCAGTAGCCATCAAGAAAGAAACTTCACATTTCATGATTTTGTTGATGCTCTTAACGAATTATCTGAACATAGAGAAGATCATCAGCATGATCACAATCGTGCTGCGGGATATGATTACGAGTACCCGCCGTATTTGTATCCTTACCCTCGGCCATCATCGTACGGCTATCCACAAAGACCAAGCTACGGGCCCTGGGCTCCACCAGCTTATCAAGATTACTCTTCACCGTACGTGCCATCAACAGCAATTCATTATTCTGATCCGTCAAAACCGTCAGAACCATCAAAACCGTCAGAACCGCCAAAATCATCAGAACCATCAGTAAAACCAGATATTACCAGCACAATGAAACCAGTAACGAACAAGTTGAACAGTATGGTTGGTGGTTTGATCGGTTTAGCCATAAATCTGCTTTCAGGGACGGCACCAGAAAACTTACATCTGACAGGAATAAAGGATTTCTTTGTAGAAGGTATAATAAAACCGATTTTTGGAGGTAAAAGTAGCGTTAAACCGCTGATTGGCAAATTGTTGATTCCTATAGGAACACTTTTGTTGGTTAATTTGGAGATGTTGATAACAATTTGGTGGTTATGGGAAGATTGTCCGTCAGCACCAGCACCAACACCAGTACCAGCACCAAAACCAACATCAACGCCAGCACCAAATCCACCGTCTGTTTACCCTTATTCAAAACCCAGTTATTACTATAATTCTTACAGGTGACTCAACTACGCAGATGTTATGTTTTTGTACATATTATTTACGAATGATTAAGTGATGTTTAAGTTTAATTCCTAGTGTTAATAAAGTTTATAAATGTTCATTTCTTGTGGAAAAAATTAATATCATTTTTATACATGAGTTTTATTTATAAATGATTTACGCTATAATTATCAGCTGACGTTAGTGTTTTCTTTTTCTTCATATATGACAATGGTGCAGTTAGCACATTCCGCCAGTGACAAGTTTTTTTTCTTAAGGTCAAGACAATTTAGAACACATCGTGTCAATGTCCAGTCTGGTCGAAGTAGGTAAGTCAGGAGTCGCTCAGCAAAGTGATATAAGGTTTACTGAGGACAGAAGAGAACTCCATGGAAGCACACGAAAAACGCAGTCCTATGCTTTTAATTGATTATCACTGACATTAAACTTTGAGCACTTTGAAGTTTAATAAACTATCACTATTAAACTACAAAATGTACAGTACACAATTTATCAAACAAGAATTCAACTACACTTCTCGAGTTCCCGCCAAAAAGTCGACGCAAGTGTTTTAGTTGCTACCACAAGCGCTGAGGAACTAAACCACCTCTAAAAGAGTGGACTCGCCAACCCCCTTGGCCAGCGTGCGGTGTTAAGGCCGTACATACCTCATGTATAATACAATATACACGAGGAGGCCCGTATTCATCAGTGGATACTGAAAGGGCTGGTTACATTGCATTGCAAGTATTGTTATGTTTAATCTATACGAAAAAATTTATTTTAACATAAAAAAATACTGAATGAGCAGCAAATCGAGTGTGGCAAGTTTAAAGATGGGTTAGGTTTAGGTTTTTATTTACCTCATTTATTAAAAAAAGAGGTTATTTTGTTGATCAAGATTTGCTTTGTTTAGTATTTTTACTGCTCATTTAAATACAAGTCCGAGAGTATAATAGTATTTAATTTTGCTTTAATTCTGTAATTTAAAATATTCAACTAATTAACTAATTAAATTAATAAATTAACAAGTTGTTAAGAAAAAATTGAATACACGAAAATCTTTATACAGTTTAATTTTCCACGATAAGATAGCAGGATTGGCCTCGTAACATAAAGTTCGATTGAAAAAATATGACTCTTAGTAGCCTTATTTGTACAACTAACTTAAAAGAAGGAGTCAAAGTGATTAACTTAGGATGTAATAATACGATTATATGCAACAATGCAATGCAATGCAACCAGCCTTTCCGTATCATGCACGAGACAATGTGACCTTAAAACGCCACGTTGACCAAGCGGGTTGGCGAGCCCACTTTTTAGAGGTGGACTATTTATTATTATAATGTAATATGCAACTATTCATACAATATTCTATTATACTAAAATAATATAACAGCGTACCTATGGTTCTTCAGTGTATCGTCAGAGTTTTATTTTATAGAGAGAAGGCGTCAGACGAGTAAACATTCCACGTGGTGATAAGTGGATACTGTTGTGTATGGACCTTCGCGATATATGCCAACATTAGTCCAAAAATGACAAACGTTGGCGCGCCTCCGGATGCGTTGTCTACGTTTGGTGATTTTGGAATGGATTTGGAGAAGGGGTTGGGCAAATGGGTATGGATAGGATAAGATAGGATAATGGATAGCATATCTCTCTCAATAAAGAAACACGAACTTATACATTGGGGAAATGAGATAGAGTGGAAAATTCAGTACGTTTACGGTAGTCTTCTGGGAGATTGGGTTAACTTGGCCGGTCGAGTGCGCCAGCGGCTGTGGGATGGCAGCGTGGGGACCCTCTCTCTCCCTGGAAATATTTATTATCAGAGCAATAAAGCATTGATCATTAAATCATAATTATCATGGTTAGGTTAGTAAATAGTAAGTTAGTAAGCATAAATAAGTATTGTTAAATGTTCTAGAATAATAGGCAAAATAAAGGAAAAAACAAAATAATAAATCTCTCCCTTTAATACGTGGTAGAATTTTCCAGAACGCTTCCAGTACAACCTATAAATTCAAATGAATGCGTTAATTAACCTTTCCCGAAATAGAGCACACGTGAGAATGAGTTGTGCAGGTTGACACCGTAACAAGCCGTCTCGGTCATAAAGAGGTCGTCTAATGAGATTAGGTGACAGGTGTCTGCATTCGTTACCAAAGCGTGCGCCTCTGGCCCCATTACCCCTAATTGGGTAAGGACTAGACGGTATTGCCAAGAAGCTTTATTGAATAAAAGTGAGCCGATAACAAGGATTTTATTGAGTCTTTATGAAGAGTTAGACCGGAGTGTTCAGAATAAACGGGCCTTTATTAATTCAATATTTTCAAATGTTCTTGCAATATTTAAAGCATTGTTATGTAAGTCTATGTGTACTGAAACGAATAGCTTCTCCCGCGCCGAATGTTCGTCCAGAGAGGATCTGATTTGAATGAAACAGTGGTCAAATTTTATCAACATTTCTAAAACAAATTTAATAATAAATACACAAAAAAAAAACTCATGTAGATAACTGGAAACCGGATCGAATTTTTTTTATGTAATTGTTAAAATTATTTCTATAATACATTTGTAGTTCTATTTTAAACTATACTGTGATGATAACCAATTGACACACTATAAATCTAAGACTTATTAAAATACCACCATGGAGGAGTGGAATAAATGTTATGGAAATTGGTTTATTCGTATAAAAAGCGTATTGATGCTCACGGAGAATATTTCGAGAAATAATAAATTGATTTTTGGCCATTCATTGTATTTTTTTCTTATTCATTCCGGAAACTCAGAGTGGCCCTCGTACACAGAAATTTAAGCGAACATAAGCAAGAAAATAAATAGAGATTTAGACCCATTCATTACCAAGGCTCTTCCACTCTTGAACATAGGCGTCATATTAATATATTAATCATACCATATAATTCTTGAATATTGTTCGATTATATGGTGACCGATTTATCAAATACATATTAATAGATTAGAAACAATGCAAAGAAAAATTGTCCGTTACTTTTGTATAAAATTTGAGAATAATCAAACACAAAAATGTTTGAACCTCAAAAGCTTAGAAGTAAAATCAGGTCATTAAATATATTACATAAGATCATGAATAACCATTTAGATGGGAATCTCTTGCGGCATCTCAATCTGAAGGCACCGAACCTAGTATAAAACATAGTATAAAACAAAGTCGCTTCGCGCCGTCTGTCCCTCTGTATGTACGCTTAGATCTTTTAAACTACGGATTTTAATGCGGTTTTCATCAATAGATAAAGTGATTCAAGAGGAAGGTTTATACGTATAGTTTAATATTGTTTTAACGAAACCGAAGCGAAGCGAGGGCGGTTCGCTATGTTTTATAAAATATGTCTGCAACTAGATAAGTTTGTAAATTATTATCAGATGGAAGTATTCACCCTCTTTTTATATCCTAAATCGGGTCTAAACGCGTATTATAAAGGTATTTGTTTACCTTATATTTCTACTCGACGTTTCGTCATGGGTTACACCAGCCAGACTAAAATATAAAATGGTATAAATAAAAAAATTGAATAAAATAGATATAAAATGAGTACAAAACGTGAAAGTTTAAAAAGTTATATTCACCCTCTGCTGGGTGCCGACCTTTTATTTTAATGTAACATATCACATACTAAGCCAGCTTACTGGACAGTAATGACGCTGTACGGGATCTATCAAGCTCACAGAAACCTGCCGTAAAATATTCCGTCTTCTCCACTTTACCCTATTCCCTCTAATTATACGTACGTGTTCCGGTAGTGAGTGAGATATACCAGAGCCCACTTTCCTTTCTATAATCCTTTCTATAGGAAGATATACCTTCCCATTTTCCCAACCCTTTCTATAAATCCATTCTATAATCTGCAAAGGTAGGCAGCGCAATTGCGTGCGTGCCAACGTTTGCCATTCTGGACTGAAGTTGGCATTTATCGCGGATGTCTATGTGCTACAGTATCCACTTACCATTAGGTGGACTGTAAGCTTGTCTGCAGCGTTCCACAACGTTCCACTAACGGTAAGAAATTATAACTTTTACATCTGGAGGCGTAGTCTTGTGAATATATAATCAAGAATCAAGTTGGTGCGTTGATCCGCCAGTTTTCGAGATGTTCTGCTGTTATTATAAGATCATTGAAGTCCTTAATATTGTCAACATTAATACTCGATAGTTAAGTTTCAAGTTGTGCTGGTTGCTAACTGTATAATTACGAGAAAGAGTCCAGCTACGAATTCAAAGTTTCGTACAGCCGTAAAGTTTCGTAATACGAACAAAGTGAATTATACAAAAACAAAATGGACAAAAATAGGTTCTAATTATTATTGTATCTAGTGGTATATTTTCTGTTTTGTTCCTCGTTAACACAAGTACAAAATGGTTTTCAATGACAAAAAAATCGATTTACGTTGTTTAAAGGTATTTAGATGTTATTTAATAATAATAATAACGTATACTGTACTGTAGGAATTAGGATGTACCCGTTTATTTAAGGCTATTGCACTAAAATGAACCTACAAAATCGGACTTAATGTGGTATAACTTTGATTAACAGTTAAACCAGAGAAGGCAAAGTGAGGGTAGAAGATTTGAATGTACAATGTTGATAATACGAACAGATTTATGAATAAATACATAAGTATATTAAAATAAATTATAACAATGAAAATAAATACTTATAAATCAAGTAGTAGCTTGATTGTGTCACTCATAGACTGTACGTTCAGCCTGTGGGTCTGCACTGTTGGATTTAGGTAGACGCGAAGGCTCACCACAACACACGATCTTCCGCTTTTCTCATACATCCACTATCGGGTAAACTTCTTTAAGTCGTCGGTCCCCGTGGTCAGAGAGCGTTCCAAGCTGCGCTTCCCGGTACGCGGTTGCCACTCGAGGACTCATTTACCCCATCTACTTGCTACTTCAGCTTGTTATTTCTGTGCTTTTTATGTCGGTAACTTTAGTTTTTGTCGAATTCGTTCGTTTCGGATTATATCTCGTAAAGAAACAGTAGTATTTTTAATATTCATAAACTGTAATATTTTTTAACAATCAAGCATATTTTGTGTAGTACGAGTAGGTACATATACATATGTTTTATGCTGCAATTTTTATTTCATATTTATGTGAAAGTAAATTTACTGAACAAATAACGTTTAATTGGGCTATTTAATTTTTCGCTGCTCGACTTTGGATGGAAATTAAAAAGATAATCGCATTAAAGCTTGAGGAGGGTAACGCGTTTATGTGTCAGTTCGTTAACTCGAGTTCGGAGCGTGTGCATTACCTCTTATCAAATCGTACCATGACCACGCTTGACCACTTGCCTTCATCAGTTTATTGCATTTGCGAGAGTGCAGAGAGAGGGGGGAGAGTGCACGCTGCAATCCAACAGCCGCAAGGCGCGCTCGACTGGCCACGTTACCCCTTTCTCACAGAAGACTACCTTGAAATGTACTGCATTTCCCACTTTATCGTATTTCCCCAATGTACGTACGTGTTTCGGTAGTGAGTGAGATGTGCCAGAGCCCATTCCCATCCCATCCTATCCCTCCCCATTTTCCCAACCCTTTCTCCAAATCCATTCCTATATCTCCAAAGGTAGGCAGCGCATCCGGGGGCGTGCCAACATTTGTCATTTTGGACTAATGTTGGCATGTATCCCGGATGTCTATGGGCGACAGTATCCACTTACCATCAGGTGGACTGTATGCTAGTCTGCCGCCTTCGTACATAAAAAAAAAAAATTGCGAGTAATAATTCTAAATCATTATAACTAAACAATTTTCAAAACGTTTACATACCGTACTTATTTGTAAGATATTTCTACAAAATAATAGTACATTCACCCGCGGACCGGTTTTTGAGCGGGCGGGCCGTTTGCCACCTAAGCCGTAATTCAGCACTGTTTAAAAATCTATATATTACATACATTTCAAATTAAGTTATCAAAATTAAAATTACGATTTTGCTCAACTAACTCTTAATTGAGGTAGTATAAATGGCATAGTACGAGTACAGTAGATACGAGTAGGTACATTACTCTCTGTCGATGGATATTATTATTAAATAAATAATAATAATTGAAGAATATTATTAAAATTTAACAACCATCCATAAAGTACAAGAAATAAATTTAAATAAAACAAACAATTGTTGTTAATAAATAAATAAATAAAATTAAAAAAGTATGTAAATAAATATATTGTTATAATTCCATTTTTTAAAATGATTATGATTTTAACAAACCATTATTTGTTTTAGCATTGTGTGTTGTCCATTCAATAAATCCAGGAAACGAGTAGGGTGCTGAGAGGTAACTCATACAACCGCAGGCAAGAGTTGCTGAGTTCTGGCATGAAATTAAATCAAACGGCATGAAAACGGTCAATTACTCCGTTGTTTATACAATGGCAGCTATTAACCCGCTGAGGCATTCTTTAGAATATATTTCTTTAGATTCTTTAGATTTAGAATATATATTTCTTTAGAATTAGAATATATATAAGAATATAGAATATATCTTCTATTGTATTGTAATATTTGTAATCAAACATTTAATTTCAGTAACTTCCATGACGGTTACTGTCTCAATCGAATTTTCCAATTGTTTCAATGTTTAGACAGTTGACAATTATATCTGTAGTGCAGTAACTGAAATAATATTGTAAATACGTTCATATATTACGAATATGAGTTCCTTTTTGGAATAAGTACGTGGGTGACAGGCCATCCGGCTATACCACCGCTAAAGCAAGTAGCCAGTCAAAAGCAAGTAAGTACCTCTCACTGAATCCTCTCCAGACCTCAAATGACATGAACTACAGCACTTAAGTAGACGCGATATATTGCGGTAAGCTTAAATTGACTCCGTTCTAGACTGCTAGATATTACATCTCAAGTCAATCTTGTAGGAGATATGAACGCAATACACAATGCAATAATACTGTACTCGGTCCCCGTAAGGTGAGTCGTTTCCTTCGTCGTTGTGGAGCATATCTCATCTCAGCGCGATGTCACAGATGCGTATTATCCTTAACATAATATGTTGAATAATACATAACCAGTTTGCATGTCAAGTGAAGATGTGATGGGTTGTCCTCGATGACGAAGGAGGAGTAGGTAATGAAGTACGTGATTGGCAGATATGGATTACTTAGCTAGATTGTGTGCTTATATTCATTCATAAAAGAAACATTTCACAATATGAAACTTTGGGTTTATTTATGGATTTCGGACTTAATTTATCTTTTATACATATATTGTAAAATCATAACAATTCATATGTATAAAAAAAGATTAACAAAGCCGTGTCTGTACATTTAATGTTTCTTTTAATAAGCCGTTATAAGTACGTGTGATACAGAGGATAAAACAACAATTTTGGATTTTTTGTTCGTCTGAACGTGCATTACGCAGAAATCACTGAATGGATTTTAATGAAATTTGACATAGTTATATACCTTATGTGCTGGCTTAACATGGACCTGAAATTAAAAGTAGGTTTAATGTGGAAGACTGTCCGCAATTGAATATTTGTGTCGGTGTGGTGTGAAGGCAGACACAGACGAAGGTGCGCGACAAGGCGGCGCGTCGGGCACGAGGCGTCGATACGCGCACCAGTCTGACGTCGCTGCGGGCCGGCGCACTCCGCGCCACTCCTGCCTCAGGACGGACCATCGCGCCGCCGCGACGTACGTCACCCTCGTACATTCGGGATACAAGATAGGTACTAACATCGCGGCACGACACACTTTTGTACATATAGTATAGTGACTGTTATATAGTTTACAGTACAGTAATAGCGAAGACGTATCAGAACTCTGTTGTGGAAGTAGATAGAAGTGCTCAAAACGAGTCTGGTGAAAACAAACACATCGGATAGTGGAATCGCGCAGGCGCGTCGCAGGCGGACATGACGAGAGCGGCCATCTTGGCCGAGGACGCACTTTCGCCTCGCCCCAGCCTCAAAGCCTGAGACGAATACCCGAGATATACCAATGGAGACGATGTGTCGCGAAAGGGACTCTGCGGTGCGCGCTCCCTGAGCCTGCACCGCGTCGGTATCGATCGGGCGGAGCGCCATGGCGCCCGTGGAGTGAATGCGGACATCGGGACCGCGCTGCAGCCCCCGCAAGCGAGCGGAGCATTCGACTAGTGACAGTGTCAGAGTGTTCGCGAGGCATGTGAGACAGCGTGCCAGCGTGGTTGGGAGGGCGCGCGGGCGGCGGCGGGCCCGGCTGACCGCGCGCCATGGGCGAAGAGTACGCGCGCTCCCCCTGCGAGCGCTTCCCGGCGGCGGGCGCGTTCAGCGTGGCGCCGCCGGAGCGACTCAGCCCGCCGCCGCCCGCGCCGCTGCCGGACCGATTCTCGGCCTCACCGCGGCGGGTGCGCCGGTGTGCGGAGGCGGAGCGCGCGCGGCGGCCGCGCTACGTGCCGCCGGCGGCGCACGTGCCCGTGGAGCGGTACGTGCCGCGGCCGCCGGCGCCGCTGCGCCCGCCACCGCCGGTGTATTGCGGCCTGGCGTGTCGCGCGCCACCACCAGCGCCGCGCAAGTGCTGCGGCCCAGCTTGCCGCGAGGATATCGGCGGATCGCCGCCCCCGACGCGCTATGTGGAGTATGTCGGGGCAGCGGCTGCACGCCGGCTCGCGTGCACGCCGCCACCGCCACCGCCACCGGCACTCCAGTTGCCCTGCGAGCCTCAGGAGCCACCTTGTTGTGTACAGGCTCGCAGGAGGCCGCAACCACCACATGATTGGTAAGTAGCAATATTAACATATAAAACTCCAATTTAACCTTTAATTTCTATGTCTTTCAGTTCCGTTGTTTAAATAAGTTGAGGTGTAGAAAATCAATAACGGTAACGTTTTTGCACCTCCCTTATATATCTAATATGGTAATATTATTACCGTTTAGGAATCAAATGAAAATATGATACCATAACGACCGTAGGTCGGTAATTATACATGCATTCACGTCCCAATAGATCAATACACCTAACACGTAACATGCGAGCATTTCGCGTTAGGGATGTTTAAAGGGTTTTTAATGATTTACGATGACACCAGGGGCTGAGCTGTTATAATTGGTTAATATTTCGTGGATAGAATTGATAACGTGTGATTGATGACGGTTTCGGCTAACGATCGGCGCTGCCTCGCGAAACGACATCAAAAACAAACTGATTAGTCTTTCGTTATTCACCACTCAGTTTAGCATATTCATCCATCTATGGATAACGACATCAGTTACCTTTCAAACGAAATGATTGGCTATACAATAAGTAACAACAAGAATGATATTATGCGTAGGTCCGCAAACAAAATATTTTATGGCCTGGGTTAATAGGATAGTAAAATCAATCTCATTTATATTATTTGAAGTATCGCCTTAAAACAATTGCAGTTGGTTTCAAGTATTTTGGATAAGTACCAAGCGTAGTGTCGACCTATTTATTTTCTTTTGCATTATTGCGACGCCTTAAATCTTGTGTACGGAGCTACGTAGTAATGCGGAATCCCTTGCTTTAGGGGACATAACTGTGTTTTTCTAATTAGAATAGCGAAAAGAATGTAATAAAATAAGAAAAATATTTCAGCTTGTAATTAAAAGGACGCTAAAATGGGGTTTAATGCGAAGCGCTTTACAAACGTGGAGTAATTGGAAAGGTTTGTCACATACAGCAACTGTAGCAGTCGTTTGAAATATCGATTTATGAGTTTATTAGAAATTTACTTTCTAGAATTAACTATGTAGTTAATTGTTGCGGTAGAGCTTAATTAAACTATGCGCTAGAATAATAATAACGGTTAATTTCAGTAAATACCTATAGCTATTAACATAAGTGAGGCTACAGATGGCTTATTATATAGCCTAGCGGGAGTCATTTAAGAACATTAGTTTAACATGAATGTTGTGTAGATTATATTATAATCACTATAGTAAACGTCGAATTAAAACAATTCGACTGTCCAAGCTCTGATGATGTCTCATCACAACTGATTTAGTTCTATTTTTTGAAAAAAAATATTCATATTTATTATTTTATTTATTTATTCACCGTCAGGTGATTTACATTTTGTGATATATGAAAATTATAATAAGTAGTATATATATGTATGTAGGTGCCACAAAAGCTCAACATCTAGTGACTTTGTATCACATTAGGATGCTTACAAAATAAATTAAAGTAAAAATTGGTTATTTAATCTGTTGTATGAAATGAGTTTTCTGCGCCCACGTCGAGTAACTAGTTGCTCGATTGGACGCATTTTCAGTGTTTTACGGTACATGATTTTACGGTCACGAGTTTAAAACACATTTTGCTCTATAACACAACAATATAACTTTTGCAAAATTTGGGGATATTGTGATTGTCACACGAGTCATCAATATTTTGTGTTGCGTGATTACAATAGATCTTTAATGTTAGGGGAGCCAATGTTAAAACCGTGGGCGAACCATTTTTATAATGTTAATTTTTTTTCCATACATTCTTAGTAAAAAGAACTCGTTTTTGAAGTTACAACTGCTTTTAAGGGGAATGCTACGCAGTCTATATATATCGTGATCCAAAGTGCACTGCACACCTATTGTAAATATTAATATCGTATCGACGCCACGAGTGAAAGAAACGATGGGCCATAAATTGGTTCCAAGAGAGACTAAAATACCCACATCATAACCCGTTAAATCAAATAAAGTAGATTATGAAAATTAATTATTTTCGAATGTGTCGAAACGATTTCGAACGACCGTATAACATGATTCACACGACATGACGACTAAGAAGGATATTACACCTTCCACACGCCTGGCGACCAGCTGCCATGTCGTGCGAATGCGTGACGCCGTGTGAACACTTTCAAGCAATCCCATACATCAGACTAAACAGTCTGCTGGCAAAAAGATTATAGACTGCGCCCGGCCTTATAATACATGCCATGTGGATGCGCTGCCACATGAGTATTTACTTAAATATCCGTACAGAGCCCAAGCTTCATACAAACTCAGCACGATACAAACACTGCTACATGGCGCAGATATGTGTGCGTGACAGCTGTGAAGTGTGAGGGGACAAAAGTCAAGAGTGTGCGTTCTCTTATTCTTTTTTTAGATTATGTGGAATTATTTTATTGTTATTAAAGAATATAGCGAACAACACACATGTAGAAAAATTGAGTTATACTTGAAAATATTTGAACAAGCAATAAATATGAGTAAAAATTCTTTATTTAGTAATTATAAAGATTATAATGAAGGCAATGTAAAGTTTGGACATCTTATAATTCCTCCGGAAATGTTGAGATGCTATGCGAGTGTTTCCAAATAAAATATTTATAAAAACTTTATTTTAGTTTAAGTATTTCTCACATCATTAAAAAGAGTATTAATAAACATTTGAAAAACCAAAAATTTAGTAAAAACATGTTTAAAGTAATTTGTAATTTAATTGTGAATTTTATATTGGATTGATTAATAGAACTCAGAATTTAAAAAATGTATCTTTTCGTGTAAGCCCTATCAAAGTAGATGTAAATATTCAGCGCCGTAAAAGGACTATTGCTCTGTACGGATATTTACTCATGTGGCGCTGCTTAACTTTGAGTGGATGAGATTAAGTTAAATGAGATTTAAGAATGGATTTGGAGAAAGGTTTGAGGAAATGGTGAGGGATAGGATAGGGTGGGATGGGAATGGCTCTGGCATATCTTACTTATCGATACACGAACGTGCATTATACATAAGTAAGTTTACCTTTTACATATAAAAAACTCAGTCACTTTTTATACAAGTATAGATTAGGATATCTATGCTTTGGTAGTTCTAAGTAGAACTACGTTTGCCGGATTTGTTATCTCTTGCACTGACATTACAACTGATAAGAAGCAGGTGTGTTAACTGAACGAGGTGAAGTCAGTTTTCTCTTTTATGTGTCTTTAATAACATAAATAACTATTTTATTTTTAAGAAATATGCGATGTGCTCATTAGTGAAGTGAAAGTTATAGACATGACTTGTATTTGTATATGTGTGCTTTGTAGTTGTGAAGTTTGTGGTTATGCATAAAAGGTAAGATAGTAAGTACTAAGACAAATGGCGATAAAGGCAAACCGATTTACTCATAAATGTCAAATTTAACGATTGGATAAAATCGTTTCTCCTTTTCTAAAAGTAGACCCGTAAGTTGGTTGTTATAAAAAAGATGTTTCCAAATAAAAAAATATTCCAATAAAATCAGTCTGAAATAATGGTTATGATTCTCACTTTTAGTCAATTTACATGAAAGTTTTACCAATCTTTTTTTTTTTGTATATTTGCAAATCCTCGTTGCTGAGAGTCGTGATGACGTTCTATGGATTAGAATCCACGGGGGGTTTCCTTGGGAATATAAACACGGTGTGCTCACTCGTCCTTCCGTGTCAGTTTTCGAGGTGATTTCACGCCCACAAAGACCACTTCGCGTCCGCTGGGTGGACGCGGAGTTGTCGGGTTAGTTACCGCCGCCCGATACTCATCGTTGACATTCGGTGGCAGGGACTGCCTACTCCTGACCAACCCTCCTTTTGCATCCAGGCTTGGGGCCGGAATTGGCGAAATACAACGTCCAAAAATTGATATTATTACAAAAAATATTTAACATTTTAAGTAAATTAGTTCAATATTATGAGCTGGTTCTGAACTAATCTTATTACCTGGTTTTACCTAAAAATTACCTAAACTAACTGGTTTTTGACATTGATAATTGAACAGTCCGCTAGGGATATTCTAATGCGAGGCGCAACAGAAACTTGTTACCTCCTTTGTAAAGATTTGGTGAATAAATAAATTAGCAAATAAAACCAGTTGTAAAAAATGTACAAAACAACATTGAAGAAAAGAAAACATAACTGAATGGCAATTTAATGACATTGTAGTAATTATTTAAACTAAACTAATTAGATTTTCTTTGTAATGTATAAAATTACCAGGTCTGAACATATAGACTTCATCACAGGAAATTTTCAAATTCAAATCCTTTATTTGCACAATGTGAGTACACGATGTGTTATAAGTTCATTCGATTGTCACATTATCATTAATGGCGTGCAAATATTTAATGTCATGAATGTGCAGTGTCATGAACTTTTAAATAAAATAGGATTAAATATTTAAACTAGATAGATTTAAAAGATTTAAACAAAACTACACTTAAAGAATAAACAAGAATGTCAATTATTAAGAATTAATAATGTCTATTATAAAAATGTCGAGAAATTCAGAATTGTCATCATACATACAATACCATATCATACATTACCATAATATTACAACGTCAAATAAACAAAATAATATCATACTAAAATAATTTCCGTTTTCCATTCACGCTTGGTTAGTCTAAGAGCTCTTTTATAGAGTAAAAATTTCTTTAACAGAAGCCACTTTTTTAGGTTCACTTTAAATTTGTTAAACGGCAGAGACTTATTAATGGTGGCAACGAAAGGCAGTAATTTAGGATTTCTGATACGTACTTGTGAACCATTCCGAGATTGTCAGTTGCATAAAGACGATTTATTCGGCTAATGTCCGCAATCATTTGAAGTTTACAGGTAGGTACCACATGGTCTCCTCAGTATGCTGTATATCGAGATAGAATAGACATCATTAAATGGGAATTTATTAAATACCCAGATTACAAATTTGGTAAAAAATATCATATAAAAGATCATGTAAATTGTATAAGTTACTTTCTCTCAAAGATCGTAGATCCTTGCTTTACGTGACCTTTCCTTATAATCTGGCAAAGTCAAAAATAGACTGCGCACCGCTCGTGGAACAACTATAATTTCGTGTACAACTCCGCCCTCCAGGAGGACAGTTACAAAAAATATTATTTGACATACCTCTTGCTAGCACCAATTACGGCTACAATAACGTGTATATAATAATCCGAATATATATAGTGATGTGGATCTATTCTGAACTCGAAATTTAGTTTCAAAAATAAAATTATTAATAAAAGTGTGCACAAACATAAATTTTTCACTTACACTCTCACGCTCAGTGGGTGGTTCAGGACACTATTGGTGTCTTGGGTCGGGACTCGGGAGGGAGAAGGGAGACGAAGAGACACGCATAATTGCATACAACATCAACATCACACACATAACACACACACACACACACATAACACTCTCCCACACACAAACACACACACACACACACAAACACACGTCCATACAACATCACACTATATTCACTTTTCATTTCTATAATTAATAACTATAATAAATAATAGATACATGCACACATTATAAAAGTTTAATTTAATACTAATGTTTTTTTGGTGTTATTAATAATTTATTAAGTGTAGAACTAAGATAGAACTACAGCTAATGACAAGTCCCTAACTTGTCATTAGCTGTAGTTCTATCTATAATTAATAATATTACTTTTACATATTGTAACTGTTGGTAACCTAATAAAAATATATAAATAAATAATTGTTGGGAATTTTTTGTGTCTGTCTGTCCGTCCGTTACTTTACCTTCAATTTCAAGAATTCTCTGGGTCTAATGAGTCCTTAAATCTTGACTGATTCTTCAGATTGGTTTGTTTTGAGAGGTACACTACCCATTAAGCATCGAGTTCCTATGAGTTAGTGCCACTCGGGCGGCTTATTCGGCCAAAGTTCTTACAATTTATTCATCATTTTAATATAATAGTTATTAAGGCACTTGTCTACTGGACGATGAAAATTGCTGCCTTAGTACCAGAAAATCGTTTAGTTTGGTTAGGTCGTTTGCGAGCATCGAATACTTTTTGTGAATTTCGTCTTCAATATCTGCAAATCTTTTGTGAAGGCCGTAACAATATTTATTTAGACTTGACTTGACTACCGCTCGTATTCGTTCAAGTGTATTTATTGCTAAAGGTCGATATAAGATGAAATAAATTTGATCAGTTGTATACCAAGATTTCATTATGATTTTTTAGATGTTAGGGCTAGCATAACACCTAAGTTCGCTTAGGCACTGTAACATACCGTCTTGGTTATTCAAAACTTTTGTTGTTCTAGAATTCTAGATAAAGATCGCAATTAAGTTCATAACGCCCTTTGTTTACGTAATAAACTGAAAAGTAAACAAACTATTAAGTCAGTAAATGTTGGTACATACCTGCAACGCATTTATATAATAAATGGATCTTAACCGTGTACATCGATACTGGAAAATTCAATTGGAATGTAAGGAACATTTCATAACTTTTTAAGAGTTATAAGTTTTTAAGAGTCCACTGCTGGACACGGATCTCCTCATGCACATTGTCTTGTGCAATAGAGATGTCTGGCCTTAAAATGGTATGCTCGTGGCGTAGGGGCTGGCGGGTTCGCAAGTCCATTCTTTTTACTACAAGCACTAAGGAACACCAGTTCCTCAGTGCTTGTGGTAGTCCTTTGTTATACCTTAGTCGCCTTTTACGACAGCCACGGGAAGAGATGAGATGGTGCTATTCTAAAGCCGGCCCACACCAAACAGCCAAGAGGTATACAGAAAACATTTTTTTTAATATAAAATTTTCTGTAATGTTGTTAAAAGTGTTTTATTCCTTAAAGGCTTTAAGATTATAACTATAATTGTGAATAACTGTAATATTAAATAGTAATACTAATAATGTTACACAGCATAATTTTTTAAATAAAATATCGTTTTTTATTCATTTGTCGATTACGCCAATTGAAATTTTCAGTATCAATATTTATTTACCTACTTATTTTAGTCGACATTCGGCCAGAATGTACGCATGTGTAAGTTATCGTTTGCAAATGAAAAAAACTTACACTCGGACCTATGGCGTTTGTGAATAGCTCACGAAGATCTTTGCTTCTGATGCCGTCATACACTCGTGAGTCGTGATACACTTCTAATTGGGCTTAAAGCATTTATTTGAACTTAAAAGTAGATGTCCAGACTTATTGACTTCCTGATTCATCGTAGTCCAATCCAATCTGTCACACGTACAAGTAAAAAGCAAAATTTTGGAGTGTGTAGTGTAAATAATGTAATTGCTCACTTAGAAATGAAGTTTGTGAATGTGAATGTTGTGAAAAGTGGGAGAAGATGTCAGAAGATGCTAAGGAACCGAAAATTGGTATAACAGACTCTTATTACTCTACACAAGAGGTCCTATGGTAAATTAACTTTATGTAATTTATTTTTATAATTAAATATATATATTTCACGCGGACGAAATAACGGGTAAATAAAAAGTGGATAATTTGTTGTTTTTATTGAAATTAACTTGTCTGTATAAACTCATTTTTTTATAAAGCAACGGAAAAGATATCTCAACACAAAATTACGCAATACAAAGCTATTTCAAAGGCAAGAGATACATAATCGAGGTAAAAGAAATTATCCAAAGTAAGGTAGCAAGGTGCGTGATTTATAGATCGTTCCGAAAAAGTTGCGTCGGAGCAAAACAAGCGAATAAGGAAGATAAATGAATTACGTTTTGAGCAAATCCATTTGTAGTAAATTCTCCTATTTGAGGATCCTTTAGAATTGTCTTCTAATTTTATGTTGCTAATGGAAAAGTGATCTAGGAATTTACGATTGGGTGTGCAATAAACTCGACTGGTGGGTGTCACAGCTGATACTTGATAGTTGCTATAGTCAAATTGTGGTATTGAGTTTTAGTCAGGCTGACCGCGTATGACAGTTGAAATTAAGATTAACCGCTTCGCGGCTGGCCGCATTGCCTCAACAGCGCACCGTGGCTGGCAGCTTCTTTCATCAGCGCATCGCGGCTAGCCGCCTGTGACTCTCCGTTTTATCTTAAATCAAGTTCAACAATTAATAAATACCTATTAGTCTTAATGCAAATTAGAAACCTAACAAGATACTGGTAAATGTTAAGAAGTTGCAGTTTTTATTTACGATCGTCGTAAATCGTAAGAAAAACTTGCCTAATTACCTACTATAATATTTAAGTAGTATATAATATATAAAAAAAGTTATAATGTCCTGTGACAGGTGCAGGTGCATATGCGTTTTTTCAAAATGTAGAGAATGGTTGCTCTCGATCACGTAGTTGGGTCTTAGCAGGGTAATGGTAAATCTTACCGCACTACCTTACCAGTACCCGGGCCCGCTCTTGCTTACATAAAAAATAAATGACGGTGACTTTTGATATGAAATGTTCCGTTAATCAGTCAGCTGTTTGTTTGTTGGAAGTGAAATCAAAAACTACTGAACCTATTTTGATTAAACATTTATAAATGTGTTCTTTGGACTCTCTCCGCTACAAAGAATATAAAGAAAGTTACTTTTATATTTTATAGCAATGAAGACTGCAGACGTTTGTTACATTCGGGAATACAATGTCACATGTGTTTGCGTACACATAAAACATAATAAGCTTTAAAATGTGTATTGTTTATGTTAGAAATCCACAGAAAGAGAAAGTTATTGAAATGTTTAAAATTCTAATAATGTTTTTCGATATGGAAACAATCATCGCTTTCGAATCAAATGTCGATACCTCGGTTAATTTCAAGTCTACGTTTGACAAAATGTCTTAAAGGCGACGAATTTTGGAAACTAATTAAAATGGCAAGCAACCACTCACTTATTATAAGGAACCCTCTTAATTAACGTATTTGATCGCAACTAAATTGGTTTCTTAAAGCCCTTTGAGGGTAGTGGGAATCATTCAGTAAGTAATTTAGGAATCACGTCTATCAACATTTTGGAGGAGATTTTCGGACATTTTTGCACCAATTTATAGAATAGTAGTCGTTTGAAGCAATCGTTATTTTATTTCATACTAGCGACCCGCCCTCGCTTCGCTTCGGTTTATAAGTTTTTTTTTTACATTTTTTTTTTCAAAATTTCAGAAACATTTCCACCATACATTATATTCGTGTAACTCTTACGGTTTTTGCAGCGCACGCCAAAATAGCTCGCAGATGGCAGACTTTTTTCCGACTTACTTGACACTTGTCGTTATATTTTGGCCAATTTACACAATATCTTTATAAATTATAGCCTATATGTTATTCCGATGTATGAGCTATATTATTGCAAAGTTTCATTAAAATCCATTCAGTAGTTTTTGCGTGAAAGAGTAACAAACATCCATACATCCATCCTCACAAACTTTCGCGTTTATAATATTAATGGGATGGGATAGAAACCTTAGTTTTTAACATAATTTGTCACTTAACTAGCAATATTTTATTAGAGATTTTATTAATCCAGTTTGACAGGTAGAAGTTTTTGTTATTATAATAAGAGAGTAGCGGACATGCGGACAGTCCGTAACTGTAACTAGCGCTTTTAGCTTTTAGTACCGTAACTACTGTACTGCTCGACATGGGCCTTCTCATGTACATTGCCTTGTGCATCACTCAAGCGTGACTCTTTATACTTATTACGCTTATTATTCAGTACTTTACTTGCTTTATTATTCAGTTTTATTTACGAGTAGTTCAATTTTCCGTTATCACATCTTCCTTTTTTCAATCGCTTGCTTTTATACAGTGAATTGGAATTGTTTTAATTTACTCCAGTCCTCGGTCCAAGTGGCTCGTCCAACAATAAACTCCAATTAAAGTTGTAGGAAGTGATCGGGTTGCAGGGCTCTTCTATTCTTCCGTTTTAATCGAGTGGATTTATGTAGGTCTCCGAGTTATTCACGATTGTCTCTGGCTATTGAATCGTTTATAAACTAGAGTTGGCTATCAAACTGTATATTGTTTTGCTTCTATACACAAATACACTACGGTTGGTAATACTGATCTCCATCTCTGTCTGTTTAAGGCTGACGAATGTTTTTATTGTTAAGTTATTATAATGTGGCACGGATGTACCATTAAATAAAAAATAGACGGAAATACGAATATATGTAATGTAATTATTATGAATATATTCCAAAACAGCAACGCCCGCGACTTTGTGCGATCTCTATAATGACCCAGATAAAAAGTCCCTAAATGTTGTAGCACATAAGCTACAACTATGCCAAGTTTCATTAAAACTTGTCCCGTGCTTATTGCGTGATGCACGTTCAGATAGACTTAGTCTAAAAGCCCGCTGCATGATTTCTATGTTCATCACGTAGTCCATTGAAATATTATGTAAGGGAAATAATATATATAGTACAATAATTTAGGACTTGGTAGCCAATTAAAATTTGGCCACAATTAATTTAAATAAATTACCCTTTAATAATCATAATATTTATAATATAAAAATGTTAGTTGCCACATTCTAATCAGCCACAATTCTGTGGTAGCCAGGTGTAAAGAGGACCTTATTTGTCTTATTTACGTTTATCGAGTTAGCTTAATAAATTATGTAATAAATTAAAAGTTATTTAATCCTGAATAAAACAAAAAATAGGTTGACAGTTTTAAGCCGCAATCTGTGGTTGCTAGCATTAGAATAATCTATTTTCGAACGTACGAGTAGGGAGTAGTGTAGGTCTGCAGCGCACCGCCATTTTTTCAACTGAACCGACAAGAGTATAAGTTAAGATGAAATTATTTTAAAAAAAATGTATAAGACCTGACTTATTTACGATTTTATTATATGTCTGTATAGATAATATGTATAGAGAATATTGATTAATGAGAATCATTTTAAGATGTGGTAGTTGTTTTGCTGGCTTGTTCACAGAGCTAGACGCCTGAGGGAACATTTAACCTTAATCCGCCAGACTAACACAAAAAGTTCTTCCAGTTTGAGAACCATATCATAGTGATTTTCTTTCTTAGTATTATTTGCTCTCTACTGCTGTTCATAAGTCTCTTTGGTATTTGGAACCACTCACGATCATACGTCATCCATCTCCAATTCCATTTGAATGTGAGCCTAGCCTGGCAAATTTAATATGATGCATTTAATGTTTGTGGGGGGGAGAGCATCTAAATCGCGGGTGTCATTCATTATCAGTAGATGAGAGATACTGCTGCGAAATTGCTGCATGCTGCCCTTTCTAATCCTTTACTAAGATCTAAGATACTATCCTTTTCTAATGTTTTGGTTTGCTCTCTCGAGTCAACATTGCCCCAGGAAAGATTTTATTAAACATTTTTGTATTTTTCTAAAAGTGAAACCAGATTATTTCGTTGCCTTTTTTATTTCACAGCGACGTCCCTTCTGTTATTTCAATGCTGTTCTATTTTATTTGAAAGTATTCGTGTTCGTGACTTTGTTGAAACGGTTTTTTGAGGGCAATTTAATAGAATTCATTTCATGTCGTAACTTTTTATTTTACTGACGGAAGGTACCTACCTCGTATAATATTAACTGAATTGTTAAATTTCCTATTTTAACTCACTTCAAGATCGTAGGTATATTCGAATATCACTTTACGGGATATAACTACTTCTACAGGATTATTCTATTTACAATGCTTATATGACATGATTTAAACTCTTGTCTATCCCTCGATGAGTCAACACGAGGGGAAGACGCTATATAATCCCCGGCAGAAGTACAGTCGATTGGGGTTCAGGGCTCCAAGTACAGAGTCAGGCGGACGATATGCGCGGAATCGAGTACCACCGTCTTGTGCGTCTTCGTTGAAAGCGAGCCGCCATGGAAACCCAACCAGGTCAGGTCTCAGGTTGTTTAAGGGCAAAACGACGAGAGTTGGTGACAAGGCGAGATTCTTTCCTCGGTTTCGGCTTTTACGTGGCCCTCGGCATGACTTATTATTCTGAGACCAGTACAGAGTCTCATTATTTTAGTTTTAGTAACGACTTCATTATCAAAAACACAATAAGGGAAAATATGGTTTTATTTTCCTTATCAAAATTATTATTGCTTAACCTTCAAGTTGTTATATTAAAATGTTATCTAATATTATAATGCTAGTTAATATGCTATGATATCATCACCGGACAGTGGCATAAAAGGGGCAAAATTACGAGTATTAAAATAAGTACATATTTGCCATAATTTCGGACCCCTTTTCAGCGGTTGAGTTGCGCGAGGTTCGAGGTGGTTCGGATTTGGATGAATAAAATTAGATGTCGTAATGTAAGCGAAAACCCGGTAAAAAGTTTAATCAATGCTCTTTTGGGGCTTGTACTTCAAAGGCGAAGTCAGAAAGGGTTGGCCGAGCGGCGGGTGGCCGAGGGTGGAGGGACGTTCATTTTACAGATAACAAATGACAGGGACTAACCAAATTTCCCAGATTCATGACAGATGCTAGATAATTGAACTTTTTTGTATTGTATCACAATTAATCATTACGTATGACATTTTATTTTCCACTGGTGATGTTATATTCAAGCTGAAACGAATAAAGTTGTTTGTTCACAACATGATAGATACGGGAATTATGCGTGGATATAAATTAAGGTAATGGGTATTTTTAACAGCGGTGATAGGCCTCTCGCTTCACATTCGAGTGATAGTAAATTCAAATAATAGGCCCGTACCAATCATTTAGTTTAAAAAATTGCACTAGCTCGGCGGTGAGGGACAATATCATGAGAAATAACAAAAATCTCGAGTACGTGTATCCACCAATCCGCACTAAGCCCGAGTGATTTCCTGGAGGAGGCCTGGAGGATATGGAAAAAATAGTAATTTTAACGATTTTGGTATAATAATTAAGTACATACGTGGTAATTAAGGGTTGTCCAGGGGGTCGGTCCGATCCCATCGGAACCCTTCAAACTTACTGTACCGTCTCGACTACTGTAAATTTTTACGCGATGACCTAGTTATGGTCGACCGCACGTTATTGACATTAGCACTAAATTCAAATGAGAAGACAACTACATAATAAACAAGACGCAACGATTAAGATTTGCCAAAAATACCTTTTCTTATAACTTATAAATCTAAAATTCTTTGTCACTTTCTAACTCGTTTGAAGTACTAATTGTAAGAAAAGAACAAGAGATTTTAAGCTATCGTAAAATAGTGTTCATGAGTAACCCCAAACAATCCTCATATATTTCACGAGTAACCGCGTTATTTCCTGGATATTCTTTAGACACTAAAATAAAATATATATGATAGCCTATAAATGACAAAGATGTACACATTATAATATATGCTCAAATTAATTGAAGCTAATCGTCGAAACTATTCCAACAAAGCTTTGTTAAGGGGCTTTTGATGTCTGTCATGTCATGGGTACTAATCAAATAAATTATTATCAGCCAATTGGGAAAAAAATATTTCCTACACAAGACTTTAGTTACTACGTTTTTACGCCATATTGTAAGTATGGATTACGTGACGCCGAAGAACTGAATAATAGAGTCGACGTTTGGAGTGGGCTGATGGGTCATTGCCATGAGACGTAAACAATAGATTCATGATGGAATCGTGAACTTAAGTATTTTCCTTTCATTACATTTTTTTTGTAGAAAATGTATTGAGGATAAGAATTCTTAGACCTAAATAAGTAGATGCTTCTATGTCGTCGTATTAATTCGAATATTCTAATATGGTTCTTACCTTATAAAGTTGTTGTTATTATCGTTCTTTATTGTACTTATAATGAATTGTTACAATAAGACATTATAATAATACCATAAGCACAAAGGCGGACTTATTACTAGAAGGAATCTCTTCCGGTCAACCTTAGAGTAAACGAGACGAGTTATGTCATTAAAAACAGGCTTCAACCTACAGGAGACATATTCGTACATAGACACATAAATATGAATATATACATATATAAACATAATAAATATAAATATAACATAATTATATATGTTTATACATATATAAACATATATAAACGTACCTAAATATAATATATAAACAAATACATACATAAATATATACTTACATACATACAATACATAGACATGCATACATATAGATAGATATTGTAGCGGGAAATCTGAAATCAATACAGAGGTTAGTTTCAACGACTGGTTAAATCTAGCGAAAAACTATAAAGTAACCTAAGCTTGGTAAAGTGAGTTTCGATATCCACTATGGGTAGGTACCCATAGTGGATATCGAAACTGATCAAATCAATTATTTACCAATTGAGAAAAAATGAGTTCCTACAAAAAAATTCAGTTATGCTTTTATAAGTTTCTTTATATTTTTTATGCTATATTGTAGTATGGATTACGTGACCTCGAGGAACAGAATAATAGAGTTGAGGGTTCGTGTGGGCTGATAGGTCATGGCCTCATGGCAAAAACAATAGCTTCAGGATGGAATTGCTTTATTAAATACTAGCTGTCCCCGGCATGCGTTGCATGCCCAGCAATTTTTTTGCACATAATATATAGCCTATGTCCATCGGGAATAATGTACATTTAAAATGGTGAAAGAATTTTTCAAACAGATGCAGTGGTTCCGGAGATTACCCTCCATATACATACAAACTCACAAAATTCGCACTCTCTCTTTATTAAATTAGTTTAGATAGCATTAGTATAGATGGAGGACGGAAAACTTATAGAATGTGTTCGTAAATACGTTTTTTTGTACAACCTATAACATCCAAAATATATTGATATCGTCAGATCTTTCCTAACGGCCATTGTTGTTTTTAGATAAATACTTAAAACACAATACTCGAAGCTCTCCATTAGTTACTTTAAACGCGTCAACGAGAACGTTGAAAAAAGTGAGGGATAAGTTAGCGAATAGAGAGCATGTACTGCATCCGATAGAATAGGCATGGAACTGTCATCAAACGCGGTGAAGACGGGAATAGAACGGTGTTGATCTGTTGCAGTAGCCGTTAGTAGTGCTCGACGCGTTTCTTTCGAGCTCGGTGAGGTCATAGCATGGTCCTATGTAATGTACAGAGACTTTTGGACTGATCATTCTTAGACTCCCATAAATAAGATTTTCTATTTTGGAATTAGTCTTATTTATAGGAATTTTATACAGCATACATACTCGTACATACGACTTACTAACATATTAGGTACATATTAGGTACTTACTAACATTTGGACTAAGTCTAAACAAAAATCCATCCATAAAGGAATGAGATGAGACCGTTTAATCGAATTCAATCTCACCACATACAGGTCACTCCCGCCCCCATTCTGTCCCATCTCATAGTGTATAATTGGGTAAGAGTAACACCTTATTTCCCCTTATTCCTCATGACAACATTAGTTTGATTTATTTATCCGCGGGAATTTATGATGGTTCGGTATAATAATTAGTATTTTAGAAGTTAATTCAGGATATAAACCATCAGTGAACAAAATTTTATAAAAATCCATACATATAACGTCTGATATCGTGCATGCGGCCTTGATAATGATTCCAGCGGGAACTCCGCATTGGATCTGAATAAAAAGTACCCGACACATAAGCTATAACTGTTTCAAGTTTCATTAAAATTCGTTCCGTGGTTTTGTGTGATGCGGGTCAGATAGACAGGTACACTTTTTTCGTTCTTTTTTAATCTGTTTATGCAACGGACAGAAAAATCCCAAAAATGTTGTTTTTGGTTCAATATCATTCATAGTGTATGCTGTCATGATATTTTTTCAATAAAATCAATAATGTACAGGACACGGGCATTATTGTTACGATTTTATTGTATGTATACAGGTTGAATCAAACGAATGGGCCCTTGAGGGAAATTACCCTAAATATTAAAGACGGGAAATTTTACACAAAGAAAACCTTACTTTATTTTTAAAAATAAGAATACCTGCATTCATGGATGTCCCAGCCGCTTGTCTTACCCGGGAATCGAACCGACATAAATGCGAAAAAGATAACTGTATTTTAATAACATCAATCGATCAATGATATAATTGAATCGAACATTATTTTGTCAAAATAAATACAAATGGATAGTTTTATAAAAAATATAATTTTGTTATAAAACTAATATACTAATTAAATAATGAATTATGTACCTTCTTAACTAATAAGTTGTTCGAAAGATCCATTTTCCGCAATACAGAGATTTATTTATTCTTTTAATCATTTCATTTCGTATAATTTTACTTATAATGTTATGATGAATGATTAAAATAACACTTCCAACTTCGTTTCTTAACTCCTCCACAGACTGATAAGAGTGATGTTTTTTTTTAAAAATGAATTTTCTACATGGCACCACAAAAAATCTCTTTAGATTTGTAGCACCTTTGTGTTACGCCAGAAGGCCCCGCAGGCCAAGTTGGCCCATATGTACCAATATAATTTTGGGTATGATTATCTAAATACTTTTATAATTGTTGCAAAATGATATTATATCGTTCGTCTTCGGGCAAATAATCAAGTTCGTTTTCCATGAGGTTCTTCTCTCGGGGTCTCCTGGATGTAATTTTTGAACCAATCGTCCATAACGGTAACACTTATACTTGTACTTCTTCAGCACATAATCTACACGCATTTTGGAAGTGCATATCTCATCGGCAGCTTGCCTAGTCGATGCCTTTGGAAAAGCCTGAAAGTATGTTAAAACGCTTGGTTCCAAATCATCATCATTGTTCAAGAATTTTCGCGGTGGTCGCTGTAGTACACGTTTTTTTAAATTTTCTTACACTGTTCAAATTTTTCACCATACAACCTTTTGAGATTGTATTTGTCTTTCATGATACCTTTCTATATACCACTGTGAAGCTAAATTTACACATGTGTAATTTAAAAGATACGCTTCTAATAAATCAAAATTTCAATCTATTGAATTGAAAACGAAAAAACAACAGACAAACGAAACATTATAACAATTGAAAATTTTGAAAAAAATACTGGAACTGCAGCTCCTAATGCCACTTGCAAACCACCTTCTATATTCAAATCTATCATTCATCATTATCACATGTAAGATAATGCAATTTTTTTATCTTTAAAAATAAAATAAAGAGTCCCCCTCAAGGGCCCATTCGTTTGATTCACCGTATATATATATATATATATATATGTATTAATATGTATAGGAATACAGTTATTATATATATAGAAGATATAATAGATTAATATCTAATAATTGTATAGATTACAATGTTTTATAATATTATAGCAAAGCATTCTGTTAATAGTATCTCAATTACAAAACGTAATTTAAATTATTTTCGGTTACAAAGTCATTATAACTTCTAACACTTCTGGGGCAGACACCACGAGTCTATGACGTTGGCGTGCTCCCAAGCCGCCTTGCAACCTTGCAGCGTATGTGAAACCGCCTTAACGATGACGTCACACCTTCCTACTACTGCTTAATTAAACATAAACAAGATCTAAAATCTAGAAAAGGTTGACTATTTACTTTATTGCAGTGTTCATGACGTCATTATGTTTTTATGAAACATACTAGTGTTTGTCAGCGGATTTGCTTGCGTACACTTACACGGCATTATTGCAGTCTATTTATGCTATGAATCTATTTAATAGAAAACTATGCAGTGTTACTGAATGGATGTTCCTACAATATGGACACCTACCTGTTTGCTTACGTAAACTTTCACGGAATTATTTCAAACAGTTATAATTAGTGATTAATCAATTTATCGTTAGTTGAAAACCATTTAGTTGACTACTCAAATAATAAATATCTGTTATTGTTGTTTTTAATAATATTATAGGGACATTTAATTAATACCTACTTACTTAGACATAATAATATTTGACAATTTTCAATTCAAATTTAAGTTGGCTGCTATTTATGGGGGAAGGAGGGGGAGGAGTAGGTCCTTATTACCTACTTTTGTCGATAAAATATGTGTATAAAATTATACCTTAAAAATATCTGGTGACTAATAAAAAAACAGATTTAATATTGAAGACTCGACCTATCTTTTCCGTTGTCTGATCATCTTACTATTCCTATCTAGACACCCGCTCAATAGGAGCTCGGAATAATTGCTAGATTATCGGCCAGCTTCAATGCGGCCACAATCTTCAATGATGAAGTTGAAGTATGAATTTAAAGTAATGAAATTGAAACAATAGTTGGTGTCTATTGTTTCAACAATTGAAACAATTGAACAATAAAATGTAAAACTTAGTATTAAACAATAATTTATTAAACTTTTTAGGAACTTCTGACCCGAACGTACTCCTATGAGTATTACGAGTATGTAGGTACTCATTTCTAGCACATTTAACATTTTTGTTATCACTAATCATACAATATTCTAAAATACAACACACGTTGTTTAACAATCAATGGTACCAGTGAAAACAAATACAATTCTACATTAATCACTTAATCACGCACTATGAAAGTTTCATCTGGAAGTCATTTTTTTAAACGCCGTGATGTAACGCTATCGTATTAAATGATTTTACTGCGCTAATAGAGCCAGCCACTGCATAATACTCTTATCAACTTATGTTGTAAAGAATTTAAAAATCAACAAATATTAAACTTATGATTACGACTAAAGACTTTTTTAGTCATTTTTTTAAAGTTACTACAGGAATGTTTCAAAATAAATTCTTTGAAGTCTTTCTTTCTACGACTAGTTATGTAACGTATTAGGTGATTTTCTTCAACTCTTTATAAGCGACAAGCTATCTTATGAATTCTAAACAACTATTATTTTTCAATAGTTTTAAAAAATCAACGAAGTTATAAAACTTTTTATAACGAAATACTTATCTAATGTAATCTATTACAATAATCAACAATGGTAGTCTTTTTTTGACAAATCTAGTACAATAATAGCTCTTTTAGGTATTTTAAGACTAGTCGTTTAACGTATTTGGAGATTTCTACTACGCTTTATCTATACTAATACAATAAAGAGGTAAAATTATGTGTTTGTAGGTATGTTGGGGGTAATCTCTGGAACTACTGAACCGATTTCAAAAATTCTTTCACAAATAGGAAGCTACATTGTCCGTGTCTAATATAGGCTGGCTATATTTTATTTTGAAATAATTTTTTTGAAAAAAAAAAAAAAACCGAAGCGAAGCGAGGGGGGTCGCTAGTTAATAATAAAGGCGTTTGCAATCAAACATGTACTTCCTGTCTGGACTAACCAACTCCTATAACTCCTTTTTTAAGTCCTAGATGTAGGTTAATTTAAACACGTACGTAATTATTCCTATAGCTACATTTTTTATATTATTTAGAAAGAGGAGCCAATGTACCTTTAGATATAATAATTTCTGGTATTTTTTGTGAAAAACGAAACCGATTTCAAAATCTTAAACGCCCGGTTTTCGTTTTTGGCCTAAAAACTGATTTTTAACCGTTTTTCCGGTTTCGGTTAAAACCGGTTTGCATTCCCTAGCTGCGGGTAACAAGAAGCTTACTAAACAAATTATAGCTATAAATAATGTGTAGCGTTATACAATGTGCAACCGAAATAACGCAAAATCTGAAACCCATATATAGAATTCACATATATGAAATTCAAAATAACATATATAGAACTGTTTAAGCGAGAAATAAAGTTATTTTAGGGAATTAATCAAAAGTTACAAACATGTAAAGTTTTGTTGTTCTACCTAAAACGTTTGTAGCGCTCATTATTCAGTATAGGGTAATGACCGAGAGGCGCGGACCGCTCGGTAGTTGAAATTAGTGTTTTTGTTTTTGCGTAACTATGCGTAGAATAAAAGGTATACTAGAAATGATCAATAAGATGTAAAAAAATGTAAATTAGTAAACATTGGGGCGGCACGAAATCGTTTGGTTGTGGTGATCTATGACCAGGTGATCAATAAATAATTCAAATGCAGTTCTATGTGGTCGCTTGAAAGTGTCCACACGAAGTAGCGCGACCAGCTATGGAGTCAAAATGACGGCCAGTTGCACGACCAGGAATCGCGTGTTTTATAGCATTAAATAAACGAAATTACTCATATTTTGTTTACACAAGTCATTCATCGTGGTGCACGGCCGCGCATCGCCACGGTCTGCCATTTTGCGGCGAACCGGTTTTAAGGAATATAATGTATATAATGCTCTATAGGAATACAATACCTGGTGGAAGACCTAGGTACTACTAATGCGTCGAATATAATTACCGTTCTTGCAACTGATGGGTAGGTAAACAAAGTTTATTGATGGGTCATATCGGTTCAGTTTCAGTATTCCTAAAATTAAAATGTAGTAAATTAAGAAAAAACGCAAAAATGGTCGACGTCAATGTATTTAAACGATATGTTGTAGGATACGGTTTGACAAACTCTGCCTAAATATGTTTTTGAAATCTATCTTTATGACTGGCGTATAATTATTATGCAACCGTTCGAAATCTTGATTAGTTCATTGTTACTTGATTAATAGTTCAAGTTAAATATAAGCCATAGTATTTATTGGATGAAATAAATGAATAAATAAAATAATAAATAATAATAAATAATTAATAATAATAAATAATAATAAATAAATGATATTTATTTATAGTATTTATTTATTTATTGAACAAATAAATAATACACCAAAATAAGAATCGAACAATAACTTGTTCGAATAAATACAAACTCTTTTGTAGTCCTTTATCAGCTTATTCAATTGATAGTTAGGTGGCGCCAAATGTCAAAACAATATTGTAAAACAAATCTGGTCATTCGGTTACAGCAAAAAATATGAACGTTACGGCCATCATAATAATTCGTTAACGAACGCAAACAAGTTTCTAATCGTACTAACGCTCGGTTGGGCAATTCTTTAGTTGGATCACTTTGATGAAACATCTATGTTGTCCGTTTCCAAGCTTCTCAAATTTGTACCCACATACATTTTATTCTAACACATGTTTTCAGAGACCTTTTAGGATCCATTAAGCCCCAAGGCATGATTCATCGCGGAAACTCGTCGTATTGATCAAGGGGGCTTCAAGGCTGAAGTGACCTATCTGAGGGCAACGTCCTGTTATTCCTTTACCCTTAACTAAAGGGGAAGAGGGTTATGGATGATTAATTCACAAACCTCGTTGAATTCTAATTGGTGCCTGCGTGCTGCCTAGAATATAATACTGTGACCGGACAATCACCCTAATTCGAAAATAAGAATGTTAAAGGATTGGTAAAAAGTACAAAGCAGCTGCCACAAGCCCTGAGGTACAACACCGCCTTTAAAAGAGTGGACTCACCAAGTCGCTTGGCCAGCGTGGTGTTTTGAGGCCATATATTCTTCATGCACACGGCATGAGGAGGTCTATGTCCAGCAGTGAATACTGAAGGGCTGGTTGCATTGCATAGCGGTTTCGATAAATCTTCTTTTAGAACCATTCAAAATCAGTTATTTATAAACTTGAATTTGTGAGAAAAATAATGTGTACTTCGTGTGTACGTCAAAATTATACTTATATTTTTTTTTAAATTTTAGAGCACAAAACATATTCGTCGCCGATTTATAGAAATGATATGTAGAAGGACAAGGTTTATAAAGGTTTGATTTTTTTTAGTAAAACTTACGGAAAACAGCTAATTCCAACTTGCACCTGCCATCGATCTTATTTTTTTCATATAAAATACCGCTTGGCCAGCGTACAGCATACATCCCTCATTCACAAGACAATGTGCATTATGACAATGTGTTGGTTACGACTAAATGTGGTATAGAGACTAGTGAAGTTTCAAATGAATAACAAATAATACGACTGTTTTAATTTACTTTTATTTTGAAATATTAAAGAAGGTGGCAATCGAGCATGCTGTCCACCTGGTAGTAAGTGGATACTGATGTCTCCCTATCGATATTTAGGAATGGATTTGGGAAAAAGGGCCGTGTGAAGTATAACGGGACGATCGTTTTTCCTCATCGCAATAACACCACCCAATTTTATCCTAAAAATTTTATGTTAGAATAGGTTACTACAGAATCTTGAAATGTTAACAGAATCTTGAAACAATGAAATTTTAAATTAGAAAATAACGACCAAAGTCTTGACCATAGAAAAATAAAGGTCACTTTGGTCAGATAATAACGTCACAAAATAATTAACTTTACCGTTATATACAGTTAATATTACTATAGTTACACCGTCGAAAGATTATCGATTTGACATGTGCGATTAATGTATCTAGTGATGTGACCATAGGCAATCGTAGCAGTAGCATTAAATACTTTTATTAAGAGATAGTGACGATACTTTCGTTGATGTGATAGAATAGGGAATTCGGAAATTAAACAAATTTCATTAAATATGTTAAATATGTTTTATTGGGTATTTTAGACTATTCTGAATCAGAATCACGTGAACTACTGCTATCGTATTGATATCAGTTACTTGAATAATTATTTCTTTGTCAATTATGGAATCAATCCTATTATCGCGGTCATAGTCATCCGAAATTAATATTATATTAGTCTTGTTTTTTCAACTACTTTCACCCAGACGTCTTTTGTGACCTTCTCACAAGCTTTTTTTGCTTTTTTCTTTGGTGTGCGTAACAAATTTCCCTCACTTACAAAGAGGCCGAATATTTCTTTATTGATGTTGAAAAGTGTTTTTATACTGATTTCAAGCGCCTGAGAAACGTGCTCTTGTTCTTGGGTGACAGGCACCAAAGGACTAAATAATACACCAACTAACCAAACTAAGGAATTTTTGCGACTTACGCTCTAAATTTAATTATAAGCTCCGCGACATTGGCTACTTAAAGTATGTCCACGTTTCGGTATGTTTATGTTCGGTATGTTAAAACAACACGTCCAAAGTACAAAGCAGAATTAGAATCAAATTTCGGCTCAACGTAATAAGCAGGAACAAAAATTAGAAGATAATTAGAAATTAGAAGGGTCACAAAAAAAAATCATCACACAGCAAATACAAAGTAGACGATAGTTTTTTACCGATAGTGATACCATTTTTTACCGATAATGATAATACAATGATTTAATGATAGTTATACAATTAAAAAAAATGATAGTTAAGGATCTTAATAGTAAATTACCCTACTGGTGCTATCACAGCTTAATATTAGACTTAATCAAATCACACAAAAGTATTCGAATTAGGTAGTAACATTTGTTAATTCTAACATTTACTTCTCACATTTTACTGAGACTACGTTACAAATATCCGTTAACGGTATTTAGTATCTTGAACTACATCACTACCTTTAGAAACAAAAAGTGTCACACGACGTAACATTATAGCAGCGCGTCACGGATTGAAAACATAATAGTTTTCTTAGTTATTAAAGAATATTTAATGCTGCAAAGAATTACGTTTAGTGTAAAATTGTCTAACTCGGTCATTTTCGCATGTTTGTTGTATTAATGAGTAATGAGCGCGTATTAATGATGAAAATATTTTTGTCGTAATTTTACGCCACTTCTGTTCATGAACTGTCAAATCGCTAATCTATCGACGTCCTAACTATAGCACCCACTATTGTTTTTATAGGTCAATAATACATTTCATAGTGAAAAGAATATATAGCAATAAACACCTTTTGTTCTATAGGATACAATGTACGAATGATGGTAACCAGCCATTTTATCATCCACTGCTGGATATGATGTGCCTTCTCATGCACAAGACAATGTTTGGCCTTAAAATGGCACGCTGACCAAGCAGGTTAGCTCAGGGCTCCTCAGGGCTTGTTGTAAAAGCTTTGTTATCCTTTAGTCGTCTTTTACGACACGCACAAAGATAGGGTGGTGCTATTATAAATCTGGCCGACACCACACGATTAGCAAAGTACGAATAGTCGCAAATATTCGAAGCCAAGCTGTCTGATTGTAAAATTAAGCTGCAACATAGATATCTAATAAATATGGTATGGGTACAATAGAAAATATTCTGTAGGCATGTATAGAGTTTCTTAAGGTTGCCAGGATAGTAGCGTATCTACGAAGTCTGTAAAACGATTCTCGCATTTGGCTGCCAAGAGTGCTGGGCGACCGCCAAACAGTAGTCGACCCGCTAAACGCGCCGTATCGCGATCTCGCTAGATACCGCCGCACACCCTTGAGTGATTTCAAATTGGCTACATTTGGTCGTGGAAACGATAATTTCTGTTATAATGGGTTTCAACTTTCATACCAAGTGCGCAAACCGTTAGTTTTGGATGGACTCGTAGCTTATGTTAGCTTAGATTAATTTGAACAAATAAATAGATTGAAAGACTAGACTAAATTTTTAAATACTTCGTGAATGCATAGAATTAAGTATTTTTCTTATCTGTATTTTTTTAGTTATTTTTCTGATTTTACATTTAGTCATATGTGTAAGGTGTAGGTAATTTTACTTGTATTATCATCCGCTGGTGATTCAAATAAAAATAAAAATATGAAAAACAAAATAAAAAATGCAAACATAAATTGGAGATAAAGTGAACTGAAATAATGATACGGCTAATATTATTTTTGGTAGATTTTAAAATTTTATATTTGAATAAGGTTTTAAACTATACTTACAGTTCTAGGTTTTTATATTTCTACTCGACCTTTCGGTCGAAATACGATGTTAAGATAACTGACGGTATGAATATCTTGGATCGATTGGCGATCCGGATCGTAACTATCTATCTGACACGATACAAAGATCGTATTATTGAATAGTTACAATACGGTCTTCCAAATATCGTATCGGATCTAAGACTTTTTAATTTATAGAACAGTTTATTATTTGGTTAAACATACAAAATAATGACAAATTGTAGTCTTTTTATAGTCAATTATAACGTATTTTAAAAAACCATTAATTTTTTATTTTAGGGTCTCTAAAAATATTTGTTTTGATAAACGAACTGTTACTAGCCTGAGTTAAAGTATAGCCGTTCTGATGGAACTCAGAATGTAATAATGAAGGACTAATGATAATAATGATAATAAATAATGAAGGGCTAAATCATTAAGCTAATCGGAGATATTTTACGATCCAAGAGAGGTTCTGGCAAACATTGTTTGAAACACGTGCCACTTAGTAGATAAACTACTATTTGCATTTTTAGTTTCTACTTTCGATCCGATACCTCGGATCGTATCGTATCGTATTTATTGGTGTCGATCAAAAGTATCGAAGTATCGTGGGATGATCTTGTATTGAAACTGGACAGTAGCGTATCGGATCGTGCATCCCTAATTCATAATATAAAATGAATATTACACTCGCATGTGTGCTTTAATATTACTGCAAATGTTAATAAAATACTGACAGTCGTAATTGTGAGTAAATGCAATGTACCTAGTTTTATAACGCTGACAGCGTATTGACGTCGCGAACATCTGGGTCGACCAGCGCACTCGACCTGGAACGAGCCTGCACACACGTCGTGGAATTCGATGCACAAACGATTTAGTGCAAACGTTTGCTACTTTAACATTTTTGAAAACTGCTGAAACTAGTCTTTGCTTTTGTCACGTCTAATATCAGGTATCTATTCTGTGGTAATATGGAAAAAGGGATGAGAAATGAAAGCTTTTAATAAGAGTAGACTAATATTTTGTCAAAATTTGTTATATGTCTTACACTCTAATTACATTACACAGATACGTATAAACTTCTAAACTGATGGTTGTTTTGAATTCAATTAGTTCGCCCTTACGTAGTCGAGATGTAGGTAGTCATAGACATATCCGTAAAAGACATGGCTATTGATACTCGCACTTCAATTTGACAACCATCAAATGGAGAGAAAATATGAATTTGACTCCATTGGGGATTTAGTCGATTCTATTGGTTGTACAATAGCGGACCGTGACATAAAATTATAAATTATGCTGTAAATAAATGTAAAAACCAAAAAAGGATTAAAAGTAAATAATTATTTTTATGGTAAACAAAGAGACAAATAACAAATAAAAAATTCAGTTCTCGTCTTTAAAAAAATACATTTTATAAATTATATCCCGCCATTAGACGGTTACATTGTTACATAAAGTAGGTATGTCAGCTCTACTATTTTACATCGTAGTACTTGTAAAATTCCACAGACGACGTTAATTTATTTTCTAAAAAAACATTTCTGTAAAAGTGTATGAAAGACCATATCCTGTCATTTAAATTTTCCGAAATTCCAAAGTCGTATTATCTATAATAGGGGTGATTCCTTTGAAATGGCCTAAAATGCATATTTAAAGTACTTCTTTTTACCTATAATAAATAAAAAAGGCACGGGTATGGTCCGGACTCCATTCGTAATAAAATTATATTTAGAATTGACCATCAGGCAAAGGAAGAATTTGTAAAAATGGGGCATTTGTAATATTTACAAATCCGCATTGTGCCTAAGTTATAGATTATGACTTGAAACACTCCCGTGATTCCAAAGGGTCCCATTAGTACCGCAATCGACCCCCAAAAAGCCGTGAAAAGACGTGCAGGAGACCATGACGAAGTGGCAACTTTTTTTTTTTTTTATGAAAATGAAAGCTTAGTCGTCTTTCGATGGTTTTTTGCGGGTTGATTGCAGTACTACTATATGGGCTGATATTGATTGTATTATTACGTTTCTAACCTGATATTCATTGTGCGATATTTAATTTCATATCGGTTTTCATATACGAGTTCTTATTTGGAGAAGTATTGGGACGGATTTTGTTTACACTCGTACATTTTACTTATTTATTACACTCCTCGTATATTCTATAATAACATCATAAAAGAAATTTAGCAGTATTTTAGGTCAATAATTAAACTAAATTAATGTTATAATAACTAATTACCCAATAAAAAAGTCCATTAGGATTTTTCCGCTGAAAATAATTGAAATATTATGTGATAAGTATTATTTGAGAAAAAGGACCTTATTGTTCTAGTTGTAGTTGCTAGTTCTAGATATTGAGATTTTAGTGAAATCTTAACCGCAACCAGCAATTATGTCGTCCACTGCTGGACATGGGTCTTCTCAGCGCACATTGTCTTATCTCAAGATGTGTGGCATTGAAACGGTACTCTGGCCAAGCGGGTTGGCAAGTTCAATCTTTGAAAGAAGGTGCAGTTCAGCAGGGCTTGTGGTAGCGACTTTGTTAAAATTGTAAAGGTCTCTGATTGACATTAGTAAACATTAGTTGTAAAGGACTCAGAGACCATTAGTGCATTAGTGGGATTACAGTAAAGTTCATAACTTTTTAAACTTTCGCATTTTGTACATATGTATAAAACTGTAAAGTATACTCAAGTAAAAAATAAAATAATCCTTTACTGGCCAGCGTGACTTTCTAAGGCCAGACAGCCGATCGATCTTCAAGACACTTTATGCCGCTAACCTGAAAGCTGTGGGACGAACTACTAGATGTGGTTTTTCTACTTAGTTACGGCATGGGGCTCGTCAAAAGGGCGGTGAATAGGATTCTGAAAGTGCACCAGCATTCTCCCTAGTGTAGCAGGTGTCCATGGGTGGCGGTGACCACTTGCCATCTCATGGTCGCTAAAAACATCCCCCACGCACTAGACAATGTACATGAAGAGGCTCAGAGATGAGGAGTAAAAAAGAAACAAACATCCAAACATACTTTCAAAGTTCATTACATTACGTTGTTACATATATCTCTCAGCGTTCAGTCACGGTCGGATAAACAAAGATGGCCGATATAAGAATTTATACGAAAAGCAATGTTATGTTTTACAAAAAAATACAATGCTATCGTGTGTTTCGTGATGTGTATAATATGTTAGATGGGTAGTCCCCACCATAATGATGATATAAGGGTGTGGAGATTTTCACTTCGTTTATAATCCGCTTTATACCTTTACAATGCATTATTTATGTTAATTTAGGATTGTCTGTCTGGCTGATAGCCATTATGGCCCATTTAACCAATTGACCCAGTAACATAATTTATCAAAACTAGGGCACAGAACTGAGATTTATTTATTTTTATGTGCAAACTTTAAAGCGTACAAATTTGTTTACTCCCAAATTTTCATCGGCTCGTCTATTTGGAAACATATCACTTCCTGTGTTAAAATTTCCGGATGGCGCAATCTTTCGTATTCGTTTTTCATTTCATTTGTTTTTTGATTTTATTTCTTACATTATGACGAACAGTCTCAATACTGACAATAATTTACACTTAAACATTAGGGGATAAAAATATAACACATATTTTGAATACAAATATAGTTTGGTTCGTTGAATGACTTTCAATTTGACACGAATGAATTAGAATCCTAACATAGTACACATTTTAAAAAAGTACAGTTTTTTTTCTACTTAAGAAATCTAAAGTTAAAACATTGAAATTTTCTCAGTATCTATCAAGTTTTCAAAGTTGATTAGTTAGTAAGTATAAAATTGGTTATAAAATAGTTAGTAAAAAAGTATAAAATAGTTAGTAAGTATAAGTATAAAATTTATACCTGTAAGTAAAGAACCTTTTAGGATATCAACAATGTATAAAATTGGCTAAAACATCAGATCAAAATTTTATTATACCTCATAAACGAAATGCCTCGAAACAGAAATAAAAGACGTTTATCAATGCTATACCTTTACCAAGCGTTTACGTTCGTACCTGATTCCATGTATCAGCCTTTAATGTCCCACTGCAGGGCACAGGCCTGCCCTAGTAAATCACTGGGGGATTTCGGGCCACAATCCACCATGCGCGCCCAGTACGGATAGGATATACACATATTCCAGTTTTTTTTAATTCTCAAGATAAAATTAACGATTCTCCTCACGATCACGATCCTCACGATGTTTTCCTCTCACCGCCGAACTAGTGACAATTTTTAAAAATCCATATTTAAGTGGAAACTCGGTGGTACGGGCCGACGTTTCAAACGAATCTGAGTCGAGTATAGGAGTAGGCTATCACTCCATTAGCAGGTTCCATAAAATACGCAATTTATAAAAGTTTTTCCATAGACAATTATCGTATCTTGTAAAACTGAAGCAAGCGGGAGTTATCAAAGTGGGTGGTTTCAAATTATTGCGCTGGCAACTTTGAAGTGGATGGTATTTCACTTAATACAATTGCAGTAGTTTTAGCACCGGTTCTTATTATTCCAAGGTGTTAGTTCTGAAAACTTACACAGTTTATTTCAATATTCAGAAGTTTCTATGCCTAGAATAATGTGCAAAGTTGGATACAAAGAGAAATTTTCTTTACATTTACGCTTTGGTTATAACACCTAGCCCAATTAAATTACTACCACGCTCTTGTGTAGGCGAACCAACCAGCTCATTATTTTCACAAGAGTGAATATAATTAACAATATATAACAGAAACAATAAACATTATTTTAGATCCAGGTTAGAGATGGACAGGATATTCATAGCTTTTGGTACTACGAATGGAATAAGCTACGCCTAATACGGCCTTTTACTTTTACTATGGCTATTTTTATTAGCGATATATTTTTATAGATGAACAGGATATTTTCAGCTGTAGGTATAGTGTAGGTAGATTGTAGGTATTATATAATAGCACATCCTTTATAACCTCTGTATTTTTTATATTTTCTGTATTCTGTATATCATACTGTTTGAAGTCGCTTATTATATTAACCCTTGAAATTCACTATTTAATAAAATGTTCTATTAATATTATTAATTATTTAATAATATGTATTTAATTTCTATGACTAACCGACGTTTCCTACAAGATATTTATTTCAATATACTTATCTTCTTACTCAAACGAATTACTTATTTTCTTGGCATGAATATATAGTACTGGCCGACAACAATAGACGCTGGTTGAAAACAACTTTAAAATTTAAAAATTGAAGATTGAAAAAGGAATCGACCATATTCTGTCACAAGACGTCAAGAAAAATCTAAGGGGCCGCCAGGATTAGTTGTTTATAGTCTACCGAGCAATCAAGAAGGGTCGAAATAAATTTACAGGTCTGTCCCAGGGCCCAGCTGCCCTGGGACACATCATCTCGGCCTCCAGTGCTCCGTAACCCTAAACGCCGCTACACGAGTGCAACTACGTCGTTCAGTTCAGTTTTCTATATTATAGTTCTATCAACTCTGTTAGGTTTTTCTTAACAAAATATACCGCTATTGGAACAATTGACCTACCTTCGTTTTTATTTCTTTATGCGTAACACTTTTATACAATACTATGAGATTTACCAATTTCCATTTTCTTGCTATTCTTATAGAAAGATAAGATTTTTGCAATTCTTGGTAATGTTAATGGAATAAGCGATGCCTTATACCGCCTCTATTTCGTACAATAATTTGAAGATTAATTATTATCTGCGATTTTTGTTTGATCCAGATTCAAGATGGACAAGATATCCGCAGCTTATTCATAGTATTGCGAATGAAATAAGCGACGTTCCTTATCACAACCAACCACCGACACTTTTGCCACATTGTGCATCATAAGATAGTCATAGAAAATGTGCAGGTAGAAAAAAAGACGTACAATTGGATATATTGATCAAATGACGGACCGATTTACAACTGCGTTTAACGAACGTATGAATGAAATAAACTTTTAATTGTGAAACATTCACATTGGCATAAAGAACAAACCAAACGCCAAATTAAGATATAAATATAAATAAATTAGTGTTGTAAATATTTCTTAAGTGCTTGATGGCAAAAAGAACACAATAAAGATAAATTAATGTATAAGTATAAATTAATTAATGTTGTAAATATAAGGCTAATGAGACTTTAAGACTTGAGCGTTAAAGTTTAAGTTTTTAATGTTTTATGGTCAACCCTTAAGATTAAAAACTCGAGTCTAGAGCGGTTTATTAACGCTGACATAGTGATCGAGTGCGCGATCATTTTTACAACACTTTTACAATAAATACTTCTATAATAAAATGTACTGTTGTCAGAAGAGAATTCTATTCAGCAATGATGTCGCAGCAGAAGGCTAAGACGCTGATGGACTCTATAAAAAATAAGTTTTATTTAGATAGAAATTTATTTAGATTTTTTTAGAAATTAAAAAAAAATATATAAAATTTATTTAAGTTTTATTTAGATAATGAGGTTTTATTTAGAAATAAGTTTTATTTAAGTATTTAGATAATCGTAGTTATTAATCAAGATAACCATCATAGCTCGATCTGATGTTAACTGCTAAAATTTGATTTTACTTAATTATCTACCTTTCTACTAATGAAAGGTAAAAATTATATACCAAATCCTTTTGGTTCCCTTCCATTTCGGTTACAAGTTAAACATATTTGATGTCGCACTTCAAAGTGATTACTGGCGCGTAAAACATCACTCGCGTCACTTGCCTCAGCGTGATACGATATCAAAACCATTCTCACAAACTTGATTTTCCGTCCGTTTGAGAGCTGTGATAAAGTGGTAGGTATAGTGATAAACCATTCTCAACTTCCTGTGATTGTGGCTTCGTAGAAACAGTATTATGGGGTCAGTGAAACCGTCAGAGAAAGCAGTACTCAGTAAAACTTAGGTGAATAATTCCGTAGCTGAGAGATAAAGGGTAATAAGTGTTATTCTAAACTGAGATTCTTACAGTTATACGGGCTCTTTTGTATCTCGACAGGGGTGGTCAACTTGTTAAGAACAGAGCTCTACTTTAAAAAATGTGTTCTCTTGCGATCGAGTTGATTGTGTATTAGTGGGATAAATAAAACATTAATTAGATAGATTTTTGTAATATTTATTAATAGATAAATTTAATATCAATCTCTGTCCATTCTTGATTCACTAAAAAGATTTTACTAAATTACGAATATCTGGGAAATTAGAATTCGGTCACATAATTATTAACATATAGGGTAAGTCCCATTCAAATGGCCGATTTATCGCACTTTCACAGAAAACTATTCTGAAACGTATCTTTTGATGTACGTATATATATTTATATGTTGTTTATGTAGGTATTAGTATGTATATATATATATATATATATACCTCATAAACGTATATATATATAATATATAACGTATTATATATATATATATATAACTTAATATATTTTAATTATTATTACGGAATATTTATTTATGATTGAAGTTGGCATGTATCGCGCATGTCCATATGCCCTTGTATCCATTTACCACGAGGTACACTGTATGCTCGTCTGCCGTCTCTTTACTTACACTAGTGTAAAAATAGTTCTTTAATTCAATCTTCCATAATTATTAGTTGTTTATTCCCCTACCACCATGTCCTGCAGAGCACAAAGGTTCACTGGGAGATAATGCTGCTAGCGACAAGTTTGCTTTTGTAATAATTAACAAAAAGGTTATAAACAAATATAAACACATAAATAAACGTGTGAATGTGTTTCAGGAGTGAGAGAGAGAGAGTTGCCAGATTTAGTTTCCTACTCCAACCTATCACGTCCTCCTTATATTATGAGCGGTCGGTGCCAGCGATGCTTATATATTCGTATGATATTCCCTTTATAATTCGCGTGAACTTTAGAGTGATTCCCTTGGGAACTCTATCGTTATAGTTATTCGTCGAGCGGGATAACATGTACCCTAAATGTTAACAAAAGTCATAAGCTATAACTGTGAAAAGTTTCGTTAAATTCTGTCTAATGGTTTTTGCGTGATGCGCGTTCAGACAGACAGACGAACAGACAGACAGAAATTCTAAGAATGGCTGTTTTGGGTTCCTTATCGTTCGTAGAGTACACTGCAACGATTTTTTTTCAAAAGATATTTCATGTACACACACGGCTCTTTTACGATTTTATTATAAGTGCATATTTTTTCTTTTATTTGTAATAATATAAATTCAACTTACTCGTATAAACTTTTATTTTACAGTAGGTACATAACTGAGGTGTCCGAATAGAATCATATTATTAACTTCACTTTTCCTGTATGTCTTCTCTCTGTCATAGGCTGCCAGTTCATAAACGAATGGCATAGAGACTTGAAACTTCAGGTTAGATGTATAATTTTAACTTCACTCCGTTCTACCGACTCCATTAGGAAAATTAGATATAATACGAGTATTATTAGTTAAAGGGCCTCCCACAGAAAATTGTAATTTGTTATTAAGGTTCGGTAGCCGAAGGTATGTTTGTCTACGTTTTCCTAGTCGAATTGAATGGTTGCCTGTGGGTTATATATTATAGAAGAGACGGCAGATATATTTTTATAGAAGGGTGTGGGCGAGTTATAACATTATAAGATGGTAAGTGGTCACCGCCGCCCATGGACACCTGCTACAACAGGGGGTTATGCGGGTGCGCTGTCGACTTTGCAGAAACCTATTCGCAGCCATCTTGAAGAGCCGTATGCCGTAGTTTACTAACTTAAAATAAATATCGGTAATAAAAATCTGTATTGTAAACGTTTATTGCACAAAATACTCTCATTACTACAAATTTACCACATGTTTGGCGGGGTGAGGTACCCAAGATGATGGCGGCATTGCCTCTTTGGATGGCAAAGCTGATGCGTTGCGCGAGATAATGGTCAGCCCCAGGGTTTCCAGAACTGACGACCAAGCGCTTTGAAAGGTAAATTTTCACAATTGCAATAACGTCAATACGTTATTGGCATTTGTAATTGGTTTCTCTGTTTGTTTGTCTAAAGTTAAAACTGTTTAACTTTATAATTCTATCACCGCTGAGTTTGTTTTTACCTTAGTATTTTTTGGTAAATGCGGATGAAGCCATGTGTGATCCCTAGTGGGGTTTAAATTAGGGTTGCGTGCTTTAAAAGTAAGTGAACGAACCCGTTGGTTAATACAATTTAACACGAATAAGTCAGCCAGACGAGGCTTATGTGTTTGCAAAATTTATGGATTGTGGTTAAACGTTCATATAAAAATTAAATATATACAAGTAAAGGTTACGAATCTATATTCGTAACCTTTACTCTAAGCTATCACTGTACTCTAAGCTTATAGTTTAGAGTTAAACACAGTTTATTCTAGGTGTTATTCATTCTTAGAACCAATTTATTCCTGAAATTTCGAAACTTTATTTTATAATTTCGAATTATCGTTTCCCAGTATTGAATGTGACTGATTCTGTGAATCAAACACGTGACCCGTCCAAACCAAATGTAGGTCCTCGGTTGATAATTAATCACGAAGACATAAAGTTTTCTCCCCAAAAGGGCTTGTTTTGAAACTGACGAACTAAAGACGGCCAAATTGAGTTTTGATTAAGCTAAAACGAGGGCTCAGAACTGCGTAACCGGTGGGGGTGGCACGTTGCTAAACGATAATGTTAATTCGTGGTTTAAATATAGGTACTTTACGTTAATTGCGAAAATATTTGTCTTTGAAATGTTCTAAAATAACAATTTCGAAAAAATACACGCAGCAAACCTCAATAGTTTCTCGACATATTTTATATTTATAGGTTATTTATTAGGAAAATAGATTAATCTCTTAGCTAAACATTTTTGTCGGTTTACATTAAAAAATCGCTTGTTTTGTGTGAAAGTATTGTTCGTTCGTGAAAGTAGGTAGGTATACAAGATGCAACAAAAGCAGATATTTCTCTTCAGTTTGAATAAACAATATGATAGAATCAATTAAATTAGTGCTGATGAAAATATGAATTTATTTCTACTTCCACACAAAATCCAGTATTTTTGCAGAAATTAAGTTCGCGTCTTTGTGTTAAAAAATAGAACGAAAATTAAAGTAAAAGGATTACAACAACAGTACGCAAAGTTTTTTGTATTGGGTACTTACAGACGTGAACAAGTTTCGATCACGTACAAACGATCGAGCTCAAACTAAACGGCTTCTTGGGAGTTCTTCAATCTCGGAATTGTGTTTAGGATGAATTACCCCGGGCTATCTCACTCCTTGTCTCCGGCAAAGAAAGTTCCTTTTATCACGGCGGGTCGTTTGGACTATATTTCGCTGATAATGTGTTATGTTTTAAACCAGGCTTACGATATATTTAAGATAATATTTAAAAAAAACCTGTGTGCTTTCATTTCATTTCAAGCTAAATACCTCAGTTCATTTTGACGTCACTAACTTAGGAATGGTTACTTAACTAAACTTAGGGGTCATATGCATTGAATTAAGCCCGCTGCATCATTCTTTTATATATGAGCTAAAGTAAAATCGATTCAAGTAATTGAATTTGTAATTTCAATATGAACACATTTGCTTTGTGCCGAAGCGAAAGAAATAGCTCTAAATTCGTATTCAATGCCGTAAACGCGAATATGAAATGGGATGAGTTTATGCCTTGCGATGTCGTTTTTTTAAATTGGGCTGGTTAGGCAGGGTGTGTGCGCCGAAGCCGGGAGCGGCATCAATCACCCGGGGCCGGTAACCGCGTTACGCCGCCGCTAATTGTGATCCCGCTCCTCCGCGATGAAGGAATGGGTATCGGCGCTCGCTTTCGACGATCGATCGCGCCCTCTCACCCATAACCGCTATCGCTTTTCAGTCCGCTTTTCTTCTCACTTCGTCAACCTTACATCGAAGTGTGAATTCGGTCACAGCCGCCATCGGTAGTACTAACCCGGCAATAGTAAGCATTGTGAAATATCGCCGAGTAACGCAGTGCGGTGGTAGGGCCGCGGGTGAGGGACCGAGGCGAAAGTAGGTCGTACCGGCGACCCCTCATCTTGTCGTCGCTTTCACTGCATCCCTCGTTCGGAATAAAGCCTAATTTTATTGCGTTGCGTTCGATCGTGTCTTTCCTGGCGGTTGTTGGCTTAGCACAAATAGAAAGGCGGCCTAATTTTATAGCGAAACAAATGACTTACATCCAATCTAATAAGGTCAATAAAGGAGCGTACTTTGTTCGGATTAAATGGTGACAAAGTAACGAGCTCATTTGCTTTTACCTGCCCATATTGAGGCCAAGGTCAGAGGCCGGAATCCCTTCAGTGGGGTTGCTAATATGATCATTGATGGACTTTGCTTAATGACTGGCTTTAAACCTCGCTGGTTTATTAACATCTTGAGAGAATACATTAACCTATTTAGAAGCATGGCTTGCAAAAAGTTTCCTACATAAATTCATTGTTAGAGGGCGCGAACTTTTAACTTGAAATAAATAAAAAGCGTAGAGCAGAACTATGTAGGGCTTCAGGAAGTTGGGGGACCTTCTTAGAATCAACAACAAGACATAATCATTGGACAAACATGAAAATTTTCTTGGTTTCCCAATAACATTTGTCTCTTTATAAAAAATCAGACAGTGTTTTCTGTATAAATGTATTGTCACATTATATGGGGCTCAACATGGGGAATGTTTTTTGCTGAAATTATGTCCGATAAATATATCATGAAGATGATGATAAATATTGTCCTATAATGTCTCACTGCAGGGCGTAAGCATTCCCTTTCAATAAGAATAAGGTTTCGGGTCATAAATTGTGAACCCAGTGCTGATTGCTTAATATTAATATTGGCCCAGATTTTTTAAAAATCTAGGATAGGAGGGTGTTGCCACGATGTTTTCCTTCATCTCCAAGTATACAGTGTATAAATTATACATTACTTATTTATAGCACAATTATATAAATTACGAAAAATATAATTTATATAACTATTTTCTTTGCTATATGTATAGCAATTTATTGGCAGAGCTAGTGTATAAGTAAAAGTAGTGAGTTGAATTTTGTCACCGGTCACCACCCGTTAGTTTTGCCGCTACATTAAATCTGTTTAATCTATATTGTATATATCTATATATATATATATAAAAGAGGATGTTGGTATATATGATGTTAATAGACTTCGACACCGTTTGACCGATCACGATGAAAGTTGGCACATATATGTATTTTTTCATGGAGAAGGTTTCTATGCTATCCACTTAGTTATAACTCATCACTAGATGGCGCTGCAGCACATAAATTTCTATACCGTTCAACCGATCGCAAAAATCATATCGACGGCAAAACAGAATAATTTGTGATTTTATATACAGAGGTAAATAAATATACACAGGCAGGACAACGTCTGCCGGGTTTTGCTAGTATAATATAAAAGTATGTACTATATAACCATAATTTATATATATCGCCTACTGTCACACATCCTTTTCACATATTTCTATATAATCCACTAAATTAATTACCTGCACTAAGAGAAGACTATCGAATGACCACGTAAGAAATAGTTAATAAATAAGCAGGTATTAGGTATTGAAAGATAATGCTTCCTCAAAAGATTCTTTATACTTTAGAATATATATTTTTCTGGCAATTCATTAAGTACTAGAGGTGCCGGCGACTTCGTTCCCGTGAACTTGTGATTCCCGTAAGAACTTTATAATTTATCTGGATAAAAAGTACTCTAAATGTTAACTCGTCATATATATAAGCCATAACTATGCCAAATTTCGTTAAAATCCGCCCCGTGGTTTTTGCGTGATGCGCGTTCAGACAGACAGAGAGATCAAAAATCTAAAAACGGCTGTTTTGGGCGTACGTAGAGTAGACTGCAACGATCTAAAAAAAAATTCATGTACAGGCACGACTGTTACAATTTTATTTTACACGTATATATAGATTGGCGGTATCTGAATTCGACGAATCCTTTCTCAATAATAATTATATATTGTTGGTACAATAATCATTTATAATTATACTATGGTTCGGTTATTATACTCGTAGGAAGCGCTCTGACAGCTCACATAAATCTTTAACACGTAGTTAAAATCATTTTACAACTCGATAGTCCTTTAAGAATATTTCTTTTCTATTTTATTGTGTTATGTATGACTCAAGAAAGAAACAGTATTTACATAAATTGTATTAACTAAACACAGAACTGTCCGAGTTCTTCCTACGATAACCCGACCAAAACTGTATAAATTGTAAGCGAAATATGTAAAAACGATATCGGGCAATTTAAACGAGAAGTGTCGTAATGAAAATTGTAGCGACGTTAAAAATGAAACGTTATTCCTTCCAGGACTGCAGTAAGATATTAAATTTATACGAGGAACTGCGACTGTTGCGATGGTCCATATAACACAGTAACGACTTCCTGTGATGCCTACTCGCACTAGCAACGTACATTGTTACTTTGTAATTGAATGTGTTTTGTAACGCGATGCGTTTGCCGTTTTGTTTATTGCCGTTTGTCTAGTCACATTGATTACCGACGCGATTAACCCGCGAGTTGTGATTAATTGTAATGAGTTAAATCAGCTTGGCATAGGCTTATGTGCTAGTTTAACATTTAGTGAAGTTCTCACGGGAATCAAAAGTTCACGCGAACGAAGTCGCTGGCACCGCTTGTACTCGTATTATTTATATATGTTTGTACTAGCGGGTGCCTGCGACTTCGATCGCGACCACTTGTGATTCCCGTGGGAACTCTAAAATCGATATGGCTAAAAGTGCCCTAAATGCTAACCCGGCACATAAGCTATAACTGTACCAAGTTTCATTAAAACCCGTCCTGTATACTGTGACGTGTGTTAAGACAGTTAGAAAGATAGACATCAAAATGTTAAAAATGTCTGTTTTAGGTTCAGTACCGTTTGTTTATTTTCTTTTCTATTCTTTTCTTTATTGGAATAAGGTGCCAGACAAGTATACAGTCCACGTGATGGTAAGTTGATACTGTCGTCCATGGACATTCGCAGTACATGCAAACATCAAACACCAGTCCAGAATGGCAAATGTTGGCATGCCTCCGGATGCGCTGCCTACCTTTGGAGATATAGTAATGGATTTGGAGAATGGGTGGGAAAATGGGGAGGGATAGGATAGAATCAGATAGGAATGGGTTCTGGTATAGAGTACACTATAGTACTCTCGTAGAGTTCACTGCAATGACTTTCCAATGTATCTCTCTGTTTAATCCAAAGGTTAGCTGGTGGAAATCCCTCAAGGCATTGAGATCGCTTTTTGTACAATTAATGTGCCAAAATGTTTCCTAAATTAATAAATAGAAATAAGCTTGTTACTTTAAAATAAACAGTATAATAATTAACGGCTAATATTTAATACAGTGGAAACTCTATTAACCGGACTAATTGTTGTCGTTAGGCATTCGGATAATCGAAAATCCGGATAATCGAATGTATAAATAGATGCGGTTTTTGTACCTACATATTGCAAGTCGAAAATCCAAGTCGTAGTCATTTTCATCCAATTCCTTCTTAAAACCATCTTTAAGCATGGATTTGACTTGTATAAAGTTATGAATTTGATCGCGGTTGGTAGTCCGGATAATCGCGAATCCGTATAACAGGGCCGGATAATCGAGTCTCCACTGTATATAATACTTATTATCTAATATGTACAAACTTAATCATAATTACTTGTTTCATGTTTAGTCTATGCCTACATAAGGTCCGTAGGGAGCATTCCGATAAAACAGGATAATAATTCACAAGAAGGCTTCGATAATAGTGTAATAATACAGGTCTGCCCAGTACAGAGGCCGGTATAGGTATGTTTTAACTGTAATAAAATAACCATTGCGTCACATAATAAAGTTTTATTTATTATATTTATTATTTAGTATGTTCTAATTAATGCAACATGTCAGTTGCTGTGTTGTTTTCATACCCATGTAATGCAGCGGATAGTAAACAATGTTACCTTATATTATAATTTGCATAGATTTACAAAAAATGCTTAAAGTGGAACGAAATCCTTGTACCTACATGGCAGACAAATCGACATTCGGTTTTGTGATGTGTAAATTCGAATATAAATTGTCAAATATTAATATTAGAAATAAATGGAATAAGTCAAATAAATTCAGACCATATTATGTATTTATTTGTTATTTTTAAGTTGTTTTTGTATTGTTTTAATAAAATAAAAATAATAAGCGGTATATTCAACGACAGACGTCTATGTATACACATTAGGTATATGTAATAAGTTGACCAAATGACTTAAAATCCAGATCAAAACTCTTAAAAAAATCATCTATTCTCCAACATAATTACGTTCTGTAAAGTCACTGTTAAATTATGCAATTTTGTTTTGGCTTTTTATTTTTTTTCAATAATTCGGTTTACACAAGCCTCTAGCCATGTGATGATAATGCGTATTAATGTTGGCGTAATTCACCCTTGCAGCCATTTTAAATAGGCATCATTCAACTCATTTGACGTGTAATTATTTTCATTTCGCCGGCCGGTTTTCGAACGTGACAGCCTCTGCCGTTCCGGGTACATTTTTTGTCACTCACGAACTTATTTATGAGGTTTTACGTCCTTAATTAATTTGCCTTTCTCCCGGCTACATTAATAACGTTATTTAACGGCGTACGTGTTGGCCCGGGAATTAGGCAGCAAAAATAGATTGTATCTCTCCACCTTCTACAGCAGAAAGTCTGAAACGTGATTTGCATTTACACCTTTTTTAATTAATATTTGAATATTTGTTAACAATCCATTGTATCCACCTTATAAAAAATATTAAAGGTATACAAGCAGAAATTTCAGCGCCTTCTCAAACCCACCTTGGGTTTGAGAAGGGTTTACACATCTTGAATAACTTTATAAATTTTTTGATTTTTTGTCAAAGACGTTGTTCGGCTATTTTTAAAAATGTTTTTCTTTATGAACGATTAATGAACAATAATAATAATAATAACATCAACAAATCTAATTGTACTGACATAATATCCAAATCTAGCAAAAAAATTGGCATTGATAATCATGTTGACAAATTCTGACATTTCTGAATACTTCTTGATATTTATAATTTTGACACTCCTTACTTAACATTAATATCCTTAACATATTAACATTTGCAATAACATTAGGTCTGATATTCTGCATGTTTCTTGCAATTCTAAAGACAATTCTTTTAAAAATAATCACATTGTTTCTAACGTTAACAGTATATTTTTAGAACTAACTGATTCGCATGAAATAATAAAGATTATTAGGTCTATAAAAAACACTAAATCTACAGGTCACGATCAAATTAACACACCACTATTAAAGCAAATATCATCCTTTATCGCGATATCCCATATTGTTAATGTAACCTTACAACAAAGCAAATTTTCTGATAGACTTAAGCTTTTAAGCTTTCAATAATCAGGCCAATTTACAAAAAAGGATCAAAAACTGACGTCATCAATTACAGACCCGTTGCTCTCATTCCAACGTTATCAAAAATATTTGAGAAACTCATTTAGAGTAGACCAATCACATTTTTTGACAAACATGATATCCTGCGTATCGAGCAACATGGCTTTAGAAAAAACAAATCAACAATATCAGCAATATACAACTTGTTACTAACTGTCTTAAAAAGCCTAAATGACAGAAAAATGCGTAGCATTGATCTTAGCAAGGTCAGTCAAATGCATTGGTCGAAATCATGTAAAGTTGTATTCAAAATTAACCGTAGTCTGTATATATACTTTTGAAATGGCGTAGTTCGTTACACAAAACATGAATCTATGTCACAGAAATGACAACTCAACAACTCATCTACGATTAAAAATACCAGCTCCGGGGCTAGGATTATATAGGAAAAATTGCATCTATATGACGTCATTAACATATAATTGTATTCCAAAAAAATTAACAGATCTGCCGTGTACTAAGTTTTATTGAGTCCTTCGTAAACCGCTAATCCCAGAGAGCTTTTACTCTATTGAGGATTTTCATAGGAAATATCCGTGTGGCTTTTATAGGCTAAGGTAGCGGAGATAACCATTCAATTCTGACAAATTATTATTACAACATTACAACTTTCTTAAGTAAATACGGCTTTTAAGATTTAACACAACACTTCGTATTAGAAAATTAAAAGATAGGTAGCTATATATAAAACCTTCATTATCTCGTAGAAAGCCTGCGCATGATATTTATATACGTGTTAGAAATTCTATATTATACTAGTATTTATGGTCTTCTGTTGTCACTATGTATGGTTCCATTTATTTGTAAACTTTAAGTTTTCCAGTTTTTATAAATATATTATAACTGGACCTAAGGCTATTGATTGAACAGTATTTCCTAATTTATAATTTATTTATGCAAACATAGTCATTACTCAAAGACACTCGTGAAACAAATTTCACGATTTCAATTAGCTTTGCAATAATTTGAATATCATCTGTACTTACCTGTTTTAAGCAAATAAATTTAATTTGTATTTGATTAATTTCACGAATAATCAAAAGGACGTTTCAATAATAAAAATACTCTATGTATCAATATTAATTATTGTTATGTAAATTTATCGTATATTCAGTATTAATGTTTACACGTGTAATATTTGCCTTCAGCTTGCAAGAGGTATATATATATATATATATATATATATATATTATCTTTACTTGTAAACTCGTATTGTTACTGCTTACTGATTTAATGGCGATTGAATTTCTTTATTCAGCGAAGTGAGAAAACGATAACCGCCTTTATGGAGGGGCAAACCTTATCTTATTCTAGTCGTAGCTTTACGACAATACCAGAAAATGGGTTTGGCGAGAAATTCCGTGGATTTGTACGATGGCTCATTTTCATTGAATATATTTTATGTATTTACTTTAAGTAGTAGTACAAATAAATTTTATATATTTGTAGAGTAGTTGGAAGGTTGTTTGTATGTATGAACATGCTCGGTGGTTCAGTTATGTAGGGCATTAAACAATAAGATTGACTTTAAAAGGCAATTTAGAAGTTTTCCTCTCTTTATGAGTAATTCCATCCTGGAATTTTCACTGGTGTAAGAGACAAATCACAACTTTTCAGGTGGGGCAGAAAACATTTTTTTTATAAAATTTTATAAAGCGAATAAACAATGGTTTCGTTTTACTCAAAACTCCAAGTTTCTAGCTTGGTTTTGAATTAATGGAAAGTTTATAAAAAAATGCATTTCACTCGAGTCATCAAAATTCACTTGTGCCTTTTGTTTTCTAATAAGGGCCCCTGCTTTAGCTACGCTGCTGTATAGAGACAGGGGCGGGATCATTAAATTATTGTAACAGCAAGCGGACGTCCCAAGCGACACTGAAACATCACCAATCTATTTTAGCTTTTGTTACTATAACGCGTTGCCACAGAGTACATAATATGGCGAACATAGCTTGACCTATGGTCCATCTCAGCAAACAATACACACTGAACATTTTATGGTATAGTGTCAGTAAATAGTAAGAATGTTATTATTTTAGAATTACACTGCGTTACGGGATTTTTTGAGACGTAAGTATAAACCCCGAGTCTATACTTTTTATCTTAGTAAACCAATTGCAAGGACGTAAAATTCATATAGCCACGTTGGTGAAATCGAAAACATATACTTAATATAAAATATGGCGTTAGCAAAGGCATTTTGTCGATATGGAATTATTTACATTGGTTCAGAATTTTCTAATTTAAAATTTGGTTGTTTCAAGATCCTGTTTAAATGGAAATACTGTCGGCCATGGTACGGCCACGTAGACAGGGTCCTGTGTAGGTGAACGGTATAGGAACGAACGTGTATAGGTGTATAGGTAAATAGATTAAGAGGAAGAAATTTGGAGAACGGATTGGGAAATTAATTCACTAAAGTTGCACTACATATTTGGGAAACTAGAACCGCCAATAAAGTTTCTTTTTCAGACTGTAACGAATAAATAGTTTCTTCTTACGTATGTATTAAAAAGTGTTTGGAAATCGTCGGCACAAATTCAATGAGAACTACATATAACATAATGTGTTAAGAGAGGACGAAGTGCGAGAATGGGTGTGGGGTAGCAAATGGGATGGATGTTTTTGTACACTTAGTAAGTGGCACACGCGTCGCCCTAATAGTATAATGAATGTTTTTGTATGGGTATGTAAAGGAGGTCGGTGGACCCGGTGGAACTAAAAAAGAGCCTATTCACACAGGACGCTTTACGTCTGTTGAGGCGTATCCATAACTATGAGTGCGGATTGCTGTACAAGTTGGACCAATTTTCGAGAATTGAGTTGCTCGCGGCTGCGCACTATACAAGAGCGAACGAACTAGCAGACGTACTAAACCCGATGAAGAAAATGCGTGAGCTTGTACTGGTGTGATGTTTGGTTTGTAATTTATTTATTTATACACTTTTTTGCACATTTTTGTTTTTAGTACGGTATTAAGAAGATGTCAAATAAATGTTAGGATGGGGGATTCAGTTTTTATTCTGGTATCTTTTCAGTACAGTATAGATTTCAGTTAATCAGCACTTAAATCACAACCAGTTTTATTTCACCGCGCGTTGCTCAGTTCCATATTTAGCTTCATCGGATGTCTACCAAACTTGTCTCCAAGAAGTCCATGTTTAGAAGAGTTATTGTTATTAATTTTACCAGCTGTTTACACAGTCCTGTTTAGATTTCGATATACGTAGAATACAGGATACGGAATACATAATAGATTCAGATGACAACGACGACGTGGCAAGTAAACATGCCACGCTCGACTGGAAAACGAATAAGAAGGTTGCTATGAATTGTTTATGTAACTTGAATCTTGATATTCTTCGTAGTTGCCGGTAAACTTAATATGGAGGTGACAAAGTTTCGAGAGATGTTTAGATCATAATTCATCATTGCACAGAGAAAATCACCTATTATAACGTTAGGTCTTTACATATATATATATATATATATATATATATATATATATATATATATATATATATTTAGTAAATATATACGTACGTTTATGCCATTACCTACCATCCCATCAGCCTGTGATTCTGCACTGCTGGATATTGACGTTTCCCAAGGACCGCCACCACACACATTGTTTCGTTTATTTGTTTATTTATACTTTATTGTTTTAACAAATGTCGAAATTAATGGTAAAAAGCATTTTCTCCCAACCTACCTTGATGGCTATATAGTGATGGTATGTTAGGTGTACTTATTCTTTTGGATGATAAAGAATATAGCTTTTAGATAATATACCCTTTTAGATAATTTTATTATGTATACAACGTAAGAAGTTTTTTACCGGACAGTAACAAAAGGAATGATGTATATAATATTTAAAATACATAAACATGGTATATGGCCAGTGTTCTATTGTACATAAAAACCAATAAAGGTGTAACAAGATGCAAGTGAACAACAATATATAAAGTAAAATTTAAAATGAATAGAATATACAAACAATAAATAATAATAAACACTTAAAATATACATACATACATACATATACATTCTCCTTATGGCAGCCACTACCGGCGACTTTTTTCAAGTCGTCATATTTATATATCTACGAAATGTACGAAAGAACTAAGTACCGACGTAGTTTCATTTAGAGGACTCATCGGTTATCGGGCCTGTGGCATATATTATATCGCCTGGCCAGCTTACTTCAGCTTGCTAATCCTTTGAGCTTTATCGGCAACTTCAGTTTTCGTCGAATTTTTTCGTAACAGATTTTGTTCAGCAAAGAGACTCCGAGCATATACGAGTACGTTTATCGAAATCAAATTAGTTTTTTTTACCAAAAACTCGAATATTTAAATTGCCATTCTCAAATTACATTTTATAAAATAATATCATTGACTTTTGTGAAAGAAAACTTGAGTTCTCTCGCTGGAGTACTAAGCGCTCAGTTCGGAGATCCCCAACAGAGCATGTTGTGTCCCGCAATCTTCAGCAGCTATGAGTGTGGAAATTCGTTCCGATGCACGGTTTCGCATTTGCGAGGACAAACTGGGCGGCGCATCCAAAATACCAAGTAGGTATATCCGTACTTGGTATTGTATAGTTAATATTAAAAGCCGTCATGTATAATAGTAAATTTCGCCAGCCTGCCCGGGCCTCGTCCAGTACGTAATTATTAAATATTAATTATGAGGAGATTGTTAATCTGCCGTTCTGATGATAAAAGATTCAAATTAAATTATTATTCAATCTTATTCGTAATATCGTGAGTACGTACTTCGGAACATTCTACTGAGTTTCCTGTTTAAGTACGGATTTTTCAATTATCATTAGCTCGGTAGTGAAGGAATACGTGATGAAACCCACGCGCATGGAATCACAAGGAGAGGTCTGTGCCCTGCAGTGTAGCAGTGGGACGAAGGCTGATTACGATATTGATCGATGAGGATTTTAGTGTAATGAACAAACTATTTCTTTTATTTGATATAATTAATAAATTAAGAAACTAGCTGTTGCCCGCGGCTTCAATCGCGTAGGCCAATTGCATTGACACCATTTAAAAAAAACTGTAAAAAAACTGTAAACTGTAAAAAACTGTAAATTATTTGTTACGACATTCGTCAAATTCGATATTTGCCAAATCGGTAATTCGTCAAATTTTTAGTTCGTCAAATTATAGAATTACTCAAATGTGCATTTGGTCATGTCCATAAAGGTACTGAATTACAAAATGCCTTTGAAAAATTAAATGATTCCATACAAAATTTAACAGCCTATAGGTATTTTAACCCTGTGACACAATTTTGAAAAACGGCATAACACGTATTTAATTATTTCTTTTGTAGAATATTTATACCTAGGTTCAAGTTTATAGGATTACCAAAATTTTTGTCATACAAACTTTGACACCCATTTCTTTCCTTTAGGATTTGAATTTCGAGAAATTATATCTTAGTAAGTCTTCACGGCATGAAAGAAGCTACTGTCCAAATTTCATGTTTCTACCTTCGGCGGTTTCCATTCGGCGTTGAGGAGTCATTCAGCAGTCAGGACATTTATTTTTATATGTAGGGAAGATAACAGCCCAGACTGTGTTCTAGCTTGTTTTTGTGTGTCGGTGGGTCTAGTGCCGGGAGCTAGTGTCGGGGTGCAGTGCGTTCACCCCGACAATGAGAGGACTCTATATCTACGCTCTCTGAATACGAAACGTTTTCAAATACATATCGTTACAGTAGAATAATATTAACGAAGTTGCTGGAGTTCTATTTGTTCTCATTTGTTTTTTCTCTGGGCTATCGCGCAGTTTTCAATACAGTATTAGTTCTCTCTATACCACCTGGTCTATGTTTTACTGTATAACAAAATATAAAACCTATGTATGTATCTCGCATTTTGATATAGGCCTCTCCCAACGTTCGCCGCTATCATATATGAACGACAGCTCTAGTAGATTGTATTAGATAGGTTTGATTTTTTTTCATATAGATACCTATATTTTGGCATTAAGGTAATCGACCTATTAGCTCAGTTGGTGGTGCCCCTGCAGCCTATGTAAAAGGTCCCAGGTTTCATTCCCGGTTGGACATTCATTTGTTCAAAGACAAATGTTTGTTCGGGTCTGAGTAGTGTTTTCGTCTTTGTATGTGTCTCTGGACCCAGAAAATTCTTCTATGAGTCACTGAGTGTGGCGTTTATTATTGTTGTTAACATTATAAGGTTTGTTTGTTTCTTTATTCTCTAATAATTTTGCAGCATATCAATGACTCGGTACTAAATGTGACACACGGTGTAGTACGTGGAATGGATTAATACATAGGGTAATATTAAAGCGGACTAATACCACAACAATACGTCTATAATTTCATTTCACTTCATAGGTTCATTGATAGATATATAATGTAGCTATTTTTTTGTAACAATAGTTAGTTTTAGGGTTTTGTATTCGATGAATTTGGATCAAAAATGGACTAAGTAAGGCCTCAAACGAAAAAATTGAATTTTTTTCAAAAAATTACCTACCTATAGGTATGTAAAATTTTCATTCTTCGGAAAAGTTTCGAAAAAGGTTATTTAAGGGCTGTAGCGGTGGCTGACTATCTTTGACGATACTAACTGGCCGCTTGGAAATTTTGACGACGAAATATCAGACGGACGACTTGTTATTGCAACAAAATAATAATTTAATTTTATAACATCTAAATTCTTGAACGACGGCGAAAGACCGTTAAAATACTACACGCTACACTATTAAAGCCTAATTGTATTTCCATCAGGTAATTTATTTCCATACTTAAACAGGATCTAAAGTTTTATTTTAATACTTCAATAATACTGTCTCATAAATAGATAGAAATGAAAAAAAATATATAAAATAAAGAAAAAGTACATTTGTTGTTGGTGTTGCCAACCATACTGTGTTTTCTCTAATATTCACGGATATAGAAGTCCCAATAGATCCGAAATAAATGTTAATATCACCACCATTGTCAAGATAGCTGCAGACGAAGTTCACTACTTGTAAGGGATACAATAGAACAATCACTCTAACAGACACGTAATTTCTTTACGATGGTGACCTTGATGATACTAAATTAAAAAAAAAAAAACCTGTCATTATATTTATTGTTTACTTCAAATAGCACCAGAATACATTACCCTTTTTATTTCCTAATTTGAAATTCATTAAATATTAATAAATAACCCTTCGTTATTATTTGAATAGAGGCATTAGCGTTCAACTACCTCACGATTAATTTTCAATTTTTCGATGAAGAAATTGATAAAGTTGAATGTGAATTTAAAGCTAAACTACTGTTTTATTTATATTTCAATAAGACTAGCTTTAACGGACGGCTCCGAGTTTTCTATATAATTTAAAAGCCACTATGATATAGACAGAAATACAAAAGTTCTAAAAACTTTCCTTTTGAACTTTCCTTTTGCGTTTTGAAATACATTTAGTAATAGTCATTATTTTTCAAGAAATATCCATTATAAAGACTTTTTATGATATCATTATTAGACTATATTAACGTTTTATCTATATGTATAAAACGTACTAGGTGTGCGGCAGCCGGCGAGCTATTCATCGATACTAACATTGAGTGGCACATAATCGATAGGTAACTTTTCTTTGCTTCTTGTCTCTTACTTTTGCTCGGGGTTTATCTAACCGAGGTAGGCATTGTTTCTTACTTCTTTTCAAAGTAGCACTTCTTTTGTTGAGATACCTCTCTTTACCTTGGACAGTACCTTTGAGAGTTTTGAGTCTGCAGGTTTTAATGCTTTTTAGAAAGAAAAATTATATGTTGAATTAAACATCGATAAGAGAACCAAATAACATCTCTTTCACATAAATGAATTGATTGATTAAATAGTAAATTTAGTATAGTTGTAACTAACACATTTTTCATGTTGGCGGATAAAAGAGTACATAATAAAAGTTGATCGTTAAAGAACTTGCGTCATTGAGATCGCAGCTCAACGCTTCCCTCAATATATTAACTTGTCGCGTTCAAATCGAATTCAAATGTCAGTTGCCACTGCGAGCTTCCACGCTGAACTTGCTTCCAAGATGGCGTCTTTAACTAAATAAAAAAAAAGAATAGTAGTGGTCCAACAGCGTAATGCTACCCATTTGTACTGTACGAGTATGAACTAAATGAATTTATGTGAAATATCAATAATTGTGCTAAATAACTGAAGTCGATATCAAAGACAAAATTAACAGTATCCGAACAATGTATAAGAAAGAAATATCCTTACCCCATACATATCCTGCTAGAAGGCCCGTCTCGTCGAGCCGTTGTCGAATCTTCGCTGCCTAAACGTGTGTCTTGCGTGAGAAATGCGTCTAGCGCGCGTCCGATTGCGAATTATTTTGTCCTGGCCTTTCTAAATATACCTAAATATTTTAGGTAAATGTTTTCACTGAGTAATAAGTGACAAATTTTATGTGTTGTCGTATTAAAATTCTAATAGTACTGACTACAATCGCGCGTCCACGACAAAGCGTCTTCCACGCGTCGCGCCGCGCCGCATCGCTCTGCTACGAGTATCAGGACAACCCTAAATTTTAAAATCATAAAAAAGTGGCGCCGACAATATATACGTACCAAGACTGAATTGGTTCGAACAAGCAAATTTATTTTTGAGGCCAGTTACGATTGCAGGAGATATAGTGTTTCTAATATATATAGTAGATATGTAATATTTTTTTGAAATATTTTTTTATTTGCATGTAATCAAATAATGCATTGATTCGTTATTCATAACCAATTATACAAAATAATATTTAGTATAAACTATTGTACTGATAAGATGATAAATAGACCAAAGCGTGGGTGGAAATGGGAAAATATAAGACCACATAAAACCGAAAGGGATTGATGTGATTTATTATAAAGCAATGCATCTATTTTTAGTATTGATGAATAAATAAAAAGAAAAAGAAAGATGTCTAACCCAGTAACATAGCTAAAATGGTGTAGAGGTGTACTTGTGATTTGTGATTAAATTTAAACATTTTTCTTGATATCGTGGTATGGTGCACGTTATGATAACGTAGAATAAGCTAAGCATCTGTAACAATTAAAAATGTGTATTTGTTTCCATTAGTTAGTTGTCTGTAAACATAATATTTTCTTTAAATTGAATTTTTTCAAGGATGTTGATTCTAATTTTGCTCAAGAACCACCAGAATCTGGCGTACCGGCTGTCGATGATACACAAAAAAAAATCTTTTAAAGCAGTACGTAAAAGGAAACTAAATAAAATATCGAAAGAACCTGTGAAAGAAATAGCTGATGAATCGATCACTTCTGAAAAATGATTGCTGTACAGTTAAAAAATATGCCCGAATTTGATGCTATAATGTGCCAAGAAGAGATACATGGAATAATAAGGCGGTATGGCCTACAGTTTAACTGGATCTTCAAATGATGGACCAGGTAGTTCATCAAAAGAAACCGTTTTCAGATGATCACAACCTTCAAAATACAATATAGTGATGTCATCTCCATTTCAAACAAACAGCAGTCGAAAAAATTCAAAAGGTTGTGATACGTTTATAAGGTTTCATAAAATTGAACCCATATTTAATATCGAACAATAGGATCACGAAATTAATTAACGTTTTGATGATTCTCCCAATGAAATATTTGACATTGAACTAAGTATTTGACATTATTTACACTATTTCATCGGGTATCATCAAACATACAAGACATTGGTCTTTTCCTATTCTTCATTGCCCCAAATCCGTTCCCAAATCTCCAAAGGTGCCTCTACCTTTTGAGATTTGGGAACGGATTTGGGGGCTTACCATCGTTTGCCATTTTGGGCTGATGTTTGCATGTATCGCGGATGACCATAGGCCACAGAATTCATTTACCACCAGGTGAACGGTTCACCCGTCAGCAAATTTATTTCTTTAAAAAAATCTGTAATTAATATCGGTGCGAGGATTAGCTATTTTGACAGATCAAGTTACACAAACCTACATTTTAGCTTATATTTCAGTCAAGTTAAGATGCCGATGTCTAGCTCGACCTGCGGTCTACTTTTTTACAACTATGCTGGGTCTATTTTGCTCGTTACTTCGCCGGAGTTCTGGCAAGTATTCATTTGACTCAGTAGGTAAGCTCGTAAACAAGGGAATAGAAACTCCGTGAATGGCTCGAGAGAGATTGGCTCGAGATGAGTTCGTAATTACATAAGTACATAAGTAGGTCTGCAAGATAGTTGGGCGTTGATGTCGCTGTGTAAAAGTTTTCTCTACAAAACTTAGCTCATTTAGTCATGTCTGTAAAATACAATAATTCGTTCGCTCTTCAAATTATCTGTGGGATTAAATAAGCGATATTGATCTTTGGAACAAAGTCGCAATCGTCTAGGGATTTTAGTAGTCAAATTATAGATACTTTCATTTCTCATAGATTTCAAGTGGGATCTCATAGTGGGAGCACTAAGGTTCCATTCCCAATCCCCATTCCCTACTTAGGTATTCTCCTTGACGACCAATTAACGTGGAAACCGCACATCGATCGTCTAACATCTCGAGGTAGAAAATTGACCATGTCCATATTTAAGAAGTCCGTAATGTCGTTAATCCTAAACTTCTACAAACAATTTATATCGTTCTCTGTCAATCTATAATAAGTTATTGCATATCTATTTGGTGAGGAGTTGCAACAACTCACCCCATGCATTTAGAAAGGGCTCAAAGGTCCATTTTAAAGGTGATGACTTTCAGAAAATTTAGGTTTCCTTATATTATAATATAATATAACTTATAGTACTAAGAATAGATGTCAGGGAAGGAGCTGGCAGCTGTAAAACAGATTATTCTAGTGCAGATGTGAGCACACATTGTCCTTATGAATACCTAGTTGTAAATTTTATGTTTTTGTAAACTACATTATAAGTGACAATTATTGTATAGAAAATATGGAAATGTCTTAAATAAATACTATTATTATTATTTCGAACATTGTAGTTGCAAATGACTAAATGCAAATGACTACTAATTGCCACTAAAAATGGACAAATGTGGACCCCGACTTCACATCTGACTCAAATTATTCTTATTCAATTATTTTATACTAGCTGTGCTCGTGACTTCGTACGCGTGGAATTTTAGTTTGATTTATAAAGCTTTGTATACAGCATATTTTCTTCCCGTCAGCCGATTTCAATGAAACAAAGTCTATTCGAAGCGCCAAGCTAAGCTTAATTAACCCGTGGAAACCCTATGAAAATTCGTTCAGTAGGTTTGGAGATTAGCGTGTTCAACAGACAAACAAAAATTTTCAAAATCGTCTTTTTGTATTCGGATACTCTTCCTTCATCGCCCCAATCAGTTTTTGGTAAATATATTCAATGTACAGACACGCGCCGCCTCCACAGTTCTATTATATGTATAGATTGTGTAAAATAACATTCAAATATACGATGCGGAAATTTCGTAAATAGTAGCTTCGTAATGATTTTCACTAAAAATAGGTATTTACCTATTTTTCAAATCTGATTCAAATTATTTCAGGACGCGTCATTTCGAACTGCTATACTCTTTTACATACCCAGTCAATTGAGTCTTTAATTTCGCTGGAATTCTATTTTTTGAAATATTGTAGGTTCGGTTGAGTTATGTTCAATAACATATTCAATTATATGATTTTTGTTCTTCACAGATGTGAGTCAGAATTTTCTATTAGATTCAGATTTGTTTATTTCGTGAATAATAATTATAATGAATGTACAGCGTAATCACTATAAAATTATGCTCGGCTATGGCACACGAAATTAATATAATACCTACAATTTAAATGACATGCAATTAACAAAAAATATAATAAAAAGACCCGCTCTCCAAATTGCGATATATGTGGAATTGTTGAAGATGTCCAACACTTGTTGGTGGAGTGTGTCTGGAATCAACAGGAACGGGAGGCCTTAGTGAGGGCTCTCGATCTGAACAAAATATATATCGCATCAAGAAAGAAAAAAAATATATAATGATCTATCTGCGTGAGATAAAGTTAAATAAGTACACATATGTCATAATTAATCATTAATCAACGAAGAAGAAATAATAATAATAATTTATTTTTTAAAAGATAATAATCTTTCACATGGGGATGATAAAATTTAAAAAAAATCTATTAGTAAAGAAATAGTAATTAAATATTTTATGTAGGCTTATTTTCAGCATGACCTTTTTTCTCTGAGAATATGAGATTTTCCTTTCATTATTAGGTCATGACATAAATAATATAATAGTAGGCTTGACCCTAAGCCTATTTTTAGTTCTATCCATTTTCCAGTCGGATGCCTAATTATGTTCAAATAACGCCCTAAAACACCGCTTCAACAGTATGACCAGGTACTTACTACATTTATAATGCCAGAGGTGACTTGCGTGATCCTCGGCTCGTAAACATCCGAGATTCAATACGAAAACAGATTAAAATACGTTGAGAGCGGCCCGCCCATTCTGTGCTCGTGTGATTTACAGCTTTGTGCAAGATACGGTATCGGACTACGATAAAACGAGAACCGATGGCCCATTCGCGTGAGTTCGTGCCCTTGTCATAAATCTACATCACAAGCATAGCAAAGACCCAAGAGATGTACCCGAAAAAGGATGCTTCCATGTAATTCGGGCCATCCATCTTACCCCTGACAGTGACCGAAGTAATTGCCAGTTGAAAACTTTTCTCAATACCGTTCGGGACAGAAGAAGTGACGTTCTCGTAACTACTTTCTTAGATATGACTCTTCGACAGCGAGGTTAAAGGATAACTAAATGGTTTTATGACTTAAACAATAATTGACATTTACATAAAATTCTAATCTCAAGTAGGTACCTAACTAATAAAAAGTTCATAAAAATGTGCATCATTAATAATCTTTTGAATTAGTTAGAAGATTGGTTTTTTTTTTCATAAATATTAGTTTGATATTCCTTAAATCAAATATTGGTATGTTTTCAATAAAGTATTGTTGGGCTTTGAAACTCAATCGTAAATCAGTCACTTAATAAATTTCTTCAAACATAATAAATAATACGTATAGATTTATGTTTATACAATACACACATGAAGTATGATTCGCGTTCTTAGTGCATTTATATTTTTATGTTAATGTATGAAAAATAATAAAAAATGACGGAACAGTATATAGATTATATACAAATATTTGACATGCACCACACACACAAACCGTCACCTGCGAGCAAGTAAGAATTTTTAAGAATCCGTACTTAAGTAGAAACTTAAGTAAGGTACGGGCCGAGGATTTAAACTCATAACGTCGATTGGAATCGACCAGAATTCGCATTGGTCGAGAAATAATAAAAATCTGAAGTACGTGATCCACCAAACCGCACTGGGCCCGCCTGGTGGATCACGGCCCGAAAATCTCCAGTGATTTACTAGGGGAGGCATGTGCCCTGCAGTGGAACGTCATAGACTGATACAATGCTACCGTACACATACACACATACACACGGAGTCATGTTGTTTACATGACAGTGTGTAGTAAGAAGTTACATTAATTTTGCATACATAGCTGCAAGTCACTAATTATGGTGAAATAAGTAATTGTTCACCGTGTATCCATACATTTACGTAATAATATTACTACGTAATAATATTACTAATATGTAATATGTAATAATATCAAGTCAGTCGTAAGCGATTATTACAAAAAATAAATTAGTGAGATTTGCTACTGTACTTAATTGTACTTGTATCGTGTTGTGAAATTTTTACTTGAGACATTCTACAGAGTACAGATGGCTGATAACACAAGAATAACACTACTGTTTTTATAAGAAGTACTATTACAGAATTTACAGACTATATTGTTATGTATTCGTAGTGTACAGTTTTTATACCGTAAGTTATATTATACCCGTTTTACTGTTCTTTACTATCCATATTATAAAAATATTATAATATTATAAATATTATAATCCTCTTGCAATATTATAAAAAAAAAAAAATAAGTTAGAAAACGTAACTCAAATTTAGATAAAATCCAGAATTATTTACTGTGTCTGTGCATGAAGTATTTTTTGAAAAATGTTATTGCAATGTAATGTACGGATGATATTTTTTGGAATTTTTGTCTGTCTGAACGCGCATCACACAAAAACTACTGGTAATCTAGATCAATTATAAAATTCCCACGGGAATGGAGCTATTCACACAAATTAATGTCTACGCGCACGGAGTTGCGGCCACCGAGACTCGCGACATTTCTCCGAGTCGCACGGAGGCACTTGGGAGTCGCAGGCGTGCTATGCTGGCAGTGTGCTGTTTGAGCTGCGTTTAGCTTCTACTCCGACAGCACAGTGTACACAGTGGGCCAACGCCTTTGATGTTTGCGTAAAAGCCGACATCCGCAAGACACCGGTCACACCACCTAGGGTTGTCACAGCTCTTTATTATTATTATTATTTTATTTAGTGTTTTAATACTTTTTTACAATGCTTTATAATGTTTTATATAAAACTATATGGATATTAATACTACTAATATTATTCATTAATACTAATAATACCTTTAGAAATGTCGTCGTCCGTGGTCAAATGGTTGCTGTTTCTCACATTTACTTTACACATACGACTCAAATGTCCCAATCTGTTACATTTACGACATGTGAAATTTCTAGCTAAATAATATTAAGGGCCGCGATTTTGGAGCTGTCCCTTTCTAACAAACGGCAAAATGCGCGTGTGAGGACAGAGCAGAATCGCGCTGTTTTACATTTTTATGTATTTTTGCACATTTCTCGGCGAATAAACATTAAATAAAATTTTATTCTACCAGAATTAGGAATGTACAAGATGAATCCAATTCGAAAAAAAAATAGATATTACTATTGCGATTGCCAAATGCCAAGCGAAATTTTCCAAAAACAGACCTTACTTTGGAAAATAAATCTATCGAGGAAAGTGTTTTGGTTCTACCAGAATCTAGATTATATGGTCAAAATAAATATAGATAAAAATTAGATCTATGTATCATCTACAACTGACATATCAGCGAAAATAATAAGTTACTTTTTCTCAATGTAGCCCCTTAACAATAACAATGATTACCTTTCTATCGTGTGCGGAAATTGATGAAATATTAGTTCTTTATTTATGCGAGATGACGACTTGCAATCTCTCACAGCATATGTCGTATGCACAATTTTAATTGTGTACAAATTAAAAGTTTAAAACAAACATGCGTTAGCCCTAAAAGACGAGTCCCGAGCTACTAGTACGGCAGCTCGGGCTCGCCCTACCCGCGTCTCACCCCTCACGCCCCGCCCGATTGCCTTGTCTAGACGTCTCCGTTGGCCGACTGTATGGATTCTTAGATTGTGCCGATAGTGTGTGCTCATTCTTAAACAAAAACTTAAACAAACCTTTCCCGTAAAAATGGAGAGATTATTTTATTAGGGAAATTACGGAAAATGGTCCGTTTTAACTAGTTCCATTGTCACGTTTGAATGGGACTAGTGAGAAAAAAGTTTCACTACCTCCATTATGGGACAATGTAATGAGACTAAGGAACAATGATCTCCCATTTCTCCATTACTTATCGTATCCTTAGCGTCTCTATTACGTATCTTTGTGAAGTAGATTGTCAATAGGCTTTAACAATACACGTACTTGGGGATAATGTACAATGTGTGTATTTGTTCTTAACCCCAAGTTTGTAGTCAGGAAGCAAAGGCCATTTACCCTATCGGCTATCAAATATCTTATACACTAAGTACCCGATAAACATGTAACTTAATCATTTGATAGGATCTCTTCGTTAATGAATGGTAATTGTCACCCTTGTCACTGAATCAAAAAATGACTTTCTTTTGTTGATTAATTAATTATTTTCTATACATATATGTATTTATAAAGAGAAATGTCCTAACTAAATCAATGCCGAGTCGAAACCGCTGTACCTACGTAGAAACATGAAATTTGGACAGCCTCTTATGACGTACCTACTACGAGGGGATTTCTAGAAATTAAACCCTGAAGCAATGGAACGGGGTGTTATATTTTATTTGACCAAAAATTATTTCATTTGGTATAAATTCTACAATACAAATACAGGCTGTTTCAAATTTTGTATGGAATCACAACTAAATCCACGGGAGAGAAGCCGCGGACAACGGTTAGTGCAATTTATTACTGATAGAGACCGTTGCCCTTGCTTGAACATTACACAAATTATCTGTTTTGAGAAAATTACTGTGTTTGTAGCAAATAAAAACAAGCTTGTAATCAATTTTTAATATAAACATAATTAGGTATTATAGGTTAAATCATTCTCCCTTGTCCACCTCTTCAATTAGCAGATCCCGGAAGAACAGAATAATATTAATATTAGTCCCCCGGATAGAGGAGTCGTTGGATACTGAAAGCCTTTGGTTTTTGGTGCAATTCATATGGAGAGGGGCAAATAACTGTCTTCCTATTGACGTGGGCTTATAGTTCACTTATATTTGTACAAGATTAAGGCGCAATAATTTTCAGGGGTGATCATTAGGTAGTGTGAAAACGGAATTGAGGTAGCAATTTCAGTTACATGTGAAACATGAATCTCCCGTGAAGTTCATGTAATACATGAATCCCTCTAGTAGTCTACTAGGGGTGGCCTGTGCCCTACAGTGGTGCGTAATAGGTTGATATCAATCGAAGTGACACACAAATGTATATCAATATGTATGTACATTAATAAGTCCCCCCCACGTTCAATTACGGCTCCTTAATTTTATAATAAATAATTTTAAGTATTATATTATTCTTTGTTTCAGGTATGTACCCACTTGCAATTCGCGCACATAGTGGTATGTTTTCGAATATGTTTAGTCTATAGAATAGATGATAACGATTTAAGACAGATATTATGTATTTGTTTACAACGTTGCTTTAAAGGTATGTTATTCTTTGATCATTAAAAAATAACAGTTGTAAGTTTTAGAAAATTATAAATAAAAACAAGTAATAAGCGAGCGTGATAACATATCACGGAATTTGTTCAAAAATATATGTTGAATATTTACTTTTAACATACTTATGTTATTGCATGTACTTAAATATATGTTATTGCATTATTCAGAAATACTAGTATATGTATTACTAGTATATGGTAGATTTAAAGGTATATTAGAAACATTCACATTAAGATATACTTCTGAACCTCTGAAACATTCAGAAACATTCTTTCTTACATGTTTACCGGTGAATGTACGCTTTGATTTTTGCCAGACATATTTTCGTTTGAAGAGGAGAAAACCGACTCCTCGCGGCATGGGATCGAACTTGTTGTTTTTTTGTAACGTTTCGTTCAATGGTTATGATAATAAGTTATTTACAAAATCGGACGTGTAGTGTCGGCCGGCTATTAACACCACCCCATTTCTTCCCGTGGGTGTCGTAAGAGGCGACTAAGGAATAACAAAGCAGCTACCACAAGCCCTGCAATGAGGAACTACACTACCTCCAAAAGAGTAGACTTTAGAGCTAACCGCTAACCCGCTTTCGCTAACCCGATTAAGGTCTCACATCCTCCATGCAGAAGAGCATGTGCATGGCGAGGCCTATGTCCAGCAGTGGACGATATAATTATTGGTGACAGTTACTTCCAAAGTCTTCAGAAATATCTATTCTACTTACAAAATTGTTTTTGTAATAATTGATGTGAGAGGGTTATTTATATGAGAATAAAATTCATCGAGTTGGAAAGTACGAGTAACGGGATTTATAATTTTATTTAAAAACGTTACTCACGATATAAAAGTAAATATTTAGTGCTGTAAATGTTTTTAATTTAAAGTCACGGCGTTGAATTCGGATTAGAAAAAGTATCGAAAAATCCAACCGACCGAAAAATAGATGCTTGCAGTTCTGAGTGAAATGAATATTTTATGTATCATTTCGCAGTCCCGGCGAATTCATCTCCACTTGAAAGATTTATATCGGACGAAATCTCGAGTTTATGGCTAGCGAACGCTTTAAATGTTCCGATATTTCTAGGGGATCCGCTGCAATATTTTCATGAGTGCATCACGCGTTTGTCGAGTTTGCGTATTTAAATGTGGCGACGGAAGATAAACTATTTAATACATATTAAAAAACATTTTGATATACATTAAAACTTGTAAATATAAATACAATATATATATACAAGTAAATATAAATCCAATATATGTATATACATATATGCAAGTAAATATAAAGTTAATGCAAGGTTCGTCTGTACAGCTTTTCTCTGTATATTTGTACTTTATATTTATTTTGAATTGTTGTTTACGTTCGTTACTATCTTGCCTAATTATATAGTCTTCATAAATTAGCAGTTTGAAATTGATAAAATACATATTTTACAGGAATAATTTCGAAAATTTGTTATATAAAAATCCGACTTTCCTTACAAAGTACATAGCATGACACTTTGAGAAGTTTTTCCTCAGAAAAATAATATTTTTTTAACATTTGTAAACTGGTCATTAAAAGAAACATTTTCTAATTTATGAAGACCTGACAATTACAGACGAATTATTGTAATATAGATATCAAGGTTAATGATGACGTGACGAGTATTAATCGCAAACGATTTAATTCGCCATTTATTGACGTCTTGTTGCTTCACATTATAAATGCTTCACATAAACTGAGCAATCAGTAAACTTATTCGAAACTATATAACTAATTATATAAATATATATTATATAAATACAGTAACTTATTACGATCGCGATTAAAATTCGAACGCCTTATGACGTTAACTTCGTCCCCTGTACAGCAAAGGCAAAAAAGATCTCGCTTGATGCAAAAATTGTATACATGAGCTGGGGAGGCCGTGCTGTATTCCCACAGTTAAGTAACTGGACACGACTAACTGGCTGTTACTCGGCTCTCACATATAGCGGTTTGTTTCAGGAGTGAGCTAGAGCTACCACAGCTCGATCACATCCCATACCAACATATGTTTTGTATATATTTACGTAAAATACAATTAAGAAATTAACTACGATTAGTGATAACCCACCCTGGGTGGATGTGAAGAACATATATATGTCTATGACACATTTGGTCATGGTAGGTAGAAAATATATTAAAATTGTTTGCAATGTCATGATCATATACACAATTGATTCAACATTGACCTAAATTCGTCGAACTGCCGATGGATTGCTAGTATTGAAGCCGTAAAAACAAAATCTAACGATAAAATTACTATATCTTCAATACAAGCAAAGATTCAGTAATATAATTTATACATACATTATAATATAAGTAAAATGTTTGTCTGTACGTCTGTTTGTTTGAGCATCACATAACAACTACTGAACGGATTTTGACTAATGTATAGCTAAGTATCCAGAAGTAAAACTGGCATATGTGTCATTTTCATATGACACAAGGAAGTAGTTATAGTATAAAACGAAAATAAAAAAAATGACTTAATAGAATTTACTCAATAACTATTGGGTGGATTTTCATCCGTTCATGTCGGTGCTTCTACCTATGTTAAAAATCTTTTACAGCTACTTAGTCCACGCGAGCAGTCACAGGCAGAAGCTACTAAATTATTAAAACTTATGTTAATTATACATACTTATTAATCCTTACTCAAGGATGATTAATCCTTGAGACAAAAATCACTCACCGAGGAAACGAAACATCTGCCTTGAATCGGTTCATCACTTTTGTCGAACTATGCCTTTTTAGTTTTATAACAGCGACGTGATAGCGACACGGGTCAGAAGAGACTGAACGAGCGGTGTGAGAAGTAGGTGCATTAGCACCAACTTCGGGCACGCAGCGACGGAGAGCTTGCATTGCGAGTATCTATCCCTCTATGTCTGACTGTAAAACTATATGGAGAGTAGAATTATAATTACTAATTCAGTAGATTTCAAATTAGTAGCTAGATACCAATATCAATTGGAACATGACACACAATCCCAGTATCGATGCGAGTTAAAATTAATTCAAGATATTTACATAATGCCTTATGTGAGGTATTGTTGCCGGCTTGATATTTGAGTAGTGTATCATGGATTGCCACTCCCCACCTTATCTATTGGAGGAATAGGATTGTTTTGCAGATTATACAATATATCAGTAAAGGTAGTATGCGGGTATTACGAACGCAGGGTACTGGATTATTAATATACAAGCTATTATGGTGAAAATTGACTTTATTGTAAAGGATTTAAAAAATGTCGCTGTCTGTTTAAGTAGTGACTTTTAGCCTAAGTAGTAGCAGTGATAATAAACCGCAGATCTTATCCTATATTCTAAGCCACACAATAACGACAATCCTGTCATTATCCGTTTAATAGTTTTAGAATAATGCAGAACCAATTGGGATTAGCTTAATAATTCTAAAAACTATTGTTTATAGAATTATCGTTTCTGCGTCTGCGATACAGCATTTGTAATGTCACATAAGTCATGAGGACTATTATTTACATCTGCGTCGACGATAAATTTCAGTAAAGTTAATTTCTAATTTTAGGAGAAAAATCTGTAATCATTGCTAAATTTTTTCCTGTCTAAGTATACAAGCATCTAAAACTGGCCTCGTAATTACGTAAGAAAGTACAATTAACGTAGTTAAAGATGATGATAATTATCTTAATTGCAGGGTGCTTTGAGATAAAGGTGTACCTTACGCGAGGCTAAAAGACAGGGAAATTATTAAATTTACTTGACCTATTTCTGTGCAGAATATGTAGGTATTCTCGTGACGCAGAGGATGGGTTTATAAAAACAAGTGCAATAACTATTTGCAATACATCATATGTGAATGAGTATCTATGTACATTATTCGCACGCGAGCTCCGTGGCATGTGTCATCTTAGACGAACCCAAGACCTATAATAAAACAGCACAATAATTTACTCATATTATTGAATTTCGCATTGCACCCAAACGCCAATTGATGGCTCATATTCGTTAATGTTTTTGAGAGAGCAACATGTCTGACAAAGATTTGAATCTGTAAGATTGGTACGAAAAAGATCGACGTATACTGAAGAAAACCTTTTCAAAGACCTGACTTTACGAGATGTGTAAAGGTGACTTAAAAAAATATTTGAGATTAAATATTCCAAAATTTCAATAGTGCGCGCAATATCCATTCCAAAGAGCAAGCGCAATCAAAAATGAAATGAAAAATATTATGTAGTTAATTTTAAACTCAAACTTTTGTTCAATCATTGTGCGAGTTTCAATACACTCCCTAAGCGAACAAAAGCACTGCGCAGTCCGTAAAATTACCCAATGATTAATTTGATGGTCTAGCTAGGGTCTAGTTGACGACTACTAGATTATCAGTAGGAATTTAAGAAAATAATGACCATTTTCAAGTTGTTGTTTACATAAGCCTGCCTTATCTATTACTTATTTCTTCACAACATTTTCTTCTTTTACTTTGTAATAAAGCCAACTAGCCTAGTATTAACTAGCCATGTTTTGTGCTCTTAGCTATTATTCGTTAGAACTGTCGCATGTCCTAATCATCAATCACCCTAAATAAATCGTGTGTATGAATGCTAGCGCGGTGTAATAAGATGTAATACGGTGTAATTGTTGTAATAAGATATACTACATCAGTCTTCTACTGTAGGACATAGGTCTCCCTTTATCAATGTGAGACCAGTAATTTATCAAGTTTCTGACCAGTAAGGTTGATTTAAATTTGATTCAATAGTTATAACATCAAAAACCCTTGTCGCCCTCACGTAAAACGTATGTATTATATTTACGAAAGTAACTAGGTTATTGACAACTGGCAAATAGCATTTGTTTTGATTGTTATCGTCATAACAGGTTATAAATAGACATAACATAGTCACTGTTTAATTTAATTATGGTACATGTTAATTAAATTTCTTATCTAGTTCTAACAAGAGCTCAAATTGTCTTTGACTTTATATATTATTGGAGCGATATTTCCAGAACGGAGTTTGTAAATAACGTAAAGGAGTAAAGGTAAAGGAATAAAATCAATGTTGAAGAAAATGACGCAGTTTCTTTCTACCCAGTTTTTAATTCGACAAAGCTGGCATACGTATAAGTGAGCACAAAGGTAGTACTAGGGCATCAAAGCATGTAGACTGGTTGTTTCAAAGAGACGTCACTCAGAAGGCGCACAGAGTTCTGTTCTGCGGCGCTCAGAGCGTTATCGATTTTCCGCAGTCGGCGGTGTGAGAGAGGTGCGAGGGGGAGGGATCTCAGCTGGGCGTCCCCCGCCTCCCTGTAAACATAAACACAGGCTTCTGTTCACGTCTCTAGTCTCTCCACAGGATCGACATCCGGCGAGGTGAAATAACGCCACTGAATATTTATGAAGACTTCGTATCAGGGATTAAGATTCGACTTTTCTAGGTCATCAATTCGAAAGACATTTGTTGCAGGATGAAATACACATGGGCAACGAACAGAAAAGTCTTTTCTGCTTCTTATGGCATTCGCTCAAATATTTATGGACATGTATTTTCAATTCATAAGGAAATGTATACTCAAGTAAACGCAAAGATATATGTAGATCTTTGTGCTTACTTGTGTTTCTATGTTATTATGATAAAAATTTCACGAGGAAGCGAAGTATCTGTATTCTTTATAAATTGTCAATCAAATCGACAGAAAAATCGAAAAATTCACTTCAATATATTCGTAATAGTCGATTTTTATCACGTTTTATAATTTTCGGACGGCAATTGGCGTTTCAGGAACACTTTTGTATAAACAAAGTGCGTAGTTAAACAAATTGAAGTACTTATTGAATCCCTTGCAGTAAAGTGATTTCAAGTGATCGTCTTTAGGCTGACAAACTGACAAAGATATTTGATGCCTCTTTTGAAATTTATTATTATTCGATTATGAACAAGCAATATCTAATTTTTCGAATTCAGGGGTACGATGCTTATGTTACGAACTTACGAATATTATAAAATAAATCGACACTGTCGGATTTCTTTTAGTCTATTTTCAGCGCGTTCGTTTTCAAACTTGGTATTTTTTAACCATTAAACAGTAGGCGCGTCGCTGTCCGTAATTAATGTTCCGTACAATGTATGGAAGTACAACTATCTTCCCGGGTTCCGTCCATTGGGAAATTTGTGAGCGTTCGGGCTCCCATTGTTAACAGGGTAAATAATACATCCAGTCAGTACTCGGTGCACTACATCGAAACTAACCTATATATCTATCTACTATAGATATTGTGGCTTAAATAATCGTTTGTTTTGTGGCATTTTAGAGTACCAACAATTTTTAAGATTTACTTTGTGCCGAGGGTGTGTTCCCTTGGCTGTTTTTGTGGTGTTCAACAGATTCGATTAATACTGATTTTTATGACAGATTTATTTTAATAATTACAAGAAGCCTACACGTGCCTTGTATTTTAGTCCAGTGTAACAGACGAAGGACTGTTTTTCGAAAATGTTGTAAACAAACAAGGAATGGTGTGTTGAAATTTTAGAATCCAAATTCCTCTCCTAATAGTATCATTAAGGGCTTTGTGCCCATATTTCAAACCACAATATTCATAGCGAACAGTAAGGAATCTCTGCGTGTGCTTAAAATGTTTCATGCAATGCTTGTGAAGTTGTAATTGCGTAATGAATTGGTGTAGTTTTGATGACATCATTCACGTGTATTTGCACACATTGTAAGTGTGTCTCATTCATAAAAAACTCACATGTTCAGTCAGCGTAGAGCGCTCGTTTCAAAAGTCACGTAGAAGAAAACAAAGACAAAAATTACAGGCCGCCTCACATGATCAGAAAATCTTATGTAATTATGTTTTAATTAAATATTTACGATGCCCAATTCTAAAAAGTGTTGCCCGAGAAGTGAACACGAAGTGAAGAAATTTTGTATAGCATAAGAGGAATAAGGAGATTATAATCTCAAAGAATGTTCCAACTCGCTGACAGGTAAAAATCTCCGTTATAGTGCGAACTACTGTCGCTCTATGAGGTTACTAATGTACCAGAAAACTGAGGTATTAATGTAATATTTAATTTAGTGTGATTCGGAGTATGCCGAACGTACCTCAAAGATGAATAGGTATTTCTAAAACGATTTATTGTCGTGGAATTTAGTGTGCTGAGAATATGTTTATTTTAAAGATATTGATACGATGCAGTATCTGAGTTTAACAAAAAAATAGACGCAGAATATATAAAAATAAAACTGTCGAAACATGGGATAATTAATTGAAGACGAATATGGCAAAATTCGACGACACAGCCGCATTTGCGTTAAAATGATATACAGTTTATTAGTCAGAAGAAAATGTTTTTTTTGATGCTAGCGCCTGAGTTGTGATACCGTGCTGTCATATATATTGTGACTTTTTGCGCGTGTTTCGAACAATTTGGCTACTCTGTGTGCGCATCCCAAAATTAATAAAGCTTAAGCAACGCGCTATGACGGAATCATAATGGTGCCGTAAATTAAACGCATTATAGCAATATTAACGTTTACTATTCGCTTTGTGCTGTTTACACACAATATAGATTTAATTCATGTAAGTGTGTAATCTATAGCAGGAAATGTTAAGTGGATGATAATTTTGCATGTTACGTATGGGTTGGATATATATATTTTTGAAAGGGATTTTCACAAATAAATATCGATCAGTCATAAATGGCTTGGGCCGCTAATACAAAAGGGAATAGTTTGAAAGGTTCTTTATTTTTAGTCACGTCTTAGTTGATGATAATAGAATATATTCGTATTTGAGTAAAAATCCTGTGGTAGACATCCCTTCAGCTATTGCCGCTTACTTGCATATATTATTTTTGTTGTGATACAATTACAATAGTATTAACACCAGTATGTTCTGGTCAAAATAATAGTGCTATCTACTATAAGCAACACTTTAAATGTTTCAAATAATGTTTAATGTTTAAATAATGTTTGAAATGTTGAGTTATAACCAGTTTTTGTTAGTAGCTCGGCGAATTCCAGGTCTGGAATTAGGAAAATTTTCAAAGTATTTCTCAGTCTAGCCGCTAAAGCTCAACACATTTACTCATAGTTAAATGTTACGATTAGGTATATCGAAGACTAGCTCTACCCACGTCTTTACTTGCTAAAGCTTTTGGAACAAGTGTACTATCGAAGAGGCGGTATATAGGAAGACTTAGAATTAAAATAAAAGAGACAACAAAACGTCGTAATTATTAGTGGATAGCATAGTTAGAAGGCAATAAGGAGAAGCCTTGACTATACATATTTGTTACTACTTAGAGGATGTGTCGAAACTCGCCATAAAATAGCACAGTCACATTACATCATTTTACGATCACTTTCTTGCACATTTATAAGGCTTTCATTTGTGACACATCACTAAATAAACATATACCACACGATCACTGTAGTCTTCTATTTGTTTGGCGTTTCTGTATTTATTTATATTGAGCATAGAAATTATTGCAGTATATTTTTAAATAAAATGTGATTGACGAGCAGGCAGTCCACATACATGATGGTAAACAAATGCCAGTCCATGGATATGTGCGATACACATTGAAATCGGTCAAAAATGAATGACGAACGACTGGAAATACATTGTCTATGAGGATTTAGAAATCTTGATTTATAAAAAGGATTGCGAAGAATAGGGAATAGGGATTGTAATACAATGAGAGAAGGGAAACTGGCTCAGGCAACTCTCATGAATTACTAAACACCTCCCATGTGAGCGAAAATTTTTGTCAATTCACATGGAGATTCCAAAAAACTAATGTTTTTATTACATTTTGTGTTACCACCAAATATGTATCGTGAAAAGACCTACGAGTATATACATATTTAGTCGTTTGATTAAAAATGAACGAAAATTTTAATTCTATCGGCTGCCTCTCTTAATTGAAAACTGACACAGATATCGAATTCAAAAAGAGGATAAAAATTTACAAATTTTTCAATTTACGGATAAAAATAGCGGCTGATCGATGAGAAATATAATTATGTTGGCGTTTTATACTTGTATCAATGAATAGTTGTATAATAGTTGAGCAGTATGAGGTATATATAGGCCGCATTTATACGGCTGATGATTTGAATCTCTTCCTTGGACTACGAGCATCAACGAGTGAACTGCCATATGACCAGGACAGGCTAATTGCACACAAATATATGTTAGCCAATACCGGCCAAATTTCAGTTTTCTTGACATCTGTTTGTATAGGAAAGTCATTTAAAAATGTTGGAAGACATTGTATCTATCCAATAAGTTGTGTTGGGGTCTAATTCAATATTGAGCGAAGCGGTATTTCACTCCAGGGCAACGTTTAACATTTTACAAAGCTCAAATTAGACCTCACATTTAAGCACTGTTCACACCTCTGGGTCAGTGCACCAAAATATCAGCTGGTCCCGTCCCACGGCGTGCTGTTTGACTTGTAAACCCGAAATTCTTCCTGCTCGTAGCGTGCGCTTTAGACGATCTCACGCACAAGCGGTTGGCTGCTAAATGGGCTAAACTTTTTATTTATTTTGCGTTTCTGTTTATGTCGACAGCCCACCTGGCTTTTAATGGTCTACACTTTTTATTTTATTCTTTTTTATAACATTTTAACCTTTAATTAATATTTTTTGTTACTTACTCGTACATTTGATAACTTTGAAATAATTATTTTTAAATTTCAACAGGGACTTATACAGATATTGATTACTGATTAGATTAATGAAATTGATATAGAAAAAAATTAAATCAGTTTTTAAATTTTTTCTTATGGTTATGAATGAGTTCAAATTTATAATGTGGAATAAAATAAATAACGCTACGTTAAGATTCACTGTATCGTGGCACAAGTTATACATATAATACTGAGTCCTGGGTTCAAAGAAACATTCAGTGACAAAGACTAAGACAAACAAACCGGCATTCTATACATTACATCTTAAAATAGATGAAATTTGGATTAAGACTATATTGAAATGGGCTGAAATAAAGCATACATTCAACTACTTGCATTTGTATACATTGGCGACAATAGGGCTTTATACGAATTTCCTAAGCGGATGCGCGTTGTTTTAATGCTGTGCTAATGAAGTCTAAAGACATACCAAAACATCTAAGTATACTTATAATAACATTGACAATTCGAATCTGATTGGTCACAAGTACCTAAACAAGTGCTGGCCAAGTGCTAGGTCCGCTTTGTCTCTCGAACGTGTCTTGGCTTCGGATCTCGTTTCGAATAACAACTTGGTGGGAACACTCTCCTTATACATATTCATCATGTACTCTATGTATTTAGGCTTCGTACAAGTATAGGTTTGATAAATAATTGAACTTGTATTATTTGTGTTTATCTGATAACTCTGTTTATTTAGTGTTTTTGATATGTATTAATACAATACATGGATAATTGAGCAAACAACCATTCATAATAACTTATCACAAAGGTTTATTTTCTGTCCCAAATGCGTACAGCATGTATCATATATTTGTGTCATATACATAAATGTATATATTCGACATACTTTGCAGTAATAATTTTGTGCATTATGCAGTGTGGTGTCGGTCCACTATAGAATGGCACCAGCCTTTTCCCCGCAGGCGTCCTAAGAGACGACTAAGGGAGAATAAAGCCGCTGCAATAAGCGCTGAGAAACTACAGTACCTCTGAAAGAGTGGACCCACCAACCCGTTTGGCCAGCGTGCCGTTTTAAGGCCAAATGTCCTACAGTTGATACTGAGAGGGCTGATTGCATTGTACATTATTCATTCGCACATAATTCGCATAAGGATTGTTCTTTTTGTAAGAAGAGACTTTCCAAACTAATTATATCGTTAGTGCGTTTTAGTCAAATTAATTAATTATAATAATTGTCTTTTAAATATACAAAATGTCAAAAGTGCATTGTCTATGAATATTGAAAAGAAGTAATAGGTAGTCGGTAAAGTACGCGGCCTTTTTGAACGTTTGACTTTAGCGTGCTATATCACTAATCACTGGCGGGAAAGTGATATATCGTTTGGCAGCTGACTTTTTGTAATTGCGGCAAACTGAAATTACAAGTTAAAAGTTTTATCTATAAATATTTTTAATGGTTAATGGCTCTGCCAGAAAAATGGCGAAAGATTGTCGAATTAAATGGACAATATTCCGTTCCATAAATATTTATGTAATATTTTTGTTGTATATTTTTGCTACAAATTTTCAATTTCATACTCTCCATCTTTCCATGGTGCTTATTCGGGCCGAATCGCGGGAGGAGCGCGCCGTACTTGCGTGGGCTCGTTCCGACGCGCAATTCAAACAATTTCAGTCAATTCATAGTCAATTTCATATCTTCTAAAATGAACCCCCATATAAGTATACATATAACAGAAAAAAATGCGCGCTTAACGTCACTAAATGTGCCACGGCGAAACTTGTACGCCAACAGACCAATCTATATCTACTGATCTTTATTACTTAGTGAAAATCGGCTAGAATTGAATGGACGTTTTGGTTGCGGATTTGTGCGTTTTGATTTTGATGCGCTTATCGGTGATTGCTTCATAGACGCGCTGAAAACAAATCTAGTTTAGAAACCTTAATTAAATGTAAGCGAATGTAGGTGTGTATGTGTGTAAAATAAAATAGACGTTGTGGGCGGGTTGCGCTTCCACATTGAAACGAATCCATAGTTATAGTACGAAGGAGTAAGTAGGGAATTTCGGCGTTATTCTCGAAATAATTACGTACACTCGCGCGCCCGAAAGAATTATACGGTTTGTTTGCAATTCGTATGTCACGCGAGCAATATCTATTTTTGTTTCTCAGACAACATAATATATTCGTACTTTCGTTGCTTTGTGACTTGTACGTACCCACATTAAACCCATTGTTATTTAACACTTTAAAGGTATCCTAGTTGTTTAGCGATTTTTTTATAAAAAGAAGGTACGAGTTTTATAAAAGTATACGATCTTCCTGTCCACCTGGTTGTAAGTGGATACTGTTGTGATACTTGCCAACATCAGTCCAGAATGACAAACATTGGCACGCCCCCGGATGCGGTTCCTACCTGTAGAGATTTATAGAATGGATTTGGAGAAAGGGTTGAGAAAATGGGGAGGGATAGGGTAGGATGGAATGGGAATGGGCTCTACTAGCATATCTCACTCACTACCGAAACACTTACGTACTTTAAGAAATAGGATAATTGCAGTTAGATTTTACGGTAGTCTTTGGAAACTTTACAAAATTTGATAAACTTGAAAGACTCATTGTTTACACGTATTACTTAGAATTCAAGTCTTTATTTGAAGATGAACTACTATGTCTTCTATGTACTGCACAATTGTGGACGGTATTCCCGTAATAGCTTTTGTAGTACTGATTTTCTTGAAAGCGTTTTATTTTAAAACTCCAACAGGGATACAGTGTGATTAAACTTACAGCAATTCTATAGTTCCGCCGTTGAATTGAGTTTATGTCTACATCTGTTTTTGAGAGTGTTTTCCACCATTACTTTTCTTTACAGTTTAACCTTTCTTTAAAGTTTTCTACGTTGATTAATCGGAACACATGTCGCAGAGTGACTCAAAATATGTATGTAATATACAGGTTGTATTTGATTGAAACAATTACCTAATAATGACAATTAAACAAGGACTATAAATCCCTGTTTCCTGTCGTTCTCTGTTTTATAAAAATCTTAATTACCATCGCAAAAAACTTAATAAGTCTTATTTAGAAAATCTCAATATTCACGTGGATGAAGGCAAACATGTATGAAGGAGGCCTCGTTGGATTTCGCAGTTGAAACCGATCGCTTTTTGACATACGTTTTGCACAGAGGCTGTACACTCACTTTAACAAGATATTCTGTAACATAAATAAATTTACTTCTGAATGATAAATTTTGGAACTGTATAAGGGGAAATTTATCTTATATATTCAGATTTATGGCAAATTAAGGGTTATAATTGTGTATTATACGCATATTGTGCGTGTTAGTTTATTTATATTTTTTATTTAACAAACTTTATTGCACATTATCGTACAGAAGGCGAGCTCCAATGCTAAGGCATGCTCCAATGCTAAGTTTCGATATCTTCTGTTCGAATTAGAACAGAAGATATCGTAAGTAATGTAACAATAAAATTGCTCATTATTCAAAAAAACCATTTATTCAAAACTTTTTAAAATAAAATAGACTTAAGGCTCGTCGTTTACACAAGGCGATTTTCTCGAACGGTTCGGGCGAGACTATTGTATACGATTCTCGTATGCGACCAAACTACATACAATTCTCGCCTACAACTGTTCACTATACTCGTATCTCTACATAAAATACGTAGGCAGATAATTTTCAGTTGCTTGTATTCCGCAAAGAGTACTCATATAGCCACAATTTCGTACTACTTAACCTAGAACGTAGCTCGGCACATTTCTACATATGAATGTATGAGGCGTGTACGGGTCTCCAGAGCTTCCTTGTGCCACATTTCGTGCCTCGCCCTTATCTCCAGAGCACTATTAAGCTGTGGCTCATCTCTCCGTAAACCAACTGCTAGCCACCACTGGGGCCTAATTGTACTCTTAATATGATTGTTAATAATAAATGATTACATGATTACTTAATAAACTTTAATGACACAAAGCTCAAATGATGAATGTTGTTTTTTAGAAGAATTATTAATTATTTATTTGTTTTTCATACTAGGGTTGTTAGGGATAAGATATTTCGAATACAGATACGGATATATTGTATACTCTTTTATCGGTTTCGGTTACAGAAACGGACACGAAATTATTTATTATATGGTTCCGAATACGGTTTCGGTTACGGATATGTTTCTTAATGAACTTTTTAACTGAAAAATTCTGACTACTAACTGAAATCAATGACAAATAATACCAAATAGGGACTAATTGCACCTCTCTCATAAAGAACGAACGAAAAATCGATCAAATCAATAAATGCAAGCAGCAGGAACTTGTCAAAAGTCGCCTCGTGTAAATTGCGCCCGCAACAGAAATGAATAAAATTATTTTTAATAACATCCAGGTTCTGTTTCCATTTCGTATTTTTTTAAATTCGGATATCCGACAGTTTCGATTACGATTACGGAGCTCCATAACATCCCTATTTCATATCTTAGGTTCACCTCAGCGCAAACATACTGCTGGCCTGGAATGTAATTTAACAATTAACAGGTTGGATATTTGTTGTTTGCTATAGTTTGTTTGGGGATCTTCCAGAATTCCGAGAAGTTAAATTCTGGAAAGTCCATAAGTCGCTACCGAACTTGAAAATTAGTGGAAAGTAATTCAATTTAATTTCATTAATTTAATTTAATAGAATAAGTTTAATTTCAACGCGTTTGTAGGTCTTTAGGTTTCTTTTTTGCTATAATTTGTATCTGGCCTTAATATTTGAAGGGCGATATGACTAATTCTGGTTACTATTGGCTAATTCTGGTAGGGGAGAGTGCATGTTGCATTCCCACAGCCTTTTCATTCACATAACTTTGAAGTTTAGATGGCAAACAGGCAGGCGGTCCAATTGAATTTTGCCAATATTTTAAACTTTAAGTATTAAAATATTGGCAAAAAAAAAAACGCGGGAATCGATGTCTGAAATGTGAACAGATACGAAAAAGTTTTTAACACTGATTAGAGATACAATTCCAAGACAGGCCGATATAGATAATTTTTAGCTTTCTGACACTGTAAAAAATTCGAAATCGGCATTTCTTTAGACGCCTTTTACGGCAGAAATGCAGAAATGCTTGTTTTTTTTTTTTTTTTTTTTATGTACGAAGGCGGCAGACGAGCATACAGTCCACCTGATGGTAAGCGGATACTGTCGACCATAGACATCCGCGATACGTGCCAACATTAGTCCAAAGTGAGAAACGTTGGCATGCCCCCGGATGCGCTGCCTACCTTTGGATATAGGAATGGATTTGGAGAAAGGGTTGAGAAAATGGGGAGGGATAGGATGGGATTGGAATGGGCACATCTCACTCACTACCGAAACACGGACGTGCATTGGGGAAATACGATAAAATGGGAAATGCAGTACATTTCAAGGTAGTATTCTGTGAGACAGGGGTAACGTGGCCAGTCGAGCGCGCCCAGCGGCTGTTGGATTGCAGCGTGCACTCTCCCCCTCAAGCTTACGGCTTGTGTAAGCTTACAGCAGAAATGTGCTACGGCAGAAACTACAAATTATCAAAAAAGTAATCTATTGTAAAAAAACTGTTAGAATCGATTCTACTCTCGATACCAAACAACCTATTGTCAGCTTTTGCGTTAGTTCAGGGACCGTCTATATACAACTGTATATTGTGTATATACGCTGTATATTGTGACTAAGATTTCTGTGAATAAGTACTTAAAGAGATATTCGTATTTATGACGCTTCTTCGAATAAATTCAAATGCTGGAATCGAATAAGATGAATAGAATGAAAGAACAGATACAAATCTACGCCTATGTAGGCAATATTTTGTTGTTCTTTATGTAGCGACGCATATTTTGACGCAACGAATTTCTGAGAATATTACATCGATCAAACCGTAAACACGGGTTACTTTATCCCTTAAGGTATAACTTTGTCCCATCACCAAAATTTTGTTATTTTCACATCCTCTTCAAATTCTATTAATAGATACAAAACGACTCCTACGGTTTTCGCTAGATGGCGCTTATGGTATTTGAATAAACGTATTATTGTTTTTCTAGCCGCCACTGTAACATACGTCAGACGAGACTGAAAATGTGTCGCTGTGTTTGAAAAAAATTATATTTAAACTTTGCCTCGTAAAACTAGCTGTTTACTTAAAATATATTATGAAAGTCATTTGATTGTTTAAATATATTCTAGGTATGTTGAATTATGTAGGTATGTAGATATTTCATGTGTAAATTCGGGTTACTTTGTCTCGGGCCAAGTTTCCAATTTATAAACAAAAATCTCGAAAGACTGCAGGAACAATTCCTGAAAACGTAAAATCCGGTTTAAGAAAGGCAGGAATTTACCCCATAAATAAAAATGAACTTATCAGTCGTTTGCCTTTCTGGCTTTCTATTGATACAGACTCCATTGGGCAAGCATTCTTGGACCGTTTGGCTGATAAACGTGTTGACGTTGGAGCTAACAAGATAAAACGTAAAAAAAACTTAATGTCCCAGCTGGAAGAAGTATTTTTTCCGATCTGGATAACATGCCACCGTTAGAAAACGTGCGCAAGAGCCAGCACGCAAAGCAAAGCCTTCAGGCACAAAGCTGCGTCGAGCAGTAAGCAGATCCAGCTCTAGCTCATTCGTAGACAGCGAGGATATTAATTACGCATCCTCGATAGAAACGGAACAGTTCAGCATTGATAGTGAAAATTGCACTGTAACTATATATTCAAATGATTTCACCGGTTCCGCAAAATATCAGGAGTCCTCTAGCTTTCACTTCTAGAGACAAGATCACTGTCCTCATTGCGAATGCTGTTGTTGTAGTTGACTTTGTAATGGTTAACTGGGACGACGAAATTTATCCTGGCATTATCACAGCCATTAGTGGTGATGGAGCAACCATAGAATGTATGAAAAAAGGTAAGAAGGGTTGGAGGCGGCCGACACAAAAGAACAAATCGTGTGATATAAAATATAAAATCAATCCACCAGCGTTAATCAAATGCGGTGTATTTATAATTTTAAATAATGTTTTGTTTAAGATCAACCAAAATTCAATTATAATTTCATTAGTACGTCTGTGCGCTGAGAAAGATCACAGAAAGTTATGTTATGTTATATGTTCGTAATTTTTGGAAGCCTATTTATAGTTCCTATTAATGAAAAAAATTGTACGATCCTTCAATAAAGCATACTTTTTCAAATCGTAATCTTTCTTTGGCCCATGCTTCATATATAGCGTAAAACTATGAAAAGATGTTTTGTGGGCAAAATAACCCAAAGTAGTGATAACTTTGGCCCCCAAATAAAAGAAAATAAAAAATATGTTTTACAGTTTTCTATTGCAATCATATTATTCTTAAATTGAAGATATATATATATATATATCACCCACCATAACAATAAAAAAAAAAAATATGCAATTTTATGTCATAAAGTATTCGTGTTCCATATACCGTGTTCGGTATACTTTTCTTCAGGTTGGTGTATGCCCTAATATGTGGCGGACAGGTTTATATAATGTATAATGGAATTTCTATAACTTATTGAGTCGAGTTAATAGATATTAGAGATTTTTTAATTAAGTACTTCTTACTTTGAACGCTGAACACAACAATGTAATAATCTTGCGAAAATTTTAATTCAATGACTTCGATATTACATCCAACATTTTCTTTGTTGGAAAATCTTGGAAAAAGAAAATGGATTTTATTGAAATTCGACTTTTAACTGAATAATATTATCTACTTGTACTCATATTTACGCCTCATGGTCTGGTGCATAAATGAATGTGTATTGGATACAATGCATGCCAATTACTCTTATATGAGTTTTATTTTAATCACATATCAATTTTCGTACCTTACTTTAAATAAAAATATATGTACATTGATTTTTATATTGCAAGTCGGGCCAAAACGCGTAAAATGAAAGACTTTTGTTTACCTTCTGTTTACGTCGAGTAGAAATAAACAGTAAATTAATTTTACTTTTTATTTCTACCTTTAATTTTATGCATTTAGATTCGATTTACAATATAAATGTGTACAAAACGCGAAAGTTTAATAACTTATACATTGATTTTGACAGGATTTTCACTATTCTTTGTATATATACATATATGTCCCATCTCATCAAGTGAGGAGTATATTAGGATAAGGAATTCCTAATCCCATGGTTTCCTCTACTCCCCCATCCAACTTCAAGGAGGAATCGGAAGTGTAACGGAATGGGGGAAACTACTCGTCCCATTTTACTTATTATTCCACATCCTTCCCAACCCTTTTTACAAATCCATTCCTAAATCTTCATAGGTCGACGGCGCATCCAGAGATGTGCCAACGTTTGTCATTCTGGGTGAAGTAGCCACTTAGCACCAGGTTGACTGTGCTCGACTGCCACCTTCTTTGCGTGCATAAATGTACCTGGGCCTGTACCTGGACTGATATCTGTGGCATTTGGCTACTAATACGAGTAACACTGGATCGAATAGGTATCATCTGGTAAGAATAAAATTTGTTGACGAATGGAAGCCAGTTGTAAACCAAAGAAAGGAAACTATCTACGAGGAATTTCCAGTGTTATAGTAAACCTGTATAATTTTATACAAGAATTAACTGAAAAGCTAACATAACATTTACATCGCTTCTCGACCTTTTGGCTGTAGAATGCATAGCAACCATATAGGCGGTTGTTTATTATACACTTGTATTCAAAGTGCCAAGGATTATTTTACGAATTACCTAGTCTACCACGGGTTATTATGGGAGAAAAGATAGGCGGGCAAGCGGCCCACATGATAGCAAGTGGTTACCATCTGCACACCAAGGGGTATGTGGGTGCGCTGTCTACCTCGCAGAATTGAATTCGCAGCTTCGTCGATGTTCATTGTAATTGGAAACGCTAGACTAGTGAGTTTTTACGCTAATTGTTTTGCGTTGCATACTATTATAGCGACATTAATAAATTAATCTTAATTACGGAAGATAGCTATAGCTCAATCTTCATCTTCATCCTGGTGAGGTTTTCGCAGCTATCTTCCGGTTATCATAGGAAGAGCTCTATCAGTTCTGTAATTAATTCATTGTATGCACCGTTTCTTTCTTATGTCATAGCATAACACATTAAAAAGAAAATATATATTCTTAAAGGACTATCGAGTTGTAAAATGATTTTTAACACATGTTAAAGATTTATGTGAGTTTTCAGTATACCTCATTTTTTTCGTGCTACTTTAAACAGCTGCCCGCCAAACTTCATTTTGCAGATATAATTCCATGACAATGATAGGATAGTGTATAATTTAAGAAATGTGTATTTAATTGTACTTTGCGTGCATACATATATAGCTTTGTATTGAGTTACGAGTAGCTCAATGGTACTAGAGAATATCAAATAACATTCCTATACAGAACAACGGAACTGGAGCAATCCCTAGAGGAAATCCAACGCGGTACCGGCACGTAACGAAATTAATCAGAGGTATATTATCGACTTCCATGTTTGACGAAGTGGAAGACGGAATAAATAACGATGAAATACAAAAGGACAGTGTTAGACATTACATAACTAATTTTTTCAGTTATTTAAATCTGTTGTAGTTTTTAAAAAATACTGTCCTATACTCTAGGTTTTAGCTTCACGTTTGCTATTGTCTTTGATAGAAATTGTGCTGTACTTATATTACGTTGTATTTTGTTTATGTTTGCTAATATATCACATATAGAGATATAATATATCACATAATATAGAGGCATTGAAGTATGTTTTAGTATCTTCGCATAGATGTGCAGATGTGTAGCGCACCAGGCGACGTGCCTTTTGTTATTCTGGACTGAGTTTGCCATAGACTACTGAAGGGCTTCAAACTCATTTTCAAACGTATCGAGAAATACGAGTAGGACAGTTTCATTCATTTCTCGACGTAACATCATGTTTTGGGCCATTTAGCTCGCACACGTCTTTAGATCGTCCCTGACTTGTACGTCAATTTGTTTCACAATCTTTTCAACAATTGCTTTCATCGGAAAACCATTTGGCTCACTGTCTTGTTTTTCTCATCAAGCGCAATATTCGTGCGCGAAGCGAATTTTCTGTTCCGCGATGAAAAAATGTTTGTCGAATTGCAGGTTTAATAATAACATCAATAAAAAATAAATGGAGATCAAATAAGTACATACATGAACCCTTCGCAATAAAAAAATATTTAAAGCTTGTTTTAGGGGGTAAGAATATTGAATTAGCATTGTTATTTCTTTACAGCGGAAAAATTACATAAAAAAATTTTACAATAAAAACAGATCTAAGTCGATGTTTTGGCTACTGGTGAATACTATCTTTGTATTCAGAAAGTGACGTAATAATATTCCAAAATATTCTACGTGACACTTGTTTCACTGCCTTGTTCTTGGGATAAAAAAACACTTGAGTATAATCATAAGATCAATTTACTCATACAAAGTAAATAATTTCTGTCGATACCCTAGTCACAAAGAAAACTTTAACAACGAATGAAGATACAATTTCGTAAACAGAACAAACAAACTTAGATCAGTTTAGTTCTTTATATCTCAAACAATAGAATATTTACGAAGTAAACATAATGAATTTATATAAAACATTTTATTCTTCTGTAGTCTTTTGAGAAATAAACAACTACTATTACTAAGTATTACTATTGACATAATCGAACTACTCTGTCATAGTCATACATATAGATAAATATAGTCATACATCCGTTAAATAAACGACGCCTGGTAAATGGATGCGCGACATAACCGTACCACATCATTTTAGACTGATGATTCATTAGTCTAAGCCTCTAAATAGGTCTTTCCCGAGGCTCGTCAGCACATACGGTCTTCCGCTCTTTTGATCAACGCTCTATCGGTAAATTTCTTCAAGTGGTCTGCCCACTTGGCCGGGGAGCCACTGTTATAAATTCATAACAAACCGTTAAACGATAAGAAGTAATTAAAAGAAAATCAAAAGTAGTGAGTGAATGTTTAAATAAAAAATACTGTACTCATAGTATTGTACTTATTTGACGACTTATTTTATCTCTGACTCATAAAAAGTTATAGAACTTACAGAGCCAGTTAGTTCAACTTTGAAACTAAACCAATCGGCTGGACCTTGAGCCTAAAAATGATAGTAATTCGGCCTTGGATGCAATGAGTTTTTGTTATTTGCCGTCTACTTTACCTTGAACATTTTGGCTAAGATATTCAGTAATAACAGAGTGCTTTAACGAGGCGGAGTACATAAATGTCAGTGGAAACTCACCTCGACCATCAGGCGAAGGAATTTGAAGGGACCATGTAAATGTTACTGTTATTATTTATTCATAAACGTGCCTACATTGGGTCAATGAGCCGCTCTCCGCGTCTAATGGAATATTTTTGCAAAGACTGCTTATAATTTCTCCGAAACAATCATCTTTCATTCGTGTACATTCTTGCTCTTATGATTTCTGACAAAAAAGTTAACTTTTATTGTCTACGTATGAGATCAAAGGAGTTCTGAATCGTTATTACTAACCGACCATCCAAACTATCTACCTAGTTGGTTTGTTAGTAATGAATATTTTAGAAAAACAACCTCGGTTGGGTTCTTAGGAGGGATTGTCTCACTTTTAGCCTATGCAGACGCTTTATATTCTTAACACTATGTATATCTTGTTGTTTCGGTTTATTCCTTTATTTATTCGGTTTTTTCCTGTCTGCTCCACTAGATCTGAAGCACTTGAGGGGCAGAACGGAAATGAAATGAAAATTAGTTTATACGATACCACAGTATTTGTTAGTGGGGCAGTATGTTACAGTACAGTCACAGCACGTTGATGTTATTCTAATACAGTTTTATGCGGTAACATTTCATTAAGGAATAAACTGGTAAATTATAATGCAATCTTAAAGCAGACTTTTCCAGCATAATATAACTTATTCCAAGAAAGAATAAATGAGCTATTTTAAAAACTAACGGTGCCAGCGACTTCGTTCGCGTGAACTCGATTGATTCCCGTGGGAACTCTATAATGGATCGGGACAAAAAGTAACCTAACTGTTAACCCAGCACATGACCTATAACTATGCCTAGTTTCATTAAAATACGTCCAGTATTTTACGTGTTGCGCGTTCGGACAGACAGACGGACAAACATTCTAAAAAATGTTGTTTTGGCTCTATATCATTCGTACTTTATATTGAAATCACTTTTTGAAAAAATATTTCATGTTCAGACGCGGCTCTGTTACGATTTTGATATATGTATAGATAATTTGAGGTTTAATTTAAAACACTTAAATGTTTACGGTTTGATAAAAATAATATGTTAATAGAAGTAATGTTTAAGTTGGAACTATCAAAATGTATTGGAAAAGAAAGAACTAAATCATAACGTAAATATACAAGGCGTTGGCGGATGTTTTATGGCATCTTTCCAATTACATTATCACTTTCGTGTAGCATTTAACACGGACCGAACAGTACAAGAAAGTTTCTTGAGTCTGCAAGATTAAATAAATACAATATATATAATCGTTACTTATTTATATTATAAATACTAAAGATTGTTTGTTTTTGCTACTTAATAATCATTTTTATAAGGAGGCAACTAGAAGGAGATCGCCTTTGGACACCGGGAGTGTATTTGGTAAAATATTGAGAAGGATGGGGAAAAACGAGGACAACGAGAGGGGGAGTTTCCTTCATTCCATTACAATTTCGAATTTCGAATTTAATATGAATTTCGAATGCATATTAAACCAACCGCCTCTGAATGACACCCGTTTTTATTTTTAATACGGCGTATTACAAGTGTGTGAGTTCAAACTGCAATATCTTTGGAAGTTGAACTGTTATCGACATAACAAATATGTCATTTAATAGACAATAGTGTAAATTATTAACTACGTTATTTAAACATACATATAAGTTGGTATATGACGTTTATGAGTGACATATGTGAATTTATGACTCACATATGGGGGTAGATTTATCAATAAAATTAAGATAAAATGCCCTTAGAATTTGTACATAACCATAACCAAAACCATAAACAAACAGACGATCTTATGTTTAGTGTTTATTTATGTAATTAGTAGGTAGTTAAAACGGGAATGACTTAGAAAAATGCACTAAAGTATTTTCATTTATTCAAAATGTCCCTTCCGACTGGCGCCTGCCATCGGGATTTTATAATAATGATAGTTATATTCTATAAGGCCGCGACGAGAAGTATTATAATAGACAATCAAACTTTGGATAATTTCTAACTTTTAACTAGAAGAGTTTATGTAGGTGGGGTATAAGCAACTTTCCTGTCTTTAAAAAACATCACGGAACACAAGAGAGGCGATAAACACTGTAATAGTATCTTTTAAGTTTTAAAAAAGCTTGGAATATTGCTTAAGAGTTGCACTCAAAATCAAGGGTATAGCCGTCGGTCGATTTTGGATAAAATCTTGTCCTTTTAGTGATCCCTAGCATCTTTTCTGGGTTTATGGTCTAAATAAATGGAGCAGTGATGATCTAGGGGTATATGCTGTCAACTCACATTTGTGAGCACGTTGTTATCAATAGCTCGGCGGCGAAAGAAAATATCGTGAGGATATTCGTATGCCTCAGAGAATTAAATTGGGGAATATGTAATATGCACGCACATGCCCCAGAAAGGGGAGGCTGGACTCGCGTGGTGCAAAACCCGCATGTTGCAAGGGAACCGAGTATTGCAAAGAAGGCGACCCGAGTATTGCAAGGAAACGCCTGTACCTTGGAGTGAGTGCCCTAGACGCTGACCCCGATGTTCTAAAATACTTAAACACACTGAAATATAGGTTTTTCTCTGAGATAATACCCTCGATGTTTCATTGTTGGATGTATTCCTCCACGACATCGTACCAGATTCTATCTTTTATAGTTACTTATAAAGCAACTAATGCTTATTTTAAAAAGAAAATAATGCTAAGTATTTAGATTGCAATATGACGTGTTTAAACAATTACGTAAGCATGGACTTGGTTATTGACACCTAAACTGATAAATTATTGCAATAGGAGCAATATGATAAATGTTATCTGATAGCTACCTATTATGCAGACAGATGGCTTCTTGTAAACAGAGATATCTAGTGAAATATTACTTCTATGACGACGGTCCACTTTAAGTTTCGTAAAATGTATCTGAGCCTTCTATTATTTTATGTCGACGATGACATATGACATAAAACATAAGGGAGGTGTAATATTTATAGGGGTGTATCATAAATTTGAGAATAGGTACATACTAGATATGTTATAATATGTATATAAGCACTAAGGCACGCAATAATACTGTTCTATGTTCAGTAGCTCTCGAATTATTTAATTCATAGCTGTTTTGAAAATGGAACATTCTTATTACGTAGTACTTAAGTCACACATTTGACTTTTTGATGAACTCTTCCCCATCTGCTTCACCCCCATTCCTATATTCCCATATCGGTGGGGAGTACACATGTTATTATACTTAAATACATTATGCTAATTAAAAGCACGTTTGGCAGTTAGTTAGCATGCTTAAAATATCATAAATTCCAACAAATTTTAAATGTCAAAAGCATCGCACTGAATACTAAATACAATGAGTACCCTGCTTAACCTTGTCGCGTTTCTGCAAGTAAGCGAGCTTGCTCCAAGGTCTTGTCTTGTGTTTCTTGTCTAATTCTCTCATTTCGTACCCAAATATTTCTTTTCTTTTCATCGTTGACTGCAATTTGCGTCAAATTAATACGAGTATTCGGTACAATATCATCTTCTGAATTAACACTATCCAGGAGTGTACCTAGGCTGTTAGTAGGGTATGTTAAGCGTAATAATTTGATACGTGCTAATGTAGTGTTTAATTGTTGACTTGTTGATATATAAATGTGATGTACAATATATTATACACGTAATATTATGGGATCGTTAGAAAATCTTAGTACACTTATTTCGAAATACCCTTACATACATAAGATACCCGACGTACACTTAGATATCCTTCGTTAAATCGTGTACATATAGAGACGATTGGACGAGCGGTCAATAGCTAATACGTGTTTTTATTGCTTTCTGTATTTTCCATACTTATCGATATGACATACTTCAGCACTTGGTGCAGAGAAGACCTAAACGAAATATAAGTATGTCTATACTAGGTGCCTATGCACAATCTGTACTAACAAAGTGATTGTTCTCGTGTGTGGCATCGGGCACACAACAGGCTAGTTTCCTATAAAATATGGACGAATAAATGTAGTACGGCAGCCTTCATACATATCACTTGTTGTTTTTCGAGTCCAGTGTAATCGGAGTAAAAGCAAAGAGTGTACATTCCCACTATTTGTATGGTCATGCGCCGATTGTGTACTGTTTCGGCGAATAAGTTGACGGATTTCATTCCGCTATTAAAAAGATAATAGAGCTGCAGTATTTTAAAAATAGGTCGTTATTAAATTTAGGTACTATTAATAAAATGGCTTAAATAGTCCTTAATAATGATTTTACTGTTCGATAGCCATGTCTGGAAGGAAAACTGTAATATGTCTTATCTCGGTATTTTTATTTTTATGTATTATTTATCTATACTAATATAATAAAGGTTTTTTTTTTTTTTTCGTATTGAATAAATTCTTGTGGCCCTAGTGGCCTTTCAAGAGTCACCGCACTTGTTTAGTTTAGGGCGAGCGCAGAAGGCGCTCAGCCAGGAGCAAAAAGTGTGGTTGCAACGAGCCTAAGGGCACCCCCGCCGGTAAACCGGCGGAAGGAACGGACCTCGGCTTAGGGCGTTGCATTGGGAGGATACCGCGGGGTCGCGAGTCGGCGAGTAGCGCCCAGGCACGTGTCGATACCTAGTGAAAGTGTTGGCTGAGGGCCGGTGTGTGTTAACGGTGTAATGAGGGGGACGTCCACGTCTTGATTGAGCGCAGTGTGAGAACCGCATTGGCAGTGGTGATGGGGTCGTCGGGATCATCCAGGATGTGCCGCGGGCGCCGATAGCGGGGAGGGGGAATAAAGAGGTAAAATTGTGTGTTTGTATGTTGGGGGTAATCTTTGGAACACCTGAACCGATTTCAAAAATTATTTCACAAATAGGAAGTTACATTATCTGCGTCTAACATAGGCTATATTTTATTTTGAAATTATCAAATTTAAAAAAAGAAACTTATAAACGGAAGCGAAGCGAGGGCGGGTCGCTAGTTTTTAATATAAACAGTCACACAGCACTTATATATATTTAGACAGTATTACACTGTATGTTTTCAATCTTATTGCCAATAACGGACTTATTTCTTCTTACAAATATAATATTCTAATTTAATTATAATATTATGGACGTACGCAGAGAACAACTTCACCAATAATTCATTTAACAAACGTTCAAGCCGCCATGTAAAAGTGTATATAGATTAATAATGTATTATATTAACAAAAGTTATATAAATTTAATACTGTGTGCGTGTGCGCGTGCATGTGAGGATGTAGGAAGACTCGTTGGTAATTTCGTCAGTTGCGAACTGACAATGTTTAGTTGTATTAAAATACTCATAGTGTTAACAACTTGTAATATTTTTAAATTGATATATCTGTTTATTGTATGGCAGTGTACTTATTATCACACAGTATTTAAATTTTCTATTTAATGATACGTTTCATCTTTTATATTTTATAAATACCTCCCTATATCGTGATGATAAAATATTGTATGTTGTATGTGCATAGAACAGCATGGCCATTCCGTTATAATATCGTGTACTAGCGAGAATGCCGATATTGCACCATATCAAGAAATAAATAAATTTCTATCAGTATTAGTTCATCAAAGTTAATGTTTATTACATCAGAATGGTTTAATATGAGTATTATGGTTTTATATCCAATGAGTTTATTTGCTCGTACAGTCCGTAGAATAGCTTTGGCGATTTTCAATAACTCTAATTGAAGCGACAACGCAACAGTGATTCTGTTATGATAATTCCCATTCCCATCTTTATCCCTTCCCACGTCCCCAACCCTTTCTCCAAAACCATTCTTTCATGAACAAAGGTAGGCAGCGCATCCGGGGGCGTGCCAAAGTCTGTCATTTTGGACTAATGTTGTCATGTATTGCGGATGTCTATAGGCGACAGTATCCACTTACCACCAGGTGGACTGTATGCTCGTTTGCCATCTACATTCTATAAAAAAATATATCTGAATACAGCTATGCTATGTAAGCTTGATATTTGGTTTATTTAACTGATATGATGTTATGTGATCTGATCATGATTATCTGATCCTCTCGTAAGTGTGGTATTGTCTGAGAGCTGTGACAGCCCAGTAGTTTATCTATTCTGTACTCACATTTGTGAGACCAATTTGTGATTTGTGTCACGTTCGAATCCCGGCCCTAAATACCGTGTTACTAAATAAGTGCGATCATTAGCCCCTTTATCAATTATTATCATTTGTTCGGCGGTGAAGGAAAACATTGCGAGGGTTTCCACGCGATGTTTTTCCTCATGCTAGAGAATTTCAAAAAGTAATCCGGATCACCGGACTTTAAGTCGTAATATTATGTACTTAGTTAAGCAAATTATTTATAAAACATTGTTTATTTTTAACTTTCAGTGATCATGAAGTCGCTTTATGTGTTATGCAGTCATAGTTAGCAGTTGCCTGGGAATAATAGGCTATAGGAATTGATCCTTGTTTATGTCATGAGGTTTTTGTTTATGTACGATTCAATTTTACAAAATATAAAATTTTGACTGTGTGTTGTCGGCCGGATTCAGAATGGCACCACCCCATTTCTTCCCACCGAGATCGTATAAGGTAACTAAGGGATAACAGAGCCCCGAGGAACTACACCACCTTTAAAAGAGTGGACTAGCCAACCCGATTTGTCAATATGCATAAGGAGACATATGACCAACAGAGCAGGATAAAAGGACTGTTAGGTACGGCACGGTATTATAAAATTGTTATTTATTGAGAAGCATTTTATAAAATATATTAATAAGCATTTATCACAACACTTGTGTTGTTCAAGGGTGGATGTGAGTGGAGTGCGGAGCGGAAACCTGCTCGCTCGTGTGAGCAAGAGCCGGCGAGCCTTTATGTAATATACTACTCAAAGATAAAAGGAAATATGGTTAAGAAAATTTGTTGACTTTCATTTTTTGTCTTATTATCTATTGTTCCTTCGAGGAATTGTAAATTAAATCCCGTATTCCTAAAAATAAAACCTATATGAACTGAACGGAACTTTATTAACTCTACGCCGGATTAGCCCAGTCTGTAATGTATGTGCTTGTGTAAAAAGTCCTGGAATCTATTCCCGGTCGGACTTTTATTTGTTTAAAGACAAATGTTTGTTCGGGTTTAGATGGTTTGTTTTGTCTCTGTATGTGTCTTTAGACGCACGACACGGAATTCCAGTATAGGTCAGTGTGATGTAAATATTATCATTATTATAATATTATAAACTAGCTTGCTGTGGTTGCCCAACAGATGGCGTTTACCTTGTTTTGGGTAAAAAGCATGTTTTTACCCTGTGATCGGTATATAAAAACAAGGACGTATTCGAATGCAACGTTGTGTCAAAATTTCGAAACAATCGGTGAAGAACTTTCGGAGATTTAAGATTTTGAACAAACGGACGTTTACATTTTTTTTTATATAGATGTTTATGTTTATTCGTATTGTTAGTATGAAATCATTTACTTCGGTTAATTTTTTCCATTTTTTTTTTAAAGATTTATTTGTTTAAATGGAAATATGCTCTTATAGTATTTTATTCTACAAGATTTGTTATTTTTTAAAAATGTCAACAAATTCCTCACTTGCGAGAATAATATCCTCTTTTCAAATAATGTCACCCACGACTATATCGACGTGGCATACATAGTATCCTCATCGTGACATACCTTTTAGCTAACTCTTGTTAGCTAAAACTCCAACGCTCATTCGAATAAACTTCATTCGCAATTCAATAGGATTACTTTCCTTGATAAGTTTCCTTCGTTTTTAATTTTCTTCAAGTTATTTATAAACCTCATAAAACGACTCAAAGTAACCATTGTTGTGTGTGCTACAGAAAGCGTATCCAACTTTCCATGTTTACGTTATAACTTGTACAATGCCAGCGATGCTATTGTAATATATCTCATAGACAAAGCAACGGAACATAGCTTATGAGGGCCATATAAATGGAAATTGTCGCGATTTAAGTTCCTCCAGCTTCTCATATTGCAAACTGGTTTCGGAAATGACAGCGGAACGACTGAGCTCGACTGTGGAGCCTTGTTTACAAGCTACTAGCTGCGAGTGGTTTAGAAATGTATTCCATTAATGTTATTAAATAAATGTACCTTTTATAGAGAGGCTAACATGAGAACCACTGATCATGCTACTCATAGTGCTCTCATATAGGCGACTGATTAGTCCAGTTGGTAGTAAAACTGGTAGCTATGTAAAAAGTTCCAGGTTCGATTCCAGGTCAGACATTCATTTGTTTAAAGACAAATTATTTTTCGGGTCTGATCTTTGTATGTACATCTGGACCCACGACACTGGGTATTCTAGTGTGGCCCATTCAATGTAGCGTTATTTATATTCACAATCTAAAGCAGAATTGCTAAGTCAGATGGATGGATTGTATGATTAGACGATGTATGGTGAGGTAGATACTAGCTAACTCTTGTGATAAAAGCTTTTATTCTTTAGAGGCTAGCGGATTCATAAGAACATGTAATTGATCATATTTACATGTTTTTATTAGTTACCTAGCGTGAAATTAAGTTTTATTCGTTTTTAGTTAGTTTTAGTTGAAATTAAATTTTTAGGTTTATTTTTATTAAGTTGTCTAATTGACATTGTAGAAAAGTTGTAGTAGCAACGGGTCGGTCACATTTGTTACGTTATGAAACAGACAAGCGCTTGAGCAAATGAGTGTTCAAAGAGAGATCAGTGTTCATAAACGCAGAGTGGGAAGTCCTACGGCTAAATGGACCGATGAAATGGATAGTGGATTTCGGCTGGGTGGGGTAAGCGAATGACCGAATATTCTGACGCACCTTGGGAGAAGCCACGTCTATTAGTGGATAGACACAGTCTGATAAAGATGAATAAGAAAAATGAGTTCTATTAGTGAATAAAATAATATCATGTCGTAAGAAGCATGATTCATTATATCAGAGAAAATTGGGCGTTCTACCTACGTGTTTAGCCCACGCATTAAAATTACCCCACGTCATACTTTGATATCTCCTATCGTAATTAAATTTTAACACAAAATGGCTGGAACTTTATTTACTTGTAACAGATTGCGCCCTACTGTATTATAAATGGTCTATCGTTTCTCGTTCCACTAATTGAAGCATTCTGAACAGAAGATGGACATGCGTCTATGAACAGTATTTTGTGGTTCACTGGGTTAATTCAAAGTATATCAAAGATGGCAGGGCGCAAAGACTGAAAGTAAGAAAGGGATCCTTCGACGTCAGGCCAAAATGTTATTGCAATGTTATATATTGGGAATTGCAATCAAAAAGAGGTTTTAAACTATAATCGGTCATTCCGGTTCAGTGTGGATTGTGGACATATGCCCTAAGTTTTTTTCTCAAGCATATGGATATTTCCCTGATCTTTTACTTCATCATCGATGTAAAGATCATTAAACAGTATTTAAGCAGAAACTCAGTGTTGCTTGTCGGAGTTTGTGCTTACGACGATACGAATATGAACGGAAACTATGAACAGATATCTATAGGCTATCCCAACTCTTATTCTCACTAGAAATGAATCATTGTTTTAATTTTCTTGGTACCTACTGAACTGAAAGCCACTCTTCACCATGGGAAAGTTTATAACTACTTTCTTTATAACTCTTATTTGATAAAGGGTATCACTATTTGCATATTTATTTCATCATGTTACTTTAGTACTTGTATTTTTCTAATTGTCCTTACTTAGTTGTTCAAACACAGCATAGACTACAGTAGAACTTGGTGTATGACGAATTTACTACACTGTTTGAGTTTACGCGAACGGCAACGAACTCGCTTGGCCCGAATGTCGCTGTATTATTTATAGCAATCTCGGACTTTAGGAGACGCTTCGCAACAACACAATGGGCTTTATTCCCTGAACAAAAACGTTGTTTATTGCTTGGAAGCTTGTTATTATGTATGCATGTGTTGTATTTTTAAATGTATGGGTTAGCTGGTTTTGAATTTCAAAGTATTGCTCTTGTCAAATAGTTTGCAGTATATTGATATATTTTTTTGTCTTAATAATGTCTTAATAACTTTATAATTGTCTTAGATAAAAGTACACTAAAGGCTCGCGCACATTACAGCGCGCACAGCAAAGCTGTGACAACACACATTACAGACGTGGCGGGCCGCAACTCGACCCAATAATTTAAGTCAGTTAGCTGTTAACATTTAAATCTTCACGTCGTCGCACAGCGAATAACTCTTGAATTACGTCCGTTCTACGCACATTGAGACGTGCCACGTCGCAGTGCATAGTATTGGCGCATAAATGCGGCTGGCGAGCGATCCGTAGCTAGTGCGCTGCGGTGCGGCTCGATGCGGCCCGCCTCTAGAATGCGATGGTTTATACAAAATGTATGAAAATGAGTCGGGAGGATTTTTGCATTGCGATGCGGCGCACCGTAATATACGCGAGCCTTAAATGTTAATCCGGCACAAAAGCTATAACTATGCCAAATTTAATAAAATTCTTTTCAGGGATTTTTGCGTAATGCGCGTTCAGACAGATGACAGACAAAAATTCTAAAAATTGTTGTTTTAGGTTCTGTATAATGATACTATGAATGCATAGTGTACACCATGAACGCATAGTGTACACCATGAACGCATAGTGTACACCATGAACGCATAGTGTACACCATGATGCATAGTGTACACCATGAATGCTTTGTGTACATCATGAATGCATAGTGTACACCATGCATGCTTAGTGTACATCATGAATGCATAGTGTACACCATGAATGCTTAGTGTACATCATGAATGCATAGTGTACACCATGAATGCTTAGTGTACATCATGAATGCATAGTGTACACCATGAATGCATAGTGTCATTGCAACGTTTGTTTTAAAATATATTTTATGTACAGATACGTAGTATCAGAGATCTATTTATCAGAAAAATAAGTTATACATGTTTTCGTCGTTTTCCTTAATTAAGTGAAGTAGAAACAGTGATAAAGTCTTGCAAACCTATTTAGATACCGGGTTAACTGTAAACCAATGGTTAAATAAGAGTTCTAAATCCCAGAACGCATCAGTCTTCTGTACTGGGAGTAAAAAGGAAAAACGGTTCAACAATCGCCGAAGATAAATTCTTAGCGGGGCGTCTCATTTACATTGAGAACAGTTTACGTTCTCTGACCGTGGTCACTGTAATAATCGAGCAGTAGGAGACCTTAGTAGCGCTAGTCTTGAATGGTGATGGAGGATTCCATTTACTTATCGATTATCGAAATAAATTTTGTTATCATATTATGTACAGTGATCTTATTGTGATTGAATAAATTATAATTATCTATACATATAATAATATCGTAACAAAGCAGAGACTGTTCATTAAATATTTAAAAAAAAAAATCATTGCACTATGAATGATACAATCCCGAAAACAATTTTTTTTTAAATTTTTGTCTGTCTCTCTGACCGTCTATCTGTTTCTCTGAATGCATATCACGCAAAAACCACTGAATTGCCAGTTTGAAGTAAATGTTTTGATGAATTTAGTGATGCGTGTATTTGCGTTTGAGAAACTTTTTAAAAGAGACATCGTACTGTTTTTTATCTACTTGTGATGTGCTTCTCCACTCCCAGGAGTCCCTATTTGCATGTTATACCAATTACTTTTTACAAGTTCACTAATTTTGTCCAATTTATCTTCACAAAAACGAGTCTCGACTGCACGCTATGTTGTTCGGGTCTAAATACGAGTAAGTACATTTTATGTTGTTTAGTAAATACTGACGTAAATGCATTTCTACTCATAGTTTTTTATAGAAAGAAGCTGGCGGGCGAGTAGACAGTCCATTTGGAGGCACACTTACCAGGAACGTTTATACAGAAATCCACTGATTCTGTCACCCATAGACATCTACGATACATGCCAATATCAGTCCTGAATCAATAAATGATGACACGTCCCCGGAATGGTTGGAGATTAAAGTTAACCTAGTATAGAATGAGATGGGAATGGGCTTTGGCATATCTCAACCTTTACCGAAGAAACACGTACGTACGTTGAGGGGCACGTATGTATGTATTGGGGGATATTTTCATTTAGAACTACGAATACGATTTTTAAAGTCAAAATTATTATCTTTTGTACAAACGTAAATAAAATGTTTATTGGTTGGAAAATGCTTTAAATTAAATAGAATATAAAAATGGAAACTGAAATGGAAAATTTCTCCTTCAAGGGAATATTGACACAATAATATTTTTACATACAATTTGACTTCATATCGCATTTATACACAACAATTCACATAGATTATCCTGAATCGTATCATTCCAATAATCACAACTAGATCAACAACTCCTTGGGTACCTAGAGGATCGCCAGCTGATAAGTGATCGCCAGTACGGATTCCGTCATAATAGCTCAGCTGGCGATCTTTTAGTGTTTTTTACACACCGGTGGGCTGACGCCATTGAGAGTAGCGGTGAGACTATAGCCGTTAGCTTAGACATCGCAAAGGCTTTTGACATTTTGACAGGGTATGGTATAAAGCACTGCTTTCCAAGTTACCACCATTCGGGTTACCCGAGGGAATATGCAAATAGGTTTTCAGTTTTTTGACTAGACGAAGCATCAAAGTCGTTGCTGACGGTCACTGCTCCGACACCATGTCAATTAATGCTGGTATTCCGCAAGGCTCTGTGCTTTCTCCTACTCTGTTTCTTCTGCATATCAACGACCTGTTACAAGTTACAACTGTTACAACCTGTTACAAGTCGCATGTGTTGTTATGCAAACGACAGGAGGTACTGGGGATGCTTTGGCGTCGATATTTCATCTGGCGAGCAAGACAAAACTTGCTAGTGAAAGGCTCGGTGTACTGAATAGAGCAAAGCAGTACTTCTCTCCAGGGCAACGCCTGTCGCTCAAGTAAGACCCTACATCTTCATGTAGGCACATCTCCTACATCTCCAACACTGGCACCTCTGGGCCCATGCACCGAAGTACCAGCTGGACTTTCTTGACTCTGTCCAACGACGCGCCATCCGAATTGTAGACGATCCCACTCGCAAGTGGTTTATAACCGGTCAGCATTCGTAGCGATGTCGCATCTCTCTGCATTTTCTACAGCCTTTATAATGGGGAATGTTCTGAAGAGCTGTTCAATGTGATGTCATCTTCGGGTTTTTACCGTCGCACTGCTCGTCATCGTCGTGCAGTTCATCCGCACTACCTTGACATAACGCACTATCGCTGCGTATAGTGCGATCAAAAAGACATTTTATACCGCGAACCCGAAAGTTGTGGAATGGACTGCCAGCTGAGGTATTTCCGTTACACTACGATATGGGGCTCTTCAAAAGAGCTGTGTACAGGATTCTGCAAGGTCGGCGGCGTACTCGAAAGCCCCCTGGTATTGCATATGTCCATGGGCGGCGGTGATCACTTATTACTATGTGGAAACCCCCCCCCCCCCCCCGCTCGTTTGACATCTATTCACAAAGTGAATTTATGAATTTTAGTGGTTTGATAACTGGCAAATAATTCAAACTAAAACAGTACATTTTCGCTGAAATATTTATAAAGCATTGTTATTGACTAACTGGAAACTCAGCGTTGTGAACATCCAGACACAGGAATCATATAGATAGAGGTTACACATACGTGGAATTTTTTAAGCGACATATTTAAATATTTATGTGAAATATATTTCAGTAAATGTTTATTTCGTTCATAAATACTTTGATGTGAAAAATGGAGTATGTAATTTGTACAGTATCCGATAATTAGTATATGTTATATCATTAATGTGAACTTTTAGAATAAAAGCAGCAGACGAACAGGCAATCTACCTGGAGGTAAGTGAAAACTGTCGCTCATGGAGATACATGGCAATATCAGTCCAGAATGAGAAACGTAGGCAGCGCGTCCAGGTACACCCCTGGACGCGCTGCCTATTTTTGGAAATGGGTTTGGCGAGAGGGTTAGGGAAAATAAACAGCGATAGGATAGTGGATAGACTGGGCTCTTAGCATCTATAGTGGCATATCTCACTCACTATCGAAACACGTAGGGGAATAGGATAAAGTGGGAAATACAGTGCAGTTTACTCTGTATTGAAATTAAATAGTACAAATATTTATTACATAGATGGTTGTAATATACAGATAGGAAGTTAAGAAACAAGAGTAATTAACTCGCATTTTGTTACTTTAATAAGGATGTCAAAGAGGGTTTTAATGTTGGCTAAAACTTCGCAACAAGTTTAAAGAAACCCCTCTTCATAGCATCGAAGTTAATACATTTTAACAATGTTTGTACTTACTTGTATTCTCATTATATTTTGCTTGTGTTTCTGTATGTATATTATGTTATAAGTAAAGGTTAAAGGGGGAGAAAAAGGTATTGATCATTGCCTCTTCACAAGACCGCGAAGTCTGTAACGATCGGCAATATGAGCAAGGTCCGACCATTGGTGACCAATGTTACAATATCATACCTTCAGCCTATGTCCCTCCACTGCTGGATATAGGGTCCTTTCCCAAAGTTCTTCTCTACACACGATCGAAGCTCTTCTCACCCAGCCACCACCGGCGAACTTATTCAAGGCGTCGATCTGCCTGGCAGGAAGGCGTCTCATAACTGCTCTTTCCGACCTCCTTTCGAGGACTCGTTTACCTCGACGGCTCTCGGTTCAGCTGCAAATATGACCTATTGCTACTTCAGCATGCTGATTCTTTAAGCTATGTCAGTGCATTTGGTTCTTTCGTGAATCTCTTCGTTTTGCAAAGAAACTCTTAGCATGGCTCCCTCTACAGTTCGCTAAGTGATTTTGAACTTATGGATGAGGCCTAACATTACAGGCATTTTTTGAACATTATGTTTATTACATTATGTTTTGTATAGATATAATGTTGTGATTTTAAATACTATAGGTAAATTGGAATTTAAGGCAAGAAAAATGATAATATAATGAATCACATATTTTCATTAAATTTTGGTTAATCTTACTCGGTTAAATTGCAGTCAGCTCTTGCAAGAATAGGAGAGCTCGTAGATAATAACGTACTCCTTCCAACTTTAATTGACAAGCGACAATCGCGCATTAGCTCCTAATAGTCTGCTCGGTTAAGTAACGCGAACTTTACCATCATGTTCAAAAGTTCTTATTGAAAAACTTGGCCGGAGAAGTGTCTCGTTGTTTCTAGGTCACTGCTTCGCGGCCCACAACTTTCGGGATGACAAACTTCCCCATTGTAATTTAGATCGACGGTTGTTGACTCTCTTCTTTGCCACTTAAAAGTAGTAAATTGTCGTGCTCATTGCGGTTGTTCTGCTTTTGATGTTGTTACTGTTTCACATGCAGATGAGAGCTTCTCGGACCATTAGTCTTGCTTCCTTGTTTGTATTTCTCTAAAACTTTTCCTAAATGATTTTCTGTATTTTCCCAATTGTACTTTGATATTTATATATTTTAACAAGAATGGTTTACCTTATTTATTTTACTCGACGTTTCGGTTGGGTTGAATGTGTGAAAAACGCGAAAATCTTAAATGTTATATTTTGTACAGGTTCTTATAATACTGATATCAGCCTATAACGTCCCACTGCAATGCTCAGGCATGCCCTTGTAATCACTGGGGGGTTTCGGCCGAGTGCGGATTGGTGGACTCACATATGTATTCCAGTTAATTTTATTTCTCGAACATGTATGTTTGCTCACGGGGCGTTCCCTCACCGCCGAGCTAGTAACAATTTAAAAATAATATCTGTATAATATGTGCTCTATATCTGTACTTAGAGTAGTTTATAACCCTTAAATGCATGATTTTTATAATTAATTAAAAAAAAATGGGTAAGTATAAATAAATGTGCACATTACGGGAAAAATAGAAAAAAATAAAGTAGTAGTGAAAAAAAAATCATCATTGTGGATCATCATTTTTGGTAATTTCTTCGTTGAACTAGTTTTTATCTTAGATGACCTCTTCTTCTACCAAATCTTCGATTAGTTCTCTAGCATTATTGTAAAAATCATCTTCATCATCTGCGTTTTCCAAGCCGTCATTTGAGATATTTGCATCTTCCGACGCAGTCAGTAACTCTTCTATTTCCTTTTCTTTCAGATACCGGGACATCCTATTAAATTGAAATTTAGAATAAGGAAGTTTAGAAAATAGCTAGCATATTTAGATTAATAGGAAAGGGGCGAAAAAGGTAAGAATGTTTTTGATTTGTTCTTGATAAACTTTTCTACTTTGGTGAAAGTTATTGTTATTATGTAATTTTGCATTTGTAGTTTTGCAAATAAACAAAAGTCGAAGCCAGTACCTCGAAAACTAGTACTAATCGAAGGTAACAACTAATTGAAAGATAAAAAATAATCATTAAAATACTGAGTACCATTAAGTAAGAAGTAATGATTTTGCACAATGTACATTTACATCACAAATAAAAACGAATGATTTTGATTAATTTTCAATTAGTTTCGTAATTTATGAATATAAACAGATAAACTTAAGAACATTTAAGAAGAACATTAAGAAGAACATTCGTAGAACATTTAAGAACAACTGTATTTATTACTTCTTACTACTCGCAGTTATTTATATGCTTATACAAATGAATTAACTAAATGAAGGAATGTTTGAGGAGTGCGGTTTATGTAGTCACTTTACTGTGATAATTGAAAGATTTAATTTTATAAGAAAGGAAAATCTTTTATCAAGGAAACTTCGATCCTTATTCGTCCATTTAGCGACGAAATCGACGTTGGTGAGATAAATTTCTGAGACAGTTTTAATTGCTTTCTACCTATCTGATAGCCTTCAGTGCCGAAGGACAGTCAATGAATGTGATAAAATGTTATTCTAAGATAATGATTTGTAAAATTAACGTGGTCTCATTAAAGTAACAAAAAACAGGACTTATAAGATCTCTACTATTTTCTAACGAAAAAATGACCCGCTCTAAGGACTTTAGATTTGTTGTCGATCTTTTACTTTCAGTTTTGGCTAATGAAAATGTCATATTATTTGTGTACTTTCGGCTAATTGTTTCCTTTGTACGAAATATAAACAAGTTGCCTATATTTGGTACTAGTTTACAGTCGGGCTAGGTGTAACAGCCTGATTTCTTTCTTGGTACCTATTTGTTCTAAGCCTTAAGGCAAAGCTGTTATGTATTTAACAATTAGTCCACACCGCCACCGCGATGGCGATAAGTGCCTACTAAACGTAAGGTGTAGTGTAGCGCAAGCCCATACATTGTTATTTTTATTGTTTCGCTATTTGCAATGTATTCCGCGACTGTACACAGAAGCGACCGTTTGTACGGAGTATATTAGCAAGCACAGCATAGCTTGCTTAATATTTGCTGGTAAGCTTAAGGTAAGCTGTGCTTAGGGACGTCGTCGACCATAGATTAAAATCTCGTAGAACATCTGTCTTTGTATAATCTATATGTTATGCACACAAGATTACTCTAAGGATGCATAGATTGTAGAGATACCATAACTTCAGTAGTCTGACTACTATGTACACGTGGTATGAGAGACTCTCTACAAGATTTTAGTCTACCATGGACAAGGCCCCTAACACTCGTAATAAAGTAGGTACTTTCTAACATGCAATCCTGTTTGTATTTTAGATTTTGTTTTCAAATCGCCACGCTACGTAAATGTTACGGTTTAATGTGAGCTGATTTTTCCTGCGCAAGTGTTGCCACTTTAAAAGATTCGCGAGATGTAAGCCAGTCGATAATTTGCCTCGTTCGTAGCAACTGGGGCGGCGTAATATTTTATGGCACACAAGTTTTATGCATCGCATAAACGAACAATGTGCGAATAAAACAGCAAAGAGGACGGTAAAGAAAAATATGCTTTTAGAATTGTAAGGCTCCCTGCGTTGGCAACTCACGTGCCTCTCGGGTCATGTTTTATAAAGATTGGTAATTTGTTTTTATGATTTCGCCTGTACTTAGGCACTTGCTGGATTTGCATCGTCACGTGAACGTAGATGTAACTGTATGGCTCCATAACAAAATATTAATTATAAGGACATTCTTCCAAGAAAGTGGGAAGTGAAATATTTGGAAATAAAATAAACCACTCAGAGACTAGACCTTTAACCTTTTATTGTTTTCTTCAGTAGGTATTTTAAACAATTTTGATTTCATTATCAGAAAATATATTTAAATCAGCACTCACAATATTACAGCCAGGTTATTATTGTAAAAAATAAATATTTACACATCAAATGTGAATATAAGTAAATTAATTTGCTGTATAAATTAAATCGTGTCAAGCTCGGTCTGGCATAACTGCGGTGACCCAGTTCTGCCCGCGACATTATAACAAGAGATTGCGGGAAAGAGGACGAGTTGGGGATGGGATATAATGAAGACCTGTCCAGACAAAGTAGTCATTGACGCGCGATCTGGGTTTAGACATTGAAATAATACTAAAAGCACAGGATAGGCTTCATTCACGTCTTACATTTTAAAATGCATTTCCATGTGTCTTCAAATAAATAAAATAAATCACTACCTCGAAATAGTAACACGCCTTTGCGTTTTCTTACAGAGACATAGATATCCTGTCGTGACGATTCATCATATCTTCACTACCCGGGCTATAACACTTGAGCAAATATAGAGAGAGCAATTAAGATAATATCCAGAGAGCTGTGAACAGGATTCTGCAAGGTCGGCAGCGCACCCTGCAAGCCCCCCGGTGTTGCATGCTCACCATACAAGTTACAATATCGTTTCTCAACCTTTTAGCCCCTGACAGGGCCAAAAATAAAATTAATAACCTCACGATCTCCTTACTAATAATTGGGTCCTAATTATGTGTTTACCGTTAAACATTTCATTATTAATCATTAATTCATTATTTATTATAATAATGCGCTAGAGCTTTTTTTCGACCAACTGCGACTCCCTCCCTGTATGTTGTGATGGAATATTATAATATGTATTATTGATAGGAAATATTTTTATCCACAAGGCTACATTTTTATTTGGAACTCGGTACTAAAGAAAAAAAAGGTATAAAACAAGTACATATTAAGAAATATACGATGGTAAGTACATCTTCGTAACCAGCTCTTTTATCTGCTAGATAAGGGTCTCCTCATTCACAGTCTTGTGCATGAAGGATGTTAAAATACCACGCTGGCCAAACGGCTTAGCGAGTCCTCTCTTTGAACTTCAGGGCTTGTGGAAGCAGCTTGTTATCCCCTAGTGACCTCTTATTAGATCCACAGGAAGAGATGGGATAGTACTATCCTAAATACGGCCGACACTACACGGCTAACTACGAGTATATCTTGCACTGTTTATTCGTTGCAACATTTCGTGAGTTCTATATAGACTACATTAGGTTAAACATTCATATAGTCGTCAGGCCACGTAAAAGTTTTATTTTTTTTTGCCGCGCGGCAACGCAATAAGGCGATCAGAGCTGTTGCGTGTGAAACCTCTCTAAATGAAGTATATTAATAGGGTCTTCTAAAATTTAATTCCGCCGGTAAACGAGCGCGACAACCGTACATAGCTTTTAACGTGTTTTTGGGTCGCAGATGTCCCAGCAGATGTTTGTCCTTTATTTAAAATACCTACTAAATTACACGTTGGAAATGTATTAAAATTCCATAGAAACTAAGGGACAGAAAAATGTAACGGAAAGAATATAACATACAGAAATATATCAGAGAACTCTTCACGCCGTTCCTATTCCCCATTTTCACAATCCTTTTTCCAAATTCATTCCTGAATTTGCAAAGGTAGGTAGGCATCCGGGGCATGATAACGTTTTTCATTCTGTGATGTCTATGGGCTACCACTTACCACCAGGTGGGCTGTCTGCTCGTCAACTGCCTTTCTGTATAAAAAATAGATGGGAACATTATCATGAAATTTTTGTATTGTAAATCTATGAGAAATATAAATGAGCAGCAGAAAATATTGAATGGGCAGCAAATGATGGCAGTAAAATTATAGGTGGATTAGGTTCAGGCTCTCCGGTGACAATAAAGGAAGGAGTCCTTTACTTTAGTTAAAAATAGGCTGTTTTGTTAGATATAATTATTTAGTATTTAGTAGTAGCTCATTTAGTATTTCTTTGCTGCTCGTTTAAAGAATAGTACTTACTCCGTTTGTCAAACAATAAAAGGTCAAAAGTCAATTAAAAAATAAATACATATTAAAACTAATAAATATAAATAATTAAATAACGCCACACTCAATGGCCCACACCAGGATTCCCTGTCTCGTGGGTCCAAAGACACAAAGACAATCACAAACACAAATAATTTTTTTAACAAATGTATCGGGAATCGAACCCGGAACCTTTTGCACAGCAAGTAGGGTCACTACCAACTGCGCCAATCGGTTGGCCAACTGTTCGTTTACTATACCCAGGTATTTAAAGAATAAAAAAAGCTTAGCAACTTTTATAAAGCACGTGAATACGTAGGGTAGATACACAACGCAACGATATTGCGAAGTAAGAAAAGTTAATCTAATCTTATTATGGTATCAATAGCAGAAAAGTAATTTCCGCGAGTCAGTTAGGAATGGGCGCTAACAAGATTAGCAGTGCCATGGAACTTCCGAATCTACGCGGATTCACGTACAGAGTATATCCCTTCTTTATTATAATTATAAGTTCACACAAATATCTATATTATACACATATTATTTACTATAGCTAAACTAAATAATGGGTATTTTAATGTGTTAGTTTGTATTTGAAGATATTTTAAATTTTCATTTAAAATTTAATTATACATTTATATTTTTATTTGTTTAATTTAGATCTTATTAATAATTTACTTTAAAAACAATTTACTTTATATACTATAACGCAAATTATTTTGTTTTACATCGACCTAAACATTGATTATTCAAAAATAAAAAAAAGTAATTGACCGGGGGGGCAAGAATGTTCCTTGGGTTTACATTTTGGCGGGAACTCGAGAGGTGAAGTTGGGTTTTTGTTTGATTATTGTAAAAATTGTGTATTGGGTGGTTTAATAATAGTGATAGTTTATTAAACTTAAAAAGTCTTTCTCCGTGCGTGGTGTTTGTGATAATCAAATAAAGTCGTGGGACTGCATTTTTCGTGTGCTTCCATGGAGTCCTCTTCTGTCCTAAGTAAACCTACTATCGCCTTACTGAGCGACTCCTTACTTACTTCGACGGGACTGGACGTATAGATAGAGGACACGTTTTAGACTGAATTGTTTATTACGAAGAAAACTTGACACTGGGAGAATGTGCTAGTTGCATCATTGCCATATATGAAGAAAAAAAATTCTCTTTTTAGTTTATTCATGATTGTCAATTATTTTCGTAATTAGGGAAATTGTCTATTTTTAAAGTTTTTTTTTAAATTTAAAGTTTATATTGAGTATTGTAAATTTCTCCGATTGTTGATATTTTATACGTTAATAAAAGTAACGTTAAAAATTAATAGGCTTATTATGTGAATATTACGTGAAATACAAGGCAAAGAAAGATATTTAATTTTCCATTAGATTTTATACTCTTTATCTTAATGAATAAAAGTTCAATATTTGTGGGTGTAATAATATTATGAATACACACATATATATGTTAATATGTGTATACTTACTGAGCACTATTTTTTAAACAAAAAATAATTATTATACTTATTTATTAATCCTCCACAAAGTTGTTCAGTAGGCAATACGTCAAAGAGCTGGATACTATTTCATCTATTTCTGGTCGTATTACAATCCAATTTGTTCAAAATATAAACAAACATGGTACCTGTAAATTAAATAGTGAGGTGATAATGGTTTACATATACATAATTCGATGCAAGTTTGCCCTAGATTTGAAGCTTTTCATTGGAGAAATTCAATGTTGAGAAATTTCATTGGTTTGGTTTTTAGGCAACGGACTTTATTAATGTCAATAAATTAACGGATCGATGTCAATAAATAATTATAATGACAATTGCAGTTGTGCTAATAACGAGATCAACAATAAAAAAATCCCTCATAAATAAAATATTAATAAAATTAATATTCTTTCAGTTCTTGTCTTTGTGACTTCCGTGCATAAATTCAGGACCAGTTGTTACTTCAAATTTTGAAATCTTAGCTTGAATACTCGAACTTCTAATCTTCCGAACTTGGTTTCGTCTTAAACTGTGTAGGTAACTGTTTCTGTTGTTACACAGTTTTGGATCTACTTATTCTACTTTTAATCGGTTGAGTTACTTTTGAATAAAACACACGATTTTATATGCGTACAATTTATGTACAATGTAGTAGGTACGTGTTTCGGCAGTGAGTGAGTTATACCATAGCCCATTCCCATCCCACCCTACCCTATCCCCCCCCCCCCCCATTTTCCCAACCCTTTTCCGCAATCTATTCCGTAATCTGCAAAGGAGGCAGCGTGTCCGCGGAAGTCTATGAACTACAGTATCCACTTACCATCAGGTGGACTGTATGGTCGTCTGCCGCCCTTTTATTTGTAAAAATTTTATTTAGGATGCTACATTTTATTTATTGTTTATTCATTTAATTCTTATATTAATTTTATTATTCTAGACTGAAGCCTTTACAGCCTAATGAAAGTGGTCTACGTCAATAATAAGTGTAGGTATATAGTGTGTGTCCGTGTGTGTTTGTGGTGTGTGCCTGCGTGTGTGAGAGAGAGAGTACATGGGTATTCGCATATGATGTATTTTTTAGTTTCATTAATTAATTATTGTTAAAATAGTTATTGTTCGATAGATATCTGAAAATCTATCAAAGAACCAAATTTCCTTTATCCATTCTACTTGTATTATGATAAAAGATTTACGTCATACCTACTACATTAATGGCTATTGACCTCTTTGACCTCACGCCCACCAACTTCAATTATTTTTTTGCTTATCTAAGGCAATAATACAACATCGTTAGTAAACAACAAGTACTTAATACCAGTAAACAAAGCAACAGTAAGAATTATTTTGATTTTTCTACTCACGTATTATACTAATTCTTTTTACCTATTTCAAACTATGCTACGTAAAATATTTTTCATACGATGAAAGCACTATGGTAATGCTAAAAATGGTAATTTCGTGTTTAAAACTGCGACTGCTACTGAATACGTAATTGGTCCTATACATTTTACCTTGAGAACTTGTTGAAAAACTGCTATACAAAGTGAGCAAAATAATGCCTAGCGTTTAATTCTATAGAAAACTCTTTGTAGTAATGTAATGTTTGTTAATTCTTTGTTCCTAAAGTTGAATGTTAATAATTGACAAGCTCAAAATATATCTTTAAGTTTATACTTACAACTTATCAAAAAAATAATGAAAACATGAAATTTAATGTTTTTCTAAAGGGAGTCATTTCTGAAATAATATTTTTTAAATAACGCCACACAAAACGCTCGGTGTGCTTACTTAGTCCCGGATTATCCACATAGGCAAAAGCAACTGCCTATGGGCCCGGCGCGCGGCGCCGCCTAGGGACCCCGCGGCCCGTCAGAAAAATATGTCAAAGTAGTTTTAATTTGATATATGGTAAGAATTCAAATAAAAAAAAACGAGGAAAGTTAATGTTTTGAAAACATGATTGAATATTTAAATAGTTTTCAATGCGGTTTCTGACTGATGGATTATTGATGATGATTTACAGTTAATCAAGAATATCATGTTTATCGTAACAATTTTAATTATGCAATGATATCCTAAAAATAAAATATAACTTTAAATACATATCTTACAAAAATATGATTATTTAAATTGAATTCATAAAAGTAAATCGGTCATTGTTCAGAACAAATATCTCCACCCTTCACTATGATTGGTCGGATCCATTGTTTGTTGTTGTGGTAGTTTGTTTGTTATGGGGTCCAAATAGTCTTAAAGTATTCCATGTTTGTACACTGGATCGCAAAAATTCCGGGTCGCTAATAAAAACCGTGATATCTCCATAAATTATATACCTAGATCGCTCGAATAAATAATATGTAGTAAGGAGGTTACTAATGCTTGTTCTAAATCTCTAAAGAGGTTTCATTTGTACAAATTACAGATTTAAAAAAAATTATTCTGCATTTTGAAAAATTTCAAAATTTAAAATTAGGAAAAGAATTTTTTTTCTGCTTTTGTTTCAAACGGAGCTGTCATTATAAATGGTTCCTTGGATTGATCAGAGTATTCAATGCAATATCATATCGTTATCACCTGTACACGGATTATTACCATGGTACAAGAAGGAAGAAGTCAGCGTAGCACTGCTAGAACAGTAGGAGTATCTTTATCAACGGTCCAAAGAGTACTCCAGCGATTTCAAGAGACCGGCATGAACATCAGGAGACCAGGAAATGGCAGGCCAAGGTGCACAACTACACGAGAAGACCGATTTATCGTGAGCACTATGTTAAGAAATCGACATCTCACGGCTGTTCAGGTCCGAAACAGTCTTCAAGAAATTCACCACAACAATGTGAGCTCTAATACGATTCTGCGACGTCTTCGTGAAGCTGATATAAAGCCTTATAGACCAGCAAACGGCCCCAAACTGCTCAGAGAACATCGAGTTGCCAGGTTACGGTTTGCTCGAGAACACATCCGATGGACAGATGAAGATTGGTCCAAGGTTATGTTTTCCGATGAGTCCAGATTTTGTTTATTTACGCACGACGGGAGACGAAGAGTATTTAGACGGCCAGGAGAACGGTATCATCAAGCGTGTTTTGAAGAAAAGGTGCCATTCGGTGGAGGATCAATAATGGTTTGGGCTGGGATATCTTCAGAGGATCGCACGGAGTTAGTGATCATAGAAAACGGTTCTCTGACTGCTGTCAGATACGTAGGAGAGATTTTAAATGAGCATGCTGGTCCATTCTTAGTGAATATGGGTGCAATTTCCATTCTTATGCACGATAATGCGCGACCACATACTGCTCATTTGGTCAATATGTATATTCAAGACGTCGGTATTACCTGCATGGAGTGGCCAGCTCGCAGCCCAGACTTAAATCCCATAGAACATGCATGGGACGAGCTCGGGAGATGCGTGAGACAACGCTCTCCTGCTCCGGTTACCTTACACGAGTTAAAGAATGCGCTAGTGGAAGAATGGGCAAACATAGACCAAAATCGTATTAAAAATTTGGTTTACAGCATGCCACATCGTCTTATTGAAGTGATACGGGCTCGTGGAGGAAATACAAAATATTAAATTGACAAAAAAACTTTTATTTTTTAAGATTTACTGCGAAGTGTATTTTTGTTGTCATAAGTTAGAAGCGAAATTTTCTTATTTTTTAGTATTTAATTAAAGTTATATAGTGTACAGAACGTGTTACACATTTTTTTATATATATTAATCAGTCATCTACAATATACTATAGTTTCGCAAATTAGTCTTATTTATTTAAGAAACTATCACGCCATTTATTAGCGACCCGGAATTTTTGCGATCCAGTTTATTTGAGATTTTTATGCTATTTGTTATATTGAAATCTCAGAAGTAGATCAGATACTTTACAATCAATGGCATATGTGTCTTATGAATTTCTTTAATCGAAGTTTATATTTCGTATGAACTTCGATGAAAATCCGTAATAAATGTTTTTCTTATTAAGATAAGTGTTAACAATTTTAGTGGTTTCGGACAAAATAAGTGATTCCAATCAATTTATTGGTTGGAATCACTTATTTTACTTATTTTGACTTATCGGGATATGTCAGTTTTAATTGATGACTAGAATAGTGTCCGGCAAAAAATATTGTTTTACAAACTTAGTTCTTCATTTTTATGTTGGAAGAATAAAAAGAAACCACATAGTGGTAAGTAAGTGGCTTACCATCGCTTGTGCCTGGTTATGCCAATTGTTATGAATGTGCTGTCGACCTTAGCATTGGGGGTGATTTATCGTCATTGCTATTCTGTCTAATCTTTAATCACCTTTCAAACTTAATTCCTTATGTACCGATATTAATGTTTAGTATATAATAAAATTACACTAATAAATAGAGAACAATAATTATTTAACAGTTTGATTAATTATTTTCTACTTTTTTCTTGACAGCATCCATTTTCTTATATTTGTAAGAACTTATTCATAATTTAGGTAACTATCTAAAATATTTTCTCTCGATACTAACGCATATTATTTTCCAAATAACATACTAGTTTCATCAAAGTAGGAAATACATGTTTATCAAAGAAATTAAGAAACAATTCAATATAAGTTTCTACTTAACACCTGTACACGGACTAGCGTTTTTTGATACCTCAACTGCCTTGTCTTGTTATACGTCAAATGACACCTCCGTAATACAAACTTGCCAGTCAGAATATGGCGTGACGCGGGTGAACTGCAATGGGTCACGTGACCGTTTGTTGACTTGTTAACAGTGCGTTAACAAATTGGAACGAAATTAATAAACAAACAAAAATTAACAAAAATACGAAATTGCAAGGCAGTTCAATTTACGGCGTAAATTGACTGGGAATAAGAGCTCACATGTCTGGGCCGGTGTACCGAAATAATAGCTAGTCTGAAAACTTCGCAGGATTTTTGAGCTTTTGACTTGAGCGTGCTATATTTCTGGCAACACTGATCACTGGCGGAAAAGTGATATACCGTATGACAGCTGAATTTCATCTAATGGCGGCAAATTGAAAATACAAGTTAAAAGTTTTATCTTTTCATATTTTTTAACAATTTTAAAATGGAAGTTAAGGAGAAAATTAGATATGTTTTACTTTTTTTTTCGATAAGGGTATGAATGCTTAGTACTCGAAAAGAGATTTGTGTTGTTTACGGAGAAGATGCTTTATCTAAAATTACAGTAAAAATGTTTCAGTCGATTCAGGTCTGGTAATTTTCATGTGGATGATGTTCCCCGCTGTGGTCGTCTTAGTAAAGTAAATGTTGATGTTATCATTGAAAATATTGAAGCAGACCGACACATAAGCAGTCATCAAATTGCGTAAGAACTTATTATAGCATTCACCACTCAACAGTTTTGGATCACCTGCATAAACTGAATTTTGTTTAAAAGCTAGATGTTTGGGTCCGCATAATTTAAATGACAGACTCTTGGTGAATAGAATGTCTATGTGACATGTTACTAAAATGAAATGTAATCGATTCATTTCTGAAAAGATTGGTAACAGGCGATGAGAAGTGGATCACCTACGATAACAATGTTCGAAAACGATCTTGGCCTAAGTGAGTTGAGCTATCAGTGATCACAAATTTTAATGGTCCCAAAGCTAGGCCTCACTCCTAACAAAGTCATGTTATGTGTATGGTAGAACTGGAAAGGCATTGTGTATTACGAGCTTTTGCTACATGGCTAAACGATTAAGTCTTATGTCTATTACAATTAAGTATGTCTACGATCAACAATTAGTAAAATTTAAACAAACATGTAAAGAAAAATGCCCATAATTTTAATGAATAGAGAAGGTGTAATTTTAGGTGCAATTGTGTAGTGTAGGTGTAGAAAAGGTGGTAAGGAGAAGTCTGTAGATGAATAAAGGTACATGGTGCAATAAAGAAATAATGTACCTATACACATATACATACATATCTATATAAATACATACATACATACATACACATATGTGTATACATATCTAAATATATAATAGTAAACATACTCTATATAAATACATACATACATACACACATAGGTAGCATACGCTACCTAACACACATATGTAAGACCTAGCTAACATATGTAAAGTGATTGATAAAATTACTTCTACATAAAAATGGATATTCCAATAGAGTCCCATGCCGAGAATGCAGGAGGGAAGCGTCGCTTGTACGACTTAACTGTATCACTGAGTCAATAGTGGGTAGTTTCCGTCGCTCGTTTCTACTCCGTTCTCCACCGAGGAGATATCGTTCATTTCCTCACGCCTCGTCTGTAATCGCCGTCATCTACTGCTTTACCCACAATATAATAACGAGCAGTAGGGCATGTGGTCACCAAATATAGAATGATGTCCACGCACACAAAAGAGTTTTTATTGAATCATTTATGGAAAACCTCTTTCGTAAACACTACATATCACAGTATAGGTTGGCATGTTATAGCTACTAAAATAATTATTTATCTGTGTTCACTAGTGATCACTACTAGTGTCGGTCGGCTTTAGAATACCACTACCCCATTTCTACCCGTAGGTGTCATAAAAGATGACTAAGGGATAACAAAGTGGATAGACACCACAGGCGCTGAGGAACTACGCTACCTCAAAAATAGTGGACTCGCCAACCCGCTTGGCTAGCGTGGCGTTTTACGTCCATGGTACAAGACAATGTCAACTATTAGTTATTCTATAACAATGTGCATGACGAGGCCAATGTCCAGCAGTGGATTTTAAAAAGGTTATGGTTAGTTTCAAAGAATCTCTTGTTTGGGATAAGGTAGAGAATAATCTTATCGCTTAGACTCCCCACTGTTTCTACGTTGCAACTGTGTTCCCGCGTTCGTATGCCGAAAAACGTTTTTTACCCCTCGTAGTAACTTTTTCTCTAAATCTTGTTTTGTCAGGAAATAGACTTTGTCGTCGGAACGTTGCGAGAAGTTGATCGCACGATAAAATCTGCCAGTGAGGGTAGAATGTGATTTTTATGTCGGCCCAACAGGATATGTTAAAATTGTATGTGATTTTGGGTTAATTCGTTGTATTATTATTATATTTCGAGAACTTTTGAAAACAATTTTAAGTACTCAGTCAAAGTATTTTTTTTATGTATAATATAATGTTTTATCGCGTATTTGGTTCAGAGAAGTATGTAAGTATACTAGTAAGTATGTAAATATACTGTGTATAATCATTTTCGTAAGCGCATTCGCTTGTGGGGAAGGATTCTACTTTTGTTGCTGCTCAATATTCTTTTATTATAAGTTCATTTAATATATCAAACAAAATAGATCATTATTTATCGTTGTGGAATAAATAAAATTATTATAAACGGAATATTCGCCGGTGGTGGTTGGATGAGAAGAGCCGAAAATCGTGCGTGGTGGCCAGCCTAGGAAATGTCCTATGTCCAGCAGTGAAGAGATATAGGCTGGTGGTATGGTATGGAATAAACGGAAAATTAAATATTGAAAAAAACCCGTAACAAGCAAGTATAATTTGGTATTATACTATATTCGTTGAACCCTATCGTAGATAAAATGATACAATTTTCGCGCGAAACTGTCAGTTACCTGTTATTATCTATAATTACTGTCAGCTGTCACTATCACGAAATAATACGGAATATATATATATGTACTTATTTTCTCCCTCGAATTTCTGTATCCGTATTTATGAGTGCCTAAAATTTGACGTATTTCTGACCGTTTATTATTTAGGTCAATGGCCAACAAGCTTCTAAAAGGGCCCTTTATGGGCTGAGAAATAAGGGTTCCAATGGAATGGTTAAGCTGAACTTTAATATATTGCTGTTAATGTATTTCTTGTTAGAAATAGGTTATGTGTTATTACAAGATAGTAGGTCAATTGTTTTAACATATTATGTGGTTAAAATCGATGCTGTAGTTGTAACTTTAGTGCGGGGAAACTGTTTACCATTAGTTGGCTAGTTTACAATACTAGTTTTGTACAAATTTGTACAAGGATATTTAACTGTTAAGATATATATATTTATTTTATATATACTAGTGGGCGGACGAGCAAGCGGTCCCACGTGATAGTAAGTGTTACCGCCGCCCATGGACACCTGCAACACCAGGGGATATGCGGGCGCGTCGCCGACATTGCAAAATCCTATTCACAGGTCTCTTGAAAAACCCCATAATGGAAAGACCTCTTGAGGCAGTTCGTTCCACAGCCTACGGGTTAAGTAAGTCCTACTTTATATCCTATAAAGTATATATCCTACTTTAGTTGAGTACTTATATAGTAGGTACTATATAGTGACTATGTTCTGTTCCAATCTAATTTGTCCTGAGGTAACTGACCGGGCCTAAAATTAAAAAATGAGGTGATAAGTGATTATACCATACCATACCATCAGCCTATGTCGTTCCACTGCTGGATATAGGCCTCTCCTAAGTCGCCATATCTGATTACATATCCATATTTGATTCATCGAGACTGCCAGTTTGCCTTAGATTTAAAGCCAAATGTTGACATATTTCATTGATTTGGTTTTGTTTTCGACAAATTGAATCGGAACAGACTATATATTTATATATATAATTACTATATTTGTCTCAGCGGACGTCGCATAGTAGGTAAATCAGCTCTGTAGCCTGTGCCAGCGCTACACGAGCACCAGGATTCGTTAGCGATGCATTTGTCGATAATGTGTGCGTACACACAAGTACCAACATAAACGGTAATTCTAAGGTTTTTATGAAGTCTCCTCTCTGTCTCCCTCCATACACTGTTTCGTAATAGGAGACACTTTTAATGACCTCCCTAAGTGCCTTATAACTTTGGAATGTTTTGGTTTACACAACCAGTTACAAGGGAAGCAACTTTTCTAATTCCTCGGGCATTTCGTGATGCCAGTTTGCTGTTGGAGCAAAACGTAAACAGTTTTTTTTGTACTGATGTGGATAATGTGATCTAATTAGAATTGGCTAAGATACTACCTCTTTTGTACAGAGGTACTATAATGTGTAGTCGAATATATTAAAGTAGGCCAGAGAATACTTTTCAAAAGGAGGCAGGATAAAGAAATCGATAGATGTATTGATAATGTCTGGAAGAGCTCTGGTCCGTAAAGGAGTTTATGAACGGAGATCTTCCACTAAAATTGAAGCGCAAATTCATTGATATGTGAATCTTGCTTAAACAGGCGTCATTGTGGTAAAAAATTGATCTATGGTCTATGGTCATTGAGAAGGGTCATTATGATCCTGTTTTTACTTTTAAGTTTTTAAATATATACTGGTATTATTTTAGAAAGTTATTAGTTTAATTAAAGGGAATGTTCATTTAGAAAAGTTTTTTAATTAAATTTAGTCTAAGAAAGATATTTATATATTTATTTCTTAAGGTTACGTTCTATATTTTAATAAAATCAACAAATAATAACTTTTTAATTACTTATCAACTTTTTTTTCACTACTGTTACACTTTTTTTTATTGAACCATCAATGATGGCATAATCAGCCTTATAAATTAATCATCTCTTATCACTAAAACGTAACAACCTTTTCTTTACAATTTTTTTTAAATGCTTCGCACATATGAGTTGTCTATGATGTTTGGTGTATGGACAAACTTGGCATTTCGACCCCTGGAACTTTTGCAGGAGGTTCCTTTGAATGTTCTCCAACAAATTCTGTTAATATTTTACGCATTTCTCTAAGTAATTGAGGTACTTCTTTACTGGCACGCAAGTGTTCATTTACGAATGCAAGACCTATTTTTTAAATACAATATCGTCTTCAATTCGAAGAGATTTAATTCAGCCAATATTCAGCTAGGGTGGGTTATTCCAGGTGACTGTGTTTTTCTAAACCGGTACGAATTTGTCGGGGAGAATTTTTGTATCAATTAGACTCCATTCTTACCAAGATAATAAGAACCTCGTACCTTACTGTCTAAGGTCTTGTCGACTTCTTGTGAAGAAAGTAACTCCTGAATAGTCTTACTTGAAGTGTTTGTAATGGTAGATTGTCTTGGCTGTTACTCGTATCTAGCTTAGGACCATTACCTGGACTAAGCACACTGACATAATCTTCGTCTTCACCACCACCTGTTCTTACATCTTCTCGTCATCCAATATAGTTATAAGTAAAAAGCATATACGTTCAGCCCTATGCTTTTCGGCGGCCATGTTTACAAAAAACAAAACTTAAAGAAAAACCAAATATTCAATAAAATTGCCCAATCAAAAGATGGTATGAAAATGTTACACCGACTGTGAGGTAGGTTTTTATTTACCTTAATGAAATTTGGGCATATTTATCTCCCTGCGCTAGCAGACTGAACGACGATGTTCAAAGGGTAGGAAGGGGTATTAGCTTCAGCTATAGAGAACTTTGGTAAGGTGCGATAGCTAATTAAAAACTACACTTGACACAAAAAGTGCAGGGTCATTAGGACCCCGCGTCGTTGACGCCGGGTTTAGTTTATAGTCCAAAGTCTAAGCAAAAGCAAAGCCTAAACACAGAAATCTAAGATCATGGTTTGCCAGTTGGAGATGGAGCATAGTGGGAGTTAAACAGATCGCAGTAACTTTTTTCGTAACTTTAACTTTTATCGCAATAACAGCGCATCCGGCGGCGTGCCAAAGTTTGTCATTCTGGACTGATGTTGGCTATAGGCGACAATATCCACTTACTTACAGATGGACTGCCCTTTTATTCTATATGAAAAAAATTACCATTCTAGTAATAAAAATACACATTTAAAATGATAACGATTATTTATTTATGCTCCACAAAATCATTATTCCGCTTTTCCCGTACTCTTTTCCATTTGTTGCCGATCGTCAAGCACGTCTCAAAGACATGAACGCACTTCAGACAACCGGAGGACTCTCCTGTATAAATGAAACAAAACACGGCACCGATTTTACTTTGCCGAGTGTTTTCGGCGAATTTTTAAACGACTTTTGTATTGTAATGCCTTTTGTTTGCATTTCCCTTGGTCGGGTCAACATTCTTTACTTCTAAGTACTGACATTAAAGGAAAATAATTCCTATTCCTATTTTATTATTTTTTATAAATAAAAATTTACATATACCCTCGTAAAAGCTGCCAACAATAATATGTAGTTTTAATAAATATACACAAAGTTAAAACAGCATAATTATTTTAAACATTTTAGAGCATTTTTGAACTCCATTTGTTATTTTAAAAATAGTTTAGTTTTTTTAAGTTTACTCTGTTAGTTCACGTCAAATGATTTTACAACGATACAACTTGATCTATGTTGCGTTTTAATCGATTCGCCTCTAGATTTGCTTTGGATTTCATATTCGGTCATTTGTAACTCTAGTGAAAAGTTGATGATCTTGAAAACGTTTGGTTTTCACTTTAACAACTAAACACCAGTAATTATTGTAATTAGGGACTGTAATATATTACTGGTCGCGGTCAGTATGTTATTTATGGAATTAACTGAGCAACTTAATACTTAATAATTACAACATTTTGAAATGTTATTAATATGTGTTTAAATTATCTCTTTCGCGCCTCTGTTGAATTTAATTCGAAAGTCATTTATTGGCTTTATAAATCTTTCTAGTAATGTCTAATATACAAATTAGAGCATAATATTACAAATAAACAAATATACGTCTTAATTATTATAAATATACAACCATATTCAGTATGTCAAACTCGTGCAGTCATCCTTTTAGGTTTGCCACGATGCCTTTAGGTATTGTGTGGGATTCACTCGGTGGTTGTTATTGTCTGTAGATCTTTCAGCATCCGACAAACATGATTATTGTAGAGACTGACCGCTGAGAACTCAAAACCGAGAGAAGTGGAGGAAATAGGGAGAGGTCTTTGCTCAAGTGGGACAGTACAAGCTAATAATAAGGTTAATAAATTATTACATATCAATTGGCGGCAATACTTTGTTGAATGGCTAAATTAATAATACAACAACTGTGTTGTGCGAGGTAGTTGCACGCTCTGGGGTAGCTGCTGCGGTCTTAACCAATCAAGCGCTTGACCTTTGACCTTTTATTGTTATCTATTTGGTTTTCTGCCCGCATACCGAACACGCCGAAATGACCGTAAGTACTCTTGTTTTCGTTGTTTCATTGTTGCTGTGAATATATTCAGGCAGAGTTCAGGCAATGAATGTTTGACGCATGCGCTACGAAAAAATGTACTTGAAAAGATGTTTATCACTTTCTGTACATTATAAATCTTCTTTATTGTAAATTGATGAATATGAGATGTAAATCATAATCCAATTGATAACCGAAAAATATTGGGCACGAATGAAAAAGTTATTGGATGAAAAATTACATATTTCAAACTTTTTAGGAGTTAAAACGATTTATTTGCTTTCATATTTTCTCTGACGTGTGTTATTTTGGGGCAATTTGAAAACATAAGGGGATAAAATATGAATTAATTGAATGTGTACGAGTGTATAAAATAACAGTTCAAATAAAAATATTTTTTGTAATATTTTGATATAAAATGTAAACACAAATAATACTAAATTGGAGTAATGAAAAAAGGAAGGAAAACATTTAACAAGGAAAGCAAGTGCAGTGACTTGCACTTTACATTATTGCCTTTAGCTTTGTCTAGACAGTAATTGATGAGCAAAATTATTAATGTACGAGAAACGAACCTAGGAAACATTGCCTCAGCGTTTCTTACTTCGCCTACATTTAAGGCTTCTAGCTTTTTCTTCATGTTTTCATTGTCATCGTATTTTTTCCACATCTTTATTTTTAATGAAACTATTTATATTCATTATCAAAGAAAGAGGGTCGTTTCGGCAAACTTGAAAGGTCAACAGCCTCTAGGAAAATTTTGTGCTTTATTTTTAAAATTATTCTATTGCCTCTTTCAATATATACAATTAATATGTCGTTGCCAAAGGTTCGAAAAGTTCTACAACTTTCATCTACTCGACCGGTGTTGAATTAGTGTTTAGAACGTTTAGCACAAAGAGTGCAGAGGCAATTCCTGTTTAGTCCGACTCTATATGGTTTTGGTCCTTTATAATTAAATTTAGGGTCAGTGAGGATAAATGGGAACAGGGACAATTGAGAACATGCTTTAATATAATCAAATGTAATTTTCCCGTCTACAACGCCTTATAACGGAATCATGAGTTTAATAAGGTTTAGATATTTCTCAGGAGACAAAGTGCCTATCCGTAGATAAGACTCCGGGCTAATTGCAATTAATTAAGAGGGGAAGCTATTGTATCTCCGAAGTGTGGGACGTAATAGGAATAATACGTAGCGATTGTTGTTACTTCCCGTTTAAATTACTATAGCACAATTAGGGCCAGAAATATAGTAAACAATAGATGAAGTTGCGAGCTGGTTTCAAGGGGTTTGTCTGTTTCCGCTTATTTCAGTCAGGGCACGTGATCAGTGTTATTAATATCCTGTAGCACGTGTAATTCATTTTTAATAGACCATGTAGACGTGACTGAGAGACAGATACAGTTCGTTTACTATTTATTTTCTTAAACAGTTTTAGTTCTATTTTCATAATTTTTATTTACCATAACTTTATTTATTTATTGAAATAGACCCATCAGTGGTACATCCACAATCCACATATACGACACAATTAACAACAAATTGTACAGGTCTATTCCTTGTAAATAAAACTATTATTGGTGCACACAGCATTCACAATATTTAAACCTTGTAGGTTTTAATATTGTGCAAAAAAAATAACTACAGCGAAGATAATTACAATAGTGCAGTCACTGCACGCTTGAAGACTGGCAATGAGTCACCAAAGATGTCAATGTAATTGTCCTTACAAGCAACAACACCATTATAAGTGGTTCACATGCGACGTCAGGTCAACTGACCTTATTGTTCGGAGTTATTTCTTATTGATTGCACGATGCACCGCCCCTCGTATTTCTGTTTAACTAAAGGTTGACTGGCAGAGAATACCACTAGGCATTAAGTCCGCCTTTTGTACAATGTTTCTTTGAGCATTAAAGTTTAATATAATAGATAAATAGATGGCGTCTTAAATAATGACGTCAATTTTCTACCAGGAGCGCAGTGATTATTTTTTTTCGAGGAATTCATCGGAAGTCAATTTCCCCATCAAGTATTTTAACAGATTAAGAGCAGATTGACTGTTCCATTATGGTCAATATCTTTTCCTTTACTATTCATTATCTTTTCTAGTTCCATAGTACTTCGTTCGGAGAGACGTTGCATCTCTCTATGTGTTCTCCTCAAAGTGTTCAATATAATTCCCACCTCGGGTGTTTACAACCGCACCTCCCGTCACAGAAGTGTGCTCCATCCGCATTTCCTCGATACGGAGGTGTCGCGTACTGTTCGGTCCAAAAAATATTTTATATCGCGAACCCGTAGGCTGTGGAACGAACTGCCGTCCGCCCTCTAGTCTATAAAAAAAAACTTTAATTCTTAGGTATATATGTGTATGTATGTATGTGTGTAGATACATTATTTCTTTATTGCACCATCTACCTTTATTCGTCTACAGATTTCTTACCACTCAAAGGTTGCCTGGAAGAAATCGCTTTAACGATAAGGCACCCGATTGTACTTATCCCTAATTACGGGTTAGTATTATATAAGGTGGTCAGAAACGCTTGTATTTTTTACTCCCCTTCTGTATGTTTTGGTGTGCAATAAAGTAGGTATATTTATCTATGTATTTTATTCAGCGTGATAAGGTCGCACAAAGATCTACGGCATACTTTATTGATAATGAAATCTGATTGGCTGCCAAATTGCACACAAGATGGCCGCGGTGTTAAATTGTATATATCAGTGTGTGGCAGCGACCGCTCCCGGCGACCCACAGACCCTCGGCTACCACCGAAACACGTTTGATTACTCTCATATTTCATGCGCCCATTTTTGCCGCGGCAAACTTGTGACAGCGTTTCCATTCCAGTAAATTGTGACGCTTCACTTTTTACTGCCACATCTGGTGTAAAACACGAAATTCATTTCTGCGCTCCGTTTTGCGTATCCGCGCTCTCTGTTTGTTTTTTGATGGGTTCGCGTTCTTTTGATTCCAAAACTGCTGATAGCTAAGTGATTTAAATAGCTTAGCTACGTAAATGAGAGGGCGTTGGTTAGTTCTTGTGTACATGATTTCCCTTCCAAAAGTTTTTATCTATTGGATACCATAACTTTTTAAAAGTAACGTTCCGCAGCCGATTTCTTATTTGGCCCCAACATCATGTAACTTGATATACTGGTATAACTCACGGAGACTTTCTAAAATCAGTCGAGATTAGCTACCATTAAAAAATTCATATTTACCATCAACATAGGGAGATGTCATTTGATCCGGCGAATCAGATTTGATGCGTTTGTGAAGCAAGGAAGTAGACAAGGTGCACATTATGTACTTAGGTACATATATATATATATTTTAAAATTGACATTTCATTATTGTTCGAATAATTAAATGACAATTTTAAAATAAATCAGAGTTGAGGTTGAATGGCATGATGATCGTTGTCCTGTAACATTACTCTGCCTAATTTATTCTGGTAAGTGAACATTTTTTGAAGCGTACATTCTCACTGTTCATGGCTGTATATTTTCACTACGTAATTAAAATGAATGTGCTGAGACATTGTACATTGTCATAATTTCTCACAAACACTGTACACAATGTGCAGTCATCTGCAATGGTGGATAATTAAACAACGTGCTATGTACTCCAAAATTAATAAGTCATAATTATTAAAATGGTCGTCCGCCCGGGCTTTGTTGGCAAAGAGCCCGCTTAGAATCGGAGTCGCGCAATCTTAAAGTAATTGTTGGACTCCGGCCTCTGAAAGCCTTTCACTGTTAATTAATTTATAATTTGCTCGCCAACTCTCAACTTCCTTCCTAACGCTTTATTTCGCGATGTTTTAAAATTCTCAAATGGACTATGCAATTACTGTTCGTTAATGTTCGAAAGATCCATTCGTAGTCTCTATCGTTATGGCCGCAAGCGCGGCCATTATTCATTCACACACTATAGTTATTTTATTGAGTGAATATTAAGTAGTGTAAAGTTCCATTATCTATTCAATCCGATAATATTAAATCTTAAACAACTGTTTGGGTACATCCTAGTAAAATAATATAATTACAATTGGGGGGGGGGGGGGGGGGGGGCGTGTAAATAGTGCGGGATCTTCCTCCCATTGCAGTCGTGGGATGTTTTGAGCGCTACTGTATGTAGTTAAATCACTACAGTTAAATATATTTCGACTCGCTTACCTGTTTGAAGACACAACATATGTCCGGTCCATATGTGGAATGGAGCGTGGATGCTTAGCTGCGATGGAAAGTCGCCTAGAGTTATTTGTTTAATTTTTATAATTATGCTGCGGCTGACAGGAAGAGAATATTTTTATTTTATTATTTAAAACGTAACGTAACATTAAAACGTAACCATGGATTCTAAAACCAGAACCACGTCCATTATCATAGAGTGCCACCTTCAAAATGGAGTTTGGCGGTCAGCTGGTAAAGTTGTCGTCTGTCCTTTATCGCGTATAAAATTGAATCGAAACTAGGATATTTATAGATAAAAAAACGGGAAATAAATTTGAAAAATATAAATTTATTTCCCAAATTCAATTTAATAAAATGTACCGGGGTTCGTGGGTTAGGGCATCTCATCGGCTTGAATCCGCTAGGGTACTCCCCTTATTAAGACGGCAGTGGCACGAAGAACCAGTCGTCCGTCGCCGTTCCAGGAGACGTGATGTGAGCGCGAAACCCCGGAGCAGCAACGCCGCTGGACTCCGTCACCGTCTAAATATAATAGGAAAACCGAATCTGGTATGGGATCGTGAATCCTCATCTTGAAATAAAGCTCCGGTCGTGGAAACCCGAAACTGGAAACTTGACGTACTTGAAAATCCCAATCTGGAACTCCAAACATAGGGCCCTGGAACACGTCGTATGTTCCTTATAAGGACGGCGTCCAGTAAAATGCGGTCTCGAGCACGCCAACCGCAGACAAAGAAAGGAAAGGTGTGGCGACACTAGAGACCAAAAAAGAGGAAACATGGCAGAAAAAAATATATATGTATTAAGAATAATATTTGACACACTATATAAAAAATAATTATTTAAAATTTAGTACTTTCAAAAAGAAATAAAACATTATTTTATTATTACTTTTAAAATAACAACATTATGTACGTAGTTAGAAAGCAAGAACAAAGGAAGAAACAATAATTATGCACTGACGGTAGTTAACAGCTGATGGAGTAACCGTTAACCGGTATTTAAAGGCACATTTAAGACTACAAATAAATATCGGTGATTAGTGATTACTTACAGTTACCGCCGTGAAAATTTGTTCACACTTATCTAAATTTAGGGGTTTATTTTAATATGTAAAACTATATTTCGAAAACTAAGAAATACAAAACTATGACGGTCGTAATGCCGCGGGCCCACACAGGCCGGCCGCGCGTTATGTACAAACATACATATTGTATATGTATGTTACAATGTAACACCTTCGCCGCAATCTTTAAGTCGTGATGCTTCAAACCGGACCATTCCTCAATCCTACCTTCTAGCATTAACTTTGGGATGCTAGTCACATAAAACTACGTTTAATTTAACGACTTGTTATCTCGTCTACTAATATGCCTATGTTTCTTATACGAGTAGGTTCTAAAGTCACGGGCAAAACACCGCGTCCCGTCCCGTTGGGACGTGGGCGGAAGAATGACATTTGTAATGGACAGACTGATTGATCCGAACATCTAGCCCTATATGTAAATAAAACCCGGAGATATTGAGACTTCCTCCTCCACAACTATATTAGTGTAAATAGGGTATCTGACGGATTCGAAAGCGATGTATTCTATTTGGAAGAGCTACGTCAATGTTATTTATAAGTTCAAAGTTGTGGTTATAATAGCAATTAAGTTTTTAGTAACAGTAAACTTACCCCAATGCAAGTCGCGTGAAATTACTAGTACGCTGCATTACATTTTATTTACTTAAATTCGTGTTGCTGAAATATCCTGAACATTGCTAGTGGTAACAGCTAAGACTTGCTTTGGTGCACAGTGCGTTGAGCACAATGCTATCAATTAAATCTTATGTTTAGCGTAATAATTAGTCCGATATGCATGGTTGCTGATATGATAGCTTCAATTGTTATTCAATATGATGTCGGATTACAAAGGAAGTTTAATTAGCGGCACTGAACATGCAATCGAATACAATAATCATAAATCGATAAATCTATTTATTTATGTAATGAGAATGGAGATAATTTTATTAATGCACATATGGTAGAGCTTTGAAGAGCTGGTGTATCCAACCTAAATTGGGAAAGTCTATTATATGCTAACAAATCACGTTCGTATAATTCTCGTTGGGAGTTTGTCTGACTCTGTTCAGACGCGCGTTTCTCAAGAAAACTTTAGTGCGTTATTTGTAAGCGCTGTACGTGTACTTGTAGTAGGGAGATAATAATATGTAGGTATGGTTCTATGAAATGTATAGAAAAGCGTCTGCAATCCGTCGTGTGCTCTTAGCAAAGCGTTTGCAAATTACCACTGCAAGGTGATAGCCTAAGGGTATCTATTTACGATTTACATTGGTGAAGTGGTGAGTTTAAACCCCGGTTCCTGCCACTGAGGTTCTATTTATGGACGGATTTTTAAATTATCACTAGCGCGCCAGTGAAGAAAAATATCATGGAGATTTCATTAAAAAAATGCGGCGTATGTAACTTTCACCAATTCGCACGGTGTCCACGCTAAGCAAATGACCCGAAATCCACACATCACTACAAAGGAGGCCTTTGCCCTGCAGTGATACGTTATAAGCTGATAACGTGTGTATCTCAAGCTGGTTGTAAGATACCTGTATAAATAAATTCGTTTGCTAGTTTCCCAGTTCCACAGTATGACGGAACTGTCATTAGCAACGAAGTGCCATGTCAGTGATGTAATTCGGGTCGGACAACACTTAAGCTAATGGGCGAGGTCGCATACCCAATGAAGTTTACGCCTGCTCCCTGCACTGAACGACTACACCCGTAATGAGGCCGATGCCATTAATTAAGTTTTAATGGGTGAATTTTCAATACGCTATATTTGCGGTTTACTTGCATAAGTTTAGGTTAGAACGCAATGGTAAACCGTTGAAAACTGAAAAAAAGTCCGCAGTACGCTTTGCTACTCTTGAATCTGAAAGTGCTTTTACAGCATATTTAATAAGGAAATATTTTATTCGCACAAGTGTTTGTATGCTGTATCTTATCCATGCAATATGAGTATATACGAAGACATTGCACAGGGTGACAACTTTTTAGACAAAGGACAAAGATGAATATAACCACTACTTGCACAATATAAATAAAAATAATAATGGCTTTTATTAACCTACTATAACTTCACACTATAACGCCACACACACACACTAATGCTCGTGCAGTTGGCGATGCGTTAGAGAGACTCGCTCGTGTAGTTGGCGCCTAGGATTCACTGTATCATGGATCCAGAGACACTTATGAGATCCAGAGACACATGGAGAACGGGTACAGTGAATCACGGGTTACAGTGGATCTTTTATTAAAGCTTTGTATGTTGTGCTCCTCTAAACCTCTTTCTGTCATAGTAGTCGCTCCCGGTTCTGTTCAACTGTAACCTATAATCATGATTCACTGTGACCTGTGTCTGGGTCACAATGGATAATTATCCATTTTAAAAAAAATATCTCATAAACTAGGCTACTAAATGTCAATCTGAATTTTTTTTAGAAGGTTATGAATGTCTATTTGAATTTGAATTTTTGAATATTTGAAGATCAGTCATCAAAAAACAAATTTTAGAACTATACCGCTTTAAAAAGAACTTGAGCCACTCTACCCAATGCTCCCATACAAAGACGAATACATCACCCAGACCCGCACAAACATTTGTCTTTAAACTTACAAATATTTTTCTTTAAATAGTTAAATGTCAGACCGAAAATAGAATCCGGTACCATTTGCACTGCAGGTAGGGGCATTACAAACTGGGCTAATCAGTAGTCAAATCAAATTGCAAATTACTGAAATGGGTATTCATTAAATTACATGTAGATGCTAATTATTATTTTTCAGTAGTCCAGTGTTGAGCAAAGGCCTGCAATTTTTATTATCTATTATGTTATTTATATATTGTATTAATTATTATCTTTTGTTTTTCTTTATTTCTCTCCAAGTGGCATATTTCTTCTTCTTTATATCTTACATCACATCTTCGTGATATACCAAGAGGGCATATGTCCTCATGGTCCTTTATTCTCCCTTAACACTAAACGACATATGAACGGCAAATCCATGGTAGGTTATGTAATAAGTCCCTTACTCGTAAGTATAATTATGCACGTGTAGCCTAATTGGCGTGTTTCCGTGTGTTCGATAATCCGATCCGACGACTCACTTCGTGAGTTTCCGTCGTAACTGCTTGACTTATAGCTTTAGCTTACATTAAAGTCACCGATAAATGCGCCGTAAATTCTTCGAGCAACGTAACAATTATAAAACATAGATTATTTCTTGTATAAATTATTGATGACTACTATAATACACTTTATTATATAAAAAATAAATAACACATATTAATAATATACTTAGTACGAAGAATCTAAGGTTGAAGAACCATAGGATAGAGATAAGTCTAAAGAGAAAATTGTAGTGCAAGCATTGTACTACACAATTGTAGATAACATAAATATACATATGTAAATATACATATCTATGTGTAATACAACACGTATGTGTGTAAATATACATACATATGTAAATATTATATAAATATGTAATATAATACACTACATACATAGAGTATGTTTAAATCTGCATTTACCTGCATTAGATACCTACAAAAAACAAAAAATAAGATACTGAAACAATAGTCAGAAGTAACGTCAGTTGATAGTATAGAATTTGTCTATTGATCTATATAAAGTTGGTTTGCCTTCCGACAATTGTTTAATAACGAAGTTCTTGCTTCTAAATTCCTTAGAACCTCTGGTCATTAATGCAACCTTCGAAAACCGATATTTTTATTTACGTTCAAATATAAATTCCTAGAGAAGGCTAACGGGTATATTTTACCGCGAATCACTACCCACTGAGCTAATGTTCCAACCCTAACTATATGTGTTTATTGATAGAAATAGGTAAAATTAGTCTGGTTTAAACTTTAATATCTTCTATTCTAGCTTAATTTTTCAGATATTATTTTCAACAACCCTCCTGAAGGAATTCGATTTGCCGCTAAAAATGTCAAGGTTCGTTTGTTTGGAGCTAAGTTCTTTGCGCAATCAGACCACTTTCACAAAAGACAAGTTGAGAACAAACTTTTTAATACTGACATCGATGTTATGTATAAATGTATACTGCCTTAGACAAGGTAACACATGAATTGTCTTCCTAAGCCAACATAAATTCTTCTTTCGTGATAGTGTACCCATTGTGCAGAAAAATCGGTTTAAACAAAGAAACCGTAATATTTTTAATGCCAACATAAATATAATTTAATCAATTTCAATCAATATTAGGAGTTTCTAACAACTTTGTTTTAAAATTTTCACATCTATTATGAACGGTATGGTTCGCGACAACGGCATATTGCAAACTTAATAATTTATAGCATCCAACCGCTATTTCATATCGATTGGCTAAACTGTTACTGTTAACCGTTTATCGAGTACCATGAACGGAATTATTTGCAGTGCTGTATAATTTTATAGGATATTTTACCATAACTTATATTTAAACATGACGTTTTTATAATAATTCAAATAAATACATGTATCTATTTGTGTCAGCGTGTAACATCCTACTGCAAGGCATAAGCTTCCCCTAGTAAATCATTGGCGGGGGGAGGGCTACCACGCTGGCCCAGTGCGGATTATTGGATACACATATTTCAGATTTCTTTTTCGAGCATTTGAGATTCCTCACAATGTTTTCTCACACCATCGTGCTAGAGTATTTTTTTAAAATCCGTATCTACTTATGCTGATTAATAATTACTAATTATCGTTTAAGTTATATTTATACATTTCATCGCACCTACCAACGTGCCTCTTTTCATCTGAAAGGTTGGGTGAGTAGAGAATGCCTCCAGGCATTAAGCTCGTCTTTTGTACAACTAAGTGCAATGAGGTTTTTTAAATAAAAAAAAAATACATTTATATTTTTATCAAAGGTGTCGTTATTTAAATATAAATTATATGCAAGTGAAGACATAAAGGGCTACAGAAATTACCAAGAAAAAGCAAGGCCCTTGCCCTTGACACGACTTTTGTCTATAACTTTTACAATAACCGCTTCACCGAGAATCAGATAGGTAAATCATTCTTCTGTAATTCAGAAAGCTATATGACCTTTAACCTTCAATAATACTTTCTTGTTTTAGTGGTCATTAGTGCATGACTGGTCAAATAAAATTCAAGAAACGAAATATGAAACTCGTTATACAATATTATAAATTACTTCTATTATTAGCCTATGGTGTTCCTCTGCAGGGCATAGGCTTAACTTATTCTAATGACGAGGGGGCTTCGAGCCATAATAAATCAAGCGGGCCCAGTACGTATTAGTGGACATACATGTCGTAGATTTTTCAATTCTCGCAAATGCCAATTTTCTTACATTATTGTCCTTAACCGTCGTACCAATGATAATTTAAAAATTCGTATTTCTGTAATACAGACCGAAACACACTGATACAGACCAGGGTTTGAACTTATGATCTCACAAATGAGAGTCGAATGTTATAGACTTCATTGGCCCCTATTCTATCATAGACTTCGGTATTTGCAGAATACCTATTTAAGAAGTATAAATTTCTTGAACGCAATAGCATAAAAAAAAAAGATAAATCAAGCTTAAAAAAATCTTATCACTTGCACAGTTTACAAAAAAGTGTTTCTCGTACAATACAACACTTGTTGGTGATAGGTACTCGCCCTCATTATCTCACAAGAACTGTGAGACAATTTTCGAAGACTACGCTTGTATCGTATATACCAACCTTTACAATTGTTTACGAACCTAACCGGTCGACATTTGCATATTTATCTACTTCAAACTCAGTATTTGAGTTTCAAGCGGAATATTCCATGTCTCTATACGTGATTCAAGCCGGTTAATAAATCAATAATATTTCAAGTGTCTTCATGAACAGTTTAAGCACGTACAATTGAAAAGTTTAACACAAGTTTAAATACAAGTATAACTCAGGTAAGGTAATTATAGTATTATAATAGAAAACAATAATATGACATGTTGCTGTTGATAAAATCCCTCCTTGCATCGTTGTCCTCATGCTGAGGGTCGTGACCACGACCATGGAATACTTTTTGACGAACGATATTGCGCCGTCTGTGGATCAACATCGTGGATGTTGGTGTTGAGAGTGGTGCGGATCTGGTCAGGCCATCAAACATCTGACTATCGGGCTCTTTCCTTCCACCTTGCCAGTTACTTGAGTCTTTCCAAATTGTTGTATTCCTTTCTGGCAATGTGACCAAAGTACTCAAGATTTCTAATATAAAACAATAATTTGACAAGTTGCTGTGGATAAATAGATAAAGTGTAAATCGATATAGGCTTATAACATCCCATTGCTGGGCATCACCCTCTTTGCAAAGGGTTTTTTGTCCATAATTCGCTTTGCTGGCCCACCCAGTGCAGAGCGATATTACACTCCCCTAAGAAGAAAAATCATTAGTAACATTTTTAACCAAAAATAAAATAAAAATAAACCAAGAGAATAAAAAAGATATTTTTTTAAAATCTCAAAATACGAGTTTTTAGTTTGATTTTAAATTAATTTTATTTTTACTTAATTTTTTTGCATAGATCTCGAATGGCACCAAAATGCACTTAAGCTTTTCTTTCTAAGGTACACATACTCCGATTTTATTATTCTTGGCATCGTTTTTTTCCTTCGGAGTCCACTGTCGCATTTCCACTTTCCTTATGGCAACATATCGTTTAACAGACTATAGCAACCGCAAAGAGAAAACAAATTAACGACACTTACAGTAATTAGGGTTCTCAATTAGACAATCTATGCTCAAATGAGCATATATTTCGACTCGTTGCACTTCAAATTTCATATTTTTTATATTTTTTTTTATACAAATGATGAGAATTAAAGTGAACTGAATTGTAAAGTGAATATGTGTACAAAACCGTGTGTGTTAGTAAGCCTTGGGTGAAACCCATAGATATACGATTTCCTTGTGAGGCCTTTATCCGACAATTGAGACAATCCGATGGCATTGAATATACTCAAGATAGGCCGCCATGTTAGGAGCGGAGAGCCTCCAGTGATACCCCTTGTAAATTAATAATACACGAGTAATAGATATTTCAAATATAAATTTGCTTCTTAACGAATTTCATATAAATATTTACAATATGAGCGGTGATTGCTTAGAAGTATCTAACTTATTCTAGTGAAAACTTGAGTACTAGCCCCGGCCTGAATTTCTACTTAACTAAGTACAGATTTCTCATTCGCTCGGCAGTGAAGGAAACGCCGTGAGGAAACCCGCATGCGAAGAATAAGAGAATCGACGTATGTGTACTGCCCTCTAAGGAGCGTATGTGTCTTTCTAAGGAGAAAGAAAGGCATACTTGTATTTAAAAATTTTAAGCTGTACACATTCACCTTAATTACAAAAGAAAAACGAATTTGATACTTTATATTTTTATATACTTTATAAACCCATTACGAAACTGTTATAATATTTAATACACGGGAACATACTTAAGGTAAAGTACTGACACAATAATATAATATATCTATCATATTATATAATAAACACATGTACATACATAAAAATAATAAACATAGCATATAAATAGTTAAATTAGTAGAATATTTTTTAGATCTTTAAACATATATGATTTATTCTATTTCAAAATTAACTTTTACCATGATAGGACTCGTTTGTTAAAAAAATACTAGACACACCCCGTAAAAGTACTAAAAACTCCATACGACATCAAAACTTACTAACACATTCGTATGTATGCACTTGAATTTATTTGCTAGCCGCTTGTGGATGGCATTAAAAGCGCTAAAAGGTTTTAAAAGAATAGAATATTGTTTTCCACAAGTTGAGTAGGGAGTTTGCTAACGCCATAAATGTGTGACTACACACACTGTAAGTAGGAACGGTAGGGGAACTAGAAAATTTTCAAAATATTCACAAAGAAAAGAAATGGACAGTTTTAGAGGTAAGGTGATAATGACAATGGCGAGAATCACGTGGACTTAGAGGCTAATAATCGTTACATTTTTCATTGGAATGCTTTGCTTCTGTTATATTACATCATAAAAAATAGTATAATCGTTTTTCCAATTTTTAATGTTAGTTCAATATTAATTTACTACTAAGTCTTACATTGAAATACATTGTCATTTAATAGAGCGATTAGCTGGACAAGCTAATTTCCATTTTTGTCTGCGTAAAACACATATTATCAATGTCTGAATCAATACAATCTGATTGTCTGCACAAAAATTCCCTACTGTTACTATTTATATTTGTGCCATAGAATGTGTATTCTGAACGAATTGCTCTTAAAGTTTGTGTAGGAAATGTATTGTAGTGGGTTATATTGCGTCAATTGCACTGAAACGCTCCACTGTTGGGAAGTTTGATGAACATTAGAGTATGCTTGCAATTTGCCTTAGGGAGTAGATGAGTACTTCCTATCTACTACGTGACGTACTCGTAATCGTGTTTGTTAACTCATTCATGACGTCAAGAGGGCTCCAGAGAATAAAGATTATACCTTAAACTTTAAGTCTCAAAATCTGTTTAAAAGTAATTATTTCTTAAAATATCTTGTCCTTATTTAGCAATACAATTTCAAACTGGTTAGAAAGTAACAAAGTAATCAGAGAAATGAGTAAACTTAAACAGCGTTTATGAGTAAGGGGGTATATTGTAAAATTAAACACTTATTACAAATAGAAAAACAAACTAACTTGAATATCGTTAACTATTTACTTTATGGACTTTTCTTTATATCCATTTAACATTAATTTACGTATGGTATCTACAGTTTAATATTGCTAATCTAAATAAATAAAATTATTTAAATTAATATATTTGATACTTTTATTGAAAGAAACATTTAAATCTTACAAGTTTTAAAATAAATGTGCCAAGATGATACACACTAAGAATAATATTTCTAACTAGATAAATGGTTTAATAAAACAAGATCAGTAAATAAAATGTGTTTTGTTAAATACACGTGCGGGCCTACAAAACTCCACAAGGAAATAGAGAAATAGAAATAAGAACGTTTGCATGAAATATTCAATGTTTGAATAACATCGTAATGCCAAGGTGTCGATCATTCAGAAAAATTCTGGTTGGGAAAAAAAACTTAAATATGTACGACGCATTACTCAATGTTTTGACAACATCAACGAAACATCCATGTTGTTATTGTGGCAAGGTTCTAGGTAAAGCGGGGATCTCTTCTGCTGTACTTCTGTTTCTTTTTGTTCCTGCTATTCTAGCTAACAGTCCCTCTCTACAGTACGCGTTCCGTCGCTCCAACGCCCTGCCTCTTGAATTATTAATGTACTTTTAGCAGAGACATGATACTTTGCGACATCGGCACGTACGCGCGGAAAGTATACATGTACTATTTGTACGCTATTCTCAAAGTCAGAAGCGAAATATTTAACATCTGAGAACAATGTTACTGAACGAGTCTATACCGTTTCATTACTGTCCCGGTGGTTTCTTGTAATCTTCAACTAACAAGCAGTCTCAATACAGAGAAAAATTCAATGTCTTTGAATCACTAATAAATGCATAATTAAACAGCCATGGTTTTGAACTTTGAACTTACGACTTTATGCATGATTATTGAGGTACAGTTATTATTAGGCTGTCACCGCTCCATCACAGCTCAGACAGTAGTATTGATCTGCTGAAAAAAAAGGCACGCGATAATAAAAGGATTCTGAGAATTATCGGGCCGGTCTCCCTCTTTGTTACAATTTTCTTTTTATGTACATACAGATTGCGTTCGATAAATAATTGCTATCGAAAATTGAGCTCCTACTTTTACATTTTTCATAAAGCAATTTGTATCTTCGTTATAAATAAAATCTATAATTGAGTTGTCGTTATACTGAAGAAGCCTTTTCAGATACGTTTCAATTTAATATTATTACTCTACAAGTTATTTGAACCATTTTATTAAATTATTTATTAAATTATAATAAAAGAACAGATTTTATTTAAAATGTGATTAGTTTTGTTTTATTCACGTACAAAGTAAATGAAACTCAAAGGCACTTAAGAGTGCTGTAACCACATTTAATTTAAAACACAGTTTAAAATCTAGTATTTTTTTAATAAAAAGAAGGCGTCAAATGAGCAGATAGTCCATGTGGTGATAAGTGGATACTGTCGTCTTTGGGCATCCGCGATACATGGCAACGTCAGTCCAGAATGACAAATGTTAGTAGCACGTCTCTGGATGTTTACTAATGTATTTAGAGAAATGGTTGGGAAAATGGGGAGGAATAGGATAGGTTGGGATGGGCTCTACCAAAACACTTACATATGAGGGAATGGGAGAAAGTGGGAAATGTATTACCCGTAATTGTTATGTAGTATTTTTATGCAGCGGCTGTGGGACTGCAGTGTGCACTCTCTCCCTCTGATAACATAATATACTGGACCATAATATATAATATAATATATATAATATATATAAGTATTTAAAATCTTATATTGGAACAAATACTCGTACAGATACATTACGAAACCATTGGCCATCGGCTAATCCAGAAACGCCCGAACGCTTCATCCACGTCTATATAATAAAGTATGTAATAAAGTGATAACGTATCTCGTAATAAAGTATGAGGTACCTACGGTAATTCATAGACGTGGATGACGCGTTCGGGTGTTTCCGGATTAACCGATGGCCAATGTTTTCGTAACGTATCTATCTATACACAAATTGTGCAAAATGTAAAAAAATATATAAAATTATTAGCTTCTACCCGCAGCTTCGCTTACGTACACAAAGATTTTTGAACTTTTAACGTAAATGATTTTGTAACATCTGTAGATGCAGGGATATGGTGGATCTCACGGGTGCGCTTGTCTTGTGCCCCGACATTACGTCCTCGCTTCTCTCGTATATATTCATAGCCACCTGTAGGATATGTAAAATGTTGCTTCTAAATTGCGAGTAATCACGCAATTTTCCCAATCCTATCGGGTATTTTCCGATAGAGGCTCATACTCGTTACTGATTTCAGAAGGATTTGAAAATGTCAAAGTTGTAGCGGTGCGAAAAACTGCAAGTTACTTCTTTCCACAACATATAATTACGTGATATAGATCAATATGTATACCATATCGTTCGGGACGCACTTTGATGACGCAAGGCACGGTTATTATAATCCGAGCTATACATTAGTAAAAACTCGATCAAAATCTGTTCAGTAGTTTTTAAGTGATACTCAAACAACTGTTTGTTGATATAATGTCCAATACCCGGGCAAAACAGACATACAGACAAAACATGCAGATTAAAATTATAAAAACTTCTGTTTTGGGTTCTGTAGCTTCTAAAAGACCCTCATTAAAATTTTAAAAAAATTAACTCAATGTACAGACTTAACCCTTTTACTGTTTTATTATATGTATAGATATCAAATCATTGGCTGCACCCGCGACTTCGTTTATATGAACTTTAGTGTGCGTGTTGAATTGTAGTCTCTAATACAATACAATTGAAATAATTCCGAAACAAAATACGTAAACATGTTCGTTATAAGCAAGGTTTGCGAGTTAAAGTTTACTGTCGAACAGTTGGACGATAGCTACTTCGCTTTCCGGTACGGAAGCGATTCCATCGATAAGGCAGCTCTCCACTGCGGGTATATTGTTTCATCGCACGCCAACTTGCACTCGACAAGTGGAATATGAACTTGGGTATTATAAATTGTTTTTACTGTCTATTGCAGGGATCACGATTTTCAAATTTTTGATAAATACTACCATGGTGTATACGCGTTAAGAATGCAATGACTCGTGGCCCCCAAAACAGCAGGCACCACTGAACAATAGTGTTTCTTAAAATTAATAATTAGCTTTCACAGTAACAAGCACATCCTGATAAGGTTCTGATAAATAGGCGATACTAAGACCGTACTTTTGCTTAGATTTAGACAGTGTTGTTGAAAACTAACCTCTATGGAGACTGCATAAGGTCCTATTATCCGGATATCATGACCGAGAATTGTCTATTTATCCGGACCATCCTCTCACTCGATACTTCGCACGAGTAGGACGTGTCTTTTGTTTTGTAGAGTACCTCGTGTTTTATATCAATTTTGAAATGAACGCTGACGCTTTGATTATTCTTTTTTAAGAAGGAATAATTAAAGTGGATTAATAATACACATTGGAGAAATAAAATCAATTCATTATTATAAATAACACAAATGATAATTTTTAGATAAAGCCGCCTCTTCGGTTTGGGGAAATGCGTTGGCTTTTCGCGTCGTCTATACCACAGTGCTTGAAGGCGAAAGCCTTCAATCAGTGCGTCCCCTCAGTTATGACTTATGGTGCTAAAATGTATGTAGCCTCTAACGGTAGGCCTGATCCATAAGTTCAAAGTCACTCAGTGAGTTATGGAAAGAGCTATGCTCTTCTTTGCGGGACAGGATCCTAAACGAAGACATTCGCCAAAGAGCTAAAGTCACCGACATAGCTCGTGGAATCGGAATGTTGAAGTGGCAATGAGCAGGTCATATTTGCGGCAGGACCGATAACCGATGGAGTAGACGATTCCTTGAGTGGAGGCCATACACCGGAAAGCGGAGTGTGGGACGCCCTCCGGCCAGGTGGACCGAAAACTTAAAGAATTGGTGGTGGTTGGATGAGAAGAGCCGAGGTTCGTGTGTAGAGGCGAGCCTTGGAAGAGGCCTTTGGGAGAGGCCTACTTCCAATAGTGGAGAGATGTAGGCTGATGATATGATATGGTAGGGTTTAGATTGATAATTATATATATTTTAGTTTTGTATACGAACATATTTTTAGTAATAAGAATTACATTTGTATTTCTGTAAGTTTTTCTTTCTATGTCAATATATATACTTCCTTCCTATACTTCCAGACTATACTTCCTTAAAGGTGAACAGTAGACTCCAAAACTACCCTCAGTTTTTATCAAAATGTAGTTCAGAACTAAACATAGTTTGGGTCTATAAATATCTGGGTTTAATTCGTAGATGGACCGAATCTGTCCAGTAAATGCAAAAGTTTGAAGGGAAATATTCCATGCAAACTATATGTTATTGGGATAGGCGTCATAAAATTCTACTTTTATTTGAACATGTTCTCCGTTATAACAAAAACAAAAATATAGTGTTTAAATAGTGTTCGGTGCAAGTTGTAACTGGTTCACGATCAATCTAATTTGTCACGTACTTCATAAAACATTGCTTCAAAAGCGTAACCAACCATATTTCGTAGTAAGAGGGTTTATTTCTAAAATTCGGTATGAAAAATATCGCGTCATCTTTAGGTCAAAGCAAAAGGGGAAGATACGGTACGTTCTTACATTGCGTCAAATGAAAATGGCCTCGAATGCACAACTAGATACACACAAACTCGTACAGCTATAGGTAATTGAAGTCACGTTGTACGACACCGAACGACAGATATAGAACGATGAGCTTGGACAGTAACAAGAGTTCCTTAATCTTAAAAAGCAGGAGCGTACCTGGGGGCGTGCCAACGCTTGTCATTCCGGACTGTTGTTGGTATGTACCGCGGATGTCCACGGGCGACAGTATCTGTCTCATCCGCCGTATTCTTTCAAAAAAAAAAGTTATTTAAGTATTATGAATGATTTTACAGATTTAGTAACTGAGTAACTACATTTGGTAACTCAGTACTAACTCGTTTAGAAACTGGACACTAATATAATAATTTGTATTTAGTAATTTTATATTAGTATGTCAGAGGGAGGAAAGATGAGAGTTAGATCCTCATCCCACTCCCGGTTAAAGTTTTAAAGGTACTGTTTGAAAACCTGGCTAAGCAACAAGCCTCAAAGAAGATTTGAAATTTGAATGGAACTTTCCGAGTCAAACAAGTTCGTGACGAACTCAAGTCTTTTTGAAATTATACTCACAATTATAAATCGCGAAGTAATTAATTCCTTTGCATAAAATGTAAACGTTTCGCGTCATTAGCGTTTGTAAGTGGATCGTCCGCGACGAGTATTCCGCCCACACTGCCCTAGTTGGGCATTAACAATTCAGTTGTGGGAACAGCTATGTGTGTCTAGCTACGGAATATCTATGAGAAGTGTGCTTAGTTAACGTTTTATTGAGTTACTAACACAAAGAATAACTAACTGCAGTAATGCAAGCCCTGTCGATGACCACTGGCAACTTTAGATCAGGTAACATCAATGGCATGCATCTCAGACAAGCAACTAAGCAGAGCTTACCATTTAGCTAAACTCTACGCTAACTGCTGTCTACGCGTAACTACTATACTGCCTACGCGGCCATGTGGTGTAGGCCGGTTTTGAATTAGCATCACCCCATCTCTTCCCGTGGATGTTGTAAAAGGAGACTAAGGGATAGCAAAGCCGCTACCATAAGCCCCGAGTACGAGCACCACCTAGAGCGGGTTCGCCAACCCGCTTGGGCAGACAGCGTGGCGTTTTACACATCCCTCATGCACAAGATAATGTGCATGAAGACGTTCGTGTCCAGCAGTGGACGACAATGAGTGCCAGTGCTCCTCACACTTTTGATTACTTTAAAACAATATTTATATAGATACCTGTATTCGGCCGCTACCGTTTATCAGGTTTAAATATCAATGCATGCCACCGGGTAACATTAAAGTTACTCGAACTCGAAATTTAATTCCGATGGCATTAAAGGTGTGAAATTTTATTATTTTATTTTATTACTATTACACGAGAAACCAGTACCTTGAACTATTTTCTATTAACTTTCCATAAACTTAACTTAACTTATCCAGTGAACTATTTGTAATACAATATTGAAATTGAAGCAAGTTATTTATTCACACCTTAACCAATCCTTTTAGTCTAATTTTATTAGTACTACATATCTGCGGTAGTTGTTGATAATTGATATTTCAGTTGTAAGAAAAATTAAATGCAGTCTTGTCCCTGCAAATCTGCAAATACTTATACATTATAATCAATATTGAATATGGAGCAAGGTGTCTTCACTATAGATGTATATTTGTTTAACAGCGGAGTTGTCCTGTATAATTTTACACAAAACTAGTATGTAACGAATTTGCTATGTTATACGAGTATCTGTAATTGTGGTGTCACTTGTAAACACTATTTATTCAAAAATAGCACCTAAATTAAGCGTGTAAAAGGAATATGCAATTCCATTATCGCATTGTACAAAGGAAACATTATCACAAATTGTGGTGTTAATTGCGCTGCGTTCTTTAATATTTCCTTCAGGAACGTTTGTGTAGCTTCCACTCGCCCCTACTCGAGTTATTGACTTCGTGTTGGGCATCGCAAATCGTGCTACGCCGTAGCTACGTAGCACTGTAGGCCGCTACGAGAACGTGCTACTACTGACGTTAGAAATCAATTTGTTGAAAGTGACTAAAGAGCTTTGTTATTTTTTGCGGCAGGATTCAATAAAAAGCTAGATATACAATATAATAGTAAAAAATAACGAAACTAATAATTATTCCAGTCATTATTACTGTTGTTGTTGTTTAGATTTGGCACAGTGTTAGTCGCGCTTTCAACCAAACAGAACAAGAAACCTAATACGATCAGATTTTGCCAGATTTTCACTATAACAAAAAAAAAAAAATGTGCGGACAGAATATCATATTATATTGTGCTATTTTACGTATATGTGTGTGCTATATGCATTTGACTGGGGCCGTAATATATTCTTAAAACATTCTTGCTTATTTACAACTGGTGTGCACTGAAGAATGTTATTTATCGCTCGTCCGTTTGGAATAACAAGCAGTTGGCAAACATTATGGCCCTGGATTAAATGAATACTTAGAGCGCAGGAAAATGTTTCGCTGTGGTGGTAATTGCTGAAATAACTGTTTCAGGGCTTTAGCTTTTATTTTTAGAATTTTTTAGGCTTTATTATGTGACGTAGTAATACAATTTCATCACATTTCTTGATGACAGCCGTTTTGATATAAAACTAGCAAAACCCTGTAGACGTTATCCTGCCATAGAAGTTGATGTGCTGCAGCGCCATATAGTGACGAGTTACAACAAAGTCGATAGCATAAAAACCTTCTCCATGAAAAGATACATATATGTGCCAACTTTCATAGTGATCGGTCAAACGGTGTCGAACTCTATTAATCACCAATATACCAACATCCTCTTTTATATATATAGATAGGAGGGCTTTCAAGAAATAATAAAGGAAGAAAGAAGTTTTAAAATAATATTTAATATTGTGTAAACAACAGTTACAACGTTACAACAGCCGGCGTTACAACAGTACTATCACGTGTCTTCCCGCGGGTGTCGTGTCGTGGCGACTGAGGATAACAATGTCGCTACCGCAAGCCCTGAGCAACAACACTATCTCGCCAACTCGCTTGGGCAGTGTGGAGTTTTGAGGCTGTACATCCCTTATGCACAAGACAGTGGAGGCCCATGTTTAGCAGTTGATGATGGAAGCGCTGGTTACGGTATTGTCTAAACAAATCACTCATTTTAGTTAAGTCAAATACTGTGGGTAATAGAATGATACACTCATTGGCATCTTAATAGGCTAGTGCTAAGGCCATAATAAACGGAAGAGATTTAGATGTTCACTTTATATTGGTAGATAACAACTTCTATTTTAAAAAAGACTAACATTTGAAATAAAAGTAGAAGACCGTGTTTTAATATGTTTTTAGCACATCATTTGCGGGGATAAAGAGGTTGCCTACTAGAAATATATCATGAAAACAATAGTTTTTGCGTTCGTAAACTTCTGTAATCCTTCCAAACACAATAATTGAGTTATGATTAGTTATAAATCCAGTTTCAATATTGTCTTGATAACCGCTAGTGGGATCCGCAATGGCTGATATTGGCGATGCGCTCAGAATACCAATCAGTTTGGAACACGGCGTCTGTGGAAACTATCTGCATTATTGCTAGGCTGACGTGATCGGATCTCCGGGTCGATTTATTAGCTGATCTATTTATAAAGTTAGCATTCGATGGCTTTTTCTTTAACTAAAGCGGGAGAAACATGTGAGTGAGTGACCAAACGTTTCCCACTGGCATTAGAAAGGCTCCGGAAAAGAACACTGTTAAACGGAAACTCCGTGCACATTACCTCGCGTCATTACAGGTTTAGTGCCTTTTTATGTTTATCATAAAGACATGTGTGTATTATGTATATTTATTCTTTATATATGTATGTATAATATTAATATGTTTATTATACGTAGGTATATATATGTTATGTTATTAGGTATATTTAAGGAAATACACTATTGTCGTTTTAATTATATATTTATACTTCTCATCGCATCTCCGTCTGTTTAACCCAAAGGTTAGCTGGTAGAGAGTGCTTCAATGCATTAAGCTCTCCTTTTGTACTATAATGTGTAATAAAGTTATTTAAATAAAAATAATTAACTTTTTAGCCACAGACCTGGGTTTTTAAGGACTTTCTTTGACTTATGCCCTTCTCGAATTGAGGTAGTCAAAAACAGCAAAACATTTTATTTAAGTCTTTGTTTGATCATTATGTAGTCTACGAACTCGACTTTCAAATAAATCTAATATTTATTTTTGGCGAACTTTTGACCTTTACGATTACGACCTAACACAAAACTCCAATTGACTTTTAAACATAAACCCTTTTACGAAACATATTTGGAGTTAGTGAACTATGCGAATGTATATTATTTATTGTAAATGTAAGTTCTTTTTCGCATATCTTTCGCAAAATATCACGTGATACAGTATGTATGTACTTAAATAAAGGAGAACGCCTGTAATCCGTTATTCAGCTGAGGCGTGTACTATGCGACACAATAATAAGGAATATTTATCAAAGACATTGCTTAGCTACCAAGTGCTATATCTTGATTTACGTGGACCGTTTGCTGCGTGCAAATTATTGCCAAGTCGAGGGCGCACCTGCGACTCCAACACCTCGTTTAATACACTGCGTGCATTGTAAAGCTTATGGGTACATAAAGGTAAATTTGAGTTGAAATAACTTGAATGGTAACAATATGTCCCTATAAATTCGTATATTTATATTAATGCTAAATTTATTTGTAATACATATTAAAAAAAAACAGTCTTCGGAAGTAACTACAACGGTTACCTTCTATAATATGTGATATAGGATTGTATTTATACATTATATGTTTCGCTGCAAACAGAAAATAAAGAACTAACTATATTATTCCCAATAATTACTGTTTTTCTTACATACTAGTACTACATACGAGTAATTACTCGTCAGAAATAGTACTTGAAATGTCAAATCCTACCAAATATATTATAAATGTGAATGTTTATTTATTTCTTACCCAATAATAATTCCCCAACAAATCAACGAATCACTACTATAACATATTTCACACATTACGTGTAGTTAATAGGATAGTTTTTGTGCTTGTTAATCAAGTAGTTCCCTCGGGAAGAAACTTGACCAATGCAACCTATGCTTTAACCCGAGTTACCAGTTAGTTACAAGTAAGTTAGATTAGATAGATATCAGCCTATAACGTCCATGGGGGTTAAACCACTGAGGGTTCTATTTACGTTTTGCATAAAGTGACAAAAGCTGGAGTTAATGCTTAGAAGCATTATCCCCCAACATTATTAAAGGGGTTTTGGGCTATAATTTACCACGCTGGTCTAGTGTAAATTGGTGGATACACATACTCTCGATTTTTTATTTATTTATCGAGTATGTCGGTTTCCTCACAATGTTTTCTCACACCGCCAAGCTAATTTAATAGAAATTCAGTGGTACGGGCCGAGTATTTGAACTCACGATCACACGAATGTGAATCAAATGTAGATGCCCGTAGGCTATCACCGTTGTTTTTTTCAAGTTACTAATATCATGCGAGCGAAGCCGCGTGTGATAGCTAGTAGATAGGCAAGATTTCTGTGAAAGCAATGTATACATATTTTGACGAAAGAATGTTAATTAGTATTTTATTCGAGACGTTTATAGTAGGTAATCAATAGTTAGTCATTCAGAAGTTATGAATACAAATTATCAACAGAATCTTTCAACAGACTTTACTACAAATCGATGTGCAATGGAAATGCAATCGGAAATACCGAATCAATTCGACCAATTTGCAATGACGGCTGAGCACAAATGAATTTCATGGCTATACCGGGCTTTTGAAGTTTATTGGTTCATTTCGCGGACGCATTCCATTATAGCTGATTATTCAGCTCGTATATCTTTGGTCAATAAATGCGTCATGGAACTGGACGGTTGCTACTTTTATCACAAATTAGACTATTAATATTTTCGGTGTTACGAGAAGATGAGATATGCCACATGAAGGTTTTCTATTCAGAAATTTATATTTAAGATGAATGGACTTTACCTGGCAATATCATTCGCTCACTTAGTGGAATTTCTTTAGAGACACCGAGTCGGGCAAAATAGATGATTAGTTTGATTTCGTAAGTTTTCTCAGCCAAATCTGAGTACAAAAATCGATACTCTATGATTGATGTACCAGTGATCTAGTGATGTACAAGTTAAATCTGTGTAAGAAATCTATCGATAATTGTCCCTGATAGTAATAATAAAATTTGTTACCCAAACCCCACGACAAACGGATTTGAACGTCTACGTAATTAAATACATAAGCATTAATTCACTTGATATAAAATGTCTAGATCCAAACTCGCACTGAGTCCAACTCGCATTTGAGCATTATTGCCATAGTCGTCATGGCTCGGTGGCCTTAGTATAGTTAGGTTATAGTAACTTTATAGTCTCTCATGTAAATTATATATTATTTTAAAAATTGTGGTATAATCAAATTGTGTTCTACATACGAAATTGTTTTGTTTCAGGCGGTCGAGCGCGGGGCTTCTCGCTCCACAGCTGGCGTGTCAGAACTCATCGCCAGCGCCGACGTCGGCGCCGTCGCTCCCCGCGCCAGAATCCCCACCCCGCATCGTCTCCGCGCCGCCCGCGCCCCTCGCACCACCGCCGCCCGAACCTATACCGCAACCCGCCCATGAAGATGGAGTTAGATTACGAAGAGCTCACACGGTTGCCGTGCGGGACTACCTCAAGAGAGAGACGCAGACATTCTTCGGAGTTCAGAGGGACAATGAGAGGGAACAAAGGAGGCTGTGGTACGAAAGGCGGAGAAGGCACGCAGCGCGGGCGCTTGGTGATATCCGACCGCTACCGGCGGATCATCATCCCGATGATGATGATATTAGGTATGTCAAATATTAGTTTCTTAAGAATTGATCACAATTTCAAGAGATGTCTATTCTGTTAAAGCTTGCTCTACCTAATATGTATATCGATTGATGCGATAGTTCTTAGTTAATCTGTCGACTTCATACAATCAAGTAAATCTTGTGATAAGATAACCTATTAAAACTATTTTTACAGTACATTACCTAATTAACCTTACTTACCTTAATTACATTAGTTTCATTACATTATTATTCTAAATTCAAATAAAGAGGCAAATAATTATCCGAAGTAGAACCGAGTAGTTTAGAAATTTTCAATTTGGACGCCTTTTAATAGTGAACCCAAGCACAGACCTTGGTCTAGTTGAGTTACTATTAACACAACATCAAGGGCAATGTTTTAATTGAACGACTGTTAAACTCCATCCTTTAGAAAGGTGTTAATCATGATAACATCAAAGTGTTTTCTTGTCTAAAAATAAATAAGTAAATAAGAATTAAGTATATCGATCATCGTTCAGCTATATCGATCATAACTATAAAGTCTATAGTCTATCTATAAGGGCGATCCCTTATAGATATAGACGTGTACTCATCAGTTTGCGTGGAACGATGCGGAATGGAAAAGAATACCTTATGAGTATTTTACGACTATAAAGCGTTTGTGTTCATAGCTGTCAAACAACTGTCGACACGAGTACCACCAAAGTTGACGAACTATATTTAGCAACAGTCAAGTGATTCAATAAATAGAGGTAAAAATAATAAGTGCCGAACATTGAAACAAATATTCAAATTCATCTCAAATGTACATATGTAACGCTTAGGTTCTCTATTAGAGAAGCATATTGTAATCTTTATTATTTAAATTGGCTCTTTAGAAATACTTGTAATTGTGTGAGTGTGATTGTGAAGGAGTTGATGCACGAAATTGGCCTTCTGCATGACTATACGAGACGACGTAGTGGGAAGCGAAGTGTTAGAAGCTCTCTGTTTGCTAGTAGTTTGTTGGATGGAGATCGTGTGTGATGCCGAGTCTTGCGAGAGGTCTATATTCAGCAGTGAAGAGACAAGCTGATAGTATGGTATATGTGTAATAGTGCTGGAAATAGGTTGTGTGCATGAGAGGATGATTTATGTGATTCGACGTATTATACTTCCAAGGACATTTACGGAAATAAACTTTAAAATATATTATTATTTGTGTTTGTGTGACTGTGTTTGAAGCTCCTACACTGGTTTCACCTGTGTCACCTGGTACACTGTGTCAAAAATAAGCCCTTGAATTGTCATTGAAGTGTTCCCAGTCCATCTAAATTTCTATAAATAGTCCAATGGTTGGATGTGAAGTTCATTGATTTACACGTTGTAGGCGTCCATAATTAACGGTAGTAACTTGCCAACAAGTAGATTATTGATATCAAGTCGCTCTATAGTTTCTACACTAAGATAATTTTAATGGTGTCGTTTGCGGGTTTTCGGAAATTAAACTTAAGCGATGTTATATAGATTTCTATAGATGGAGATGAAGCGTGCCTTACTTCTTGTGCAGTGTGCCTGTTGTGACTTGTGACGTGATATCATAGTACTCGAACTGTGCGCTAACTTCTCCGTCGGCGGAGAGGAGGACATCCCCCCGCGACACCGTTAACATACCGTAACACGAGGTGTGTTAACAAACGAAAACTAGGTACTAGGTATCGGCACATATCTCATTGACTAGTTGCACCCCACACTTTTTTGACTGAGCGCCTTCTGCGCACGCCCTGAACTAAATATATCCGGTAACTCTTGAAAGGTCACTTGGGCTACAAGAATTTCAAAAAAGAAGTGCGCAACATACGCGTAGGCACTATTTGGAAATATTATTATTAAGAAATATTTAGAAGAAATTTAGAAATTCGACATATAATTAGTGAAAGTGATGGATGTCATTTGTATATTGAGGCGTAAAAACAAATATTTAAAGCGCCCGCCTGGACAATAGTGTGTGTTGGCGTAGATTTAGATAACGTAGAGTTATGTAGATAAAAAAGCTTGTTATATAAGCATTTTGTATAAGCTTTTTTATATAAGCATATATTAACTAAGATTCCGACGAAAACATTACTGGAAGTGACATCAAAATCGGTTCATTAGTTTCTATAAATAAACAAACACGGCGTACCTGTATGTGCTGGTATTGCGTTATTCGTATTTGTCGCATATGTCTATGGGCGAAAGTATCCATTTGCCACCAGGTAGATTGTTTGTTAGTATTCCACAAAAAAACACATTATTTCTACAAAAAAGCCTTCCGTTACAATAACTCTATGTTGTAGACTTGTGATAACTAGGCTCTTGCCAGCGGCTCCGCTTTTTTAGGATTAGGAATTAAAACTATTCGTGTTACTTTGTCGCATGAACAAATAAACGAACTAATGTTAGCATTTATGTTACAAATATTAGTAAGGTTAGACAATTTTAAAAACAATAATATTAAAAGAATCTCTTTTGCCATGTAGGCCACCGGACTCTGGAACGCCCTGTCTGTCATTATTAAACAAGCATATGCCCTTGGTATTTTCAAAAGACTGCTTAAAGTACACCTTCTTGAAACATACTCTGTTTAATCGTCTTTTGTGTGGTATGTTTATTTATACAAAAGAATATACATGTATTATTCCTGGATATATGTATATTTTTATTTACTCTAGTAAATGTATGTATTTATGTATGTATGTATATCTTCTAATATTTGTTACATTTACTTACTCCCCTACCATTTCATGTCCTGCATAGCTCAAAGGTTGACTGGGAGATAATGCTGTAACGTATTAAGTTCGCTTTTTGTAATAATTTACAAAAAAGAGTAAATAAATAAAAAATAAACTCAAAAATTCTTATCCACTTTCAAGTCCATATTTTAAACTTAAGATGGCTAAAAGTTACATAGTGATAAAGAATAACCATTACATATTGTGCTCTTACAAACATGCCAAGTATAATATGTAAATGCATAAACGCATAAAGGCATTCAGTGCTTTTATTGAATTGGGTGCGGCCGGACTGCAATAACCTGCAGCGTGTCTGTCCGGGTTACGCATACTGGTCTAGAAATGAGAAAAGAGGGACTTTTTTTCAGGTTTTTTACATTATTCTTTGTTCTTTTTGTAAAAGATTCATCGCCGCTCTTTTCATTGCAGGCCCTGTATAGTCGCTTGGAACCTTGAATTACTTAAAAGTGCAGTAGGTAGTCACCTAGTTCGATACGAAATTTGCCAAATTGTTCATTTCCTAAACTTAATCAATATAACTGGAAGATATTTGTTTTTGTCTAATATTTTTACTTATTTATTAAGTAATTTGTCAAAAAAAAAAAAATTACTTTATGAATGGAGTTTAATCCACAATCTGAGTGAAGTAGAATCATGCTATAAAAGTTCAAAAGTTCAAGTTGCTATCTATAAAATAATGACATCAATATTTAAAGTATGCCGCTCTTGATATTCTGATGCACTTTGGAATATTAATAATATATGGGTAAATATAATAACATATGAATAAACTAATTATAATGTACAAATATAATAAAATATTATCATTATGCTCACTGTTTTTACATTTAATTTTTTTCTGTGATTTTGTGCAGTATGTATGGAGCATCGGGCGCGGCGCCTAGAGAGGCGCGGGGGCGTGTGCGCGAGCGACCCGACGTGCTGCCAGCGCCGGCGTCGCTCGAGGAGTCTGTGCCACCGCCCTTGCCGCGTCCCGGCAAGGACAGCGTCGCGAGACTCACGCTCACCGGCCTCTCTTATGTTGTTACTGTGAGTACTTTACTTCTAAATAAATCATGGAGATACCCAACTAGCACACAAGCGGTTCAATTACTAGTTAACAGGTTTATAATTGCTTTGGCTCCATAGAAGCTCTACAATACATAGTTATACATGCGGCTGTAGCGCTGCTGTAGCACCATATTGGGCTCTAAATTATATAGCCTTTAGTTTCACATTCGCTATACTAGCCGTAGAAACGTGTTAGTACGGCGATACAAAAGCGCTGAAAGAGCTGCGCTATATCATAAGAGATATTAAATAAGCACCTGTAGCGCAAATATACAGCTTTACCACTATCTGGGTATGGCTTTACCTTTATAATAGAATTTTAGGTTTTAAATTTGTTGTACAATAAACATCTCCAAGTGAAATGAGCGACATCAATAAAACAAGTATTCATAAAATGAAGTACCCACGCAAGATATTCTTAATAAAATATAGCTTAAGATTGCTTATGATTTTTCTATTATAGGCGTGAAATGTCAATGCGAGGGCTAGTTTACTGTGAATATATGCACGTATTTTAGTTAATTTTTCACACAAAATATGCAGTTTTTGTAATGAAAATGCATTTATTTGTTTATAGTCTTCAGCTGTTATTTTTTTTGAAAACAAAAGTGATTGATTGTAGTTTCATTGTGTACTTAGTGAAAAAGATTATGTTTGTTGTTAAATTTTTAAGCATTTATAATGTGTATGATAAAAAAAATGTTAAAAATTACACATTTATCAAAAGTCTAATGGCGTCTTACCACAACAGCTTAAACCGTTACTCTCTCCATTCTCCCGCTTGTAGATCTAAAGCGGCGCTAGTATTTCCTGTTCTAAAGCTTGAGAATTTACAATCGCAGGATAACAGTGTATTTTGGTACAGTTCTTCAGCTCTCCTTTTAAAGCCTAAGGAGTTACGGTCAAGTTATAACATACTCCTGTGATTGAGGGTCGGAAACTAAAAAAAACACTTGACAACAGTATAAAAAAACAAAAACAAAAAACTATTTACAATTTGAAAAAGCATAATTTATACGTGTGTTACTTTTTGTAAAAAAAAATATCAATGTGCTTTTTATTCTAATTTATGTATCTATGCAATTTACAAAACCCGTTTTGATATTATTTAAATCTTCTATTCTTAGTTATTATAATTTCTAAAGCGCTGAACTGGCAATATACAGGATTTATTATACATAAGGCTGTATAATAGTTTGTATCATACCCGATACAGCTTTTTATCGTATAATTGCTGTAAACACCATAAATATACAGCTTTTAGTCGCAAAAAGGACTGCCCTTACTGTATCCTAGGTACAAGTGTTACAAAGTATTTTATAGACACTATTTTGCAGCAATAAGTTTCTAAAAAAATCTTATATCTCTCGAAGTGTTGCAAGAGATGTTCTTAAATCCACTCAAGAACATTTATTTACCTTCAAAGTTCTTTTTTAGACCTCTTAGTGTTACAAGAAGTATTTTCATCTCTGTTTAAGATCTAATGCTTATAAAGCAGCTCTATAAAACACTTTTGTATCTCCTTAGGGCTTATCGGTACCATTATACGACTAATATCCAACCTGCCTCATGAAGAGCTTTAAGATACTCTGTTATACACGTTAAGGAGGACACAAAAACCATTGAACAGCTGTTGTACAACTGTTAGGCTGTAAAAAAAACTTATTCTACTTGGCAGACAACGCAAGTTCGTGAAATTGTATGGAAATCAACCGTCTCACATCACGAGTAAATTTTAGTGATGGGAAACACTAACCGATGAAACTAAACATCTCCCTTGACACGGTTCGCCACTTTTGACCAATTTTTACAATTGATCATAATGCAATTAGGCATTTTTGTGTTGACTGGTCTACATTTTTGTGTTGACTGTGTGACTAGCGACACTGGTCGTATCAGACTGAATGAGCAATACGAAAAGTGGGAACTTAACGTCAACTTCGGGCACGAAGCGACGGGTATCTTGTTTTATCTATCCCTCTAAATCGTGGTTTAAATTTCGCCTACTGCGTTTATTTAGCCTATTACCGCTCTTGCTGCGTGCCAATAAAGACTGGCGTCAGGCGTTTACGTTTACGGGTCTTTCATTCGTTATTTTTGCTTCTATTATAAGTAGCTATGTTTAAAGAAAACCAATCGTTTGATTTCCTGTAAGCGGTGGCTTGAAAGCTTTAGGGAGACATATATACGCCTCGGCAACGCAACAATAAGTTGCTTCAAAGAAGTACATATATATATTTCGGACGTATCACGGTCTCTGCGGCTTTGTTCCTTGGTCCTTTCTATAATTACTTTACATTCTACTAGGCGTCTATTAATCAAAGGGAATAAAATATTGCCTCCTTACGCGCCCTAAGTGCGACCGTAGCCTTACAATTTATACCGTGTATACAGTAGAGATTAATAGAGACAGTGCAGTAATCTACCGCTGGGGAAGGCTATTACGGCCACAGGTGGTGTTGTTAGCTCCTAACCTACTTTTGCGGTAACCATTTATAAGTTTTAAATATTCGACTATGGAGTTGGGTCTAGATGTTTTAACTGTGCTAAAAGCACTTGCCTAACGCGCGAAATTCTAAACTCTAGCTAGTATATGGCCACTAATGGAGCTCTATGGGCGCTAGGAGACTTATAAAATACAACAGGCTTCATATTATCTTAATTTTGAAATTCATGATATGAGATTAAGATTAGCGTTTGACTTTGTGCTTTTAGGTAACATAACTTTGTGCTTGTGGGTAACATTGATTCAATGTATAGTGGCTTTCTTGGTGTACGGCAAGATTACCTATATTGTAGTCTCAAATATGGAGAAAAAGATAGAAATAAAGATTCATTTTACTTCCTTCTAAATACTATCATAATTGGTCTGAATTTTATCTTTTTAGTACAGGAAGTCAGTAGCCACAAAATAGTGTTACTTGAAAAAGTATCGAAAACAACGTTAACCCCCCCCCCCGCACCTTTCAAACTTTTTATGATCGACAATATCGGTAAATTACCGTGTGGTGTCGGCGGGATCTTAAGTAGCATCACCGCATTTCTTCCCGTGAGTGTCGTAAAAGGCGCCTAAGAAATTACAAAGCGGTTTCCACAATCCTTGAAGAACTAACTACACCACTTCGAAAAGAGTGGACTCGCCAACTCCCTTGGCAAGCGTGGAAAACGAACGTCGCTCATTGCCAAGACAATTTGCATGAGGAGGCCCACGCCCAGCAGTGGCTACTAAAAGGGCTGGTTATGGTATTAAGAAATTGTCGATACTGGCTATACTCGTATGAGAAGAATAGAAGATGATGCTCAATTAATACTGATATCAGTTTGTTAGTAATATGCCTATCATACAAATTTTTGTCTGTTCACTTTATAACTTGGTTCCTTTCTAATGGACGTATTCTGATGAAATGTTGTCTACTATCGTGTGGGTTAATTATTCCGGAAGGTTTTACAATCAGTATACCACTCGAGCAGAGTCGCAGGCAAAGGACTAGTATCAACAAACTCTAAAAAGGAAACTAACGGATTATCAATTGATAAACAGTACGTTTTTGTCATCGATTTAAATGCGGATTACGCGTCAAAATAAAGTAAAATTTAGAGTTACAGTTGAGGCATAACATATCCGTAACGTAGTACATATTACGGTTTATCCCATTTTCCTGGTGTTAGAACCAAGTAATTACAAGTTTGGTACACGCCTCTGTTACTTCATTATGTTTCCTGAAGCAAGTACATAATTTTGATAATATGAGTGAAGTTCTTTTCATATTCTCTAGAATCTGTTACTTTATAATACGAGTATATAAGACTGGCTGTTGCCCGTAGCTTCGCTCTTATTGATTTCAGGCAACCAAGGGCCATACAATATGTATCTTAACATATAATATAATAACCTTTAACTAATAATAGGGATTTTATTCTTGTTCGATTTTGCTTCCCTACAGATATACATAAAACTACTCGTATTCTGTATGAATCCGTCACACGAAATACACGTATTTCGTATACGATGACGATCCGTTATTTGTTGCAATTATTAGGTAAACAAGTTTCGTATTAATAATAAGGATTCCAAATAAGATCAACGAAGGGGGGTGCACGCTGCAATCCAACAGCCGCTAGGCGCACTCGAATGGCCTCGTTAGCCCTCTCTCACAGAATACTATCTTGAAATGTACTGCACTTTAACCTATTCCTCAATGTGCGTACCTACGTGTTTCGGTAGTGAGTAAGATATGACAGAGCCCATTTCCATCCCTTCCTATTCTAACCATCCCAATTTTCCCAACTCTTTCTCCTAATCCATACCTACATCTCCAAAAGTAAACAGCGTATCCGGGACGTGCCAACGTTTGTCACTCTGGATTGACGTTGGTATATATCGCGTATGTCTATGGACGACAGTATCCACTTACCATCAGGTGTGACTATATGACTAAATGTCACTCATAACTCCTCGTCCTAAAATTTCACAATTCATTTAAAGAATGTTAAAAATAATATCGTACACTCGTTTATTTAAACAAGTGTTCGTTCGTAAAAATTCGCTAAAACAGCAAATTCGTTGAAACATTGTTCTTAAATTCACATTATTTTTGTCGTATCCAAGTTAGAGGTTTATTTTGTTGATTCGGTAATCTAAAATGTATGTTAGCGTCAGCAAACTATATAGAAGATGCTATTGTTCTCTATTTTGCGAGATTTGGCAATAGTCAGCTCTACGGAGCACGTGTAGATCCTTTGTAAATTCATCAGCCTTGCGATACCTGAGACCACCGACCGGACGCCGCATAAGTGCTGAAGTCAACTCAATATAAAATAGTTTACCTTCCTGATACCCCACTTTACATTGTATTGTTTGTTACATTTCGAAGGCTTTCCAATAACGTCAATGTTGAACTATTGTGTTAGGATTCCATGCAAGTTTCAAGGTCGGGTTCTCTGATTAATATTTGTTTATATACCGGGTTTTAACATTGATGACGGATTTGACATTTCAGATAACGATTGTTGGGTTATTTTTGGAATATTTGAGTTATGTTCAGTACTTGTAACTGTTATCTGTCGGGAACTACTAAGTATTTTAGGTGAATCGCAAGAATGTGTTATTTATGAACACACATAGTTAGGTTTGCTTCTCGTAGACACATTTATCCAACGTGCCATTGAAATAACACAAAAGTTGAAAATAAGTTGTTCAGCATCGAGAGGAGACTCGATTCTACAAGTTTTTACAATAGGTTATTTTTTTCATGATTTACAATTCTAGTATATCTCTTATTCATGCGCGTTGCAAGAGTCACGTCGCACGCGCCGCATAGGCGCCTAGTCTGAATAATGAGCACTCCGAAAGTTTTAGACAGGCAATAAAACCTTAAATGTTTCTAACTTTTAAGTTATTTCTTTCTTAAGATAATTTAATTTTCCGTTAGACCGGTTTTATATATTTTATATTGGTAGTTATGTTTCAGGTTCTGCGTTATTACGGTGACAGCGTGTATAATACTATTAGGTACTTATCTAAGAAATTGCTGTGCTATATGGAAAAAGTGTAACGCTCCTCCACTACTTGTATCAATTGTATTTGGTTGACAAAAGTAACAAAAGACAGTTGACATGTGAAAAAATGATAGTTGTATTTCTAAAAATATTTAGACAAAATAGAATAATATGGTGATTTGCCAATAAGAGTATTTTAAAATAAGAAGATACTTACAACAAAATACGTAACAAACGATAAACGTAGCTTAAAGTTCAATATTTTACTTATTAATTATAAAGTTAAATATTTGCTAACAGCTTAATAAATTATGAAATTTTAATGGTAAGTAAACATTACAATAACGTTTATGTGAAAGTTTTATAACTATGCAAACGAGTAAGCGTTTAGTGCAATCAATTTATTCAATACATTAATGTTGTTCTAATATTCAATAGGTAAGTATGCATTTTCATAAGCGTATTTACAGTTAGCATAGAATATAATTTGAAGGGCATAGTATCGTGGCAACCACGTAGCAATGAACTCTAGTCAGCGCCTGTGTCTCCGAATTACGTTGTAGCATCGTAGCAACCACGCACTAAGAGACTTAGTTATTAAGTAATAGCTACTAATCAGTAGCAAGGTATTTAAGTCAGCGCCTGTGATTCCGAGCTATGGTGTAGCATTGTGGCAATCGAGCAGAAAGGATCTTAGTTATGTTAATAGTTAATAGTTATAAGAATCTTTGTTTATGTTCAACTACATGTCGCCAAGTTAAGGACTATGTTAAGTGGCTACAATCTATGCTTCGGCTTCCTAGCTGAATATTCCATAACAAATAAGAATACGGACCAATATATGATACGTCAAATAATATAGTGACATCATACACGACGGGCTTATTTCCACACGTGATTTTGGACGATGTAAGCCAGTTATAGAGTCGATCATAGCTCTATTCATTGGTTATCACATATACATTAACAAATTAAATGTGGCACTTTTAGTGATTCGTTTTTATACGGCATAACTACAAAGATAATTAATAGCCGTGTCTATAAAAGTTCAGACTAATGTAGAACTCGATACCTTAAATCTGTAGGTATATAATTATGTACATACTAACTTATTTCATAACGTATTACTGTATCTGTGTGGGGGAGAGGTCAGGCCAAGACCTCTTTTCTTTGTGTTGAGAGGGCGTAAAGAGCGATATTAAAAGTAATGACCACTAAGCCTCCTCGCTTCCCATATAAAGAGCTCATACTCAATCTAAGGTACCTAGTGACAGTGAGACAAGTAAAGTATTCAAGTGCTTTTACATCAGCATTCTGTTATATAACAATTTCGCGTTTTCACACATATTTATTAAACTAATTAAACGGGTTTCAACGCGTACGTTTACCTTACGCGTCTGTTACGGCGAATATGGTCGTGTGTTAATTGGTTTCGCGATAGCTCATATAGTTACTTACAAGATAATCACCGCGATTATCACTAGGCGAGATTATTACCGCGAGAGACTCACTCGTGTAGTTGGCGCCTTATTTATTTTACTCGACGTTCCGGTTGGGTGATTGGTGATTGGTGGTTGGTTAGGTCAGCCCGTGGCCATGGTTGGTGCAACCCAATCGAAACGTCGAGTAAAATAATGGTAAACTACGCGTTGAGACCCGTTTAAATAGATAAATAAATATTCTGTTATTCTTTATATTATTAAAGGAACAAAAGAAAGGGGCGTACTGGTAAAGTTTGCAAAATCAACACCGCAAAAGTGCTCTTGTCAGCTGGCACTTTTGTATTTTGAGCCCTATATTTTACAATCATGTCGCTGAGTATTTAAATATAACTGTATTCCTTTTCGTTATTTCGGAGTGTAAGTGTTTGTTATACTTACCAATAAATACTTATGCAATAAAATTTACTAGTAGTTAAGGCTACTAACACCTTTATAGAAGACGCCTATGTTCAGCAGTAGAGAGGCATAGGCTAAGTGAGATCAATGTTTAGATATTTGTTATTGAATATCTATTAACAATTACTTTTAGAAGTTATGCGATAACACGCAATCTTTGGATAACTTACATAGCTGAGGATATGTTTCACAGCCATTTCATATTTTACTTCGCCCGAACCCCCAATAATTTCTTATTCAGTAGGCCTTAAATATACGGCCGACGAATTAGGCTACCATATTTCCGTGCAATAAATTATAAAAGCGATGTCTTTCGGGATCGGCTCGCCCGTTATGGCATCATAAATAATGGTCGAAGACGTACCACGTTCTTGCCAGTAATATCCCCGGAAATATCCACGACGTGGGTATACAACTGCTTCCGTTGCAATAATCCGCGATGGAGAGGATTTCTAACCTATTTAAAGAGTTGTAGGTAGAAATGCTCGAATGTTGTAGTCATATACAGCAACCGTTTTTATATCTGTGATGTCATTACATGGTCGTGATGTATCGAATCTTGAATTAGTAGTATATACAGATATATTGACGTTACTAATAATTTTAGGAATGCAACATACCTACCCATAAAAATAAAGTGCTTAAAACGCTTAAATGATACAACTTAATTTCTGATTGTTTCATTTCAAATGTGGTAGTCAGGTCACAAGCTGACGTATCATAATAAAAGTGTCGTTTGTCAGGTGGCGAAACAGTTTCGCCGTGACCACATTTCCTGTAACTAGACTGAAATATCGGCTATAATAAATAAATGAAAATGGCGAGTAACCCGATTACATAACAATTATTATGCTCAACTCCGATAAAGGCGTAAAGTTCAAGAAAGTCTACGCTTATTCATAACACCTACGCTACTTCCATGCAGTAACACCCAATTCCATAATATAGACCAATAATTTTGATAGTTCGTGTGTCTTTCACAGGCGGTGACACGTCGCTCGCGGCAGTCGTCGTCAACGCAGTGGTCGCGCTCGTTCCGGGGCTCCGCGAGCACGCCCCAAGACAGCGCCGAAGTTAATGACGTTTTCTTTTCACCAACGTCGACGTCGCAGCTTCAACAGCACCACGAAGACGAATCTGTCGTCGATGGACCCAAAGGGTAAGTGATAAAACCAGGAGAGTTGTAGACTTGTAGGAAGGTTTAATAGGTTTGCAAATAATACTCGTATTTTAATCACTTTTTGCGATATGTGAAGATTTGAACTTATGAACCAATTAACACCCGCATGAATAATTGTACACGATAAGTATTAAACACAATTAATTAGTTGGAAAATTAAAAAAAAAAAAATACAATAGAACCAAGAATTTGTTGACCTTCTGAAGCTAATTAAAATGTCATTTGTTATAAGATCGGGCTGTCGTATTTCACCTGTATCCTGTATTAATGATAAGGTTATCTTTTGGGTTCATACATAATAAGGACAAAAATATAAAAAAATAATATTTAAGGATTTTAGGATTCAGGATATACTAGGATTTTAATATCCGCATCTGAATTAGTTCTCTTTTAGGGACGCCACAACACAGCCCAGGACGATGCGGCGCTGATATTTGAATATTCCTTTTTTTATGGATGATAATATGTGGGCGTCGAAGCAAAAAGGGCCCAGATAGGCGATATTGAACAGATTCGGAAACTAGAATAGATGTCTGACCTTATAACGTAAAGAAAGCGACAGGATAGATAAAGATTTTTCAGAAAAAGAAATCTAAATTCAAAAAGTACATTTCGAGAAAATCAATTGTTCTAAGAACATAATGCCATTTGGTAGCCACATAGGGACTGATTTATTATGAAATTGAACATATTTTTCACAATTTTACCCATGAACTACTAAGTCATACTACTAGTAAGTAGATACTTCATAGATAAACTGATGCCATAATGTTCAGTATAAATTATATTAAACATATTTCGTCAATAGTAAATTAGGTTTACTAAGGGCTAAATATTTCTGTCTGAAATATGTGTGTTAGAAACGTTACATAAAGATGTTTGTGGCATGAAATTGTAGATACGTAATGGTACAATAATGTACAATTGAAATCATTTCTTTCACCCAACTTCAGAAAAATGCGAATATCTCGGAAACTGGAGGCCGAGATCTGGATACTTTTTGTTTGGACTCCCACATATTAATATTCGTAGAGTTGGTTATTTAATGTTACAAATGTTTCCAAATGTCAATGTTTGATAATTTAAAACACACTATGTAATCTTATCATTTGTTTAAAAGGATTTGATATCACCTATACCCGACTTTTATAGAACACATGGTCATTTATGGTACGTGCAGTGTTATATACATATAGACACGCAAAAAATCTGTATTTAATTTAGCGATATTGACGAGCCAATTGCTATGACCGTAACATAAATATACATATTTCAGTTTCCAAAGTCTCAAACATATATATCGACAGTATATGCGACAGTGCACGTGTGTTGACCTACCGTACAAACATATTTAGGACAAAGGCTGGAGTGAAATATATTTTCCAGAAATATGTCGCACATTTTAGATAGAAAATCAATTTAGATTGATTACATTTTAGATTTTTGTCAATCGCAAAAGTCAATATGGCGTGAAATTAATGCATTAGCACGTTTACCATATGTAAATGTTTAGAGGACGCAGCACTCCTGTCACGCATGTATCTTCGGGGTGGCTTTAGTTTTAGTAGGCGAAAACCGTGGAATGTCGCGCACGTCTGACAAATTACTACAGGATATTTTGTCCTGCTGAATTTGACTTGGAATTCTAATTCTTCTAAAGGAGAACGGGCGGTTTTGTTCAAGTGGCGTCGGATAAATAATGAAATAGATGTCTTCTTAAAGGTTGAGAGGAGTGTATATTTTTTTACATTGGACGCAAGAAAAGAGTTATTGCTTATATAATAATAAATAAACGAAATAATTAATCCCAAGTTAAAGCGGTGGTGGCAATCAGGATCTCCATAACATCGAGTGAAGTGCAGATTTGCGTGGTGGGGAGAGGCTACCGCATCCTGTTGCGCATGATTGTGACTCTGATATCAAACAGATGATGGCATAAAAATAAATATTTTTTTTTATGATTTATCTTGTTTTATTCCATACAAAACAGACTATTGTAAGTATTAGTGTCCCAATGTCACAATACATATAATATAATATCACTACATATTATAAAACGCGACGTCTCTCTGTTGGTTAGTGCGCTTATAACTTGACGACCACTTGCACTGATCCGATTTATGTTTTTTTTTATGTTTATAGATATGTTCTCTGGCCAGGTTATAGTATATATTTTGTTACGGTAATAATAATATGTAGTCCAAAGGAGCGGAGTCGCGTTCAAAGGCTAGTGTATGATGTTATTGAGGACGTAAATAGAATGGATACATGTATAGGTAGATGGTTACAGCAGCATGATCTATTTTACTTTCAATCTACCTTCACAGTATACATAGTTACTTTGAAATGCGTGCGAGTTTTAAATAAAAACCCATGCAGCGATTTTCTCACCCTTTGGCGTATAAAGTTTTGCATATACAACACGTTATATGAGCATAGTACCATCAGCCGAAGCTATTTTATGATTCAGATAATATACTAACATAAACGCATTGATTTATTACTTTAGTAAAATTGTATATCTATCCATAAATATCAATCCCTAAAATCTGGCGACTTGTCACTAGTAAGTGATAAGTCACCTTATGCAGTAACATAAGTTAATAAGTTTACTACATAAAATTGTATTTAACTTCTACATGAAATAGGCGAGTTTCATATTAGATGAATTATGAGTACTAACTATACAAGCTTTCCAAGGAATGACTTATAATGAATCCTATATAATGTATTTGATAAGATTAACAACTGATTACATAATTATCATATTTCTATTCTAATATAACTTGTATTAAACTCAATTGAATCGATTGCAAGCAGATATTTTAGATATCTGCATAATTAGATACTGATTGTTCATTAATTGTTTCAGTGGTCTCTAATGACTCTAGTAGATCGTCAAAGGATTGAACGATGTTATACAATTGACAATGATGAAGATTACTAATTATAAATTATTATTTTATGGAATAGACGACAGAAAAGAAGACATACCATCTGATGCTATGTTGCCATCGCGGAGAGGCCACCTTCCAATACGAAATAAGTATTATTTAAAAAGAGTCACCTCCCTCTTTGAAATGGTTTCTACTTATTGAAATTAATTAAAAAAAATAATTTCAATTTACGGACGCCAAATCATAACATTCAAGTTACCTGGAAAACTTCCAATTATTATAGAAGTTTATTGAAGGTAAAAGCCTTCGTCTTTAAAAGGTTTCGGATTTGAGATTCCAGAAAATTTACTTATGTATTTACAAATATAGTATATAGGTATTATGATTATGGCCGTTCCTACCTACTCTTTGACTTTGTGATATATGACAGTTAAATCAATATTCGTAGATATTGTTCTTGGAGGGGGGGGGGGGGGGGAGACCGTTGTTGCAGTCCAACAACAACTCGACTGGCCTCGTAATCCCTCTGTCACAGAACCTTGAAGTACCGTGAAAAGTACTGCATTTCCCACTTTATCAAATTCCCCATTGTACGTACATATACGGATATGCCAGAGCCCATTCCCATCCCATCCCATCCTGTCCTATCCCTTCCCATTTCCCCAACACTTTCTCCAATTTCATTCTTACATCAACAAAGGTAGGCAGCGCATCCGGGAGCGTGCCAAAGTTTGTCGTTCTGGACTTAAGTTGGCATGTACCGCGAGTGTCCACGGGGGACCACTTCCCACCAGGTGGATTGTATGCTCGTTTGCCACATTCGTTCCATAAAAAAAGCAATATTTTTTTATAAATATAATACCCACACAATTTTGTGTGTCGTTTACGGTCTCCCGAAAATCCGGTCAATTCGTCAACGTTGACTATCGTTTAAATATCGCCCTTATTTTTTCAAGCTAAAGATGTTGAGGTATATCAACATTGAATAGCACTGCTGCACGTCATACGATAGATCAACACAAACAAAAAAATAAAGACATATTACTGTTTTCACAGCATTTCTCGCACTTGTTTGGGTGGCTTCAAATTCACACAGACATTTTGTCTGATACGGCACTGTATCGTATTTAATGTTGACATTGAACATATTCAGAAAGCGACGTATTCTGAATTCATGGACACCTTATTCAGTACAGTCGCAAGAAATAAAATGTTGAGCCACTATCCTTTAATATTAAATATTGTCGTATTATAAATACTTAATGTTTGATAAATACGACTATGACGTGATATCAATAAATTATATATGACGTTGTCGATATTTGTTTAATACTGCCAAATTACGAATAAACGATAGTGGCTCAACAAATAAATATTATGTCTGTGAGTAGCTTAATGCATCTCAATTTGAATTCATTTTCTCTCGCTATTGTGTTGATGACGAGCTGTCCATTGTCATCGTTCTCTATGTTAAATTCCTTTTGTCCAACAACGCGATATGAAGCATTTTCGCAAACATACTGATCTCCGAAGTCAAGTTTGGCATCTTGAACTTTAGCCAATAATTGTGTTTCAGAACAGGGTCTTATTACAACGCCACGTTGCGCCAACTTGACAGATTAATTAGCTTCTGATTACGAGTATTTAAACGCTCGAGTAAGAGTCGTGACAAAGTCGAGATAGTATTAAGCGTTGTTAAATCCTAATTAAAACATTAATTTATATTAAACTAAGTTTACCATGATTATAAAAAATAGCTGGACATCTGCTTTGGGTCAATGGTAGAGTCATATGTAGATGTTATAGTTATTCTAATCTTAATTATATTACTATAATATTATTAGTGCGAAAATTTGTTTGTTATCTAATAACATTAATTCATTGATTAAACGGTTTTTAAAATAAATATGTGTTGGAAGCGCTTAAAATCATAACAATTTCAAATGTTATGTTACCTAATCTTATCTTATTAGGGATGGTCATCCACTTGGATTTCCCATCACTTCGACCCAATAGGACCTTTTGTGTTCCCCTAACCTTATCTTCTACTGTTGCTCCTCGAATATTATATCCATATACTTCAGCAATCGGCAGCATCCATATATCCGGCAATCGTAGAAGCCTGTAGTCTCCGATTATGGTTGCCAAGAAGAATCATTCTGCATCTCGCCAGACGGTCACATTCGCATAAATGATGCGTCATGGACTCTCCTTCCTCGTTGCAGGCTCTGCAGATGTTATCTGCTAAATTTATTCTGCAGGGGAGGTTTTTTGTACTGAAGTGGCCCGTGAATACTCCAGTCAGTTGCCTTAGCTGTTTTTTGCTGAAGGATAAAATTTGCCTTGTCCAGCTTGAGTTTGAGTTTTCTTTAAGTGACTTTTTGCGTGCTTAAGTAATTTAGAGCCTCCCATTGCTGTTGGGCCTTTTGTTCGGTTGATTCTCTAAATACCTTATTTATTAATCCTAACGCAAGACCTATAAAGGGTTCTTGGTCCGACGAATGTGGTCTCTGATCCTTTTCTTGCTAGTTAATCTGCCTTTTTATTGCTTTTAAAAACCCTCATTTCGCGGCACCCAAATAAGATTTAATTGAACTGAACGCCAACCTGGAATGGATTTTATAGGACATGAGCGCCAGTAGAGCAGCTTGGCTGTCACTGAGAATATAAATAACGCAAGTAATTATTGCATGTCTCTGCTTGAAGATCGTCGCATATTATCCCATACTTTGCGTGATTTTAGAGTGGTCATTATATATGCCTGCCCCTGTACCGGATTTCATTTTCGATCCATCCATGTACCATATTTGACTATCACTTGTTGGTTGATGTAGTCCTTTCTTCCATACTTCACTGGATGGAATACGCAAGTTAAAGGTTTTTTCAAGATTTATGACGGAAAACTTTTATCGTTTCCCCTCTACATCATCCCATCGAATTCTTTATTGAACTCCATTTTAGTGTGATTAGTCATCTGCATGTTTAGTTTCCATAGACCCGACAGTTCAAGTCTATGTAAGGCCCTCCTCGCTTCAAACTCTATCACTAATATGTAGACGTGTAAGGTCTAATAAGACTTCCATAGCTGCCGTGGGCGTTGTTTTGAACGCTCCTGTGATTGTCATACAAGCTGTTTGTTGTACCTTTTGATAACGTTTGTTTGCATGTTTCCATTGTCGTCCTAGGACCCTGACAATGATTCCGTAGGTTAACATTGGTCGCTCCGTCACGTTATATATCCATCGTAGGACCCTGGGAAAATGAGTGAATATGACCATTGGTTTATGGGTTTATTGCACTTTTACCCTACTTAACGCCATTTGCGGGATTTCCGATTTGGAAATTTCCAATAAACAAGTATCACACGGTCATCTGCATTTCCAACTGTACAAAGTGGTCCCCTATTCAGTTCCTTTAAGATTGAGTTCACTACGAGGCACCACCGGAGATACGAAAGTATTCCTCCCTGTGAACAGCCTTGTGTATAGAGTTTTTTGAAAATCTTCGAATGTAGTTTTCCATAGCTCTAAAACGGATACAAAGGTTCTATAATACAAATTTCTCTTTTTCCAATAGTTTTCCATGCTGACTCGTCTCAATAAAAGATCCTGTAGTACCACCTACCTACTAATACTAATGTATGGTCCGTTTGTCCCGGCGAAGCTGCGGGCAACAGTTAATAAGCTATGAGATATTTATGGCTTGTATTAAATTTATCAGCGATTTTGTTTTAACTTGGGTATTGACACACAAACACAGTGTACCGGTTCAGTATTTACTTTACCTATAATAATGTGGGTGTACAGCCGACTTATCTGACATAGATATCACTTTACCCAAATCTTTGTGACATGGGTCTGTGAAATCGGAGATTTAATCTCCGGACTGAACTAACATATACCTATTATGCTTTAGGTTGATTTAGTTTTTACGTAATATCTATTGACCGACTTCCGCAAATTACGGGTCAATCTTTTAATAGGTAGGTACCTCAAAGAAATAAACGTACCTATAATGAACAATTTGGCTTAAAAAATGTTTGTTCCCATCTCGTTTCGCATACGCAATCTTCTTCTTCTTTTGATGTCATCATCTTACGGAAGTTGCCGATCAGAATGGCTATCCTCACGTGAGAGACTTCGTACTTATCCCGAACTATTCTCTAAGATTTTGAGCCAAGATGTCCGTCTTCTGCCAGATTTACGGTGACCGTGTATCTTATTCTACATACGCAATATGGTTACGGTTTATGAATATATATACAAATTTTTGATGAGTATTTTAAACGATTAATAAATGTTTGTTTTGATAAAAACTGGTCATCACAAACCACGGTACAGAAAGAGGACGGCTAATTTAAAGGCCTTGGTCTGTTAACGCTATCTATAGACATAAAAATTAACTTAATCTGTTGAATTGAGACATAAAAGTTTCTGTTATATTTATTCCGTAGTTGTTCATAATAATTTCTGTAAATTTTTATATTTATTTGTGATACGTGCATTTACAAACCTTTTCAATCAATAAGATTAGAATAAATAGATGGGCCTCCTCATGCACATTGTGTTATGCATGAGGGATGTATGGCAGTAAAACGCCACGATGCCCATTCAATTCCAACTTTATTTTACTGGGTATAGTCTGCTGCTGATTGCATATTATGTCGTTTCAATCAACTTACTCTACTAGTAACATACAAAAATATGTACATATTTGCATAGTTAGGTATGATAAATAAAGCAATAATGTCAAGAGAAGAAAAGACTGACGATTAAGATTATTTTCGATTCGGACAGCATTAAAACTGCCCAGTGAAAATAATTGGAAGTGTATCGTATAATTTGTAGGCAATGAGTACTAATGTTCGGTCTTCTACTCGTATTACCTACGCACGTGTAGGAATCAACCTAAAATTAACGATCTAAAAAGCAAAACTCGATTCTAGGGAAGTTTTTGCTTTAGGTACCTTCGAGAAATTTTATGTTCCCAAGATACCTTTAATATATTTTTGTAAGATAAAATTCTTTATTTTTATCTTGGCAGAATAGAATAAGCTAGAATAATAAAAATATTCAAATAACGTTCAAAAACCTTGGCTTTGTTAACTTGTGAAGATTATCTCAAAGTTTGTGTTTAGTATTCACAAAACGAGTTCGTTGACTTTAGGATAAAGGTGAATTCGCGTAAAAGCATTTTCACAATAAGCTTTTAACAAAAGAAGTCCTAACCTATCAGGCTATATGACCTCTGACCTTCAATGATTATGTTTTGTATTAATGGCCTTGTTAGATCAAGATGCGACTTACTGGTGAATAACATTATGGAATGTCTATGTACATGGGGAACTTAGAAAGTTTTGCGAAAAAGAAAAAAAAAACATGTTCTACGGGCTCCAATTTTTTTATTACATTTTTTCAAATGTAATAAACTTGCATGCATTATACACTTGCATTATACAAAGTTTCATGTGTCTGAAACTAGGCATGCTTCTAGCTGTCTGAAGGGCCGCGTGCAAAACCGACTATGCCGCCCCCATCCCCATCCTCTGTTTCACCTAACTGGGCTTGTACATGACGACTTTTAGTTTTGTTACATATGGGTGTTTAAAAAAGCAGAGAAATAATTTACAAAGTCAAACAATTTATTATCGTTACTATGTGTTCGCGACGACCGGCTCGTAATCTGTACATAGCATATAAGTTTATAAGTATATAATGTATAACTATAGGTTAAGTACAAATATAGTTGATCCAAAGCAGTAGGTTAAGGTAGGATACTAAAGTTAAATTGTCTTTGCTATTTCGTTCCATACAGACAGTTATTTCATTCATTGTAAAGGGAAGTTGGAGTTGTACAAAGGAAGAGATAGCGTGTAAAAAACTAACAGCTTACGCAACCCCTCTATAAACATTGAACAGATAAAGGACGAGAAAGCGCGTTCTGACCTAACGGTTTATACATCTTCACTATTGACATTGAAAACACAAAGGAAGAGAAATTGCATCCCAGGCTTGCACATGTGGACCGTAACGGGCACGTAGGCCAAAACAGCGCACTATTGGTCGTCGTAACAATAGAAACGCCCAACTCAATATAAATAATTGTATCAATATAAATAAGGGCGAATCCCAGCCCACAGCAGTCAACTCTTAGTCACTACAGTAAACGCATGTCTAACAAATAGTTAAGTCTGTACTGAATATAAGTCTCAAGAGTTTTCAAGAGTTCAAGAGCTCACCGCGTTTTCCTTCTTCACAATCCCAGCAACAACACAGTGCGGGTAATATAAGCCCGCACACTATGTTTAAAACGTAGAATTTTCAAAAAATTATACCTAATTCAAATAAAATAATTCAAATTTGCCAAAAGCATGAAGAGTTAAATTCGTGTATTTTTATTAACTTAAGTATATGAATGAAAGGTGTTTATTAAGAATTAATAAACAACTTATGCTAATAGAACTAGCAACATAAATTGATTTTTTCTTGCTTTTAAATTTACGAAATCGGCTATTAATTGTCTTGTATCCAAACTATCTAAGATTTCATGTTCTATTGAAACAATAGATAATTTACTTCAATTGGGAAAAGTTGAAATTAAATCATTTGTAAGAAGATATTGTAAAATGGTATGTGGATCACGGGACTGATTTTCTAGAAAATGTAGCTTTAACGTATTAATTTCATTATACAAATCAATACCGTCAATGACTGTTTCATTTCTTGAATCGTCTTTCAGATTCAAATGTAAATCTCTACAATGTTTCATCAATTCGTCTTTGGGGTAACATAATTTAATCAAACACATCGTCAAATATTTTTAACTCTTCCAATCTATTTTCTAAGGAAGTCTGATCTAGGATTCTAAAAAAATCTCTACTTTGTAATTGATTTTGGAGTCTAATAAAACTTCATCACGCTGTTTATATTGCAACTGTTTCGGTATTCTTCCTGAACGAAGTGTATTTATTGGTGGGAAATCTGCTTCAACGTTGAGTTCGTGAGTCACTTTGGTAGCATCCGTGTGCGATATATTGTGAACTTATCAATGAAATTATACATATTTGAGTATAAATTGTGGGGCTTTGCATCATTTTACTTACATAATCAAATAATTAATAAAATACCTAATCATTCTAATGAAAAATCCTCCGTTTCTTTCTTATCATTCAAAAATTTTCAGGCTTGAAGTTGAAAAGAATATATTGGTTGATATTGAAAATTAGGAGTCAGCTATATGAGTGCGGAGCACCCATATGGCAGGCTCATACGGGTGTTCGGGCCCCTGGGCACCCATTGAGCTGGCGCCCTTGCTATCTTTACAAAAAGAACGATATACTTGATAATTTCTAATAAAAAAAATACATATGACACCTTGTACCTCAATTATACATCAGACGGCGGCAATATCGACTTGCACCGTCCCTATGTATGCAATAAATGTAATGACATTCACATTGCTGTACTGAGTAATGAAAATGAGTTCGAACATGACGAGATCGTTGAACGTGGCCTGTTTGAACCAAGTTTTAAAGAACATTTAAAATCATACAAAAGCATAGCGCGGAAATGTTCCCGTCGAATATCCATTTTTTAATGAGACATGATATTTTGCTTCAGCTCGTAAAAAATATGGAGGGGAAATTTGAATTTGGAATGTTTTGTTTTTATGTCATAGTTTTAATTAACATCAAAACCAGCCAGTGTTCCATAGATAAAAACTCTTTGTCGTATGACTTTTGGAGTAGTCTGGTATTATTGAATTTATTTGATGCCAAATTGACGGTGACATTAATTTGATATTATTGCGCCCAGCAGCTCTGAGATTACAGTGTGCATTCTCCCCCTCTAAGATGTTTGCAAGTGAAGATTTTTGATGCAAAGCATAATGCACTTATCTTAAGTGTGTTTGTCCCTTCCAGTGCCCGTTCACCTCTAAGCTCCGGCGGCGTCGAGTACCGAAGGCCAGAGAGGAGCATCTCTTTCAACGCAGTGGGCGCGGGGGGCGCGCGGATACCGACGACACTGCTGGAGCCCCTCGCTGACAACTCTAATAGAAGGCAGAACGGCACCGGTTTACTTGGAAGGCTTTTGCGGTGAGATCACTTACCATTTGTATTTTTGACTGAATTAAGTATTAGGTGTCGAACACACGACATCGCGGGTTGGTGCCAGCGAAGGGGCCGGTCGCGTAGCCGCGCTACTTCTCGCTAAGACACGTGACATCACAACTTACCACAGTCGATCGATAAAACCATAAAGGAGTTTTCTCCCCCGTGTGTATAGAGGCGATACCATCTGCGGCCGCGGGTGGCTGATAGCTCGGTTACGCGGTTGACCACTCATTCGTGCGATCAGAGGCTCCATCGCGTGTTAGCGGCGTGAACACTTTTAAGTGATTCCATACAACTTCTTCCGAGCTATTGATCGTCGTTTTCAGTATACAGTGTATACTGGAAGCGACGATCAATAGCTATACACAACACACACACACATACACATGCGCGCGTATCTGCACGTATAAGCGCACGTATACATATACATTTGAGAGTGCATGTACGTAAATAAAATAAAATAAATAAAAATATGTACATACATACAAACACGAGTGCGCGGGTGCACATTGCTCTTAATTTAGAAATTACTTAATTTTCATTTCATTCAACTATCATCATCATTCATTCCCCGTATATACTAAAATAGTTATGTAGTAATAATATCATATCTACAATATTTTAATGTTCATTACAGTAAATATTTTATTCCACAAATATCATCTTATTTGGTTATTCAACTGGTGGAAGGAGCCAGCATCTGTAACACAGGATTCTTCTAGCACAGGTGCCAACCAACCTCTTTTATTTTATTGTAAATTATTGTAAAACACACTAATTAAAATAAGTGTTAATACTTATGGGAGATACAGATAGCTATACATAGTTGTACACCAAAACATACAGAAGAAAAGCACATAAATACAAATAAATTATTTATTTAGCAATAATACTTACAGAAGGGTGCTGGTCTCTCCAACTAGGACGGCTTATACTATGGGTGGCAGGTCACTAATTAATAGTTAAACACCTACAACACATTCTTTGACTAAATTCATGTTTTTGTTGTTCACGATTAATATAAACACGTTATCTCATCATTAATTCATAAGTTCTCTTGCTAGATATAGTAAGGAAGCAGACAAAAACGCTGGCATTTACCCAGATTGCTGGTAACTTTTGTAAAGGCTTTACTAGGTCACTCGGCTTCAGCCGACCCACTTTCGGTCAAGTGACCTTGGATCAGATAACCGCAAAAGCCACTGAAGGCAAAAGTAAATAGGAGGTCCAACAATATTCGAGCACCATTATTGAGCTGGGTCTGAGATAGGAGAAAGAGGGATGATGACATCATGATGACGTCAATGATGTAGAGAATATTTTTTAAACTCGCATTCATCATTGATTTTAATCTCAAGTTCTATTCTATATTTTCTGCAGTGTAATTATGACCCACACGAAAGACAACAACTATTACAAGCAGATAAATTTAGGACTGAGCAAAAGGTTTCAATGAGATGATGATGAGGTGATGATGAAGTGATTATGATGACAGGTGAAGTAAGATCTTGACAGAGTGATGGCCGAGGCAAGATAACAATAAGATAACAGTATCACAAAGGAAGGAAAGCTTATACTCAGCAGTGAGCGGAAATAGGGTGATGAAGATGACGATGAAAAAGGTTGCAACAACAAATTAAGATTTGTATTAACTTGAACAAGCTGATATCGTTTTTGACACGATCTTTTGACGGATGTTGTGTATGAAAAAGTAGTTTTTTTTTTCTATAGAAAGTAAAGTTTATAATTAAACAGAAGATAGCAAAAGGATAGGTAATTTACATTTGGTTGGTGGATACAATAACAACAATGTTTACTTCATTTACAAATAGTTCACATAATAATATCGCAAAAATCTTCCTATCTACTCCTCTCACTTCCCTTGAATGGCGGCCATCTTAATTTTTTAATCGGGCGGATATAATAAATAGATTATGTCTATGAACGTAAGGCTCATAGAACCATGAAAATGGTCTCATCTGAGAGGTCAAGGCCATCGATTAATTCAATATTAATCGATCTATTAATTAAACAATCGTACAATTATTGGGGTACGAGTATGTGGGAAGGTTTTTTATTGATAAAAATAAGTGTAGAACATTTTCTTAAATTATCAGTAGTCGATCTTCCTGACACAGAGGAGCAACAGTTACTCATATGTAAATTAAATGGGTAACATTCGTATTAGTCTTGTAAAAATGAGCGCTGGTGCTCGACGCTCGAGCGCCAAGTGAACGCTAATGAACCCCTAGACTTGAGCGTTAATCGCTCGTATGTGTTATAGTCCAAGTTTTTACGCTTGATGGTCTTGAACCCTTGATGTTACAAGCTCGAGTCTAAACATAGATAATTATGATTGACTGCCCCACGGTGCTGAATCTCTTATATTAATTAGACAGTTTTTCTTTTTTGTTAAATTTTCATAATGTAAAGTAAGTGAACTAAAATACTTATATTAATACTCTTATACGTGTTATAATACTTTCAAGATTTTGTATACCTATAGGACAACCATGAACTGCATTAAAAATTATTTTAACAAATGAATGAATAAATTACGATTGTGATTAAAACGGTGAAAATAAAGGTTGTTACTTACGCTCGACGGCTCAGCGGACATTTTAACAATACTGATTTTAATATTATTTTGAATTTCGACTCCATAGAAAATGCTCAATCCTATGTTAAGGATTAAATGTAACACAAATTAACATAATCGGATTTATAACTGTGAACATGAGGTTTGCAGCAGTTATCGGATCGCGAATAATATCTGGGATTAGCTGCCGGTCGTCGACTCTGCGCGGTATCGATCCGCTAGAATTATTAAAGTGGCTTACAAAGAACAGCTCGCTCATCCATGTTACTCAGAATACAGAGTACCTACAAGACTGGGTTTTTTTCTTGTAATGCCACACTTCAATGCCTATCAATAAGTAGCGATCCGCCCTTGCTTCGCTTCGGTTTATGTTTATTATTTTTTTCAAAATTTTGTTTCAAAATTACAAAATAAAATATAGCCTATATTAGATACGGATAAATGTAGCTTCCTATTTGTGAAAGAATTTTTGAAATCGGTTCAGTAGTTCCAGGGATTACCGCCAACATACCTACAAACACACAATTTTACCTCTTTATTATATTAGTATAGAAGTATAGATGATCTACCATAATCGTTAAAAAAATTGTTTTTACTTGAATTTTTCAATAAATAAAAGATTAGAATAGAAAACCGGTTTATATCACAGTTCACCCACGGTTTTGACAGTAACTGCGTTATCATTAAAATATATATTATATGAAATAAAAGCATTCGACTGCTTGAGGCACATCTCAAGCCGTGATGCCAACTTAGCGCTTTCGGCACTCCGTCCGTCAAAGTACTTTCTTTTCATATCAGCAGTCAGCACTAATAATTTTTGATTAAAAATTGATAATATGAAAATTTCATTTAATACATATTTTAATGTTTTCTTTGATCTCTAGCGCATTTTCAACGCCAACTTAGCGCGCTTTCATCAGATAGCACTGGCAACACTGATCTCAAGTATCTTGGCATATTTTCATTTCTTAACATGCTTGTATTAACTTCTTTTGGGATACTTTTACCTATCGTCCTATTGAGTTTAGTTCTTAAACATAGAAATAGCTTCTACTGTTTCTAACGTGGCATCAGACTATTTCTAGAAAATTATTGTAAATAAATCAACTAATAATAAATAAATAATCAATTAGTATAAATCATAGTTAAGTATAAATAAGGAATTAGTAATAACAAATAATTAATTAATAATAAATAATCAATCAATAATAACAATATTGTTGCTTTAAATATAAAATATTAAACTTAAAGTATTTAAATTTCATATAAAATAGAATATAATATGGCACAAATCTAATATTGGACAAATAATAAATAAAATAATAATTTGAAAATAAATAAGAGAAGGACTCATTGTATTTCAATGTAACTCCATTCTTTGGAAATAAAGGCTTTATTTATTTAAGACCGCAAAACGTTAGTTATTGAGAATTGTTATTGTCAATATACGAATACGCTGCAAATCGATATCATTGCCCACTTAATTGCAAATTGTTTTTATGAACAAAGTTTGAAGCAGTTTACCTGAAACTTGGCTTAATGAAAATTAAGCTGTTCTAGAGCAACAACAAAATTAATTTACCAAGTTCTTAATAAAGATTTAGAGAAGTAACAGACAACATATCTCGTGTGTAAAGTAATAGCTATAATGTTGGTTATAAAAGTTTTAATCATTGAAGAGTCCTTTGAGATCAGATTAATCAAAGCAGGTAATTCTCATTAATCTTGGAGTACAAGGATTAAAAATAATATAGACTGTGGCTGGAGGAGCGTGCACCTTGATCCGCTCATATTTCACCTGTCCCCCTTATACGATTTATTACGATTTGTACCTTCACCTTATTTATTTACCTTCCCATTAAAAAATTTCCGTAATGGGTATAATTATGGAAATGACATATTTATGAGAAAGCGCTTATGGTCATGTTTCTATGCTAAACTTTTTATCATATAGCCTTTTGCCCGCGGCTTCGCCTGCAAGTTTCAAGTTTTTTTCTTCATATATAGCAATGGTGAAATTAGCACATTCTGCCAGTGTCAAGTATTGTTCGTAATAAACAATTTCAAAGTCTAAAACGTATCCTCTCAATTATCAGTACCGTCGAAGTAAGTCGGGGGTCGCTCAGTAAAGCGATAGTAGGTTTACTGAGGACAGAAGAGTACTCCTTGGAAGCACACGAAAAATGCAGTCCCACGCTTTTATTTGATTATCAGAAACACCACGCACGAAGAACACTTTGAAGTTTAATAAATTATCACTATTAAACCACAAAACGCCTAATACACAATTTTTACAATATTCAGACAAAAACTCAACTTTACTTATTGAGTTCCCGCCAAAAAGTCCAAGTTTCAAGTTAATATATTTTAATTAAAAATAATTCATTATATTTAAAAATATAGATGGTCTCATCTATATTTTTCATACAAAATTTGACACCCCGTTTCAGCCTTTGGGGGTTGAATTCCGAGAATTCTTTACTAGGTAAATTCAATAATCAATGAAAGTTCACTGAAAAAAATAAGTTTTCATGTTTCTATCTTCAGGGGCTTCGGCTCAGCGTTGGTGAGCTCGTTAGTCAATCAGCCAGTCAGGATATTTCTTTTTAAATGTATAGAAATATATTTGTAGTTATCAAATACCCATAACAATCTGGCTTCCGATTTATTGTCATTGCAGAACAGACTAGCTGAAGAAATTGTAGACTTTTGAAATCAATTGACTATATTAATAGTATCTATTATAAAACACAGATTCCCCTTTTGAAGAACCAGTTAATAAGTAATTTCAATTGTAATTAGGCGCGGGAACGATGCTGTATCCCATAGCCGTCAGTTTTGGGTCCCACTGGCCAAGTTAGTCCACTCTCATAGAAGACTGCCGTGCATATCGACATGTTTCGAGAGGATGTGAGGATGTGACCTTGTTTTGGAAATTAAAATTGAAACGGTTCATATAATCTCCATTATAACATTTCCAGGCGTTCTCTCCGCAAGTCAATGACGCAGCAGGAGGAGGTCGCGAGGCAGCTGGAGCTCACCGACTACAGGCCTTACTTCACGTGGTGGGTGAGCACGGTACAGACGCTAGTACTGCTGCTTTCGCTGCTCTGCTACGGATTCGGCCCGGTCGGGTTTGGCCGACACACGCATACAGGACAAGTGCTAGTGAAGAGCTTGAGTTTACAACAGGTGAGTTCCATGAGAATATTATTGTTTGGGCATTGTAATGACTAAAATGAGCGGGTATGCTATATAACTGAGACGCGAGTTTCGGCGGCGACGAGTCGCAAAAATGCTACGGTGGCTGCAGCACACCTTTTACTTACCACTTACCACCATTTTTGTCTGTCTAGTGCTGGATATAGGCCTTTCCCAAGGGCCGCCGCCTGCTACTGCTACTGTTACTTCAGCTTGCTAATTCTTTGAGCTATGTCAGCAACTTTAATTCCTGGCTAAGGAACTAAACTTGGTTACTTGTTTGCTTAGATTATTTTTTCGGCGGTTCGTGTGCATGTTCTGTGATGTGTCTAAAGTTCTAAAGTTCTGTGATGCATATCTCTGTGTGTATGTTAACAAAGAGTTTGGACTCGTTGATATTTCGATAGTGATTGCTGGGTGGTTTGGATTCAAGGGTGTAAGTAATTGGACTTCCCAATGCCCGAATAAGTAGACAAACAGAAATACCAGAGATACCGGGAGCAGGATCATTGCTCGTGAGTCACTGAAGGCTCCGTTCACGAATAATTCTTGTATAATCTAATATTATAGAGTCCTTGTGCATTTTTTTTGTTTTATTTATTTTGGGAGCTCATTGCTATGGTACATCATATTTAAAATATAACATATTCGTAAGCTACCACAAGTAGAAACTATATTATATACACGCCTAAAGCGATTATATTTAAAAGGATGGATTGGATAAAAAGAAAGAGATGATGAAACTTCAAGTTTAAAATTCTGAAGTATATAATACATAATTGTTAGTAAGTAAATATTGAACTGCCTTCATACTACAAAATAATAAGGAAATGCGTTTGTAATCACATATCAGATTAAATGCAGCACTAGCTCTGATTATGAAACTATTTTTCCGGCAGTTAGCGTTAACACATCTACCCCTGTATACCTGAAATGCAAATTTCATTTTCAGGGTAACACTCATAATCGCTATCTTCGCTCTGATGAGATTTTTTCCTTACATGTCCAATTCTTTCGCAGCTCTGGCTATCAAGCCCTGGAACACTCCTCACATTAACATTGGGAAAACCCTTCTAAAATTCCATTTAAAAAGTTGCTTTGGCGATATTATCTGTCTATGCAACAGAGTTGATAAGTATAGTTAGTTACTTAGATTTATTTTTTTTCTCTGAAACAACCTCCCCTTGTCAGTGGTTTATAATATATTATATTTTATGTAATTCAATGTATAGTGATAATTTATTGTTATATGTATTTATATGGGTATATATGTATATAAGTATATATTTTTATCAATATATATATTATGTATTAGTGTACCTAGGTATTATATGTGTACTGTTAGTAGTCATTTTTAAAGATTGCACGAGGCCTTCGTATTTCTGTTTAGCCAAAGGTTGACTGGCAGAGAATGCCACTAGGCATTAAGTCCACCTTTTGTACAATGTTTCTTTGTGCAATAAAGTTTAAATAAATAAAAGAAAACACACGGAATGTGGAATATAGTTTTAGATCGTAACGTGAATTTATACATAATGCTGTACTTGATAAAATCGATTGCTGTCATTAGTCAAGGCAATTCTCCTTGACTTTTAAGGTCTTCATTTATTCAAGGAAAGCGTTTTAATGAATAGATTATCTGAAATATGGTTTGTTGATGGTGATTAAGAAAGAGTTGCGTTGAAGGGTGATGGAGGTAAGAGAAGCTGGTTAATTATGTCAGTTAAAGACATTGTAAGAAAAATATTCCGGATATTGCAGAATTAATGATTTGTTGAGTAAATTAATATTATTCAATTGAAATATTTTAGTATTCAATGTGCTGACTCACATTATATAGTCAGGTGATATATGCCATTATAATAGACTCTTTAGAAAGGGAGTCAATACTTTTTCTATTGCCCTAGGGGAATTATATTTTGTCCAAATTTGTCCAAATTCAATTTTCAAGTTCCCATGAATATGGCAGGTAGCGAATTGCTTACAATTGCTAGCGAATTGCTATGTAACGTAGGCAGTGCATCCGGGGGCGTGCCAACGTTTGTCATTTTGGACAAAATTAAAAAAATAGCAGTCCTTATAATTTTGCGTTTAAGTAACAACTGATAAGTCCTTATTATTTGATGATAGTTTTTCCACCACTATCTGTAATTATCGAGTATATACATCAGCAATCGTGGACAGATATACTAGATAGCAGATACACTTTAGTGGATTCTACCGGTGCGGCGTCATACCGGTCCTGGGTTCACTTTCTGGGTTATAATACATTCACTTTCTATAGGTGAGCTTTATTTTGAGCATTGTCTCTACATTCTCCTGGATCCAAACATTGCATTCTGCCATTATCTTTATCGTCTTCTTTTCGTCCAAGCGACAAGCCGATACAAAAGTATTTAATTTTTGTGTCGATTTGACACGGAACAACAAGCTTTATCAAGTTCTTTTATCAAGTATCAAGTTTATCGATTTTGTTTAAATGAAGGATTTAATGAAAGTGGTGTGATGACTTATTTACGTCAAATCATGTTACTAATTCCCAGGTAAGATGCATTATCTCCCGTGATTCATTTTATCGGGCATCAGTCTCAAGTTCTCCATACAAGTTTTGAAGTTTTGAATCAATACTCCAGTATAGAAAATGCACAGTGCTTTCTTCAGTAACGTTCTCTACAAACGCAGTATTGATGTTGAGCGCTGTTTGTGTAATGTCCAGCATTTGTGCCACGACGGAACTCGTATTGTAAAGCTGCACGCATTTTTAATTTATTCATATTCAATACAATTGCGAATTTAAAAATAAAATCGGACGCGTAAACAATCGAATAGCGAAATGATTTTAAAGTAAATATACGTTTTTAATTAAAAATTAATTTTAAATTATTTCAATTAAAAATAGTTTGAATTTAGAATCTTGCACCAGCAAGACATAAATTAAAATCAAAGTGGCTAGTACATAAAAACAGTAAGTGCATACTTTAACCCCTTTTATTTATTAAATTATTTACAATTTTTTAAGATCGATGACGCATATTTTTATTGATTTCAACTTTAAGGACGATGCGTGCTGAAAATACGTGCTCTACCTACACATACTACACATACACATATTGTTTCCAACACATTAGCTACGAATATGCGTGTTTTTGCACATGAATAAGTATCTAATGTTAGAAGAACGTAAGTTTCATCGATTACTCTTTACACGTGAAATAATTGATGAGTTTGTCTTTCGGAAGATTTTGAGCAAAATATGATGCGTATTTTTCAAACTTCCTATTCAACCTTTAAAATTTGTACCATTGTTTTGATTAGCTGTTGCCAAATGTTGTGAAAAAAAACAGGTTGAATTTATGTAGAAGTGATTTGATGGTGACTACAGTCATATTCAGAACAATAGATTATAGAAAATATCACGACTGTTGCTACTTTAGTTTTGATTTAAATGCCTCTTTAATTTACAATCCATTCTCTCCATTGGATCCATTGGATTCTCTTTGTAAATACAATTGGTATTTATGTCGTAATCCGACTAGACAAATCCAATGCGAATTGGTATGTGTGAACATCTCAGCAATACTAGACTATAGGGTGTAGTGATGTGCGTAGTCACCTCCTAAATTCAGCTTCTTTGTACACGACTTAGCATAATAAGGCTAAATGACACAAAGCTTTTAGACGAAACACGTTCCTTGAGATTTAATGTCTGTGAAAGCGCTTAAGAGACAATGCTCGATATTATCCCACGGGATTTATTACGGTGTACAGTTTGTCTTTGTTCATGAGGATGGTGTGGTTGAAAGTCTATTTTCCCGCATGTATTGAAAAATAGAAATTATTTTTGACGAAAAGATTTTTTGATATGCGATTCTTCTTGTTTGGTATGCGGCACGATTTTTATTTATCAAAATGGGAGAATAACGATACGACTTCTTTATCCTTGTTATTGTAATTCTAATGTAATATGGGTCAGTGCCTCGTATCGCAGCACACAATTTATCTTACGTTTTTGAATTGAACGACGTGAACGAATAGATGCCGATTATTCATTTCTTTTCATTTACTAGAACAAAATGATCGGAACACTCACTGTATGTAATAGTGAAGTCTCTTTGCGACATTACTGAAGAAGCATGATGTTCATGACACAAAATTAGCTAATTATCAAACACGAGAAAATATGTAAGGTGGTTGTATGTTTAACGCTGTGGAGACAACGAACGTGACACAAAGTAAGGGTATTTGAGAGCTGGGAACTAGGTCGCATAGGCTTTGTATGTACAAACCTTTTGTGTACTTTTTGCTCGAATTTCGTTTGTGATGTGACATCTTCCATTAGGGATCACAAGTGAGTTTGCTATAAGTTAAAATTACTCATGTTTGTTATTGCGGATATATATTTTGGTTGTCTTTTAGATACATTATGTGTAAAATTGGATTTAGGACAAAGTTTTAAAACAGTGTATAGAGAAGAGAACAGTCTTATGACTTTATAGCAATCCTTTCAGACTACACCTGAATGGGAGTTGTGACCGAGGTAATATCATAAGTATTTACGTGTCAGAAATGGGGAAAATGTCTTTAATTCGAGGATCTCATTTTGTTCTAGCAGATCTTTATTAACTAAGTACACTCAGTAGTTAGAAAGTGGAGCTTATTTTTATTTTTTTTAAAGATTCGATAATTGGAGTCAGACAAATTTTCGAAATCATCATTGGAAAATCTAAAATGGTAGAAATGTCATTTCAAGGTAGCTTGGGGGTCAGAAGGAGCCAGCGCCGTTCAAGGTGTTGTCGCTTCAGCGTTGAATTGTGTAATCATTATACAATGTTCTAAAATAAAACAATCGTTTTTCCTAAAGTGGAATGGGATAAGACTGTATTGTTGAATTTGACTGGGAATAGGACTTAATTGACCTTGAACTTATTTATAAATAGAAGTTTTATAATGAAACAAACATTTTCTTTTAAGGGTTGGTTGTTTATTATTAGTTATAAATAAAGTTATAAATTCTAAAATAAAAAAAATATATTTTCCAAGGTGGAATGGGAGGAGCCGGCGTCATTCTGGCTTGGCCCGCGGGCACCGGATCTCATTCACCTGGGGGCAAAGTTCGCGCCGTGCATGCGGCGGGACGCGAGGATAGCGCGCGCCATCGCCGCATCGGCGCGCCGCGAGCGAGATACCGCCTGCTGCATACGGAACGACGACTCCGGCTGTGTGCAGTCCTCCAAGGCTGATTGTTCGGTAATTGCATTAATAATTTGTGGAACGAGCTGCTAGCTTGGGTTTTCAATTCAGCCACAAGGGGTTCTTCAGCTCGACAAAGGATTCTGCAAGGTCTGTTACTGTTGACCGGCGTTGTACCATCTACTCGTACCATCAGATGGGCTACTCGCCTGCATGCTACCTTTTCTATGAACAAAAATGAAGCACACATCAAGCAGATGATATGTGGCTATACCATTTGCACAACTGTAGTTTCAATACTGTTAGGGAGGTATGGTTGCATTGGCAAACTTGTAAAATCCTTTATGAAAGAGACTCCTGTAGTCGCTCTGTTGGAGTTATGCTGAACTCCAATAATACTACTGTCCATCTTCTTCTTGGTGCGTCTGAATCACCATATTAAGTTAATAATGTTCAATTTTAATTGAAAAATCAATGCTACTATTTTAATAATCAATATATAGAGACATTGGGACGTTAAGTAAGACTTTTATTTTAAAAAAAGTTGTCGTTTTTGCCTCAGTTATGGTAAAATTTTATGAATTTAGTGTTATTGTTAAATTTAGTTTGATATAGTAAACAGAAAAACATACTTTTCTTCTCTTCTCTTAATAAACAAAGACCAAAAAGTATTTTCTGGCAAGTCTCTATAGCATAATGTTTGCCATCATGGTTACACAACAATTCTTTAATTTTTCACCTTCTTCATTTTAATTCGATGCGAAATCAAACCGAATATGCCGAGTATCTTTTCTGGTCTTTTATTTGATACTACTCTGACACCAAGGTGCCTCAGCAGCATTCCTCAGAAGAATATGTACTAATTTTTTTATCGATTTTCTTAATTTAAAAATTGTTCTGTGCACACGCTTCCAAACAGATAAGAGGATTAATACCAAAGGTGAGCAAACAGCATACTGAAATAAAATCATATAGGTGCCTTATATCTTTTATCAATGAATAAATATTTGTGTGCATATTTCAGAATACAATTTCTACGTGGAAGAAATGGTCTTCAGGGGACTCTGGGCCTGGAGGTCGGATATCAGGGTCTGTTTGTGGATTAGATCCCAAGTAAGTTGTTTAAAAGTAACTTTCTATAAAGAAAAGGATGCAGACGAGCATACAGTGTACTCCTCGGTTGACATTCTCGATATAAACAGCCGATATCAAATCAAATTGATAAATTTGGGCACGCTTCCAAAGCGCCACCTAGTTTTAAATATTTAGGAGTGGTTTAGAACAAAGGATCAGGAAAGATGGGGAGTAGGAAACTCCTTAATTCCGTTACTCTCGAAGAGATTGGATGGAATGAAATGGAAAGTAAGGATAATGGAATTAGACACTTCCTTATCCAATTACACTCCCTCTTGTTGCGACCGAAATGTTTGACTAAACTCACTTGTTCTTACAACACATTAGTCCGTCCGTTTCACAGCAGCCTTTAGTGAGGTAGGAGTAAATCGGCCAATTGACTAAAGTCCAGCGTTTTTGAGATGCAATACTCGTATGTGCCCTTCCCCCGTCACTAACATTACTTGCTTAACAATCCACATAAACTATTTGCGCGACTTACAGGTAGAGGATTCAGTTGATGGTGAGCTCTTCGCTACTCTACTACCCTCTAAAGTTTACAGCAACTGATTAAATCAGTTTAGAGTCTAAACTGATTTAATCAGTTGCTGATTATGCTTGTAACAAAGATTTTTCAATATAATTTGATTCCTGATAGATTCCTTCTTCTTCTTCTTCTATAGTAATATAATGAGTTTAAGTTTGTTTTTTGTTTATTTAGATGTAAGAGGTAAACTCAAAAATGACTAGACCAATGCTGAAAATTCTTTCACTTTCACGAAGATATTGCTGAAGGACATGTTCTGGTTTCTTAAGATATCCTATTGGTATATGACAATCGAAGGATATCATATGCCATAACCATTATGCCATATGGTAACCATTACAGCTTGTTTTTAGTATTCTTCTTTAATTAGAAGATGATGTAGAACAATATTTTTTATGAATAATTTTGTCGATTTCAGGTTCTGTGAAGCGCCGCGTTCAATAGCACCGCACGAGTGGCCAGACGACATCACAAAATGGCCGATCTGCCGCAAACCAGTATTGGACGGGTCGGCGGCTGCGGGCCGCGCGGGTCACGCCGCCGAGCACATGGCCTGCGAGGTCATCGGACACCCGTGTTGTATCGGCATCCACGGCCAGTGCGTCATCACCACCAGGGAGCACTGCGACTTTGTCAAGGGATACTTTCACGAGGACGCCTCGCTGTGTTCACAGGTACCTTAAAATTTTCGTACAACATATTATGTGTGATGGTACATGGTTCGTATGTAATAGCTTGCGAAGTCTTCGGACATCTGTGTTGAATTGGCATCCATCGTCATCACTACTAAGGATCACGGCGATTTTATCAAGGGATACTCCATAAGTAGGCTTCGCTGTTTTCATAGATAAAACTAGTTTTCGTGTTTCGTACAATATACCATATAGATTATATATGGTTCATACGTCGATTGCTTGTGAGGTCATCAGGCACCCGTGGTTCATCTGCATCGACGGTCAATGCAATATCACCAGGGAACTCTGCGACTGTCTCAAGTGATACTTCCATGAGGAGGCCTAGCTGTGTTCAAAGGTAAAGCATCTTTAGTGTTTCATACAATATTATTATGTATGGTGCCTATGGTTCTACATTAATGGTTGCCAGGTCCTCGAACACTCATGATGCAATAGCACCCAAGGACTGTATAATCAACACGAGAGTGTATCTGACGTCAAGGTTCTCTTAAAAGAGGTGTTGGTGTGTTCGCGGGTAGTCTACTAAAATATGTGTCTTTGCACGTGCAGTGTCGTGCACTCGTGTTATGTGTGATGTTATTTATCTCTATATATAAACAGTGCGTTATTTCCACGAAATACCACGGCATTGACGATATTAAGTGCTAATGTCATGAGGTCGCGGCACAAAACTTTTGTCGAATAGTCAAAATCTTTCCAGTCTTCCCAACACCTATCAGACCTTTTCCTTAAATATTCACACTATAGTAATTTAGCTTCTAAAATCATCTGTGGTCAGTTATTATTTTTCCTATAAAAATAATATACCTGGAAAAATCGGAATTAACAGATATTTTGGCCAGCTATTACATTGTTGATTATTAATTTCAGGTGTCCTGCCTAGATGATGTATGTGGTATGCTACCATTCATGCGGAGACGCCGACCAGACCAGTTGTATAGAGCTTGGACGTCTCTCTTCGTGCACGCCGGCCTCCTGCATTTAGCAGGAACTCTGGCTCTTCAGTGGCTCTTCATGAGGGACTTGGAGAAAATGGCGGGACCCGTCAGAATAGCTGTTATATACCTGGGTAGCGGTGTAGGTGGAAATATGGCGTCGGCCATCTTCGAACCCTACAGAGCTGAGGTAATCTAAAATCTCTGGTAACATATTGTTAATGGCTAGGGTACTTGAGTCAGAAGTTCACGTTGAAAGTAAAAAAGATGCCTAACGTTATTGATGACATGTTGGCAGTGGGCGGCTGTGGTCCCGCCACGTGTCAATCTTAAATATTGCCAGACTTTTATAATTAACTACAGTTAAAGACAACTTAGAAGTTAAATGTGAGCCAAGAATTTTCATTAATTTCTTCTGTTGCAGGTGGGACCAGCCGGATCACATTTCGGTTTGCTGGCGTGTTTGATAGTAGAGACGATCGGTGCGTGGAGAATACTGAAGCATCCGAAACGCGCGCTCGTCAAGTTAATTTCGATCGCGGTACTGCTGTTCCTGCTCGGGCTCCTGCCGTGGATCGACAACTTCGCGAACATCTTTGGCTTTGTATTCGGATTCCTGCTGTCTTACGCGCTATTGCCGTTCATAACATTCGGCCTTTATGAGAGGAGAAGAAAGATAGTGTTAGTTATGGTGTGTCTGGTCTCAGCCGCAGGAATGCTGGGGGCATTATTGGCGCTGTTCTACGCGGCGCCGGCTTATGAGTGCACGGCGTGCGCGTACTTCACGTGCTTGCCGTTCGCGCCGGACATGTGCGCATCACAGGATGTGCGCGTGCGGCAGCTGGACGTGGTATGACGGCGCGCGGCCCGGGCGCCCCCGCCGCCGTCGCCGCCGCCCCCCCGCCCCGCGCCGCCCCCCGCGCCGCTCCCCGCGCGCCCCGCGCCGCCCGTCGCCTGCCGCCGCGCCTGCCACGTGTAACCTACCAGTATTAGCTCGCTACTGCCCTCTGTCGATGCTCAAACGAACAACCCACACGCTCGATGAGAGTGCGCTAGTTATTAAAACCTTAGCGATCGTTTAACGTTTTATATTCATCGGACTAGACTAGACTATATATATGCGATTTCATCGATTAATATATTTATCGATAGTGACTTATAATTGCGTATTAAGATTTGTTGGTATGTTATTTTTAAAGTACTCTACGATTTAACCACGAATTTCGAGTGTGTATAAACGACCCTAAAGTAATTGTGATAAATTATGTACGGGCAATGTAAAGTTGAGTGGACGCATCAAATTGTTGTAAATAATCTGTAATATATAGACATTTAAGACCCTAATGTGAGCTGTGTAAATTACTTATATTATTGTGACTTTGTTCTGCGTGCATTTTACGGGAACGTCGTTATGGCACAATGTATCATAATAAGATGAAAATATACATAAAAAGTATTTTTATAATCGTAAAAAAATATGAAACGAAAATTTTATAGTATGCATGGTATGTACACAAAAAATAAAATACCAGTAAAATTCTTATAGATAGGTCGTTAAAAGCTAGATAATATCTTATTTAAATGTATCCCAACATCCTTTTTATGTGTTAATTGTCGTAATTTGTAAAGAGATTTATTTTTTTATCGCCTGGTTTCTTCGTTTGTCTCGATTGTGACGTTCGACGTGTTCCCGTAATGGTGTCAAAAATTATACATACATTTAGTATATTACTAAATATTGTAAATAGCATGGTAACAAAATATTTGATATTTTTACTATTATGTTCACAGTATATAACGGATCCAGTCTTATCTATGTATAAGTATCACTTTAAAATGACCTTTGATTTCGTCAATTTATATAAATAGGTACTACTTGAAGTCTGCGTAGGTTTGTATGTTATTTTATTAATGCTAGTAAAAGTATTTAAAACGGTTTATCTTTAGGAGTATATTTGTTTTATGGGGAGTTCAAGTATTACGTAAGCATAATTTCGAAGTTTTTACCCCCCCCCCCCCTCCTGCAGCGGGGACCCTGTAAGATAATATAACAAAATTGCAAATCTCTTGTGTTATATAATATGTGGAAAAGATAACACATAATCTCTTTTTTTATCTTTTTAATTATCCTGTCAAGCAATGACCTTTGTATTGTTTCTCTATTGTTTGCTGGCGTGTATACATCCCTAAAAGAGTGGAAAGGTTAAATTCAAACAAAATTCAAATTGTTTTATAATACCAATGACTTTATATTGTTATTAATCATTAATGCGGAATTCCCAGACCTCGAGTGTTTGGGACGAATATTTAAACAAAAGTCGTGTAGCAAGAAAGACAAATAAATATTAAATAATTTATGTTGAATTAATTTTATTTTCTACCTTCCATGTAAAATTTTTGTCTCCCCTGTTATTTGGCAGTAAAAATAATGAGAATACGCCCCCCCCCCCCTTCCTTTCAGTCTCCTTTCGTAATAATTGAACGCTTCTTTACTACAAACGCATGATGTAAGTATGAAAACACTGAAAAGTTTTCCTGTCTTGTTCATAATGTTTACATATTTGTTACGACATTACATCTAAACTAGTCACTGTTAAGTTGTGTTGTATAATTGTTATTTTATGAGTTATTTATTATTGTATAACTAAGTAGGTAATCATTTAATTTAGTGTTGTTATCGGTAGTAGTTATTGGAATGACAGTTATTTTTGAATATTTCTCGAAACAAAAAAACAGCACAAGTATACGTAGCGCACATTCATTTAGTGTATGTTTTTTAATTCTTTTTCACATATTACGCCGATATTTATTTGGTGAATAAGATTGCAATTCTTTAATCTTTGTAACATAAACTGATATTACTGGAAGTAAATTTTTGTTTAGTTTACGTACAGTTGGGATGTAACGAAAATACATACTTATACCGTAACAGCAACCGGCCCTTTTATCATCCACCGCCGGACACGGGCCTTCCCATGCACATTGTGCACTTGTGCATGAGGAATGTATGGCCTCAAAACGGCACGCTGGCCAAGCGGTAGCTCCCTCAGCGCTTGTGGCACCGACATTATTATCCCTTAGTTGTCTTTTACGACACCCACGGGAAGAGATAGGGTGGAGCTCTCCTAAAGCCAGCCGACACAGCAAGACCAATTGAAATCGAAGTTTTTTTAAAACTTTACCACATAATTATAAAGGCTGTCCCAGATTGAGCGCCGGATTTAATTTAGAAAAAAAAACTCGATTTTGTACGCGTGAAGATGCAAATCCTTTACCATTATTCATTGCAGAGAGTTTCTAACTAACGACTCGCTCTGACTTCACACAGGTGTCGCAATGATTTCCTAGGTAACCCAAAAATCACCAATGTCCATTTGCATTAGTTTAGCAATGTAGGCAGTAAATCAGGGAGCGTACCAACGTCTGTCATTTTGAACTGATGTTGTCATGTATCGCGGATCGCAGGGCGACAATACCTATCCATCAGATCAGACCGTCAGATGGTAGGCCGCCTTGTTTCAACAAAAAAATACCTCCTTGAAATACTTACATGTAAACAAACCCACAGTCTTCACAATTCTAGTACTTAATATAATTAATATAACAATGAATTAATTACGCAATTTGATTTAATTTCCGTTTCCCAGCAAAAAATATTTAGTAAAACTTGTGTAATAAAATTAACGAAAGCGAAACATCATATTTTATGAAGGAGAATATTCGTTACATCCCCACTCTATTTTTAAGACTTAATAAAAACGTGACGTAATTTGAGCAAATGGAAGGTCCATTCTTGGTATCGATTTAAAACTACAACTCTCGTTTCATCAAAATTTTGATTAAATTGAAATCTGATTTCTAAGATAAAATAATAAAAGTTGTTTTTTATTTTAATCGTCAATAAAGTCTCCCAAAATGTCACATTTTACATTAGTAACGCATACTGCACAATACTGCCCGTGTAGGTACAATTTATCTGTTTGAGTATTAATCTTATGAGTATGTAATCGTTGTTGAAGAGTAACCACGAGACATTGTAATCAAATTGGCTGTCCCATACCAAAATCCAGTAAGAGACAAATTCTAAAAAGTGAAGTAATTCTAAAAAAAAAAAAGTAAAGTAGGTAAGTCGCCCCGAGTGTATGCAAAGACCCATATTAAAATCTTTCGTAGTTATTTATGGAGCTATGAATACTTCAAAATTTAATAAGTGCATTACGTTATGCTCATATATCACATATATAAATAAGAATGATATATCTATCATGTTGTGTTCTGTGTAATAATGATCATTTTTTTTATTTTAATTATTTTTTTATTTATTTATTTTTTATTTTATTTTATGTTAACGTTTTAACAGCCGGCTTGCACGTTTTGGGTCCACCAGTAAAAAAATGTTAAAAATACTTTAAAATGGTTTTAATATGGTTTAATATACATATTAAAGTTTGTTTTAATATGGGACAGCCGAGAATAAATTGGCTAATTAGGATTCATTAAATGCTTTGAAACTGCCAGAACTGTCCGTGTGTTCTCATCTGTAAGGTAACATTGAAAATACGGAGGTATAAATATACATCCGGGAGGTCAAAATCAGTAAGAATTATACAGTGAATGTTATCAGGATACATAATTGAGATAACATTTAAACTAGAAGTTGTTTTATGTTGCCAGATGTCCCGGACTTATTTACTATGAAATATATAAATAAACGAACTGTAGGTACATAGTCAAACGTATAGAAATATAAAAAAAATGCAAAATAAATGATTTCATTTCTACATATTACTATCTCAAAAATTAAATCCTATAAATAAAATCCGATTTTGTGGGTCCAATGACTCATCTCTGGTAATATCTGGTAATAATTTCAGAACAAATATTATTTTAAAATATCGCGCAATATGATCGAAGTACATAACTAATGAACGAAATGTTCTCTCTTGACTCATTTCTTCATTCATTCTATTAAAATCATTAGATCTGATAATTTCGCCAATGTTTTCATTTATTTGCTGCGCGGACGAGGGAGCGACGTTTGTCAAATATTTCTAGTGCAGTTTTTTCACATTACACATCTGGCAACACTAAAGTACCTTTTCGAGTCAGTGTAGTCAGTCAGTGTAGTACACTGGCCACATTGATGTTGATGTTGATTTTCATTAATTGTTAACATTCAAGGACGTTTCCATTCAAAAAATTTGCGTCAACCGAAGTGCCCAAAAATTTCGTATAAAAAATATGGAAAATATCGTAAAAGTTATTGTTTTTGTTAATTACCACTAACGATCCTGTAGAACGCTTAGAACTGCTTTGTATTTGTTGCTGTGAATATCTGAAAGTCATAATTGTTGATACCTACTGGGAAATGTTAAAAATCAGCAGCACTATTTTCTATGTTTCTATGCAGCACTATGTTAAAAATCAGCAGCACTATTGGCAGTGAAGGGCAATGAGTAATTAGCGCTCGCTTCGGTGTCACCATCACCTCACTCACACACATCGAAATATACCATTACAATTCTTATCTTCAGAGATATACCACTCGTGGTCGCTGTTAACATTGTTCAACGCGGTTTGATGCATCAAATATGAGTTTTAAGACAAATATAGGTACTCAAAACTTAGAAATTTTGCGTGTTTCTACATAAAGAGAGACCGTGCAAAGTGAGGTCCAGACAACTGTTTAGTCATGATATAAACCGCTAAAGACGTTCTCCCAATTTTTGGCATATTTTATGTATTTAATTGTATTTGTTTGTTTGTAATTATTTGCTGCAATTAAAACTTATTGATTATACGAGTACGATGCATAACCTTTAGTAAGTATTTAAATATGTGTTTAACGAAAGATTGATTGGCAGAAAATGCCAACAGGCATTAAGTCCGCATTTTGTTCAATGTTTCAATGTTCAAAAAAATGTAGTCATAATAAATGATGAGCAGTGATCAATGCAAGATCGGAAATCACATAAAACATTGTTCAGTATTAATCGTTCTGCAAAACCTTGCAAATTCACTAGTGCGTTTTAATATATGTTTTGGTAATTTTTGGACATTCACAGCAACACGTATGCGATTTGCCTCGTTCTTCGTTTTGTATGATATGTATTATTACGTATTAGTGGAATCGCTGATACGATTTCGCCTTATTTTGACACGAGTACCTACTACGTAGGTAGTTTGGAATGATACCTCCAATTTTATAACTTGCCGATATGTTTCTTATCGTAATTTTTATATTTCACGAAGACATGAAAATAAATTTTATGCACGTGGACGTATATCTAAAAAACGATAATGTTTTATTCGTTTAAAGAATATGAGGTGTATTAAAATTTTTCTGTATGATGCATAGTCCTGAAACTATATTTCTCATTATTTAAGAGTTTATCTCATTATTAAACTTTTTAACACGGTCGTAATAAAAAATCAATAATGCTACTGGAAGTGGTATCGGAATCATATGGATATATCCATACATTTTTATTAGCCATGTTTAAAATAAATGAGATATTGTTTAATGAAAGCAAAATTTTTTAATTTAAATAATAAGGATAAGAAATAATAGTTTCAGGATTAAGAAATTTGTGTGAAAAAAATGTGATTGATTTTATAATTGTTGCTATACAAATCGTTGCTGTGGATGTTGGTATTTAAAAACAGGCACAAATAGACATCCAATTATCAGCGTTATAATTTGTTTTTATTTTCGTAGCTAACTCTTCAGTCTCACAAATTGTTTGGTAATTATACTATACTTGTAGTTATTACTTATGAATTTGTAAAGTGCAATCGTCTCTTAAGTGTTTTGATGTCATCTGCATCATATTGTTATCAGATTATTTTTATACCTATACTGTGTTCTCATACATTAAACATTTAGACACAAATAAAAATAATTTTGAATATAATACGAGTGCTGCGATAAAATATAAAGTGTTTCAATTTGTATGCACAAATTTCGTGTTAGAAAAAAGTGTGCATATGCATTGGGACGCAAACGCACTTCTGCGTCTTTTGTATAGTCGGGCGGTTTAAAGTTGATATTAGATACAACCCTGACGTTACAAGACAGTTTCACGATATGGCATGGGTTTGTATGGCATGGGTTTGTATGGAAAAGCTTCAACAACAACAAGGGATTTCCGATAAAAAAATGTTTTCTAGGAATTCCTTGTTTATAGAATGTTAAAATGTGTAGCAATATGTAATCCTATATTTTTTTTGCGGCCATTTCTTTTTTATTAGCTATTTCGTCCACAGATCTATATTGAATAGTGGATTTTATTTAGGTCACGATTTAGTTTTTGTATGTTATCAGAGACGAGTGCACTGTCACTGTATCTATGCACAGTTTTTATACTAAACGAACGTTAATGTGTTTGATTGGTGTGTGATGTGTGTTCGTACGCTGGCCCATGATTATTTACGCAAATAATTTAACCTGCGAAGTTATATGGAAGTGCCCTTGTGGCCGGCGCGCGGCGGCCCGGCGGACTGCAATCAGAATTTAACTCTAAGACAAACTTACACATTGTACATTGTGAACATACAATTAATATATTTATGCATAAGAAATGGTAACGTAATCTTATTGTAAACTAGCATTAACCAAACAAAAAACCTTATTATCATAATACCCTTGTGTTTTATTTTGTGCACTGTTCTTAGAGCGTGCATAAGTGCAAACATTGCACTTATGGAAGTTTCCTTGTGGATTATTCTTTAAAATATCTTCAAATATTGTCTCTATAGATAGCCCAATTAGTATTCGAGAAGACTGTGAACTTACCTGCACGCCCATCAGTGCTACAGGTGTCCATGGATTGCGAGAGACATTTACAAAAGACCTCACCGTTGCTTCCTTTAACGGCCTATTAGTATGCCAACCTTTTAATAATAAAATAACATATATATATCCGATAATTACAATAATTTAATGGTTTAATGTAAATAATCACATTACTGACTTCAATTTGTCGTAATTCTTACATCACGTGATTATACTCGATAGATTAACTACTTGAGAAATCTTCATACACCAAAGATAAAGATATCAGGGGAGATCTAGGTTTATAAACTACTGCAGTGACTGATACGCGCTAACATCTGAGAAGTAGATATCAATTTACGTCAGTGAATTTGAAGTATAATATTTTTTTAAATATGGAACAACACGAATTAACGACGGAAATACATAGCAATAGCAATAACGTTTTTATTCAAGTGACATTAGTATTAGAAAGTTTGTTCATAGTATCTTATTTACAGTAACCAGCCCCTTTACCATCCACTGGTGGATATGGACCTTTTCATGCACAGCGTCTTGTGCATGAGAAATTTTTGACCATAAAACGCAACACTGGCCGTGTGAGTTGGCGAGTCCACTCTTTTAGAGTTGGTATAGCTACTCAGGGCTTGTGGTAGCGGCTTTGTTATTTTTTAGTCGCCTTTTACAATATCCACGGGAGGAGATGGAGAGAAAGAACATCAGTTATTTGTGAGTACAATTGTGAGTACAATTGTGAGTACTCATTTGTGAGTATGAGCATACATAACATATTTTATCAGTAGTTTCTTTCTAATTTCATTAACTCTCGTGTGTTTTATTAATTCTTGTAATTTTCACTTTTACTATAATATAATAACAATATTTAATATCGATAGATTTTGGCTAAAGAAACGCAAGAGAAAATGGCAAATTTAAAAAAAATCTTGGGCTGTTCATTGTACAGTGAGGAGAAATGAAAATGATAGTTTATATTTTTTTAAACTATTCACTTCTTAAGTTTCCATAATTATTATTGAATCCATATATTTACAAACCGAATGTAAGTTATCTGGGTATTTATGATACAATATAAATTCAATTTACTACTTATTTAAAAATGTTGCAATTACAATTAGAATCTTGCTACATTTAGTTAGTCGAACTTAACTGTCTTGATTTGTACAATAGCACACTTATCTTGACTTATTTAACAAACTATTGCATTCTCTACCAGCTAACCTTTGGGTTGATCGGAGAAGTGGGAGCTGCAATGAGAAGTATTATAAATACATAACTTAAACGACAACAGTTAAATTTCCTTTAATGGATACATAACATAAATTTATCACAATTATATTTATAATATTTTCGTTGTTTTGGTCACAGCAACCATGATCTTTTCTGTTGTTAGTCAGTTGTCGGTTATGAATTGGTCAGAGACTAAATGTTCAGAGCATTTAGGATATTTTTGGTTCAACCTTAAGTCACAAGTTGCTCCAAAGACACAATTGTCGCTATATTACGTCAAAAGTGTTAAAAGGATTTATAATCAAAAGATTTTGTTGCTAAGTGCAACCAACACATATATGATTATCGCCGGCCCACGGAGATTATGTGGAGCGACGCACGCCCCGCGGCTCCTACCTATTTATTATATACTAGCGACCCGCCCTCGCTTCGCTTCGGTTAATAAGATTTTTTTTTCAAAATTAAATATAGCCATTTTATTTTGATGGATCCCTAATTTTTTCTAGTAATAAATATAGCCTATGTTACTCAGGGATAATGTAGCATTCTAATGGTGAAAAAATCTTTGAAATCGGTCCAGTAGTTTTTAAGTTTATTCCTTACAAACATACAAAAATACAAATCTTTCCTTTTTATAATATTAGTGTAGATTTACATAGCTTTCGTGATCAGGCATGAAATCACTCAACTTTCCTTATTTAACGCAGAGTTTTTTGCTTTGGACTAACAAGTGCATATTATCACCGATAATAAGGCGATCACCTCACCGCCGAGCGTTTGAAATTTAAAAAAAACTGCAGTATGTGTATTCACCAATCCGCACTGGGCCCGTGTCGTAGATTATGGCCCGAGAAGCCCCAGTGATTTACTAGGGGAGGCCCGTGCCCTGCAGTGGGACATTTAAGCCTGATACAAGTGCAATAAGGCAATATACATAGAAAAATGGGTACTTATGTAGGTATAAGATGTTGGTAAGTTAACATCAAACACGTTGACATTGATTTAGATTAAATATTACGCATGTAGGACAATACTGAGATGATAATGTCAATCATGTATCGATAATGGCATCCAACAGAGACAATTTGGAATCAAATGTGATATCCGAACTTCAGTGGAGGTTTGTGGTACTACAAAGCAAGGTTGCCTGTACTAGGAGCGGTGGTCAGCATTGAATCATACGAGTAGATAAAAGGTAAGAGGACTTTATTGTTCTTATGATTGGGTTTGGAAGCACTGGAAGTACAGGGTGAATATATTCGTCAAAATTTTTGAAAAAGTTAGTACCGATAGGTACATTTTGGTTTGTTTAAAAGAAAATTTCAAGTACCATTTGTATTCTTGATATCCTTATTATTATATTCTCCTTCCCGTTTCCTCCTTCAAAGAGATTTCTTTCATAACAACCAAGAGGGCATATAAACATTTTCAATGTGATCATACATATTTCTACCATTAGTAAAATATTAGGGACGAGTGGAAATATAACTCTATAAGTAGGGAAGAGTGGAAAAATCTTCCTCCCTTCCCTACCAAGCCGATGACTCGGTATAGAAGAGCCCGGTTGGTGTCCTACTGATTATGAATAAAAGTTAAAACGTACGGATTTTGAAATAGAAAAAATGTATGTTCTCATGTAAGATGATCAGCTTAAGTTCCCCATTCCCATATGGAAAATGTCTCTCGTAAATACCGGGGTAATTGTTAGTTTGTGAGTTAATACAGTCGGCTGCGAACCAATTCAATTACTCATTATAAGGAGGGGCATTTATCTACATACGCATCACATGACGAGTATTTTGTATTCTTCATTCTTATTTAAATATGAAATACCTGCGGAAAAATGATAACATTATATCGCTCCTTGAGTATACGTTTAAACAGAAAATTATTTCCCAGTATGCTGGTTATCTTTACATAAACATACTTTGAATTACTAATCTAAAATACTTATATAGATATTTATTTTTTCACAACTTATTTTTAAAAACATATATGTCGGTACCACGAAATAAGAATAAGTGTTCATAGGATAAAATGACCCACTATTGATTTTAATCTTTGATAAATTCCTAATAACAGTTAAAGATCTTTACAATGACCACAAAAAGGCTTTGTGACATTTACATTCGAAAAAAACTGGAAGCAAGGTTGAGCACATACGAATTTAACATTAATTTGTGTGTTTCCTGCCAGATATAGGCAGATCGCCTCATATGGCTCGCAACCACAATAATCTTCCTCTCTTTTCATCAGTAAACGACACAATTATCAGTTGAACACAATTATTACCCTTTGAACCACAACTATCAGTCATTTATATATATATATATATATATATTTACCCAAAGAAATTGAACTTATAGCATTTTTTTTATATCTATACATATAATAAAATCGTAACAATGCCGTGTCTGTACATGAAATATATTTACATATATTTGAAAAAATCGTTGCTGCGTACTCCACGAACGGTACAGAACCCAATACAGCCATTTTTAGAATTTTTGTGTGTCTGTCTGAAAGCGTATCGCGCAAATGGACGGATATTAATGAAATTTGGCATAGTTATAACTTATATGCTGCGTTAACATTTAAGGGTACTTTTTATCCAAATAAATTATGAGGTCCCACGGGAATCACAAGTTGACGGGAACGAAATCGCTAGTTTACAATATAACTCAACGCTACCGTGACAACATTCTTGATGGTGGCGTTAAGGAAACGCTGAGATTAAGGAATGATTGTTGGGTGCCCTAAGTATCACTTTGCATAAAAATAGGTCTTCAATGTTATATAAATTCTATTTTTGTATGAACGTACTCATATTGCACTGATAAATAATAATTTGTCAGTGCAAAATGCGTATATGTATATATTCATACATAGGTACGATGTTTCGTAGAAGGCGGCAACTTTTAGGATTTATTTGGTATCTAGAGCGTTATCAAATTGAAAATGATGCCACTATGCGTATCTATCGAAAAGTAAAAAAGTAATTCATACAGAGAAAAAATTAAAATAATTGAAATTGAATAGTCGAAGACCCATACAAGTCTCAATGCAAGAGCCGGTTGTAATAGAAATGTCAGCAAATTAAATGTAATAAATATTTTAACTACCTCTACGTACCAAATTATGGCGTAGTAAGCTGTAGAAGTACAAGTGGCATTTTATTGTTATCTGCATCTTTCAGTAAGGAACATTTATAAACTTGAAGATAACATTGTTATTTTCAATTTTAAGGCATCAGTCTTAGTGTTCCTGGGAGAAAATGCAGATATAATATCTTACCTACGTAAGCCGCAGTCTCGGATATATATATATATATATGTTCATCTTCAGTTTGACAGCTAGTAACTCTTGTCCACTAAAAAAAGACTAATATACTCTGCATTGAAGATAAGAAAATCGATACAAGCATTGCTTAGTTTTATTATTCAACGAGAGTGGTACAATCCTAAGATTTACTTCCTAAAATCTTATCACTGCGCGACGACATTAAGTTTTTCTAAAAGACTGTGAATATTATTTTACCAGGTCAGCACCGAGTCTGCAATCTTCTTGGTATTACAGATGTCCATAGTCAATGGAAACTACTTTATCAACGCTGAACCGTATTTTCATTTCTTTTACTTTTATTATAATTATAAATAAAAACTAGCATTGAAAACATAGATTCGCTTCTTCGATGGCAACAAGGCTATCCACTTATAGTAATCCCACATAGTTAATTGTTTATATTTTCATAGTAACTATCGCATACGAGCTAGTAGGATTAAAATTTCAATAAAATACTTATACATTTTAACTGCAAAATAGTTTCAAATAAAAGTGAATTTTAATTATTATTTATCAAAGTAAGTAATAAAAAAGTAAACACGTTTCAAATAGTATTTCTTGTATAAATAAAGGCTCAGTCAAGTTTGTTGTGGCATCTTAGTGGATTATTGTAACGCAGTAACTCGTGTCAATGTGTACTGTTCTTCGTAAACTGATAATTTGGTTGTGTAACTGTGATAAAAAATAATTACCATATCATACCATACCATCCAGCCCGTGTTTCTCCACTGGCAGTTCTAGGCCTCTCTCAAGACTCGCTATCACACATGATTTTCTGTTCTTCTAAATTTTTTCAAATTATTGGTACACCTGGCTGGAGGACGATCCACACTGCACTTCCCGGTACGTGGCCTCCATGCAAGGACTGTCTACCCCATCGGTTGTTGATCTCACGGCAGATTTGGCCTGCCTGTTGCCACTTCAGCATGTTAATTCTGTGAGCTGCATTCGTGATATTAGTTCTTTGTCAATTTTCTTTCGTTTCGAGTTTTATTGTGTAAACAATAGCGTGTATTTTTCCATGGAAACAGTTATTAATGAAACAGATATATTCGTATTTACAAAAGTGACAAACATGACTGTGACATTCTTAGTGACTCTTCCCGTGGATGCCGTAAAAGGTGATTAACAAAGGTGGTACCACAAGCCCTTAGAAACAACATCACTTCTAAAAGTGTGTACTCGCAAATCCGCTTGGACAGCGTGGCGTTTTGAAAAAGGTCATACATTCCTTATGCAAAAGACAATATGCATGAGTAGGCCCATGTCCAGCAGTGGACAAAAAAAGGGGTTGGTTCCAGCGACCATATGAATTTAAAGAGGTCTAGAAATTGCAATTGGCTACGTAGAAAAACTATGATTTTATTGGTGCTGAAACACAAAGTACTTTATCATTATGTCACAGACCTTAAAAAGTAAACTTACAAAAAAGTAATAATTACAATAATATTTTTACAACTAGTAAATGATTGAGATACTGTTAAGACAATAATATTTGTTGAGTTGTTAAAATTGAGTGACTTAGTAGTTAAACGGGAAAGAAGCCTAATGAATAAAAAAAAAACAAGTTTGTGGTGTACAAGATTGCTTAGTTAATTAATACAAGATTTCTTAAAAGGATATACATATTTAAATTATTGCGTCTTTTTATTAGTATTTAATAAAAAGAACTATTCCAAATACAAGACTCCCACGCGAACGGTTCGAAATAAGGTACGTGCGAGTGGATATACGTGTATTACGTCAAACTCTTGATTTTTTAATAAATAAAAAGATAAGATGCCACCTGCGTAATATCGAACGAAAGCTATTGAGATAAGAGTCACATAGTTATTATGAAATTCTCTCACAACTCCAAATCCGCTGCTTTACACAACAATAAGATTTCTGTGAGAAATATTGATATTTGCTGTCGGTGCCCGTGTTGTACCTTCAATATTGAGATGAATTGAAAATGGGGATCAAAGGAATTCAGTAATGAAATTCTCGCTTTTAAGAGTAAGTTCTGACGAACTTTTTATAAAAAACCACAGAAAAAGATGAATAATTAATAACCAAAATGTCAATAGAGGATGAATAGTAAGTTAATCAATCAATATGTAATTGTAGTAGTTTATATTGTAATAATAAAATAAATAAATTAAATGTTCCGGTTGCTCTTCAATAGTGTATTATCATTGTATTGTAAATATTATCACACAAACAACAAAAAGGGATTAATAATTGAGGACGTCACAAATGAAAACAAACGCTGCACTTTTCATTACAGATTATTATCAGAGAAACTATAGAAATACAAATTTGATTGCTCATTGTAAATGAATGATGCATTCATATTTTATTACTTTAAAACCGCAACAATATTATTTGCAAATTGCGTTATTTATTAAACTACTGCCATACATCTTAGTCTTAGCATGAATCTACAGGTAAACGCGGTCCCTCAGTTGACAGGAAGACCAATTAATTGGGGCATAAATTCAAAGGTATTTTATAACAATGAGAAAACAAAAAACTGCCGCGGGCTAGACGAGTTAATTGATAATGAGAAAAAGAAATTAACCATCTAGTTTAAAGTTGAAGACATTAATGGCCCTCGATTAGTGGCCTTGTGGAACACGGTAGTGATGTTTCATTGAAAACTAGATGCTTGAAGTTCACAGCACTTTTCCTTGTTAGATTCTGACTAAAGTAGTCGTCTCCGAGAGCATTTTTCGTGGTCAGTGAACCATAAGATTAATACGAATGGAATTTTGATAAGTGTTTATGTTATTGTTATAGGTAGAACACTAAAATGTTAACAGGATGGAGGCTCGCGCTGTCGAAATGTAAGTACTTAATACCATAGAATAAATTTAACATTTTATCAAATGATATGGACTTGTGTTCACTGGGGAGCAATCATATTGAAACATGTTCTTTATAAGTAGCGCGAAAAAATATTAACAAAAGAAAGTCTGGGGAGTACCGCCAAATGACGCTCAATATATATTTGGAATATAATCCCCAAAAGTTGTGAAATGAACTACCTGACTAGGTTTTCCCATTATGCTAGAGATGAGGGAGGCTCTTTAAGAAAGCTGTAAATAGAATTCTGTAATGTCGGCGGGGCATTCACAACCCCCTGTGTGCATTGGCGACCGAGACCACTTACTATCAAATGTGTTACCCCTTCGTCCGCCACATCTACGTATAAATAAATAACGCATAAAGCAATTAATTAATAAAAAAAACATCAAAACTAAATTAAAATATTTGATTATGCTAGTCAACGATTAAAAGTTTCAACTGATCTTCACAACTTATTTCGATAATTGTTTAAAATAATGAAATAAAAAATATTCTACTGAATTAATATTTGATTAATTATATATCGTAATATCAATTATTTAATTATTCAGTATTTGAAACTCACAGTTATAAAAACGTACTTGATTAGCGACATTACTAAAATGTTTACGATTACACAGATTAATTATGTCATATGTTTTCACTGATTTACATAATATTTTGTTTATGTATTTAGACTGATTAATTATGTGAAAAGATAATTTGGATACAGTTTTAGTTGAGTAACATTGAATCGAGTTAAATCGATCACAATTGTAGAGTTACAACGACATACCGGTGTACTCGTACGAGTAAATATTATATTAGAATAATCACCAGAGATGATGTGAATTTTTCTAACGTAATACCCATAGATGGTTCCTTTTATCGCCCCAAATTATCAGAATCGGGAAACTAATCCTTAGTATACTTATTAAGAAGAAAAGGCATTAATAACTTTTTAACGAAACATTAGTAAAATTATTGTAAACGATGGTTATTGTTTTTGTATTTATCCAAAACTCCAGGATTTTAACTTAATTTTTAATAACTTTTAACTTTTTACTTTTAACTTAATAGAAATTTTGCCCTTTATTTTTTGTATTTTTCTCGAATGTCATTAAAATGCACTAGTGGCTTTTTTCTAAGTATACGTATTAAAAGGCCGCATCTAGATTGCTTCATAGCAACGGCGGCGAGGCATTTTATCCCCTTTTTTCACTGCCATCCGACACGTCCCGGCCCCAATCTTGTAATCTGTGAGTCGACCTCGATAACTCAGTGTGTGAGTTTTATACAAGACAGATTGTAGTTTATTAAAAAAATTGTCTTTTAGTCTGTTGTTATCCATTTTTACTTGGGCTATTTTAATTGTTAATATTGAACAACCTCCTCAAAGTATATATATATATTTAAAAATATTTTCCTATATCACTTATGGAAAAAAAAAGTAAAGTACACCTAAATATTGTATATATAATTTATATTAACAAATTCAGCATAGTTCATATTAACAATTAAATTAATAAACATTTTAAATTTATAGCTGGAAATAAATAAATAAAAATTGTAAAGATTGTAAAGTGCGTGTTAGATTAACTCTTGAACGAGAAAGTAAATATGAATTTGTATATAAAATACTTATCTAATTTTTCATCTTTCATGTAAAAAGTGAAACTAACTAGTGTTAATGGTATTAAAATTAAAATGGAACTAGTGTTCCATTATCTGGCGGTTTGCACCATTGAGTAAGGAAATTGTTCCTAATAGTTCTAATGGTAGCAACAAACTAACGGACAGATGGATAGACAATAAATGGCTTTATATGTAAAGTAAACATAAAATTGACTTCTTTTCAGTATTTATAATACCGCAGCGCTATGTCATGTCTATTATGGCTCTCCTGGCTATTGCCAATGCTTATACAATGCGCGTCTGCCTCAACCTGGCTATCACACAGATGGTGGTCAGGAAGACCGCCGGGGTAGAAGGTGATGAACACTACGACCCCGATGCATGTCCCGACATGACAATGATGAGGAATGGCACGAGATCATTCTACTCTAGGCAGGATGATGTAAGTTTTACAAATAGATTATATAATAAAGATGTTCCATGAATGGAGACCACGTGCTGGGATGCCAGTGTGAACGCCCTACCAGTTGAACCGATGACTTGAAGAAGTTTGTCCGTAGAAAAGTCGAAGACCATGTCTGATGGCAAGTCAGAGGCAAGTCAGTAGGAGGCCGATATCAAGCACTGGGGAGACGTAAGGTGATGGGTTGTACTGGATTAATTCTTGGTGATGATAAAACAAGTTTTTGTGTAAATAGATTACTTAATGGATGGACCGATGACTTGAACAAGTTCGCCGGAAGTGGTTGGATGAGAAAAGCCGAAGATCGAATGTGAAGAATCTTAAGAGTTTTCGATATCTAGAGTAGAGAGATATAAGTTGATGAGTTGTATTGTGCTGGTACTTTGTGAGGATAAATCAACTAAATTTTGGTGTAAACCGGTTACTTAATAGTCATTTAAAACAGCAAATTACATTTATACTGGCTTCCAACTTTGAAATCTATCATTTCCATAATTTTACTCACTGTTTATTTATTTTTTATTTTCCTTGACTTTATTTGAACAGTTAATTTTAAATATTTGCACATATTCTATATCACAATAAAATACGTACATTTGTGTATTTAAGATAAAATTATCGAAGGCCCCTGAAATGTCTTATTTGACGTGAAATACTTCAAGAGGTCTCCAGTACACAATAAATTATCTAAATTTATCTAAATCCTTTGAATACAGCCACTCGGATACCACTAAGTGGGCTGTAGAGACAGGGAGTTTATCTAAATAACTTTGTGGGAGTATTTAAACTTATCAATGTATTTCCGAGACCATTTATTTAAGTATTTATAAAAAGTTGAATGTTAATTTAAGTATTTTGACATTCAAAATAACCTACATAGGTACTTCGAAATGGTATTAATTACATGATATATGTACACGGTTATTTATAGAAATAGACTTATAGGTGTAGTTTACACTTGGCTTATTCTGAAAATCAATGATAAGTGATAACAACGAAATTCTGAAATCAGGTGTTCAATATAATTTATATATGTTGATTTTGCAAAAGAATTATCATTGAATCGAGCATGTAATAATTCTGGTCAGGTATACAGTGGGGCAGTTAAGTAGTCGAAGGCTTTGCTGCAAAAAAATAAAAAAAATTGGGCCCCCTAAACTAAATTAACATGAAACTATAATATAATGCTTGAGTTAAAATATGTTAATTTTTAAGTGTTTTATTTAATAAAAAATAAAGTCCCATAAAATAGCATGTCTATGGTCTATGTATATAAATATGTATCATCTTAAATCTTTCCATCGGTCTATACATATCTTAAAAAAAGTTATTGTATTGAATGCTTAAAAATATCATGTACAATATTGAATAATATTTATTAAATTAAATTTATAATTTCTTTAAAATATTTTTCCCAAATACATTTTGCAAACACGTTAGCCTGTTTTAATCTTTTGCACAGCGCCATCTGTTGGCGGAGGGCAAACATATCGCTTAACAAGTTTATTGTGATGAAGTTGTTAGTCTGTAGTCATGGAGCTCGAGATAAAATAATAATGAATGATAAATAATGACTGAAATGTTTTCACAGACTGCACTCTTCGAATGGAGTGAAGCTACACAGGGTCTGCTTCTGAGTTCATTCTACTATGGTTACGTAATAACGCATATACCGGGGGGTATGATAGCGGAACGATATGGAGGCAAATGGGTGTTGGGCTTGGGTCTTCTGTCCACGGCCGTTTGCACTTTCATTACGCCTGTGGCGGTGAGGTGGGGAGGTGCACCAGCGCTGTTTGCACTGCGAGTTATTGAAGGTTTGGGAGAGGTGTGTTGTGATTTTTTCTCTCCGTAATAGTTTCTACCTAGTAGTTTGAAATTATTAGTCTTTGCAGTATTTTTTAGAAGTACTAGTTTCAACTTTCTTTAAATATTTCTTCCATTAAATCATAACCTTTTCAATCGTTATTCAAATTGTAACAGATTGCTGAAAATATCTATTAAACAGATTTACAACAAATATTTAAACAAATACCTAAATATTGAATGTACATATAAAATACCGTAAAGTACTTTAAGCGCTGCTATGTAGACACTAATCCTATAACCACTTATAATTAATAGATTTATGTTCTAGTAGTGCAAAATATGATAATTAGAAGTAAATTAGCAGTGCCGGCTTTACCTATGGTGCAGGGTGTGCGGCGCACACGGGCGCAGGGTCTTAGGGGGCGTCGAGCGCCGCTCGCGACGCCTCCAAGAGTCTAAAGCGCCCACTTGAGGGCGCCAGGTACTTGAGTACTTGATTGCACCCGGGCGCTACATGGGCCAGAGCCGGCGCTGTAAATTAGCATCAACAAAACAATCTTTTACGTAATAACTAAAGTAAATAATTTTAAATTACTAAGAATGTCATTACCAATACGACGGACTCCTATTTTTGTAATGTCACATTTAAATTTGATACTATGGATTTAGGGCCCATTCAGTATATTCTACTCCTATATTAATTATTCCTAAGACAATAGTTTCTGTTTTTCTAGCAGTTTGAGTAGTAGCAATTGTAGTGGAAAGTGCAAAATATTTTTGAGTACATATTTTGAGTGTATATACTAATGCTAATATCGGTTTTATTAGGGTCCCACAATGCCCGGATTGATGGCAATGGTGTCGCGATGGGTCCCGAAGACCGAACGAGCGAGAGTAGGGGCAATCGTATTCGGAGGTGCACAAGTCGGTAACATCGCTGGCTCCTACTTCTCTGGACTGATTATGTATTATGGAGCGTGGGACAACGTGTTTTATTTGTTTGGAGGGCTTGGTCTTATCTGGTTTGTTATGTGGGTGAGTTAATGCATAGCATCTATATTTTAAATTCGATAATTTTGACGTTTATTTGATCATAAGGAAGTAAGGAAAAAATAAAGAGACAAAAAATATATATAATTATTGAAAGAATGCTAGTAAGACGGAAAATCGAAAAACCAAGATGAAAGTAAATTTCTTAAGACAGCCGGTTTAGTATAAAAATTATCAAGGTCTAAAGATTGCTTACAGATAGTATTGAATTCTAAAGTTGCCCTGCAAAAGAATGCATTTTTTCTATAGTTAATACTGTAAAATTTTAAAGTTATATTATAATTTCTATTATATTATACAATATTTGTACAAATATTTGTAGTTGAAATTTCTCTTATGAACTACTTAACCCCTGAAGGTGTTTAACCACTTTCCCGTCCGATGATTATGAGAACATACGAGTTTATACTCGTACGTACATACTTGGTGGAAATAAACAAATGTGAAATGGATTATACTCAATAACATAACACTTATAATATATTATTTTTTTCAGTCACTGATCTGCTTCAGCACGCCCAACACACATCCCTTCATATCAGACGCCGAGAAAAAGTTTTTGAACGAGAACGTAGATTCCCTGATTCACAGCAAGAAACAAATATTGGACCCGGTACCTTGGAAAGCGTTGCTTCGATCTGTGCCTCTATGGTGCTTGATCATTGCTGCTGTACGTATAACTATAGTGTAATTTCTTTTTCACTATTGGGTACTAAATTCATTTTGAAGGCACTTTTTTCTTATAAGTCCGAAATACGGGCGTATAAGCAGCTGATCTGTATAATTTGATGCTATTTACTCGTATTTGTAGCCACCATTGTCCTTGGACATCTGCAGTACTGCGGGCACTCTCCCTAGTCGTCTACTACTGCTGGAAAAATAAAGGACGGTAGTGCTAAGATTGTAATAGCTAGTGCGTTTCTTCAAGAAGCTTACTACGAGTATGATGGAGCTAAGTGGTTGACGAATTGTTTGGGCAGAAACTTATTAGCACAAGTTGGGGACAGGGAGCTAGCTGTATCTGTCATTGTCAATAGAATCTCTCATTTTAAAATGTAAACATTGGTAAGCCATTTACGATATTTCACTAGTGATTAGCCTTAGGTTTACTGTGAAACAAATCTACCAGTCTGCTACTTTTTCCCCCGTAAAATTCTAATAAGGACATTATTCTCAACAGATTGGCCACGACTGGGGCTACTTCACAATGGTCACAGACTTGCCCAAGTACATGACTGATGTTCTTAAGTACGATATCAAGTCGGCCGGCCTCCTTTCTTCAGTTCCGTACATCGCTATGTGGATATCTTCCTTCTTTTTTGGACTGGTGTGTGACTTCTGCGTGAAAAGAGGGTACCATAGCATCAAGAACGCTAGAAAAATTTATACTACTATCGGTGAGTAAAAATTTTTTTTTTTGTAATATTAGATATTCTTGTTTTGATTCCTTAAAACTATTCTTAATCTCGACCGAATTTAATAGACGAGGAGCGACTCAGTCTTAAGCAATCATTAGGAAGCCCTTGCTTTAGCTTTTATATTACAAATATAAAAGTATTACCTGTACAAATATTACCATATACCAGTGTATACTTTTAGTTTATATTGTAAGCATATTTTTAGGATATTATGTTCATTCTTACTCTAATACATACATATCGGATTGATTGGAGAGACATTTAATTTAAGTCAATTAATATAGATAAAAAATCTTATTGAAATTGATTGATGATTTTTTGAAAGTGAAATTGATGACGTGATACTCTACACGGTATACCTACAACCATTTGCCAATTTCTCAAAGTTGTATGTCTAATAATTACGAGTATTACTTGTCACCCCTTCTATATGTGATGTTATATAATCAACCTTATCTTAATTCATTTATGTGTATTATATTATTCTCTTCCTCTGTTGTTTCGGATATTTGCAAAATCTCCGGAAGTTTATATTTAATTATATTATTGTTTTTGAACCGACGCTATTATTTTTCAGCTGCAACTGGACCCGCAATTTGCATAATCTTGGCCTCATATGCTGGTTGTAACGCAAGTCTGGCAGTGCTCTGTTTTATTTTCGCCATGATCCTCATGGGGGCCTATTACAGTGGTATGAAAATCAACGCCCTCGACATAACGCCTAACTACGCGGGTACCACTACAGCTATGGTGAACGGTATCGCAGCTATTTCTGGAATTGTATCACCGTATCTGATCGGACTACTGACTCCAGGCGTGAGTATTGGTATTTAGGAGTACCTACCCGATTCATATCAGCTTGTAACGTTACACTGAAGGGCGGGCCCAGTGAGGATTGGTGGATTCGTATCCAGATTTATCCAGTATACTGCAGATTTTTTTACTTTCGAGCATACGGATTTCTTCACCATGTTTTCCTTCACCACCAAGTTAGTGGTAATTTAAAAAAATATAGTAGATAAGTTGAGACTTAGTATTAATTTTTAAATTAGCACTAGCTTGTGTGTGAGTAACGGCGTATTTATTCGTACGGGCCGACGATTTGAACTCACTACGTCATAAATGGCAGTTGAAAATAGATACACCTAAGCTCTTACACGTGGTCATAGAAGAGTATAATCTTGTGACTAATGAATCATTTCATCATCTATCGGTAATGTTATTGAGATTCAAGGATTGACTGAGATATTTCGATAGCTCATAATGATTGGCCGTTAACGAAAGTTGTATATTTAATGTTTTACTTGTATTGGGGGTATTGTAACAATGATCTTGACTCACATTCATGTGATCGTGAGTTCAAATCCTCGGCCCGTACCACTGAGTTTCTACTTAAGAACGGATTTTGAAAAACAAATGTCACACGCTCGACGGTGATGGAAAATATTGTGAGAAAACCCACAATGCTAGAGAAATAAACAGAAAATCTGAAGTATTATATGTGTATCCACCAATCCGCACTGGGCCCGCGTGGTAGTTTATTACACTAAACCCTCCCCCAAATTAATAAGGGGAAGCTTGTGCCCTGCAGTGGGACGTTACACATTGAAATTGTAGTTTAATACAGTTTAGAAGAACATAAGCGCTATGTTTATTTAAATTCTAAATTTCATTTTCTTTTTAATTTTTCAGTCCACTTTAAAACAATGGCGGGTGGCGTTTTGGGTGTGCTTAGCAGTGTTAGTGATCACAAACATCGTCTATATCATATTCGCACAGGGTGAACAACTATGGTGGGACGATGTCAAAAAATATGGCTATCCAAAGAATTGGAAACATGGACCATTGCCTACTACAGCGGTAGATTCGGAAGAAGAACAAAAGGAACAGAGCACAGAAAAAACAGAGACAAAGACCCATTAGTGATTTTTAAAAATAGGCTGTAGTAACTATGTTTAAAACTCGACTGTGTATATAGATTACGTTAAGTTAATGTTACATTACTCGTATTGTTACTACGTAAACATACAATGATCTTTTTTAGATTTTTTGTTTCATTTTCCCATATTTAAATTTATTTATACCGATTATATAATAATGGAGAGTGCATGTTGCATTAACTGCATTAGTTGCATGTGCTGTGGGAACAGCTGCTGGACGCACTCGACTGGCCACGTCACCCCTCTTTCACAGAAGACTACCTTGAAATGTACTGCATTTCCTACTTTATCGTGTTTCCTCAATGTACGTACGTGTTTCGGTAGTGAGTGAGATATGCCACAGGATGGGATGGGAGCCCATTCCCATCCCATTCTATCCCACCATATTTTCTAAATCCATTCCTTAATCTGCAAAGGTAAGCAGCGCATCCGGAGGCGTGCCAACGTTTGTCATTCTGGACTGATGTTGGCATGTATCGCGGATGTCTATGGATGGTATCCACTTTGCATCAGGTGGACTGTATTCTCGGCGGCCACCTTTTTCCATAAAAAAAGATTAATGTATTTACCGTCAAATCCCATGTTATCGAATAGAATATGTACAATTTAATTTTTGACTTTGTGTTTATTGGAACGAAGCTCCTTTACGCGGCTTGCGGTAGGTGTGATTCGAGAGAAAATGTAACGTCACGTAAGATTTTTACCCCCTCCATACGCCTTTCTCTTTCTCGCCTTTCTCTCGCTCGGACACGGTATGGTCGCGATTCGCGCGATCGTGTCAGTTCGTCGGTATTCGGTAAATTTCGGTAGCGGGCCGATCGCTAGTTCTCTCTCTCATGCCTCACTCAATCCGAAACGAAAATATCCGATTCGACTACATCGCCATCGCTGATTCGCTGAATCGTATCGTTGTTTTTCGATGTAATATATCGCATAGTCACATCGATGTTAGAATGATATATTGAAAAATACATCGATATTTGCAATACATCGATTGTTTTTAGAGTTTACTAAGATTATGGTTATAATATGCCTGAAAATGAAAGTATACGGATGCGTGAATTACATTCGGAGTTTAAAAAAATGCGTGAGGATCTTCGTTCCTGACGGGGGGGGGGGGGTCCGCTGACCGCACACGTTTTTTTTTATTATTATTAGATGCATTTAGAAATCGAACCAACAACTTATACTAAAAGTCGTCAGTTGGTTGTACTTTTGATTCTGGCGGTGCTCGCGCTCTCGTTACGTTTTCGGGTTTAGTATAGCTTTATAATACTAATGACGTAAGGGAATATAACATGTCATTCGTAACATTCTTTACTCTCCAAACTCATCCCATACCATTCAATCTCATTAAATGAGAACTGAGAAGTATGATCCCTTGCAATCAATTAGGAGAACGAGGAAAGTTTCCCCTCCCATTATACTAAGTACCCATCCCATATAATCCAATCTAGTCTTGTTCTTATTCGGACATTGCAGAGAACGCTCCGTACTGTCGCTCAAGTCTTTTAGTAGGTACAGCAGTACATAGATTTTCTACAATGCTTTGTTTGGCATAATGGCCGTTATCGCTTTATTTATAAAGTTCATTTTTAGTTCTACGCGGTGGTATACGACTTAAGCGATTGAATAAATACGGGAACGTGATATGTACGTCTCGTTCGCCCCCGTGCGTCTTTTGCAGAGTAGCGAGATTGAAGCTAACATAGTTCGTACATCGTAAAGATTCGTGCAATCACATTTTATTTCATTTATACGCGTCTAGTTCGTTCCTCCCTCACGGAACGCTCACGGAGTTTCGTTCTGATGTAAAAAATGAACAAAGACCGAGTGTTCGCGGAATAGTTCATTCTGGTACAGTGCTCGGAATTAATTCTTAATTCTTAATAGTACTCAGTAATATTAAGAATTAACTCCCATAGCATAGTAGAGCGGTGATAGTCTAGTGGTATTAATACTCAATTCACATTTATTGTGATCGTGAGTTCAAATCCTCGGCCGGTATCACTAATTCTACTTAGGTACGGATTTTTAAAAATTGACACTATCTCGGCGGTGAGGGAAAACATTGCGAGGAAACCCGGCGTGCTCGAAAAATAAAATCTCGAGTATCTGTGTTCACCAAATCCGCACTGGACCCGAGTTTTGGATTATGGTCCGAAACCCCCTAGTGATACACTTGGAGAGGCCTGTGTTGCAGTGGGACGTTATAGGCTGATACAAATACAATTACTTAGTACATGTACAACACAAGACTAATCTAATCCCATATCCATTACCTATTCACCCCGTAATCGGTTTACCTCCTATCCTGTCTCTCCCCTGAGGAAGGAAGAGGAGTGTAATAGGATTATACCGTTATACCTCTTCCTCGTCTCGTTTACATTCTCATATACACCTTCATTACACTGCTGTACTCTTTATTCCCAATTCTTTCCAACCTTTTACGGTCGAAGAGCCGAAGGTAGACTGCGAATCTGGAGCGTGCCACCGTTTGTAATTTTTGACCAATGTTGACACGAATCGCTGATATATACATAAAGTAATAAAGTATGCAATTAGAGTTAGGGTAATTCATAGACGTGGAAGACTCGTTCAGTTGTTTCCGGATTAGACGATGGCCAATGGGCCGATGAGGTTTTCGTAATGTATCATTATGTTTCATTGTAAGCCATGAGCATTATTTATAAATAAAAACAATAACAATAACGTTTTCAAAAACCAAAGAATTTTACAACAATACATTTTTACGTCTCTACATCATCGATCAACCAAAATACGAAAATACAAAGCACCACTTGTCGTGGCACCTCGATTTCAGAACATTCCTCTCAAGATCTTTGAGAGTTTTGGAATCCTTGGCGTCGATGTTTCGAGCAAAGTCGAGTTTCGGAGTCATCTGGCGAGCAAGACAAAACTTGCTATTAAAAAGGTCGGTATACTGAATAGAGAAAAGCAGTACTTCACTCCTGGGTAAAGTTTGTCGCTTTATAAAGCTCAAGTTGGACCCTCTATGGAGTACCTGCTGCTCACACCTCTGGGCCGGTGCACCGAAGTACCAGCTGGACCCTCTTGATTCCGTTCAACAACGCGCTATCTGAACTGTCAACGATCCCACTCTCACAGGTGTTTAGAATCGCTCAGCACCCGTAGAGATGTTGCATTTCTCTGCGTTTTCTACCGCCTTTATAATGGGGAATGTTCTGAAGAGCTGTTCAATTTGATGCCAACTTCGGGTTTTTATCATCGTACAGTTCGTCATCGTCGTGCGGCTCATCCACACTTCCTTCACACAGAGTCGCTGGGTACAGTGCACATTGTACAACATCTTCAAAGACAAGTGACAATTAAAAGGTGGTCAATTTGATCGCCTTACATACCATTTGAATGCCACATTTTTAGCGCCGCAATGCTACATCTCTGTATTTCGGTTGATCGATATTCTACATACAATTAAAAAGATACGTCTGTAAGTTTGTTAGTCTCGATTTAAGGCGACTTTCAGTGTTATTTAGGGAGGGTATTCATCCCGAACGATTTAAGAATATTTTATATAAAAATCGGTTAATAGTCAACGAAAATGTGTCAGATTTTTTAGGACCAACTAAAGCTATATGTTGTACACAGATCCCACTAATTAGGTAGGTCCGCTAAATTTTATACTAATACATTATACACGTACATTATACTTTGTATGTTCATGTATCGAATGTACATTATTCTTTGAAAATATTTTTTGTGGTGCATGTTGCAAAAGTAGAAAAATGCTGTCTATGTAAATGAGAAAATCAATTAAATTATTCCGTAATAGGTCTGCAATACGAAAAATGTTACAACAAAGTGATTAAAATTACGAACCCCCTCTTTCCCTATGTCTGATTGAAGTCTCTGATAGTTACTGTATCATATTCATTACGTTTATGGAAAACTCTGAATGTTGTTGTACTTGAAAGAGGAATACAGGGTTAATTAAAAATATCTGCAAATTCTTAACACTTATCATAATAACCTGTCATCTGTCACACTGAACCCTGTCATCTTTAAATATATGCGTAAATAATACTAAAATTTTAGATGTACATAGATCAGGGTAGACTGATTCGGATCTAACTATAGCTAAAAGACCCGGCACTAACATTATACAGTCCATCAATAAATACAATTCTAATTTTCTATCCTTAAAATTAAAGTAAATCATTGAAATTTCTGTTCTACGACTTTTCCCCAACTAGATATTACAGGCTCTGTCTCTTTGTTACTCTGTGCACTCACTATACACCGCTACAAACGGCGATGCCGCAGATTAAATTCATAAACAACTGCTAATGGAACCGCTACCATTAGACCCCTATGTAAATGAGTACGTATCGCTACGTATCGTGTATGAGCGATGAGAGTGAGCAAGTAGTTTATGTGAAAAAGTGCAGAATTTCAAAGTGTTAGTTTCCGCGAAAGAAGATGGTGCAGCAATTTTTTATATAATCCAGTATAAGGAGGTACTTAAGGCTTTGCTTTGGAAACCTTGCAAGATTACAACTTTTGTGTAGCAAGGTGTGAAGTCAGGCTAACAGCCCGGTTCTGACGCCATCTGCACTTCTGTCATCTAGAGAAGTGACGGATTATATCTAAAGTGATGCATAATTTATCGCGACTGCGGTACAGTATGCGAAATGCATACTGTACCATATAAGGTTTCGATCGAACATTGTGTTTCTGTATTGTTGACTAAAAAAATAATAATAAGATTTTAAGTGGGTTTTTCAAGTGTGTATATATATATACGGTGTAATAAAGAATACCTACTCGGTGTGTGATTTCTGTGAAAAAAAGAGCTGAATTTTAAAAGTAAATATTTGACGGAAGATAGTTTCTTGTGGTTCAGTATACATATCGTTTTACGTCTCTAATTACTGGTACCTAACATGACGTAAAACCGAGGACTGCCTGTAGTTCTATTGTGACCCGGAACACGTAAACAAAATTAGTTAAGAACAAGTAAATAAGTGACCGAGTAGAAACAAACTTGAAATTTCGGAAGAGAACTTTGGAGAGTGTTTGAAAATGTTTGAAAGTAATATTCCTCAGATCATAAGTATATGATCATCAATATAAAGTTTGATAAACGAGTTACTTGAGAAATCTTTACACGATGCAGATAAATTTCAAAGGGGAGATTTCGATTTATATCTACGGGTAAACAACTTTATCAAAGCTATTGATAAGCATTAACATTGATTTATCTTTTAAATATAAACCCATTCATTACCCCAGCAAATCTATGTAGTTCATGTATCAATGCAAATCTATGTAGTTCATGTATCAATGCAAATCTATGTAATATAAAGTTTAAAAAAAAGATTGTATTCAGGAAAACGAAAATTACGGAGGATTTTGGGATCAAACGATATGATATGACGTAATATTTTTAATTCTATTGGTGCAACCTATTCCGGAAACATGTCTTTTGTGATTAATTAACGTCGCCTAATATAATTTCCTTTATCTATGTACATATACCGCAATGAACACCTGGATTGTGTCCCACTAATAACAATCATACTGTAACAATACTCTGTCGAGTCCTTTTGTCCTTTGATCATATGAAATTTCTATTAAACCAAAAAAAAAATACTTTAATTAGGTATCAAAATTGATTTTGTACTAAACTTTGAACTAAAAGTATTTATTAATTTTAGAAGTGCTTGCATAATAGTGGATAGCTAAGTATTTGAAGTCGCGAATAGTGAGGCAAATTATGCACATCATATTTGTAATCGCGAATAGTGTATTTTTGGGATTCGAAACATGTCTAATTTATACCCAGGTGCTTATAAAATGTGAAACAGTACCCTAAAGGATAATATTGGATTAGATTATGTAAATATTATGCTATAGGGAGATGATAAAGTCAATCATTTGTTGATAATGGCATTCAACAGAGACAGTTTCGAAACAAACGTGAATCTTCAGTTTTAGTTGGTGATACTACATAGAAAGTTGCTAGGAGCACATTTTTTTTGGAGTGCTTCAACATGACTATCATATATATGATGGTGAAAAGTCGACAGACTTTGACCTGCTGAGGAATCGGCATGCTAAAGACAATCCCGAATACCTTCACGAGGACAAAACAGCTTGTGTATTTCTGGAGGGAAATGGAACTACCCCATTTTCCTCCCAAGCGCAATCGAAATCACAGAACACCCATACTGGGGCACGCACAATGGTCGCTGAGCTCGAATAAGTGCGGAAAACTGCCAGATTGAAGATGAATATGGTGGGCAATAAGGTCATTGTGGTGGAAGGAGCTGAATATTAAGAACTTAACCCGTGTTCGGGCATGACAGTATCGAGAAATGGTTTACACTTTACTTACAAACAAACATTACAAATATTGACTCATTTTATTCAGGATGTAAGTTGTAAATTTTGTTTATACGCGGTAAGTGCATAGTTTATGAAATAATTTGTCAGCGTCAGTCAATTAGGTATCTGATTTTGTGTTTAAATGACTTTGTGGAATGTTTTTATATCTCTGAAACCCAAGAGGCGCTCGAATTGGGTAAGGTAGGTATATACCTAAAACGTAGGTGACTATATGTTATGAGATACTCGAAATTTTAAAATTGGAACACATTTGAATTGTACCTATTTTAATTGTATCTTGTTTTTTAATAGTATGATTATTTGAAAATAAAACACAAATGTCCATTTATTCTAAATAAAAAATAAACATGTACTTTCGACACACTTTTCGTGTTTTCTTTGCATCTATGGAGCTAATAAGTTAGCGTGCTATGATCTTTGATGATTTTAAATTTGGTTTAACTGATGAGTTAAACATGGAATCCTTTTAATCAGCGTTAGATGACTTAGCTCCGTCACGGGCAACCGTTTCTAGATGGTTTGCTGAATTCAAAAGAGGTAGAACCCACCTTGAAAATGAAGAGAGAAGTGGCCGACCGTCAACAGCAGTGACTGCAGAAAATGTGTAATATAGAAATGCTGGCGCGAGAAGATCCGCGAATCGCTTACAAGGACATTGAGAGGATCGTCAACATTAGTTCGGTGAGCAGCCACACAATCTTGCATCAAATCTTGGTCTGAAGAATCTTTATTTTTCCAACCCTTTTTTAAAATCAATTCCTACATCTCGACTGCCACGACTGGACTGATGTTGGCATGTACCGCGGGTGTACACGGGCGACAGTATCCACTCCATATCCAGTTGTACTGTTCAAACAAGAATTTCGTTATAAATATTTACTCATTACTGGACATAAATATCATATAGAAGGCGGACTTAAATCTCTGCCAGTCAACCTTTGGTTGCGATGCATCGTAAAGTCCTCGTTAGAAAAGAACATAAAAAAACTGATTTCTACAATTTATCATTAAGGCTATAAAATGTTACAAAAATAAATAGATGCAAAAATGCGTATGAAGAGCCAATGGTCTGACAAAATTACAGAAAAAAGTTGTTTAATATGACCCTAAATGCTAATTTATGCTGCGATAATTACTGTGACATTGCAAAAGTGATAAAGTTATAATTATTTCGAAACGTAATTGTAATCGTGAAGTGTTCAAGCGTGTCGCACATTTTAACAAAGTATTAGTGAGTGGTACAGTTGAAACAAATACGAAAAGATGTTTTCATAGTTAGTAAGTGCAAACTTGATGATACGCTACTTGGTCTTGTTAATTCTGTTAATTATGATATAATGAGAATATGACGTGATATGGATATTAGTTAATTTTGTTAATTTTGTTAATAATTATAGAATATGAATATGAAATAGTATGCTTGTGAGTATATTGATATGGTGATTATAAAATTGGTAAGTTGTTACTATTAGTTAGAATTTATAAAATTGCAATCCCCAGGCAAGGTCCGTGTACTCAGTCTAAGTTCCTGCCTGTGTACATGATAGTATTGAATAAATAAATAAATATAATTAAAAAAAGTATTGCTTCTCTGTCTTCAGGCGATGTGTCCAATCCAATAAGGCTTTTCTAATTTATTTATATAATTAATTGTACACACAAAATTAAAAAATCAAAATAGTTAAAAAAAAATTCATACAAAGGTCGTGCTTATTTATCTCCTTAGGAGAAATCTACCAACAAACCTGGGAGAGGTGGGCGGACACCGTGCGCACCTCAATACACTAGTATAAATACAACTTTTATAATACGATTATTATATACTAATGATATATTATTATACGAATACACACAATTTACTAATACTATTATACATACTAATTTACTTTACATTTACGATTTAAATGATTTCTCTTTGTTCTTTTTAAATCTTTCTCGACATGACTGTTGTTGGCTCCATTATGAATATTTATCTGGTTTTATTGATGTTAGGTTCGAGTAGCTATATTTATTTACATACGTATTATTCTTATATGTAGTTACTATAAAATTAATGTATACATTTCTAAATTGTATTTACTTTCAGTATTATATATTTTTATGATGTTATTTATTAATATTTTCTTTACACTACACTTAATTCTACTTCGGCATCCGCTTATATTCATTGCTTTAAACGTGGGATTAACATTTCGACTCACATTCGTGTGATCGTGAGTTCACATCCTCCGTCTGTACCACTGAGTTTCTATTTAAGTACGGATTTTTTTTAAATTGTCACTAGTTTGGCGGTGAGGGAAAACATCGTGAGGAAACCCGCATGGTCCAGAAATAAAAAAAATAAAATGTGGATTATGTGTATCCACCAATCCGCCCAGGGCCCTCGTGGTGGATATCGGACTTAAACCCCAGTGTTTTACTAGGGGAGATCTGGGAAGTTACAGGCTGATACAACAACAACATTAAGCCCGCTTTGTATCATTCATTTAGTATACATTAATTAACTTTTTTTTATGGAATGGATTACAGACTAGCGGTTGAGCCACATGATGGTAAGTGGTCACCGCCGCCCATTAACACCTGCAACACCAGGGGGTACCCGCGTACCTAACCCTTTAACTGTAACTTCAACTTTAACTACAAACTCAATATTATTATTTCTGTATTATTATATTATTACTGTATTATTATGTAATTATTATCTTATATTATTTAAATATTTGTATGTATAAGTATATATAAATTAATTTCACTCGTATTCTTATTGATAATTTACATCCTCGTAAATAATTAAACCTCTTCAGACTAGTACTAATAAACATCAAGTTATAAACACTAAGTCTATCTTCAGAATTTCGTTAGCACTCTAGATTATAAAATCCTTTTGATAATCTTTATATGTAGGTACGAAAAGCGCAAACAACCACTCACTTATATCATTGCTCTAAAAGCGGTTTGAGAGCATTTCTTATCAAAATGTACTGTCTCGTTCTGACAAGTGCACGTGTGATTGTCATTTTTACTTCGAGATAACAACATTTCAGTTTTTTTCCTTACGTACGTTTGTAGATCAGTGAATGATTACGATCTCACATTTTCCAATCCACTATAATGTTATCGTTTGATTAAGAGTAAGCTGAGTGAAGCAAGCCGTGATGACGCTTAAAGGATGGAGACTTATTTTGAATCGAGGTAGGCCTAATAATTTCTTCATATTTCAGTTCAACACTTGACATAACTTACGTATTGTATGTCTGAATACTAATTTGTGTCAGTCAGAAATTATGATATTTTAAATTGAGTAAATTCCTCTCCCCACTTTATTCATCTCGATTTTGTTCATAGAAATGTCTTCCCACTTTAGTCCAACTGTAGAAAAAATGTCCTTTCGGGCAACCGAGAGAGATGAAAACACCGAAAATTGCCGAACATTTTAATATAAGTAATACGGAGATAACCGAGTAAATATTTAAATTCTTCATTATTATTACCTGTTCTTAAGAGTTTCCGATCCAAAAGACTCAATCCTATTACTTTTTATTTGTCCTAATTCGATTACTGATTATACTATTTTCCGGAAATACTATTATTAGTATTTCCGTAGTTGTACTGAAAGTTTTACGTGAAATTGATTGTTAAAAATGGAATAGGTATTGTTTTATTGAACCTAAATTATATCATATATCTTTACTTTAATATTAATATTTAATATAAATATCACTTTAATATACTTTAATATATTACGAATGGTGGCCACAGGGATCTAATTTATACAAAATGCTCAATATATAATCCTATATTTTGAGCATTTTGTACAATAAACACCTAATATATTTTTAATATTTATAAGTTAGTTTTAAGTTATTTTACAAATAAATTTAAATTAAATTTTAGATTTAAGTAATTGCTTTTAGGAATATTTTAAAATTAATTAAATTTTATATTACTGATCTATTACTGTCTCAATGTGTGACACACAGATGTGCGATTTCCTTTTCATATTTTATTCCATAAATACATTTATGATTAGAACTTGTGTACATTAAGTTGATATTTAAATATAAACTGTACCTAGGTAATGATAAATGTATGTGTGGATAATTGGGTGATTTGGTTACAATGCTTGGAGGGGAAAGGAGAGCGGTATTTTTTACAAAATTACCTTAATATTTTTGCATTAAAATTTACAAAAGCGTATCATTTAAACCTTTCCATCAAACTTACGAGTACTGTGTTTAAAAAAAGCTGATAAATGTTGCGTTAACAATTGAAATAGAACTGTATGAAATCAAACAATAATATTGTATCACTGAAAGCATTTCAGTACAAGGAAATTGATTCCTTTTCGTTACAAGAGAAATCTTATTGGACTTTGTTGTCCCATAATCCACTTTGGGCAAAAGGATGGATTAGGATACAAAACTGCCTTCCCGTGACTATAAAAGAAGCCAGTGATAAATGATAGTCAAAATGTATTTCATGGTCAATCATTTCAATCATTTGGTTTTCAGTTTTACTTCCAATTTTCGATGATGATGAAGAAAATTTAAGCACTAAAGATGTTTTACTAAATATGCTATGTTGAATACCTGCACGTTGGCAGCACTGTCATATAAAATGATATCTCACATAATCCGCATCTTGTGTGAACAGGTTTATGTACTTTATTTATTTATTACCTGAGTAGGCTTTACACTGATTAACCTACTGGCTCCATATAATGTTTACTTACCATACCATCAGTTTGTGTGTCACCACTGGATATAAACCTCTCCCAAGGACCGCCACCACACACGGTCGTCTGATCTTCTGATCCAACCACTACGGGCACAACTGGTGTGACCACGGGTCCGACGCGGGATTTTCTTCAAGTCGTCAGTCCAGCTGGCCGGAGGGCCTCCCATGCTATGTTACTAATACGTAAATTATATGCTGGCAACAATAAAAACTACTTACTTCTTAAATGTAAATGAAATCAGTATTGAATATCCGCTGTTGTTTTGCGAAACACTTGTAAGTTGGAGTAGAATAAGACCAATTTTGGACTTTGAATTCGGATATAGCATAACATTATTGAATAGATACAGGGCCCGCAGGATGAGGTCATGTCTCGCTGTCTTAGTCTAACAACCAGGCACGGCAAGCAGAGCCCGGCGGCGACAAGCTCGAGCATAGTTAATTTAGTTAAAACACAGACTAACAAAATGGAATTTAATTTTAATTTCTAATCAAGTTGAATATAAAATATACTGTATACTGTGATGATGGAATATATGGAATATATTCCATGATCACGTATCCAACCATTGTATCCAATCATCCCCAGTAAAAAACATGCCAGGTCATAAAGAGAACATTCAAAGTTTACATTTGTAAATACCAATATGTTTGATGTGATATGTGGATTGCCTTCACATAGGTTTAGGCGCTACTTCGCATTTTGTATTTTAGATGGACTGGACTGTACTTTTTTCAAGCTACCAATACATTTATGCATATCAGTTTCTTCCTACTAACTACTACTAACTGACTGGTTGACGGTGAAATATGATGAGTATTACTAAACAATATACCCAAACACATTCCAATGCTATTCTTCAAATAGCATATCAAGTCATTCCATTCTCATCCAGTTACTATATTTGTCGTTCTTAGAGCAAGATACATACGGACATTATTTTGTTGCTAGGTAATACATATTTTCCTCGATGGGATGAAATAGCACATAAGTGTCGGTAAAAATTAAACGTAAAAACAAGTTTTTATAATTAATTAAGCATTATAATTAAGACAATAAACACTAATGTTAATTTTATTAATAACAAAATAACGTTAATAAAAGCTTGTCGTGAGATTTGTAATTTGAATTTTTTTTTATGTGCGAAGCCGGCAAACGAGCATACAGTCCACCTGATGGTAAGTGGATACTGTCGCCCATAGACATCCGCGATACATGCCAACATTAGTCCAAAATGACAAACGTTGGCACGACCCCGGATGCGCTGCCTACCTGTGGAGATATAGGAATGGATTTGGAGATAGGGTTGAGAAAATGGGGAGGGATAGCATGGGATTGGAATGGGCCCTTGGAATTGGAATAAATTAAATGATATGGATTTATGTTCCGAGAGTCTTCCTAAATTCAAAGAGATCGTTTTAAATGGCAAGTAGTTTCTTGTTTTATTTTTACCTTTACATCAAATTGTTTAAGATCGATTGTTTTTACTTAACTATAAAAGTCAAAAATAACTATTTATTTTAAATCTTTATGTTTTTTTATTTGCATGTTGACCTTGCCTTTAATTGAGGTGACATTTAGCTATACCATACATCCCTAGAATTGCAACTTTTATTTTATTTTAGATCAGTGTTTTCTTCGTTGGCGACCTAGTTAAATAAATCAATGGTTTTTTTAATGTTCACACATGTCCCGACAATTCGGGCCACGTGGAAACTAAAATAAAAAAACATCGGGCCACGTAGCCACTGGGACAAGAATTCGGGCCAGGGGTGGAATAATTCAATCAAAATAATCGGAATATTGTGTGCTGTGGCAAACTTTGGTAAAGGCCTATATCCAGCAGTGGAGAGGCGGCTGATAGTTGTGTTATTTTCATGATATTTATAAAAAAAAAAGTAGATAATGTATTTATGTGTATGTCATGTCATATATTGTTCGTACAACTTGAATATCGCTTTGAACGTTATGTGACTGGATTATTTATGTTCTAAGACTTTATGATAGGTATTATCAAAATGTGCTTTTGGTAACTATCTCATATTCTGATAAAACCGAGTACGATTAGTTAATTAAATAAAAATATGTTCTGATAACAATACGGTGAAAATTCACATGACAGTTTACGTCAGCCATTGAGATTTACATATTGTTATTACGTAATTTTTAAACGTTACGTTTCTTATCGCTTTAGCATTATCCTGTAGCTACATTCGCTCAAGCCTGGAGAGTGTTAGCAGTAGTGGAATAATAAATGCTGTTGCAGTTTTGCTGCTGTGGGCTACAGCTGAAAATATATTTAAAAGAACAAACCTTTTTTACAATACCCAAACCATATTTTAAAAAGCTAAACGTTAATTTTGATTCCAACATACTCGTAACATTAAAATAAAGGCTATTTTAAGTTTTTACTGCCATAACAATATTCTTCCTTAGTATTTCCTTAGTTAGAGCTTTAGAGAACTGTCTAACTCTTAATTTAACAATAAGACTCGATTTTACTAGGAAGCCTATAATTAACTTTAATTAACTTGTTTTAAATATATATTGTAGTTCACTTTCGTTGCTATTCGATCTACTTTAATAGGCAATGTTCCAAATTTCACCGAACTACTCGTACAACATGAAGTTCTTCAGGAGAATTATGAATAGCATTTTACAAACACACTAGTGTTGCAGGTATCCACTGTGCATAGACGGCGGTGAACACTTACCGTCATGTGGATCAAACCGCCCATTTGCCACCTTTTATATTTAAAATAAATATTTAGAGAAAATCACATAGATTTCAAACGAACAGAGAGACAGATTTTGCCATTTATATACATAGAGGTAGCAAAAGACATTGGAATTACCTACTTATTTTTTAACAATAAAACAAACAGTAAGATTATTCGGAAGGTTACATTCAAATCTCTTTATTGCTGTCATATAATTAATAATTAGTGTAATTTAATTTATTTGAACATTACGACACGTTAAACGTAATTGTGCCTTATCTTACGAGTACATTAGGCTAACGAGCACTAAGCTGTTAGAAAAAGCTCCTGTAAGGAGGAACGCCATGGGAATGTCATTTTCACCTTGCTATAAACTTATTTGCTATAAACTTATTTGCTATAAACTTATTTGCTATAAACTTATTTTTGACTAAACTTAATCGTTTTGTTTATGTATATAAGAAGTTAGTCTATCTGCATTTTCATCAATAGGATATAAAGCTGACAGTACAGCCCATTGAAACCATTGATAATCATTGTTTTTTCGTTTTTGACATTAATCTCAGCGTTTTTATGTTTTATGCCAAGTGGCAGGTCAATGTATGAAGAGCCGCGTAATGGATTAAATTTGTTAACGATCATATCTATATGTTTAACATTTTTCAGACTCCAACTTTCAGACTGTTTTTTTCTCGAAATTGCTAACTTTACTGGACATTTCTTCAGTGAGAGATGAAAAAGTACTCTCAAAATCATCCCCTCGGCTAAAGCTTTAAATTTTTATAACTCGGAAACTATAAGCATGTTTAAAATGAAAGTAAGACTTAAAAGTAGAGAAAAAAGATTAACGTGGGCTATAAAAGTCGTTGTCAGTCAAAAAGTCACTTAATGACTTTTCGCTGTACAGGATCTATAATATATACTGTAAATTATTTGTAAAATAACTCTCCCGTTTATACTTTGCTTATATTTACTATGACTATTATGGCTATTTTAAATGATTACAGTGATCTTCATACCTCAGCGATATGTTTTGGGCATTATGGGTCTCTTCGCCCTGGCCAACTCCTTCACAATGAGGGTCTGCCTCAGCATGACTATTACACAGATGGTGACACAAGTGGCGACCTCCGAACATATAGTCGGTGAAACATGTCCCGAGAATTCAGAAGCTGGTTCAGATACGTCGACCAGTAATGTTACTACGGTTTATGAGGTAATTTTGTAAATTTTAACCTGTTGTCAAATCGAGACCTAACAAAAAGTCTAACGTGATCAAATCGCGATATAATTTATTTAAACATTTCATCTCCCAATGAACTTTTGCGGTCATTCAAAACCCCCTCCCCCCTGTATCACCCCTTCTTACATCCCTTGTAAAGCTTGCCTATGTTAGAATATAGTACTTAAATACCGTAAATTGCCCTTATCACCTATCCAGTTATCCAGTGCTGCCTCTTCATGCACGTTAACTTGTGCATGAAGCATTTATGGCCTTTAAACGCCAAGCTGGTTAAGCAGGTTGGCGAATCCACTCAAAGTGGTGCCTTGAAGTATTGAAAGTATTGAAGTCTCGAGGCTTCAATAGCTACTTTGTTATCCCTTTAATAATTTTCCCAACAATTTTCAATAACAATTTTCTATAACATAATCAAGGAACATCATAATTTCCAGGGTCGACATCGTTTCGATTGGGACGAGGCGACACAAGGCCTCCTGCTGAGTGCCTTTTATTATGGCTACGTTATTACCCACTTGCCTGGTGGACTACTAGCTGAGAAGTTCGGGGGGAAGTGGACAGTTGGACTGGGTTTGCTGTTGACGTCAGTAGCTACAGCTCTGACGCCTTGGGCCGTTGACGTCGGAGGTGCAGTTGGGCTGTTTATAATAAGAGTTATTGAGGGATTCGGTGAGGTATGATTTTTAAATTGAAATTGATATCAGCTTATAACGTCCCATTGAAGGGCCCTTAATGATCACAAGGGGATGTCGGGCCATAGTCGACCACGCGGGCATAGTGGAGTCCATTTAGAGAAAATATTCTTCAAATATATTTTTTCAGGCATGCGGGTTGTCTCAGGATATTTATTCTTAGAAAATTTCTTTCCAGATATTTTCATTTAATATAAAATATTAGATGCTTACCTATGAAATTACCGATTTTATTACTGACCACTTTGAGTTTCTATATCTTCTGTTCTAATTTGAATTTCAAAATAAAACCAAATGCATCTAATAGCTACGGTGTTTTTATGTCAAAATCAGTATTTCATTCGTTTTTCTGTACCTAAATTTTGATAAGTAAGTGCATCTACAAGTAAATACTTACTGTAACCATTATAAAGTTTCTTTTAGTTTAAGCGTCTTTTTATCAATTTTCAGGGTCCTATTACACCAGCCTTCGTTCTTCTCCTAGCTCGATGGGTGCCTCCTTCCGAAAGATCTAGGTTTGGAGCCATGATATTCGGGGGAGCCCAGATTGGGAATATATTTGGTCCATATATTTCTGGATTGTTTCTGACGGACAACGGCGATTGGGCTAATGTGTTTTATTTCTTCGGTGGACTAGGAATCATTTGGTTTATTTTTTGGGTAAATATTTAATTTTCTTGTATCATATTTTTGACAGGTTTCGTGTATGATAAATTTTGTCTAGGTATAGGGTAAACTCGATCGCTGACGAGATTTTTTACGGTTCAATTGCCACCCAAGTCAGATTTCTTATCTCTTTTGTATCTGACCACACATATAGTTCTAAAAAGTATATAACCATCGACTGAAATCTATTAATGTGTAGATGATGATGAGCCGTTCTTTATTTCTACTTATTGGTGATGATATAATGGTAGCTGCAAATTCAATATTAAGACTGAATTATGACCATTTAAAGCGAGGAGTGGCATCGCACAAGAAACATCCGAGGTTTCTTGTTCACAATACATAAAAATACTTCTTGAAAATTTCATGTTGAAATATTACATGACATAACGTTTGGTAAGGGGACGCGAGGGAGTGCTAGGTGAATCTCTTTCTACCAAGTAATTATTAAATTTCATCTATTTTTACTGTACACAAATGAGTATCCGTTTTTGTACTTATAGACAGAGATAAATTAATTACTAGAATGGTCATAACTTTGTTACAAAACCATGAGTTATTGTATGATGATGAAACATTATGAGTAAATCATAGCGATACGGTCACGAGCGTTGCAAATTAGAAGCTATTGATAATCTTGGCTTTGTGGCAATGAAATTCAATAATTGCGATTGTATGAACTACACAAACGTTGTTTTAGTGGCTTATTTTGACCATATTTACATTTTCACATCATGACCTCAATAGGGTTAAAACGTTTCTTTGCTCATAAAACAGTTGTTATTTAAATGGTCAACTAAATAAAATTTTAGACGCCCAATATTTTAAATAGAGAAATAAATGAAATATAATAAAACAAACGGTGATATTAAAAAGGTCCCCATAAAATAACTCATTAACATCTGAAATAAATTTATATGAACTAAAGTATTGATGTGTGTCTAAAGACATATTGTTTGTGAACGGCTAAACTCTATTCACATAAAGAAAAAGTCATAATGTTACACAGCGTTAATTGGTGTTACAATCGATGGTCAAAGTCAATAGGAGAAATCACGTGCTGGCATCAATTTTTTCTTAATTTGAACAGAGTATATGAGTCTTGCTTATAATAGCGTATCTTAGATATAGTAAGTATGTTTATTATATTTTTTGCCACTAGAACTTGCTTTTATTTCTAGGTGTTGCTCTGCTACAGTACTCCGAACACTCATCCTTTCATATCAGATAAAGAGAGAGAATATTTAAATAAAAACGTCATCGCATCTGGCCTTCATAAAAAACTGGATCCAGTGCCGTTTAAAGCGATACTCAGGTCTGCACCTCTGTGGGTACTCGTGTTGGCTGCGGTAAGATTAATTGACCTTTCGCTTCCTTCTTCTGAAGTATGAAGGTTTACACAGTTGAGAAAGGGCATTTACGGTTTAGAGAATTAAACCATAATGGGATAATCTTTCTTACTCTACACCAATGTTTCTTAACCGGTGGTCTGTGAACCACTGGTGGTACGCCAGTACTCTGGGAGCGGTCAGCGAAATTATTAAGTCGTTTAATCAAAAGTATATTTAGAAAATAATTTAAATAGTTCAGTCGACAGACTGGGGAAAAAGACCGAATGATGAAATTGACATAGAGGCAATATTTTTTGGAAGAAATTATTAAAAATATGACAATTAAAGATATCACTATGCATAGACTTACGCAGAATGCAAACTTATTGAATTTTATTGATTTTTAGAAAAAAAACGATAACTTTAGCGATAAACAGGTTTTTTCTTTTTTTAGATTATATTCATTGGAATTCCACTGTCCTAGGGTTTCGACACCAACGCTGAATATATATGTATTATATGTACCGGAAAATTTGAAAGCGCTTTCAAATTTTCCGGTACATATAATACAACCTCTGGTACTAGTGCTTGTATCAGACTGGACAGAAGAAACAAAATCAGAACAAAAACTCCAATTGATATTCACTTTATATCAATATCGTCTCCAATATTGTTTTTTTTTTATTTTTTTTTATGTACGAAGGCGGCAGACGAGCATACAGTCCACCTGATGGTAAGTGGATACTGTCGCCCATAGACATACGGGATGCATGCCAACATTAGTCCAAAATGACAAATGTTGGCACGCCCCCGGATGCGCTGCCTACCTTTGGAGATATAGGAATGGATTTGGAGAAAGGGTTGGGAAAATGGGGAGGGATAGGATGGGATGGGAATGGGCTCTGGCACATCTCACTCACTACCGAAACACGTACGCACATTGGGGAAATACGATAAAGTGGGAAATGCAGTACATTTCAAGGTAGTCTTCTGTATAGCGACTGTATTCTGTATAGGATATAGCGACAAGGCAATGGAATAATGCATTAAAACAGCAATGCTATAAAGAATTTCCATGTTCCTAGACAAGGCTTGTTCAGGCTCTGTTGGCAATTTTATGCAAGTTATTGGTCCATTCTATGTATTTCTTTTAAAATATATTGTATTCTTATCAGAAAAGAAAGAAATATAAAAATGTTTTTGTATTACCATTGTTTTTCGATTACCTGTATTTTTTTCATTGCTGCTTTATGGTGGGCAATACAATAAAGAACGAATATTAATGTATATGTAATAGACTTCTAAATAACAATGCGAGTAAAATTTCTTGACGCCCGTTGCTAAATGTACTTTGTCATACATTACAGCTGCTAGACATGATAGGGTTGTATATACATATATATATATATATGTAGATAGATAGATAGATTTTGGATAGTGTATGTAATTAGAAAAAAATCAGAAATAATGATATGTTGAACATAGAGCAATAATGTTGAATTTACAACATTTTCTAGAATAACTATAGTGGAAGAGCGTTAGACTTTTATCTCGGATCCGGTCAAAACTATACCGATTTGAATGATTGTTTTTTTTAAAACGACCCTAACAAAAAAAAAAAATTCTTTATAGATTAAAAATAGACAATTTTATTCCATTAATTAATTTTATCAAATTAGTACACAGGGCACACCGAAACTTTTGTACTCCTGGCCACTCATTTGAATTTAGATTATTACGTTTTAAAAAAATATATAATAGGATTTCAGTTATGGAATTATTTGTCAATTATTTATTATGACTTATTGAATCTATAATAATACATTATAAAATACTAATACAGTATTATAAAAGTAACTGGCAAAGAGTTATCTTTTTGGTGTCATTATATTGGCTTACTCAAAAGCTATCGATTTAGTACAAAAAATGTAAATTATCTCGTTTCTGCATTAAATTAGAAAAAAATACGCATAATGTTTTAATTAAATGTTATTGTTGCTATTTATTAGGTCTGTTATATTAATATTTTTGAATAAATTGTTTAATTATCCGATGGTCTTGTACCTTTACCTTGTACCTTTCGAATGAGACCATTTTCAAGTTTCTACGACCCCTATGTTCTTAGAATGTCTTTTTATTGGTACATGTTTGGATAGAGTCTTAAAAGCCTGTCAGTTGGTATTTTATGGATATAATTACCTTGTTTCTTTTTCCGCAGGTAGGCCATGACTGGGGCTACTTCACGATGATCACTGACCTCCCCAAGTACTTCTCCGACGTCCTCAAGTTCAATATTAAGGACACCGGTACAATGTCCGCTCTTCCTTACATTGCGATGTATGTCTTCTCTTTTGTGTTTGCCAGCCTCTGTGACCTTTGTATCAGGAAGAATTGGCACAGTATTACTACTGGCAGGAAGATTTATACAACTATTTGTAAGTCTTTTTGGTGTTTTTATAAAGTTTATAAAAAATAACCTTTAACAACTTGAAAACTTGAAGGTTTGAACAATGAATTTAATTTAAATAGAAATATTAAAGTCTCAATATTACCCTGGTTACAATGGATTTGTAAGCTCCGTAAATTGTATCTATGCATAAAAGGTTTTTATACTCCGTTATACATATTGCACGTTGTGAGTTTTGATGTGTTAATAATTGGTTTTATAATTATTTCCAATGCAAGTGATGTGTAAGAGCACTGACGAACTATAAAAAAAATATGTCTCCCTTTGTTCAATTATCATTTAAAGTTGTGACGGACATTCAACAAAATGTATTCATTTGTACAGTAATTGGAATAATGGACTATTCATAACTTTACCTCAGCTGCGTGCGTTGACAGTGGCGAAATTCAAAACAATAGGGTTTACCTGATCACGATAGAATATTAATGAAAAATATCTTTGCAGCTGCTTCAATACCGGCAATATTTATTATTCTGGCCTCGTACTCCGGTTGCAACCGGACTGAGGCTGTCGGCCTTTTTGTAGCCTCCATGGCTTTTATGGGAGGTTTCTATAGCAGCGTGAAGATCAATGCCATGGACATAGCACCAAATTACGCCGGCACCTCCTCGGCGTTTGTGAACGGAATAGCTGCGATATCGGGCATTATCACTCCTTATTTGATTGGACTTTTGACTCCCGATGTAAGTTGACAGTTTTTGTTATTTTAATTTGTTTGTTTTATTGTATGTGACATGTCACTTTTTTAAAATATACTGTCAATGGTACGATTAGCACATTCTTCGTAATAAACAATTTCAGTCTTACGTATTCTGTCAACGTCCAGTCCCGTCGAAGTAAGTCTGGAGTCACTGAGTAAAGTGATAGTAAGTTTACTGACGACAGAAGAGGACTCCTTGCATACGAAAAACGCAGTCCAATGCTTTTATTTGATTATCACAAACATTACACACAAAAACATTGAATTTTAATAAACTATCATTATCAAACCACAAAACGCATAATATACAATTTTTATTAAAATTAAACAAAACCTCAACTTCACTTCTCGAGTTCCTGCCAAAGAGTCCCGTGTAACTTGCGTATATTTTTATACGTGAGATCACATTTTGAAAAAGAATTGGCAAACGTTACATTTATATGAAAGGCGTTTTACGGACTTATAGGAGATATAGGGAAGTATTCTTTTAACTCTAATTGTGTACTTTCGATAAAATAGTACGCACGAGTATAATACTTAATGATTAGTTTGAATTTAATTGCAAATGTCTTGCAAAAATATCAATTGCACAGTGACATGTTTTTGTTATAACTAATTGGGTTAGCAATGAAAATTATTTCATCATTACTAAAAACTTTGTGGAAAGTAGAGCAGTGGTGAGGAATATTAAATGAGCAAGGACACATTGATGGATGAGTGAAGTTTTGGTCCGAGATGAAAATGTAATCAGTCAATCGAGATACTACCTATCAGGAAATTCCTGACTTCTTGTCATATTTTTTGCCAACCCGCATTGTTTGTTTTAGCTCAATGATGTACATCCTACCATTAGGAAGCGTTTAATTTGCTTTTTGTTTTAATTTTTTTAAACGAAGAGGCCTAAAGCATTATGCAACCTGTAGTAAATTAATGCATTACGAGTGAACCGTTATACTAACGTATACGTTCCTTAATCATATGCTGTGCTGTGCTCGATATCCCGGAAAGCGTACACCTTGATATATGAGTTTCAAAGAATTTACTGATTTAGATATTGTTTCTGTGGAAATTAATATCTACAATAATTTTTTATATAAAAATATCTGATAGAAAAAACTTTAAATCTGTTCATTTTTGCAGTCATTTTAGTTTAACTGTTTACGTTAGTTTTTGATGATTATGATGATGAGAAGAAACCTATCTGTAAAGGTCTGCTACAATAAACGATAAACATATTAATTAATTATTATTATATAAATATCGAATAATATGTATAATAATAATTGTTATAACAAGGTATAATTTATTTATTTCGCTGTCAAATAAAAATTAATAGAAAAATAATGTGTCTTATACATGTATCGTAAAGATTACATATTGAACACTTCAAACATGTTTTAACACCAAAATTTTGTTTCAGCAAACATTGAGTCAGTGGCGCATAGCATTTTGGGTCGTTTTCGCTGTGCTAGTTGGAACTAACCTAATATATTTAATATGGGGTTCTGGAGAACAACAATGGTGGGACGATGTAGAAAAACACGGATATCCGTCAAACTGGAAACATGGGCCGTTAAAGAAAAGGCCTCAGGACACAGAGAAGAAAGTGGTGTACCCGAAGCATGACCATTCGCCGGTCACTGATGATTAATAAAAACCTTTTCTAATTGTAGATGGTACTTTTTTGACGACCTTCTTCCTTTCGGATCTTATCTCACAAATAAACTTCGACCATAGTTCTCCCTGTAGCTCGCTGAGCGACTTTGAAAGTCATTCAAAGCCAATAAAGTGGCCGTTATAGTTCGTACAATCAGCATGCTGAAGTAGCAATACGCAGGTTATATTTGCCCCGAGACCGATGATTGGTGGGGTAAACGAGTCCTCGAATGAAGGTCACGTACCTGGAAGCACAGCACAGTGTGCGACGCCCTACGAATAGTTGTTTTTTTATAGAAAAAAAAAAGGCGGCAGACGACCATACAGTCCACCTGATGGTAAATGGATACTGTCGTCTATAGACATCCGCGATACATACCAACTTCAGTCCAGAATGACAAACGTTGGCAGGCCCTCGGATGCGCTGCCTACCTTTGCAGATTAAGGAATAGATTGAGAAAATGGGGAGGGATAGGATGCGATGGGAATGGGCTCTCGCATATCCCACTCACTACCGAAACACGTACGTACATTTCGGAAATACGATAAGGTAGGAAATGCATTACATTTCAAGGTAGTCTTCTGTGAGAGAGGGGTAACGTGCCCAGTCGAGTGCACCCAGCGGCTGTGGGAATGCAGCATACACTCTCCCCCTAACAAATGGACCAACAACTTGAAGAAGTTCGTCGGTGGAGACTGGATGGGAAGAGACGAATATCGTGTGTGGCTGCAAGCTTTGAGAGAGGCCTGTATACAGCAGTGGAGAGACATGGTGTAGGTGGTAAGTGGACAGGCTACTCACTTCATACCTATCATCTGTATGGATGTTAGCTTAATGGTTTATCGTAATTTACCTCTCGTACGTAGCACGCGCAATCTTCATGAGTATTAACAAAAATAAAAATCTCATCCATTTATCTAAACAATTACTAAATAAGTAATGATAAACTCAAAAGTGGAAACTAACGAATTGATCAATTGAATTGGTATTGGTGTCTTATCGGCCGGCTTCAGAATTTTTATTTCTGTTGTTATATATAACTTATCCGTTAGTTACTTTTTTCAATTTAGCTGTTAACATTTTTACTTATCTCTAATAACTACTTACATGACTACATTCTCAAATATTTTAGTTTAGAAACTCTGAAAAACAACAAAGCAGTTATTGGGTAATACACTGTATTTATGTAATTCAAAATATTCGAAGAATAAGCCGAACTTAAACTCAATTTCAAGACGTCTCTCAGACTCAACTTTCATGTCTAAAGCTACATGAGATAACGAGCTCTGTGTCCGAAACTTGATGAAGGCTTGATGAAACAATTCCCGAGGAAACAGTGTTCCAGAACTTTCTAAACGTAGCTGAGATTAATTAGCGAGATATGGTGCCTAGTTTGTAGACTTTTGTTTAATTAAAGATCTAAGGTTAAATGAGACTCATTTCACGTATTGCAATATGTCTCTACTAAGATTTTTGCGGCCTTGATAGGAGGTAAATTATTAGAGGAGACTAGGTAAGAGGGGTCGGTCACCTACGTTTGTAAAGGACAGTAAATTATTTGCAGTTCTTTTGGGGGTGTGTACTTTAGACATTGTTGTAATTAATCGATTAAATTTTGTTAGTTAATTAAAACATAAACCCTCTCTTTGCTCATAACACTTCTTAAAATAATATAGATGTATAGAAAAACTCTTTAATGTATGTATACACCAACACATATTCCAGAAAGACAATTTAAGTAAGTAAAACGAAAAGTACAACAGGCGACCTTATTGCCTAAGCGATGCGATATTTACTAGACAAACTTTGGGTAATCATTACTTAAAATTTCTTGTCCCTCTCTAACAATTACAATTTCTAACTCGATAGAATGACACAAAGTATTTTAAGCAACGGTTAAATTTAAAAAAAAAATATTAGAAGAGAGTAAATCTGGGTAATTAATCTAAAATCAAAATATAAAATATATTGAAAAGTAACCGTTAGTCGTGAAAACTGGTTGTCTAATTAAAAAAATAATATATTATTGCATTGGCATTAATACATTATTAATTACTGGTAACTGGAAGAAGGCGGCAGACGAGCATACAGTATCATTTACCATCATGCAGTCTATCTGATGGTTAATGGATACTGTCGCCATGGATATCCGCGTCACATGCCAACATCAGTCCAGAATGAGAAACGTTGGCTTCGGATGCACCCTTCGGATGCGCTGCCTACCTTTAGAGATTTAGGAATGTATTTGGAGAAAGGGTTGGGGAAACGGGGAGGGATAGGATAGGATGGAGTGGGAATGGGCCCTTGGCATATCTCTGTCACTACTGAAGCATGTACGTAAATTGGGAGAAATAGGATAAAGTGGGAATGCAGTACATAAGAAAACTTCTCATACCACAATACTGTCTATTTTCCAATTTTTTCCCAATCTACTTCTAAATCTTCTAGAGTAGACGATGTATCCGTGTTGTAGGTATCTAGAGTATACGTTCTGTAGACTTGTTTGCCAACGTTTGTCATTCTTGACTGATATTTGCATCTATCGTGGATGTCCATTCGGGACATAATTATCAATTTACCGCTATGTGGATTGTCAGCTCGTTGCATTTTGTATAAAAAAAATCTGTTGTAACGTTTTTGTGTTTATTGCTGTCATATAACGCGTTCTGAGGTCTATTTAATAGACAATAGCTAACAAATTCACTTGCAGTTCGCATAAGGTCGGTGTCAGTATCGGCATAGATACAGTATGCGGTGAAGGCGACGTGATTGACGATTATTATACTTGACGCTGAGCACTCTTTAGCGCTGTACCCTTTAAATGGTCAAAGACTATAAAATAAATAAGAGGGTCGCGTCCTTTTATGTCAAAAACTTGTGATACACAATGCGCTTTTCTACAACATTCGTAAAATACTTTATTTATATAACGTTTTTTTTTGTTCGTTTTTCTTGCTCTTTGTCCAAAAAGGCATCAAGCAAGCAGAAAGGATTTAAGCAAGAATTCTTAAGCGAATGTGTTTTTACGATCTAAAGTGTAAATATTTACTTATTTCATTGTTTTTATGTACTGTATGTATGTATGTATGTGTGTGTATTTTTCAACAAAAAAAAGAACTGTCCTCATAAACTGATTAAACAAATAGGCATATAAATCTTGAGAAATGTTCTCGCTGATCTATAAAGTGATCCTACGATTGCGCGCGCGCAGTATCACTGCGACAGTGGAGTGCACGGCAGTCACTCGCTCGAGTTACTTGCCAGTTAAGTGTGGAGTTGGTAAAAAGGACAACAAAAAATAGATACGGGAAGTGCAAAAACAACGGAAACTCCATCGACGATTTGTAAGTACTTTTTATAATAAAAAATTAGGCAAAGTTAAATCATTTTCCTTTTTTATTTGTGTATTAAGTGGCGACTATGAATGAATTAGGCAAATAACAATAGGCACTAGGCATTGCATTATAAAATTACTGCTGTCGGATAACTGGACAATAGGCATTATAAAAATAATAATAAATATGAATTTAGTTGTATTGAAGTATAATGTAAATGAAGGATGTATGTTATTTTCATAAAGATTTACCATAAAACATAGGCACAATAAGACAAAATAAAATATTTTTCGTTGGTTAGTATCTCTAAGTTATAAAGCCTAAAATTAAGCATGTAAATAAAATTTATTAATCTCTCAAAACATGATTATTATTTGCCGCAATATTTATAAAAAGAAAAAAATATCTTTATTATATTATTTTCATATTGAAAATATGCGCGTCTGCTGTAATATTGAAAATCTGAATGAAATAAATAAATCATTTGATATGTATTTAGTAAGAAAATATGTTCATAATTAGAAAATTTAATTTTATAAATTTTCATTAATATTCACACGTATTAATTAATGAAAATCCATAATATAAAATTTAAATACAGTTTTTTAAATATATATAGCGTAGATATTGTATATTTAGAAAACATTGAGTGGCTGTTCAATGTTTCCTTTCTTTTATTTGAAATTATTAGGGAACTTATCACACACAAAACTCATGGGATTTATTTGTTTTAATATTAAAAATACATTTATTGTAATTTTGATAGATTAATAAAGAAACTTGTATTTTTGTTAGATTCAATGTTTACGTGTTCCAAATTGATTTCATTAGGTAGTATTTTTACCATGTCCTTTAATAAACTCGTCAGCGATTCGTCGCTGTGCTTATTATCATGATAATCAGTTGTTTTACAATACAATGAATATATTTACTTTTGCCTTTAGTCTAACCTTGTAACGAGGAAAGTATTTTGGAAATTCTCCCCTTGTCATATAATAAAACGGTTATATGAAAATAATAATAATGCAATTATAATAATATTACTGCTGGATATTAGTCCCCTCGCAAGGCTCGCCATCACACGAGATTTTCGGCTTTTTTTCCAACACTGAAGACATAGGCTGATTGTATAGTATAATGTATTACAATGCGAGTATTATTGCATTTTTAAGACTGGTCAATAAAATCATTGACAGATGTGGAAAACAAGATGAAGTATTTTTTGCCATAAACTGGACATAATTTAAGACAACTCTCATTGCATTATACCCCCCCTCCCCCCATCCCGTTTTATCTCATAGAATAGGGAGTGCAATAACATTAGCAAAACTTGTTGTCTCGTTATACTTACTGCCATTTACCTAAACGTAGCAGCGCATCTGGGGACGTGTCAACATTCGCCATTTTTGACTGATATTGGCATGTGTCGCATATGTCTGCATATTGTTACAATACACTTATATAATCGTATTTAAGTGTATTGTAATTTCATGTTTCGATCATTTATACGAAGTATATTATTTATTGTTCAAAAGATTATAATGTGAATGCTCAAGTTATATTTGCCCGTACGACGGCAGTAGTCAATATAATCTCTACAAGCGTTATTAAAGTTATCCACTATAAAGATAAAAATATTTGCAAAATATAAAAGTATTTATCTCGGTACGTAATAAACAGTAATAAATAGTTATAGCTATAATTAGTTTCAGTAGCTTTAATTAGACTTAGACATATTATAAAAATTTGCGAAAAACATAAAAATCATATATGTAGGTAGATGTGTAAATATGTATTTACACTTGCAAATACGGCCACTAAAACCATACAAAATCATACATTTCACTTTTGTGTGTGTCTTTAGACTCACGATAGGGGAAATCCTTAACTATCTATTTCACCTATTTACATATGGTACTGTCTACCGATATCTCTTCACTATTCGATATAATTTTATTCCAAAACTCGCTACCACATACAATCTTCCGCTCTTCTCATTTAATTAAATATATAATTAATAAATACTAGCTTCGGTAGTTATAATTAGGTTAAGACATTAATTGTGCAAAAATCTACATATATGTACACATACATCTAAATATTCTATACAAATATATCTTCTTCGTGTGTATTCCTGAATCCACGAATTCTAGTGTGAGTACGAATTAATTTTTTTGTTTATATATATGTATATAGTTTGGATTATATTACCAACTATTGGCATGAAAAATAAATCTACACATACAATAAAATCGTAACAGAACCGTTACTATAGCAAAATTTTTTTGAAAAAAATTAATGCAATAGTAAGTATGAATAATAATGTAGAGCCCAAAATAACAATTTTTGCAATTTTTTCTGTCTGTCTATCTGTATATCCGATCGCGCATCACGCGAATGCTACTGAACGGATTTTAATGGAACTAGGCACAGTTATATCTTACGTGTAGAGGTAACGTTTAGGGTACTTTTTATTCAGATAAATTATAAGGTTCCCACAAGTACACGCGAACGAAGTCGCTGGCACCGACAGTAAATATATAGTATATAAGTATTTAAAAAATTTTTCGTATTGCAGTAGCGCTGCAACGTCACGGCTCTAAGCTCAGCTGTTTGTACGTTCACATTTTACCTTCTTTTTGAACAAATCACTCGATCAATGCTCGAACAGTTTACATGCGAGCAACGTCCAGCTTGCATTGATCACATAAACAGTAGGTCAAGTTTATCGAGTTATTTGAGAGATGCTAATTCCGATGCCACGTGGTCTTTCGATACTTTAATATCTATTAGTATTCTATTTTATAATAGTATTGATAGATTATTCTAAACGAGATTGATAGATAGAAGAACGAGTCGTAGTTTATAGTTTCAGTTTGAACTGTGTATTTGTCACTACTTCGTACACATATCAAGAATAACATTCTTTCAATATTAAACGTCAGCTATAATATTAAGCAATTCATCTTTCTGGTGTTATATTATATTAACATAATAGTTTTACAGTAAAGGAAAAATAAGAATAAAACTCCAACAGAAATATTAAAACAGTAGTTTTTTCCTCACTTATGGCTTATTCGCATTCTAGTAAGGTGGTAAAACACCGGTTTCCACGTCCATTAAATCGACTTCTATCCTTCGTTTTACTTTAAATTAAGGATGAGGAAAACAGCACATCCTTAATTAAGGGATTGCTACACAGCGCATTTGGAGCTTATTCTTTTACAGACGTTTTTGAACGACTCATTGTGTTTCTTACATCAGTTTACATTTCATATTTCCACATCAGTGCTCCCAGACACAAAAACAAGTGTTAATATGAGATTATTATAGTGCGTGGGTCGTGTTATACTGTTAAGTAATGGCTTATCATTAAGACTATTCTAGGGAATATTTTTTTGAAATTATGTGAAATTTGGAATTTTTTTACTAAAAAATACTTACCACTTTTTTACTTACCTTAATTTTTTTTACTTACCACTTATCATCATGTGGGCCTCCCACCCGTCTGCCAACTCTTTTATAAAAAAAACTTAGTGCCTTAACTTTTGTGGGTTCCAAAGTACTTGTTTGTGATATAAAACTGTAGATAAGTGACCACAGATTCAAAATAAAATGAAATGTAGATTTTTTTTCTTATAACTTTATATAATAGAGACTTTTGATTCCATTTTACTCGCACACATCAACTTAATTTTGGTATACATTTATTTTTTATTATATAATATAATTTTCCTAAGAGACAAATTTTATAATAATTAATTAAAAAATATTTTTTTGAAAGAATTAGACACATACAACATCTCATTGTGTTTTATTTTTTTTGGACAAAGTTCTACGAAATTACAGCGAAAAATATAGGCGATGACGTCACCGTTACGGCTATATGTTGCTACTTTTTTCATAGGTAATGCATAAAAAAGTAATGTCACCACAGATCAAAATAAACGTTACTGTCGACTTATTGGCGGAAACTCGGAAAGTGAAGTTCAGATTTTGTTTGATTATTGTGAAAATTGTATATTAGGCGTTTTGTGGTTTGCTAGTGTTTTTCGTGCGTGGTGTTTGTGATAATCAAATAAAAGCGTGGGACTGCATTTTTCCTGTGCTTCCAAGAAGTCCTCTTCTGTCCTCAGTTAACGCTTTACTGAGCGACTCATGACTTACTTCGACGGGACTGATAATTGAGAGGATACGTTTTAGACTTTGCAATTGTTTATTACGAAGAAAACTTGACACTGGCAGAATGTGCTAATTGCACCATTTCAATGCAGAAGAAAAAAAACGTTACTATTTGAGGCAATAATCTCTTTGTTGAGAACTGACTGCAGTTTGTTCTCTTTCTCAGCTTGAATTTCTGGTTATTTACGACGTTGCTGCTCCATTTGAACGGGCAAATTCCACTAATTTGCCTAAAATTGATACATGTATGTTTGTAGAGTACACGAAGATCAGTGACAGTAAGAGTAAATTACGTTTATCCTTGCAGCCGTTACTATGACGTCACGCTACTTTTAATAAATGAAGACTAAAATATTATAACTCTGCGATTATCATCTTTCTAACACTGCTGCTTTTTGTGGTTCCGTCTATATTGGTCTACTCTATATAAAAATACACAGAAATCAGTGTTAGAAAAATTGGCCCTTGTCCATTGTCGTCAGTGGTCGAGTATTGTTTGTTACTGAGTATTGAACCGTGATCGTTACGCGTTTTGTAACCGGCCTCGAGGTATATGACAATGACCTTAACAATAGACGCCAATAACAAATTGATATAATTGAAAATATTAAGGTGTATAATTATTTTCCTACGCTTGAGTATATACCAAAATTAAAATAGGTAGGTAAGGTAGGTAATAATAAGATTAACTATTCTGACCTGCTAAGAAGAAAAGACATTTCTAACATTTGTAACGAAAGCATAAGTAAAATATTATTCGGGAAACTACAATTTTCCGGCTTGATTTTAAATTAATAAAACAAAAATGCATTTTTCTGGAATCAAAATGCATTTGTGCCTTGTTTCCAAGGAGGGCATATTATTCGTAAAGAAACTATTATTCTTATTATTATTAAAGGGGACATTGGGAAACGAAGTGTGGCTCTGAAGTGGAGATGGATTGGACACCTGAACCAATTATCATATGAAAGATAAGTAGTAAGAGTGAATGAGTGGCGACGCAGAATGTTGGAAGACAGTTCGCGAGAAAGAAGAATAACATCATTCACACGACTAAAAACAGACTGATGGTGCAGGCCTACATCCAGTAGTGCACGGGTACAAGCTGAAGAAAAAAAGGAAGAAGAAAGAAATAAATAATAACAAATTTAATTATATGAAATGTTTTGCGTCGAATACTGGACGCACAAGGAAAAGGCGGCCCTTCGATGGTTTTTTTTTTATTTCTGTTGAAATAACTAATTTTATATAATAAACGAAGGGACCCTTGAGCCTGTTGTCCAACGACAATAAATGTCAAACGTCATCGTAGACAATACATATTTTGGGTTGCCCGTTTTTAAATATCTATTCTACTTAAATATACCCAACAAAATATGTTGAGAATTGAATTTAGAATTGAAAAAAAAAACATAATTTGAACTCATATTTTAATGATGATTATATTTTTTATAGCATTGAAATTTATTGGACAAAGGCTTGCTTCTCTACAACAAACTACCTGATGTGAACTGTGGCTACATTGAAATGAACTAGACATGAGCTTTGAATCTGTGTGAGTGTGTGTGTCGTTTAATTCCATTGTCGAAATAGTCCTCGCATCAAGACATGAGCTTTGCATGTGTGAGTAGGTGGTGAATGGCGGTCCAATCTGATTGTCGAAATGGTTCGCACTGTACACTATCGGTGTGCATTTACACAAACGCAAAAAGCTCATGTCTTGTTTGTAACTGTGCAATTGTGCTCTCATGGAGTCCATCCGTCTCCTCCACGATATGTGAAACTGGTAGTGCTGGTACTCACTCAGCGGCAACTTTTGCCCAATTTTGAGGCTACATTTTTCTAGAATAATCAACATATAATTTTTTTAAGTAAAACGTTAAAAACAAAAATTGCATCATCAAATTTAAGAACGTAATTCCCCCTTAGTTCATAAGGCACGTGTAGATGGGTACTTTTCCTTACAGTTTACAATATTACTCTAACTATGAGTAAAGAGGATATATTTGAATAATATGAATATGTTAAAATATGTTTTTTCCTGATTTCGTTTGCAATAACTATTTAGTCTATCTAAGCTGTCCACAAAAACGCTTTGTATACTGAAAGTGCTAATGGGATTTCAAAAGATTGTACTGGAATTTTTATTTTATTTTAGGTTAAGATATTTTATTAGGTTATTTAGTCTTAATACTTTCATATTTACCATTTAAAAACGGTCAGAAATGTTTGACTTAGATCTTTCAAAATAATTTTCCGTTTCTCGCCGATTATTACATGATAATAACAATCTTAAAAAACTTTTAAGTTAAACGGTTTTATATTTTATGTGCACTGAAAACTACGTGTAGCCCTTTCATTTGATACCCATATTGAGGGGGTTAAGGAAAAATATGTAATCCGCCATTTTGTATCGGCGGCCATCTTAGATTTATAATGTTATTGATTTTATTATATTGTATTGTCATCTAAATTAAATGTGTGTACCAAATTTCAGATCAATCTGACAACGGGAAGGTGCTTAAATTTCAATTTCTAATTTTGACCCAAATAAATAAACAAATAAATTCCGTACGGGTCGAGCTAAATAAAACCGTTTAAAAAAAGGCATATATTCAATGAAAAATGTATTCAAAAATTAAAAATAAACAAAGAAAATAAACAATGGCTATGGTACAGTGAAAACCCGTTTTCTGATTTTAATTGGTTTTGTCTGGTTCATTCCGTTAGACCTTAACTAGTTTAGTTTTAACTAGGGGAAACTAACAATAAAAAAAAATGTCGGTAAATTCTAGTTTTTACTATAATAGGTAAAACTACAAACAAAGGCATTCAATCAATACTAGTTTTTACTAGGAAAAAACGCGTTTTTACTGAAAACGAGTATTAACTAACTGTAATAGTTATACGTTTTGTTTTATCTAAAACTCAAAATTTCTAGTTTGATTTTAAATTAATGAAAATTCTGCCAAATTATTTTTCGAATGTCATCAAAATGCACAATCAAATCAAAATGCAGAGTAGGTACAAATCAGAGGCGTATGAGGTGTTCTTTGTTGGTGTACACGGTTTATGTTTTCCAGTGTAGCGTCAACCCATTATCGCATTACTAAAAACACTGACATTATTCTCCAGCATAACTTACAATAGGTACATAATATGTGACATTATTTATTGCTACTAGTTTCAAAGCAATAAAAACATTTTTTTTATTGATTTATCTTATAAATCCGATATTACAGCATGTTTCCATTTAAACAGCCATTAAATTTTTACTGCCCGCTGAGGTTTTTCCATTACGCTACGATATGGGCGTCTTCAAGAGCGCTGTGAACAGGATTTTGCAAGGTCGGCGCGCACCCGTAAGCCCCCTCATATTGCAGGTGTCCATGGACACCGGTGATCATTTAACATCATGTGGCCCGCTCGCTCGTCTGGTATCTATTCTATAAAAAAATACAGAATTTTAAAATAACTAAATTTTAAGTTATAAAATGTTAACTAAAATTAGTAAGTACATAGCGACAATAAGGTCCCTTTGCCCAGATAACGTGACTTAATAACGTATAATAACATAAAGAATATAATAACGTTATGGATGTGGTAGAAATTTAGACATAGGCTCATTTAGCTTTAATTCTGTAACCGTAGCATTTGTGGTTAGTATTGTCTTATTATCGAAAAGGTATGTGTGAGTGTAAGGTCAATAAACTTAAAAGAAGTCAATCAAAGGAAAGAAAAAAACAAATAAAATCATTAACCACTCCTTAGCAACTTCTTTTCCTCTTCGGATTCCTTGAGGTCATACTTACTATAGGACCCGCTTTCGTTCATTGAAAATTTTCCATTAATAAGGAATTCCCATTTTTCATTCCTCACCCCGCCTGCTTGGCTGATTATCTAAAATCACGGATACACAGCGATTGCGTGTTTTAAATGAACCTACAGATTTGAAAGAGTAAAATAGGAACGAAATCATCACGTCATTTAAGTCGATTCCCGAAAATATTGTAAAAATGGTAAAAACGGAAGCTAGTTACATAAAAAGTGTCCTCTATCTTTGTAACGGATCTTGATAAAAGGTATTTTATAATAATTCAATATTAGTTGATTGAAATTCGTTAGTTCGTACATAACGTATGAACAGACAGGCAAACAAACTCAAAACGTCCAAAAATATTGTTTTGGACTACGATTTAACCATTCAGTACTTAGCAATGATTCCACTTTGAAGTCCACGACGTTATGTAAAGCACTTAGTCGTAGAAATCGACGTTAGTTCGTTAACTAATAGGAGCCGTGAAACTATTTGAAAAATGCGACCTTCGCTTGTTTTGCGATTGATAAGGCACCGTTGTAAATGCAACTTGTTTGGATTTATAAATGCCACGCCATATTATCGCCTATTAGATAATAACAGTAGTAAAGTGTACTGCACACTATTCTGTTCTGTGTTTTTTTATTCAGTAACCGCTGACAGCAACTTTCGTCGAGTTCACTTGGTCATAGAAAATTCATCATTGTCAGTCCGGCGATAGATATGGTCTGCCTATTGACATAGCTTTTGTCTACTGATATGCCCAAGTCTTTTGCCGATCAGGCTGTACGATCGGGCATCAAACTCAGACATGAAACTTTGGAATACGCTCTATATTCATATCAATAAAACAAATAATCGTTTAATAAGAGGCTCCTCGAATACTACCGATAAATAATTATATAATCAGTTTATTCCACATCTCTCTACTCACTTCAAATAAAGAGAATAACAGTAGATAAAGGGTTACTAAAGACAACTTATAAATTTGGATTTTATGCTTTACTTTTAAGTATTAATTCTTGTGTTATGACAATGAAAAGGTATTCTTTCTTCATTGTAATTTTTCTAAACAAGTTATTGACGATATATATCTACATAGAAACAGGCACATATACGCCATTATACTTCATGACACTAAGTAATGCCATTCACATACCTGACTAAATTAGTCATACCAAAGACTGTTATATTTCATATATCTGCTTTAATATGGTAAATACTGGTTTTATACACCTGAGTTTACTAAATGAGACAATGACTTACGAAATTAGTTTTTATTTTGCATAACCAGTTCTTTGAAAATAATATGAACTCGTTTCTAAACAAAATTCAATGTGTACGAAAGCGGAACTGTACTCGTATGAGAATGCTATATCTACATTAATTTCACCGATTACTTTTCAAAATTCTAAATTATACGTGTGTCTGTATGTATTTATTATTAGTATTTCGTCCGCTTTGAAACTAGAAATAGTTAAACTTGTTCATACTAAAGTCAGGATCGTTTCAGTTACCGTAACCAGCCCTTTTATCGTCCACTGCCGCACATAGGCCTCCTCATGCACATTGTCCTGTGCATGAGGGATGTATGGCCTTAAAACGCCAGCTGGCCAAGCGGGTTGGCGAGTCCACTATTTTAGAGATGATGTTGTAGCGGATTTGTTATCCCTTAGTCGCCTACGACACCCACGGAAAAGACGACAACACACGGCTGAACAAAATCTTAAAATTTTCTACAACTGCGTGACCCCTTATTCATAAAAATAAACTTGAACATTCCTGAAGAAACGCCTTATGCAACAAGAACTAAATCGGTTGTATAATTTTAATATTCGTTTAAGAATACACGAGTGTGTCAATGTTGACGCTGTTCTTTCAAAACTTTAAAATCGAAAAGTCAATATAAACAGTCAATTAGACAAATAAATACGAAGAACAGGATAATAATGTTATATGAATGGAATCTGGTGGTCATATTATTGTATGAGTGAATCAGAAAAGGAGGCAAATTAATGTAAAAAGATAAAAAATAATAAAGTAAAAAGGATAAGAATGAACTACAAAATAAATAATCGTATAATACTTAATTGAAGAAAAATATTATTCAAACACTAATATGAGTAAATTGTTATGGAAATACCTAGTTTGACTTTGTTATGGAAATTATAATAAGTAACAAATGTTTGCACTACAATGTAGTTAAATACTGTGTCCAAAACATTCCATTATAGCCTTTAAAACAATAATGGTAAAGACCACTAACCATATTAGTATTTTCATAATTTCGTAGATAAAATTAAAGGCTTTTTGTTCCTTGGTGTGTTTTTCCTAGAATAATACCATTATGTTATTTCGTATGTATATAAGTATCATATACAGAGTGCAGAGTATATTATAGTTAACATGAAGTGTAATCTATAAGTTTTAATGAAAGTGACAGAAAATATTTGTGATATTTAAATACATACTCGTATTGTTGCGAAAGTCGATTATCTGTACTAAAAGTTTTTTTAAATGTTTGGTCCTATACTTTATATTGTTGATTCAAAAACTACGCATTGACTGATCTAATGCTATGACTGTGCTTTGCTTGTGGAAATACACAGTCATGGTATAAATGGTTAATAGTCCTATTAAATTTGTAAAATATGAAATACTGATCGAACAGGCTTTATAACATTAGCTAATAAAAGTCAATAAAACATTAGCTGTAATCCATTGTTCAGGAAACTTAAATTATAAACTCTTGTCTCGTTTAACTCGACGAAACACGTATTGTATTTGTAAAAAGCAATCCGCATCTGTTTGGTTTTCTTAAGACGAATCGCAATCGTGATAAATGATCGTGTATATTCGCTGACCTCAAAAACAGCACTTAACAAAATATTTTTCTGTATGGCCCCAAAAATATATAATAAATTACCAAATTTGGTACGTTTCATTAACAATGTATAGAAATTTAAACGTAATTAAAAAAATCTACTTGACGGGTCTTATTACAACACAAACGAATATTAACTGACAAGAGCTCTTAAGAGTTGTTTTTTGGTACTGTTTTCATTTATTGGTTCACTAATGTTTGGTAGCTGTTTTGTTATTAATTGTTAAAATGTTTATTTCAATTAATTAATACATATAATTTGTAATTAGACTAAGAAATTGACTTATTTTACTTAATATTAGACTAAAATTTATTGAATTGACTAATGAAACTGTTAACCATTTAAAATTTATTATACATTTATTTTGCACACTAATTTCTGACAATGTGACGAGCAGTTAGTTGTATTTGATTACCATCTGTTATACTACTCATACGCAAATAAAGCAAAATTCATATGTTTCATATCATATCATGATATGAAATATGAATATTGCCTTGCCTGCTTGTAAGAACGCCTCTTTCCCTATTCTTAGTCTACCCAAAGATCTACAAGTACAGTAAAATCCGAATTTAGACTTATTTCAGTGCATTTGCAAGCCTATTATAGTTCAAGTATTTTAACCGTTACGTTTAATTGAAATTAATTTGGTTTATAAGCACTAAAATTGTAAAGGCACTGAGTAGTCGAATTGATGAAAGCACTGTAAAGTCTACCCTTATAATAAATAACGAAATTGTTATTGTATACCTAAAGAGAAAGATGAAAGACTGTTAATATTTCTCTTTTAAAACGTATGAAGTATTTGGAGATAATTTAGAATATATGTATTGTACATCCAACTTTATAAAAAAGTTATTTAAAAGAGCATTTTACACGGTTTACAAAAATGCGAATTATTGGCAGAAAGTTGTCGACCTCACGGCTTTATCGATTGGATCGAAGTTGTTTACCCTCATTCGTTGCTCAACGCTCACGTGAATACCAAATCGTTTTGATACGTTCACGTGCAAAACATTCGAGTGTATTATCAAAATATTATATCTTGTGAGGACCACATGTTCATCTTCTGGGTAAATAAATATATATTTATTACCTCCACAGTCGCTCTTGTCGAAATCGATTAGTTTTAGGTTCATTAGCATGCTGCTGAGTGTACCTATATATTAATTATCACACTAATAATAAATAATAAATATAAATATTTATATATTATTATTATTATTAGGTATAATAGAACGTCAATTATTTCGCTATTAAAATTATTATTCGCTATTATTAAATTTATTATTAGTCAATTGTTTGTTTATTAAAAACGCCACATAAGTACCACTTTTTCTATGAAAATATCCTTGACGCCAAAAGAATTCAGATACAAATTAAAACACATATGTTTGATTAGTTGCGACGGATAACAATGTTGAAATTAGGAACTTTTGAAGTTATTAATGGACATCTATCAAAGTTGTCACCAGAATCTGCGTTGTTTCGAAAAACAATATGGCACTGGGTTAATTGATATTTACATTAAATATGTTCACTTGCTACAATATTAATCGTGTCGTTTTGTAACGAAGTATTACGAAAACAAATGAAACATGTAGTAATTTTGCCTTTATATAACCTTTATGGACAAGTATGCTTCGATGTTATAACCTCTGAGAGCGATATCTACTTCAGAGACATCGATAAAATTTATCGATGTAATATTTCTCCAAATGTCTCTGTAACCCTTAAACAAAAATGTTCGCGAAATATTCGTAACTTTGAAGGTTTGTGAATGTCACTTCTTCGTTACTTTATTGTTACCAAAAATAAGACCACAACAACGTCAATTTAACGCTGCTTTGTAATAAGTTCTTAAGCAACGTTTTATGGAAATGAAACACATGTATCTTGTTGTAAGAGAGTTATAAGCAAATGCAATTACCGTCGAGAAATCGACTCTCCACTAAGAAACTACTTTCAATTTTGCTTAGGGAAACTAACACGTGACTACGATGGCTCTTCTTAAGTAGCGGGATTACTTGACTCACCTATACTAGTTCAAGTACTCCTACATAGTAACCGAGGCCGTTTAGGCAGATAGGTATCTATTATTGAGGATATTCGTTATCTATTTGAGTTCCTACTTCATCTGATAATAACAAATGAATCTCACTTGACCGTACCTAATATTCAATCGCTATATTTCGTTCTTCTTTTAGATTCAACAGCCTCAGTAACGGATCATCTGGTGAAGTGACCTTCAGAATTAGCAATGATACCGAGATGGCGACAGACAATATCAAAATGTAAGTTAATACTACTATGCGATGTCGTTTGCACACGGAAGCAATTGTCATTAAAGAAGTAAATGTCTGCACACAAATTAACATTATCATTATCTCAATTTTATATCAGAGGCTTTAAATAAAAGACAGAGATATAATGAGCAGCAGTAATTATCTATAATCCCATCAATTTACTCTACAAATACATAGAATTTTATGAATTTAAGCGCTCAGCGTTTTAAAATGTGAAATGTTTAAAATGATACAAATAAAAGTTATACGAAAAATATACGTTCCGTGCTTTATGTATGTTAAGAGAGTTGAAAAAATTAAACGTATGATGAAATATACCTAATGGGAATTTTCTCTGCTCAGTGTTCCTAATTCCTCAGCGGTATGTCCTCGGGATCATGGGATTGCTGGCTGTCTGCAACGCATACACCATGCGGGTGTGCCTCAATCTCGCGGTCACCCAAATGGTCAACAACACCAAGACTGCCGAGTCTCACTTTGACCCCGATGCGTGTCCCGATGAGAGCGATATCATTGTCAATGGAACAGTCAGCTCGAAACCGGTTAGTGTTATTCAATACTTTGCAAAAAACAGGTACAGAAAAAGTGACATAATAACTGTTTGCTTTGGTACGTTAAATAATGTTTGTGGTATTTTATCAAGAAAATACATTTTAATTATTTTTAATTTAATATGACTTCACACAGGTACGAAATGAAAGAAAATGGGTAGGCTGTAAATAATACTTCAAAATCACTCAAGTTTTGTTTAGATGATTAGTCGCTATGATTGGATCTTATTTTATTTCTTAATTTTATTTATTTACACTTCATTGCACAATATCGTACAAAAGGTGAGCTTAAGGCCTTAAGGCATTCTCTACCAACCTTCGGGGTGATCATATTCAATTAGGAGCATCAATTAGGTGCATGAAAGACACAATTTAGATGGTGTGGTAAAATAAATATAATATAATACATTATTACATATACGTATATACAAACTTACACACATATATACATAGGAATAAATATAATATAAGTAGTGAAATTGCAAATTTTGTGAGAACTAATACTAAATCTTCAAGACAAATTGATTTTCTTATTTATATAAGTTAAAAAATTGATAATTAATTATACTTATATACTTATATAAAACATCTACAACATTTTTACATATTATATAAATATAAATGTCCTGACTGATGGACTGACTGATGGACTGACTGATCAATCAATATCGAGTCGAAACCGCTGAAGTTAGAAATATGAAATTAGGACAGTAGCTTCCTTTTACGATGTAAACAAGCACTATGAACATATTTCTCGAAATTAAATCCTTAAATTGGACAAAATATTTCATTACCTTGAAATTTGGTATGTAAATATTCTAGAAAGCAAATAATGAAACATGTGTTTTACCGTTTTTTAAAATACTGTAGGGATCTATACTACAGGCTGTTAATTTTTGTATAAAATTACTTAATACTACAAGAATAAACAAATATGTTGTTTATGTTTTTTTTTAAATTATGTAATTAAATTCATGCGAGCGCAGCCGTAACAAACCTAGTAACAAACCTAGATCCTCTAATTTCTTATGCATTATAGAATGGTATATGAAAGTCGTAAAATATGGGCCAAACAGGTATTCCAACAAGTCTTTTAGCGGCTCCTTTTCAACTTATTCCATAGGCGGCTATGTGAGGGCAACCGAAAAAACGTTTGTAGCACAACCTTATATTTTCAGTCCAGGGAACCGAATATGAACGTGAATCACTTTAAGTAAGTTATTTCCGAACAGCATTTTTTTTGTTACAGTTCAAACGCTTGTTCGCAGTTTGAGTTCATATTTGAGTTTCTGTAGGTGAATAAAAAGCAAGTCAGTTTGAATAAAAAGCCGTGTTTTTGTAAACATGTATAAATGTATATTGTATGTATCCCTATTTAATCAGCTGATTACAAATATGTAACGACTCGTGAGAATAATGTATTACGTAAAAACCTTTACGTGTAAGTAGGTATATTGCGTTACGAGTGGAGGCATTGTAGGTAACAGCAATATTTTGTTGGAAAGATAAAATATGATTAAGATAAGGAATAGGTCGTAGAGCTTCACTTTAACAAAATACACATTATTATTTTATACTCTTGGTTTTAATCTTCAATGACTTTTGTAATACTTGTTGATAACGGTTTATTTTACTCGTATTATTGACATTGTCGAGGTTCTGAGTAGGTACTTTACAAGAGAAAAGCGTTTTCATGTTGCCTTAATTACCAAATTTATTTACTTTGTTTTATTTGGAAAGCAAACAGTATTTATACCACATACTAACGATTAAAGAGATTTTAATTATGTGAGATATACTGTAAGGTACAGGGCTCCCTTAGTATAAAGGGGTTTCGGTTTATAATCTACTAACTGTGCCCGGCCACGCGTTGCTGTGGCTGCCTAACAGATGGGGCTTACCCTGTTTTTGGGTAAAAAGCATGTTTTTACCCCGTGATAGGTATTCGAATGCAACGTTGTGTCAACATTTCAAAGCAATCGGTGAAGAACTTTCGGAGATTTAAGATTTTGAACAAACGAACGTTTACATTTTTATTTATATAGATAACACTGGTCCAGTGCCAATTAGTGAATAAATACGGTCGCGACCAATAATTGTTGAGCCGCTATTCTTTATTCTCAATTTTGTTGTGCTATAATACTGCTGTAATACATATAATTATTATAATAATACTGTTATAATATTATACTTATAATTATTATTATAATACTTATAATAACAATGTTTGATACGTACTATTGTGAAGTGATTACATAGAAACATGTATTTATTCTTTTTGCACTAATTGCACACAGACGGAATTAGTGCTTAAGGCAGTCTCTACCAGACGACCGTTGCATTGGTTACATGTGAAAAATTAGAGCAAATTAAAGAAATTAACTCTCTGACGTAATTTTATAAGATGGTAAAACACGTATTTAATTATTTATATTGTAGAATATTTATACCAAGTTCCAAGTTAAAAGGACCATCAAATTTTTTTTATACAAAATTTGACACACCGTTTCCCCTCTAGAGGTTGAATCTCAACAAATTCCATCTTAGTAAGTCTTTGCGTCATGAAAGGAAGTTACTGTCTAATTTTCATGTGTAGTTTCAGACAGTTAGTTAAGACATTTATTTTTGTGTGTATAGGTAGATAGATATCGCTAGCGCTAGCGATATCGATATCGATATCTTACAAAATCGCATTAAGCTCGCCTTTTTTACGATAATGTGCAATAAAGTACGTTAAATAAATAACAAATGCGCATCTGAAATTCTTACAACAATAATATTAAACTTTTATTAAGAAATAAATTATAATCGTACAAAAGATTCTAAGTTATTATAGTTTCCGCACCAACTTGAATCTTTAGTGCATACTTTTTCGCAAATACAATGTTACAATTTTATTACCTTTTCAGTACGCGATATTCGATTGGTCTGAGTCGACCCAAGGGCTCATACTTAGCGGCTTTTACTACGGATACGCTATTACTCACGTCCCTGGAGGGTACTTAGCAGAAAGATATGGAGGAAAATGGACGCTGGGCATCGGTCTACTGAGCACAGCCATCTTCACTTTATTGACACCTGTGGTCGTGAAAGCTGGAGGTGCAACATGGCTGTTCATTCTGCGTGTGCTTCAAGGAATGGGTGAGGTAAGGATTTCTAATTTATTTATTCAATAATTCATTGGTGTATATTATTATTATTGGGTTTAAAGTTATCGATCCAGCCAGATGAAAGTTGTCGGTAGTGGCTGGATGGGAAGAAAGGTATTGTGTTGTGAAGAGGCCTACATCCAAAAGTGGAGTGGCACAGTATCCAAATTGGAATGACATTCCGTGGGAGTAGTATAAAGAGATATTTTTTTACTTACATGTGTGCAAGCTCAGATATAGCATTCAATAGTTCAAGCCATATCACTACAAATAACCATTTTTATTTATTTAGTAATAAGAATGCTAAATAAATAATAATTAATAATAAGCTAGAATAAAAAAAATACATAAGTTGTTGTAAGGCATCGCAATCAAACAAATAAAGTTAACAAACGGGCTTTCTTTTCTGCCGCTAACAGATGGTATGTAAATAAATACAAAAATACGCGTACACTCATGTACATTATTATTGGCGATTGTACTCCGCGAAAACAATCCTTTCTATTTTGTTCATTGGTATCGAAATGAAGAGTGACAAGCAATATTGAAGTGGAACTTATGAAATTCTATTTTATGTTTATATTAATTTTTCCACAGTTATGCAAATTATTTTCTGCATATTCCAGGGTCCAACAATGCCAGCTCTGATGATAGTGCTAGCACGTTGGGTGCCACCTCACGAGCGTTCGAGGCAGGGCGCTCTAGTATTCGGTGGAGCTCAGATTGGGAACATTTTCGGCTCATTCATGTCCGGGTTCCTTATGGCTGGCGATGGAGATTGGGCTAACGTATTCTACTTCTTTGGCTGTTTTGGAATCCTGTGGTTCATATGTTGGGTAATTGACTATTTATTAAACTTCCCTCCCTTTTTAATGACATTCTTTCTATCAAGCTTTTAAGACAGCTTGATCAGCAATTGTTCAGCAATTACGGTTGTTACAACTCTTGATTTTATTTGGTAGGGTATTGTTAAGTAAAAGGACAGAAGCTTTTAAGGAAGGCTAAAAAAGTGTATTTAGTGGAGAATACAGGACGCTAGGTCTCATTCAACTCTATTATCTTCTTTTAAAAAACCCAATAGACCTAGCTGATATAGTTAACATGTCGTTTTCTCTTCTCTGTATTATGGTATTCAAGGTAAAGCTACGATTTGTCCAGTTCTAATGGAACTAAATACAGGCCAAAGTCAGTAGTATATTTGTGATTTTTTGGTGTTATATTTGAAATTGGCGTCCATAAACCACTTATCATCTAGTCAGTTTACTTGCAATCCTCGTTTTAATATTATAGTACATTTGTACTTAAGTTTACTTTGATTAATTTCCAGAGTATTCTCTGCTACAGTACACCTAACACACACCCATACATATCTGATGAAGAACTCAAGTACTTAAATGAAACTGTCACCAGCGCTGACACCAAGAGCGTGAGGGACCCTGTACCTTGGAAAGCTATAGTGCGATCAGTTCCTGTGTGGGCTTTATTGTTTGCTGCTGTAAGTATTCCACATAATGTATGACATTGAATTTTTTTTAGCTTTTTTATGCATGATTTTTAGCTATCTGAGTATATTTCTTTACCTTCCAAGTTTTATCTATATCTATTTTTTACATTTCGTTTTCTTTCTCATGTTACTTATAGGACTTATGTTACTTATCGAAAAGAGAAGTTGAATTTTTGTTTGATTATTGTAAAAAATGTGTACTAGGCGTTTTTGTGGTTTAATAGTGATAGTTTATTATGCCTCAAAGTGTTTTTCGTGTGTGGTGTTTGTGATAATCAAATAAAGTCGTGGGACTGCATTTTTCGTGTGCTTCCATGGAGTCCTCTTCTGTCCTCAGTAAACCTACTATCACCTAACTGAGCGACTCCTGACTTACTTCGACGGGACTGGAAATGTCCAGTCCCGTCCTATCAATGGATAGGATACGTTTTAGATTTTGAAATTGTTAATTACGAAGAAAACTTGACACTGGTGGAATGTGCTAATTAGACCATTGTCATATATGAAAAAAGCTAGTTATATAAGCTTCTTTTATCCTTCTTACTATCCTGGATTTTACTATCGATTTATTTTCATAAGTCATAATTTATTTGCTAAAATATGGTAATAATAAGATGGAAAAATATTAACAGAAGTTCTATGCGGTTGTTATGAAAATGACATGGAAAATATAAATGTAACACATAAAAGAGTTATATAATAAATACAAGAATCAGTACCGATAGGCAGTGAATCATAATTAGAAATGTCAAATGGCTAAACAATGAAATATTATAATAAGAGAAAATCATTTATAAAATATCAGTGTTATACATTGCCAATATCAATAAATAATGTCAGTTACAACAAAACCATAGATTATTCTTAGAAGCATTATATATTAAACAGACTACCATAAAATACTCATTCATATTATAGTAATTATTAGTACTTACACATTCTTATGACTATAATATATTAGCAATATCATTGGAATTAAATCCAAGTTGCGTAGTATCCTAAGAAATGTTATGAGTAACTTCTTTACTCAGAAAGTGAGTAACTTCTTTAAAAGCATTCGTTAATAATTCTGCCATGTTTGCTATCTCTTATAGAAAAAAAATCTTATCTTACAGGTGGGCCATGACTGGGGCTACTACACCATGGTCACGGATCTTCCCAAGTATATGACAGACGTTCTCAAGTTCAATATCGCCACAACTGGAACCCTGACTTCTATTCCGTACCTCGCGATGTGGATTAGTTCTTTCATCTTCGGCTGGGTGTGTGACGTTTGCGTCAAAAGAAAATGGCATTCTATCAAAACTGGAAGGATTATTCACACGACTATAGGTAAATTATTCTTTTAAAATATCGCAGGAATACGTATATCCGATACTATTACGATGGAAATTGTCAATAGAATACTTGTGACTGTTTGTTTTGTTCGAATCAAATGAAACATGTGTATAATTATATCACAACCAGATATTTCCAACTAAAAGTGCCACAATTATAAATTGTATTTACAAATTGAGAATTACTAATGAGATAATTGGATACGATAAGTAGTATTTCAATCTAGATATAAGTTGCAGAATCAAAGTGTTTTTTCAAAAGAACATTATGATTCTGCAATTTCCTCTTTTAAAGTTGATAAAGCGTGTATTTATTAATCAAATAAATTATATGAGATCGCACGTAGCGAGTATATATTTAAACTTCTACATTATAATGATTTCTGCGTAATTTTTTATAGGGAAATACATAAAATGTACTTTATATGTAACCCGTCTGGGTAAAACTTAACTCCAACTATGCTAATTTTATTTATTATACTTTCAAATTTTTGCATGATGTGTGGCACAAACAAACATACAATAATTAAAGGAAAGTGTTGTATTCGTAATGTACATAAAATTGATTTTGTACAAATTTATTACATGAATTGAATATTACATTATACCAGACGGCTTACTTAACAGATCACTATAGAAATATCACTTTTGCCATTATGTTGGTCATTCGAGCGTTTGAACAAACTTATTTGCAGTTCATTTTCAATTTATTCAATAGGCGGGAAGGTAGCGATGAACGCAAATTCAAATTTGTACAACAAACTTTCGGTAGGTAAGGAACACCATAATAATATAACAATAATAAGTCACTATAATAACTCGTTTATGAAAGCATAAAATAGCTTGAAATTATTTAAAGGTTCGGTTGGTGAATACTATAGATGCTTTACTATAGTATGAATAACTAAGGAATAATAGATATACATAAAAGTAAATGTTGCACGGATATTATAAATAACCAAATGATACTATAGTTTCGCAATCAATAAACTACCACCATTTATCAAACTATGTCACCAGCAGGAGAAACAATAAGTAGTTCAGAAACTTTGTGAGAAACTATGACTGCCTTTCTACTCGTATGTCGACGAGAACTTGTAGCCATTAGCAAGAATTTGAGATTAGAAATTGCATAAACTTCTACAAGGATCACAATACATACAGTAATATACATGATCAGGCGCCCAGGCGGCCGCGTGGCGTGTAGTACAAAAGATATACTAAAAATGAAAGTTATGAAAAAATAACCTTAATGTAAAAACTGGTAGAAACGATTCTACTTTCAATATTGAATAAATTAATTTCAGCTTTTGTGTAATTTTAGTGACATTTGCAAACCTAACTATATGTGACATTGTCTGAGAAAGGGAACTTCTTGTCGTTTATAGCTTCCCAGATTTTGGGACTTACGTACAATACACATATAGGGATATTGACTTATTTTGTAATAAAAGGCGACCGCTTCTTTGTACGTAAGCCAAACTTAGTCGACCACGTTTAAATTTAATTAACCAACGATACACAATTGTATTAGAAGGGTACTTGTTTGCAAACGTCATTTGAAGTCTATTAAAAGAATCTTCAGTTTTATAGAACTTTTAATTTTAAAATCGTAGCGCGAAAATGTTAACGTCAATTATCCATTTTTTAATCTGACACGGTATACATATTCAACTCGTAAAAAGTATGGAGGGAAATTTGAATTGGGAATGTTTTGTTTTTATGTTATAGATAGTAATAGTTGTAGTATACATCGATATCAGCCACTGTTCCATAGATGAAAACTCTTTCTTGCAAAACTTTCTGAGTAGCCTGGTAGGTAGGTAGGTATAAGCAATTACTTATAAAGAATATGATGATGATAAAGAATAGGAAATAATCTGAAGACATTCTTAGTAATTTCAAATTATTTACTTATTTCGGTTCTTCAAAAATACTTTGTTCTGTTAATCATGATTTGCTGTTCATTTAGTAATTTCTTGCTTCTCATCAAAATGGCTCGTACAAGTCATTTTTATATGTAATCTATATATTATACTGTATATCACATACATATGATACATACATATATATGTATGTACTACATAAATTTCGTCTACGGACTTTTTCCTTACCACTCAAAGGTTGGCTGGAAGAAATCGCTTTTGCGATAAGGCCGCCGGTTATACTTCTAATTTCTTGAACTTTGTATTATTTTGGTGTATAATAAAGTGTATCTCTCTATCTATCATATATTTCATATTATTTCAGCTGCAACGGGGCCGGCGATATGTATTATATTGGCTTCATACTCAGGATGCGACCGTTTCGCAGCTGTCGGTTATTTCATCGCCTCAATGGCCCTCATGGGAGGTTTCTACAGTGGCATGAAGGTGAGAGTTCAACAAATCAATCAATCAATATTAGTTATCGTTCACGAGTAGTTAAGTCTTGCCGTCACTTGATTAGTTTTGTAACTTTTTAAACTTTCGCGTTTTGTACACATTTTCTATTCTAAATCGGGTCTGTACGCGTATAATAAAGTTTACTGACTCGACTCGTGACCACGGCTGGTGTACCCGGCGCCGACACGTCCAGTAGGAGTAAAAGGTAAACAAATACCTATATTATACGCGTTCAGACACGATTAACAATATAAAATTCATTAGTTTTGATTAAAATTTAGAGTTTTGGTTACGAATTATTTTCAAGTACATAAAGAATAACGTCTATCTACAGACTGTTTTATTGCTGTAGTGCTTATTCCTGAAGGTTATAGGACAATTTTCACCAAAACCAATTCAGTAATTTTGAGATCATCACATTTATTAATTTTATTTTCGTACTTAGAAAACAAGTGGAACATAATTTTTCAATCTTCACACCAAAATTCACACTTAATAACCTTCATTTTTTTATTTTTTTTATGATGGCAGACGAGCGGTTGGGCCACATGATGGTAAGTGGTCACCGCCGCCCATGAACACCTGCAACATCGAGGGGCTTGCGGGTGCGCTGCCGACCTTGCAGAATCCTGTTCAACAATGCTGTTTCTGCACAGAATCCTGTGCAGAATCCTTCTGCTGAACAAGTTCCGCTACTACTGTTTCTACTGTTTATTTGTTTCTACTCAATTGAAACTGAAGCGGATCATTAGTTTCTTTTAATTCTATGATAAACTTGATGCTCCATTCGTCTCTTCTACTTTTTGAACATATTAACAGAATTATGTTAAATATTATCGTAATTTTTCAGGTAAATGCATTGGACTTGGCTCCCAACTACGCGGGCTCTTTAACCGCTATGATAAATGGCACCTCCACAATTTCTGGAATTATAACTCCATATCTCATCGGATTACTCACACCAGATGTAAGTATGTCACTGGGTAATAAATATATCATCACGAGCCCTTTCATTATCCACTACTGGGGACATGTGCCTCCTACATTGCTTTATGTGGTAGGGATATATAGCCTGAAAACGCCACGCTGGCCAATCAGGTTGGCGCGTCCACTCTTTCAGAGGTGATGTAGTTCCTCAGGGCTTGTGGTAGCCGCTTTGTTATTCCTTGGTCGCCTTTTATGACACCCACGGGACGAAATAGTTTCTTTGTACCTACAAGATCTGAGTAGTTTTTCATCCGAAGATTAAATCCAAGATCTCAGACATAGCAAGCAGGCGCATTACTAACTGAAATAATCGATTGGTATAGCAGCCAAAAAATAATACTTCATAGCTTTAAAAATAAACGTCGTGGCAAGACTTTGTGGCTTTTTAAAATTTATTATTAGGCCTAACAAAATAGGTAAATAAGATAGTTACGCAAATACAGTTTTTACCTACTAACCTTATAAGACCAAGTTGAACATAGCTGCTTTTAAAAACCATAAAAGCTTTTCCATATTTTATTTTTCAACTCCAAAACAATCCTCCAAAACTCCAAAACTTCCAAATTTATTGAGAAGTTTGAAGATGATTTTGAAGGGCCAAGATCAAGTTTGTTTGTGATAATAGTAGGCTTTTATGGGTATAACATTCTTAACGTCGACAAAACTCAAAGTTGACGTCAACTTCATTTAACGTTTCGAGAAATTTTCTTGTTTGCTTGAATGTCGCAGAGAACAGAAGTTTTCAAAAACACGAATTTTAAAAACCTTCCTTGTTACAATTTTTTATATCGTACTAGCGATCCGCCCTCACTTCGCTTCAGTTTATAAAATTTATATTTTTTCAATTTTTTTTTCAAAATTTCAAAATAAAATATAGCCTATATTAGACACGGATAATGTAGCTTCCCATTTGTGAAAGAATTTTTAAAATCGGTTTGGTAGTTCCAGAGATTACCGCCAACATACCTACAAACACACAATTTTACCTCATTATTGTATTAGTATAGAAGTATAGATAAATTTTGAATTCGTATGATCATACTATCATCTATTTGTATAATTAGTTCAGTAAAGTTTCAGTAGCACGTCAGTATTAGGCTTTATAGATGTAAGTAATCTATACATACAATAAAATCGTAACAGACCCGTGTTTGTACATAAAATATTTTTGAAAAAAATCTTTGCTGCGTAAACTATAAATGGTACAGAGTCATAAACGACAAGTTTTATCTGTTTGTCTGACTGAAGGCACACTACGCAAAAACTACTGAACGGTTTTTAATGAAACTAGGCACAGTTGCAATTAATGTGTCAGGTTAACATTTAGGATACTTTTTATTCAGATCCATTATAGAGTTCCTACGGGAATCAAGTCCTCGCAAACGAAGTCGCGACCACCGCTAGTAATCAGATGAACATTTAGTTTTTCTTCGTTTTTGTGCTAATAAATATTAATGTAGTCCGATGAGATACTTCAAATTTATTATAGTTTATTATTCCGATCCATCGATATAAAACAACACCTCGAACCAAATAAGGGTCTTCCAGACCCGACAGATTATTAATGGTATTCAAAAAAGTTTTTATTTTTTAGTCAACATTGGCACAGTGGCGAGTGGCGTTCTGGGTATGCTTCGCAGTGCTGGTCGGCACGAACGTTGTCTACATTATCTGGGCTGATGGCAAGCGACAGTGGTGGGACGACGTGCGGCAGTATGGGTACCCAGAGAACTGGAAACACGGACAGCTTCGGATGGCAAGTGATGACAAGGAAAAGAATAAGAAGATGGAAGCAGAAAGTATTGCTTCTTGATTGTGTAGAATTTTGTTAAGCGCTTTTCGGTTTCAAAGAATTTATTCAACTCATAAGAACATAGTTTATTTACATGAGCTTAATATTAAATAAGGCAAATAATTTTGCTAATGATTCGAGTATTCGAGGGTAAGTAGATGCATATATTAACAGAAATAAATGATTTTATAATTCGTTACTAATACAGGCCAATAATTTACGCTTTAAGATATTCAGATTAGTGAAAATATAATACATATAAATATATATATATGTAGCGAAACATATTCCTTTTACTGGTGAAAATAGTAGAACTATAATCTAGAGCGAATGAAGGAATGTAATCAAGGCACTAATCAATAACCGTCTGAATGGCGATCATAGTTTTCTAATAACAATAAACTCCAGAACTTAATAAGAATAAGTGGGTGTATGAAAACAAAGGTACGAGTAGAGTAGTTAATGCTTTTGGGACATACAAACGTTTCAAGGTTTCTATTAAATCAAGTCGTTCAAATTAAACATGGAATTGAAAAAAGTATGCCTCTCATTTGGCTTTTAGTGTTATGTGATGTTTTACATGAATTTCTTTTTTAAGTAGACAATTATCAATTATTGGGAATCGTAAATGAGGATTTTATTTAAACACAAAAGTTAATGTCAAGATTATTATTTATCTTTATTGGTAACCCTACAGCGATATAACAGAATATATATAGACATGAATTAAAGAAAATTAAAACAGGATTACACTAAAAGTTATTAAACATAATATCTATAATATTACAAGTTTATTTACAAATTACAAGTATCGCAAATTGCTCAGAAAATGTAAAAAAGCGTTTGAAGCACTGCAACGCAAACTGCAGACATGTCCTACCGACAAAATATATTTTTAATGTGCCATATGGTTTTTCCCTTAACATATTAACTGCCATGTCGGACTATGTGTCCAACACTATTTGTTCCATTGGGGTCATGTGGGACTATGTGTCCAACACGATATATTCTTCTTTGATTGTTTCGGGCTGTCGGATATATTTTATTAGAATTTGATTACACTACGTGACCCGGGCGGCCCCATAAATTAATAAAAGTAACCATGTTTCAACTCGACTTTTACCAATATTTTGATGATGATTTTATGATAATGTGCAGGGTGACGTTAAAACTGAACAAAACGTCATTTCATTCAAATCAAACAAATAAACTTCTAACATAGTTTAAAAATAGTTAGAAAATACATTATACATTTATTGTTGTGGGTACTGTTGCAAACTCAAGTCACAAAAAATACTTTACCGGAAAAAATATAAATAGGCTATTTACTATTCCATTTAATATTCATCATTTTTGATCATTTACGATACTGTCATTTTTTTTTCGATTTTCTCCACGACAGTTAACGTTTCAATAATGTATTTACATAGTAATTTCAATACATTACAATTACTTCAAATCTATTAATTAATAATAGATGTCTTACTACGCACTTACTTATAATGACTCAAATTTAATTAAATGAAACAAGATTAAATATTTCTCTCACAGATACACCTACGTGCTTTAATACGAGTACTTTAATTAATATTCCGTCGATATTAAATTAAACTAATAAAGTCGGTACAAATCAAAACGATTCCCTCCGTTGTAGGTTTTTAGTCACTCGACGAAAAGACGAAAAAAAGATGAGAGAGGCAACAAAAGAAATTTTGTAATGGTTACGTTTTGTTCGTACACAATATGTGATAAATTGTATGTAGAGAACAATGAGGCATATTTTATTGAATGTCATAAATACTTAAGTATTAAATTGTAAACTACTTAATGATGTACCGATTTTAAGTGGTGACGCAAATATTGTATTCTTAATTAATTAATAAAATATTTTAGTACTACAGGACACAGTAGATCGATATGGAAATTTCTACTGACTTAATTTCTTTTCTAGTGTAATTTAAATTAATTTAATTACCTAAAAATGTTTAGTGAAGTGAAAAGCAAAAGCTTTAGATTTACAAATAACTATACCCAATTTACGAGTATTTGACTTAAGTATGAAAATAAAAAGTGATTATTTACTTAGTTTGTTAGAAGTACGAAATTAGAAAATTTGGACGAATAGAATGTTCGAATTTCTCCAATAGAATGTTTTAGGCATCGTAAATTACATATTTTATTTATCTATTCAGTGAATAGGTATTTAGAGCGTCTTAGACGTGCCAACTGTCGTCATATTTATTGATCTTGGCATGTATAAATAAATACGACATAATGACGACACTTTCTTCATTGTCGGATAAGCTTCTTATAAAGTTCAAAAACTGATAACTCTGTGGTGGTCTAAAAATAGGATGGGTCATGAAAAAAAAAAAAATAAAAAAAATATGAATATGCATATTTTTACAAGAATATAGGCATAATAAATAAATTCCTTAATTATATGAGTAGCTGCACTGATTATATGCTATCTATGCCTATACCTTATCTATCAGTTATCACTTATTATCGGTGTTTTAGTTTAACTTAATATGTTAATTTAACTTAATATTTTAACTTATTAATGTAATTTAAATCAAATCAATAATTTTTATTTAAGTTTTAATATTATTATTATTAATAGTTTTATAAATACTTTGATAGTTTATTACACCTATTAGATAGTTCATTATATAGTTGAAGGTAGATGATATCCTAAGTGATAATTCAGTGTTGTAATTATACATATTACATATCTTAAACAAATAATTCAGTGATGTGATATAATAGAGATATAAATGATGCAAGTATATGTGATGGAATATAAATATAGAAATAGCACGTACATAGGTATTAAGTTGTTTAATATTTTTTAATAAAATATTTTTCTTTCATTCTTTTCTTTTTCGTGCATAACATTAAATGACTTAGTTCATAGTCAACTGAAACCTACTTAGTTATGGACATCTTTTGATAGTAGTCATCCTTTCGAATATACAAAACATGTCGATCAAAAAAAATTTTGTTTTCCCCTGATTTTATCTTCTACTTCTTTACGAGTATTTTTTTTTTTTTTTATGTACTAAGGCGTTAGACGAGCATACAGTTCACCTGATGGTAAGTGGATACTGTCGCCCATAGACATCCGCGATACATGCCAAAATTAGTCCAAAATTAGTCCAAAATGTTGGCACGCCCCCGGATGCGCTGCCTACCTTTGGAGATATAGGAATGGATTTGGAGAAAGGGTTGTGAAAATGGGCAGGGATAGGATGGGATGGGAATGGGCTCTGGCACATCTCACTCACTACCGAAACACGTACGTACATTGGGGAAATACGATAAAGTGGGAAATGCAGTACATTTCAAGGTAGTCTTCTGTGAGAGAGGGGTAACGTAGCCAGTCGAGCGCGCCCAGCGGCTGTTGGATTGCAGGGTGCACTCTCCCCCTCCTGATATACTTTATGATATAAATCAGTCATGAGAACTTGATAGGACATGCTCTTAGACTGTGTAGATGAGTGATTTCCCAAAAGATTAACCTAACCTAACCCTCTAGGTGCACTCGACAGGCCACGTTCCCCTCTCTCACCGAAGATTAAGTATATAGTATTTACTGCATTTCCCACCTTACCTTATTCTCCCTAATGTACGTAAGTACGCGTTTTAGTAGTGAGGAGATATGCCTAGAGCTGCCACCCGAAGTTGAAGGATGTTTGTCAGGGCCTACGGGTTAATATCGTAAGTCCCCGGGCGATGCGCGACCCGCCTGCGACGTCGAACATTAAAAATCTTAGAAAAATGAGAATTATGATTTTAAATATCAAGATGGCTCTAGTAATCATTAATACTAATATACTTACACTCTTTTAAAGATTATAGTTGTGATTCAATTTAATGCTAAGGTATAATTTAAAATGTTGCTCTGTGTACCAAAGATAGTATATCTTATAAGTTTATCTTGTGTTAGGTATTGTTAATATTATCTCGTGGAGAACAATAATATGTTATAGATGATAACATATTTAAAGCGTATCTTTAACTTTAAATTACAAAATTTACCATAAAATTTTAGAATAGAAACATAAATAAAGAATTAATCAGTTGGGAGACCATTTGGAGGAAAATTATACTCCTTTCAGGGTAACATAGCAAATGAAAGTGTTCTAATGTTTGCATTTCAAAAAATAACAGGGGTGTCTGAACATTTCCTTTATAGGTATTTCATTAGTTTTTCATTCATTTCATTAGTTTAAAAGAAAGGAAATGTACTCATACTAAATGCAACAAAACTACAACTACCTAATTACAACACAACTTGACAATTAGTTCATCGATAGTGCCAGCGCCGGCTCTAGCCCATGTAGCGCCCGGGTGCAATCAATACCCTGGCGCCCTCTAGTAGACTCTTTGGAGGCGTCGCGAGCGGCGCTCGGCGCCCCCTAACACCCTGCGCCCCTGTGCGCCGCACACCCTGCACCATAAGTAAATACCATAAGTGCCCGCGCGCCCATTTCAAATGAACTTACACTCTATTGACTTAGAGATCATTTTGCTACCGGGCGGCAACGTGTCAAACGTACATACATACACTGTCTTTGGATTAGAGATTTTGCCGCGCGCGTGTTGTATTAAATAAAATTGTTATTTGTGTAGTGTAGTAATGCGGTATGACAAGCGCCGAAAGCGTAATAAAAGTAAAAAAAATATTATTGTTAATGACTATTTTTTTTTTGCTTGCGCATACATATTTGTCGTAAATAACAAGTATATAAAACTGTGCAATGGCGTTAAGTACAATGAAATATCCAAAAATTCAGCGCTCGACAGGCGCCCCCGGGCGCTCCGCGCCCGGGTGCACCGCACCCCTTGCACCCCCTGGTAAAGACGGCCCTGGATAGTGCAGTTGACTGTGTTTTGAAGGGTTCCAAGTATGATTCCTAGTCAAGCTAATAAATGATTTTACTTATTATGGTCAATAATAAGAATCTATATCTACCGTTATAATTCCTATTCTCCATTTCCTTAATCCTTTCCAAAAATTCACACAGGTAGACAGAATATCGGGAGGCGGCCATCGTTTTATTGTTATTTTAGACTGATGTTGGCATGTATTTCGGACGTCCATGGACGAAAGTATTTACTTACCATCAAGTGGACTGTCTGTATGTCTGCCACCTTTTTTCTATGTAAAAAGACATTTCTAAGAAGAGCTATTGTTAATTATTTAAAAAACTAAGGTCCAACGAGTGCAACAGAATTTTGTGCCAGAAAGGACGAAGGAAAAAATGTATAGATGTCGTCCCAACCCACCAGTAATCATAAAATTAGTGACAATGAGTTGTATCACAATCGTTATATAAACTAATTAAAAAGGGGTAATAATGATTGCTGAAATGGTTAATATTGTTACATATACTTGTATATAAACTGGGTTCAATCACAAGGACCGAATTTCTTGTTTTAGACTTAATTTCATGAGTTTTTCAATTATTTTTTTATATACGAAGGCAGCATACGAGCATACAGTCCACCTGATGGTAAGTGAATACTGTCGCCCATAGACATCCGCGATACATGCCAACATCGGTCCAGAATGACAAACATTGGCATGCCCTCGGATGCTCTGCCCACCTTTGTAGATTAAGGAATGGATTGGGAAAATGGGGAGGGATAGGATGGGAATGGGCTCTGGCACATCTCACTCCCTACAGAAACACTAATGTACTTACACATTAGGGAAATAAGATAAAGTGGGAAATGCAGTACATTTCAAGGTAGTCTTCTGTGAGAGAGGGGTAACGTGGCCAGTCGAGCGCACTCAGCGGCTGTTGGATTGCAGCGTGCACTCTCCCTCTCAATGAACTAACATTCCAAGTTCACGCGTCAGGAGTGAGCTGTTGGTAAAATGTTAGTGAACCCAATCCGCTATCCAATACAGCAGTCACTACAATGTCAAGCCAAGCTACGGCGAAAACCGGCGTTTATGCATTTGCTTTCGTCAATGTTTTAGCATAAAGTGCTTTAGCAGTTACAATTGTAGTTATGACGCTGATTTTAACAAATAGAAAATTAGAACAAAAAAAAAATCATCCTTTTTGAAATAGATCAAGCTTACTATTTTTTTTGAATGAAAATGTAATGAGTTCGTAAACCTTGTTCCTTTTCTGCCAACATTGAGTGAGGTCGCCAAACCCGCTTTTATATTTGTTTTATTCTTACGCGGTTCGCTTTGTTATTTGTACTTTAAATATTTCTTCTAAATATAATATTTTCATGTCATGGACATGAAAATATAAAAATAAAACAAAGGATCATGGAATGGAAACCACAGACTGTTTACAGAACTATAGAAAATCATATAATGTCGCTAGTTGATTGTAACATCCTAGTTGTTAGGAAGTGACGCATTGGCCATAAAATTAAATATTTTATATATTATTTTTATCATATGTAATATATGTGAGAAAAGGGACCGTACTGGCGGATCAAGGTATTTTTAATAAAATGCTTTGTCTTAAATATTAGATGTGAATTTTGAAACAATGAAATTTTAAGGTAGAAAATCTTAACTAAAGTCAGTATGTTCGTACCGACAATAAGGTTATTGCGCTCAGATAACACTTTTTACACTACACACATTTACACCGTTTTGGCCTTAAGAGCTTTAACATTGAATCAATTGTTATATAAAACTAACAAAACTGCATAGGATTTAAAAAAAAAACGATTCTTACTTGTCATTGCATTGAATTGAAACTTCCAGTGTCGATTTTATGTTACTGACAGTTTAAATCTAGTTTGATTAGAATTACATCCGTCCTCGAATAGTGCTATAAAAAATAATTAATCTATAAAAATCCAAAAATCACTGAGAGTTTTTGCCATAGGTACATGCACGTATTTTTTTTTTATTTTTAGTGCCACTCAGTCGATGAATAAACAAACGCATTTCATCGATTTGATCATTATTGTCTCATTACTATTCGAGGCACTTTGACAGCTGGCATTCTAATCAAGCTAGATTTAAAAGACTGTAGGTATGTATTTGTTATGAGAAATATTGCATTAATTCTGTAAATTCTGAACTTCAATTAATACGTGCGTCCGAATTAACTTTGTAATTTGCATTATTAAAAATAGCGGATATGGACGTGGACAGCATTAATTAGTTCCTGCGAACAAATGAAGTGACAAAATTACTGTCCTATGACATCATTATGGTAACACTTAACCAACCAACCATCCCAGTTTAAGGTATATTTTATACAGTAGTGAAATTCAAACATACGTTCGAAATGAGATAAATATGTAATGTTTAAACGGCGATGGAGTGCCGCGGCCATGCTATGCGTGGATTGTATTGTAATAATTGATAATAAAAATACATTGCATGTTTATGTATCTATTTAAACGGGTCTTAACGCGTATGTTTACCTTGATTATTGGAATCGACGTTTCGATTGTGTTGCACCAACCATGGTCAAGAGCTGACTGAAACGTCAAGTAAAATAAATAAAATAAACATTCGCGTTAAGACCCGTTTAAATAGATAGATATGTGTGAAAAACGCGAAAATCTCAAATGTTATAATATAAAGCACGATGTCATTTTATTTTATAAATCTGCAGATCTTATAAATCACAGAAAATTCTAATCTTATCTTATCTTCTTATCCACAGATCTACAGATTTTATAAATCTGTAATTGCATATGTTTTTATTATACTCAATTACTCTTAAGTTATATTAATAAATGTATCTTTTTTCTCTCTTTATTTTATTGAGCTTTAAACTTATTTTAAAAGCCAGTGATCGAATTGAGCCCGTGAAAAACCAGTGAGTGATCATGTATTGAAATTTAAAAAAGTATAGATAAAATTAGTAAATTAGCAAAGTAAATTCAGGTTACACAACAAACAAATGATTAAACTATTAAAATTCACAATTTTATATTTAAAATACAAATTAGCATCTACCTGAAAATACTCAATACGGCGACATAGTTAATATGATAAGTAATTCCATAACCAACTACAACACGCGAAGGGAGAATCATGGTAATAATAATCTCCTGCAGTAGCATTCTGATGCATGTCTCGTTCTCTACTAGCTTACTAGGTCTTCTCACGACATTTCACGAGGGTGGAGGTAATTAACTATTCGGGACAGAGTAGGGTCTCCTCTGTCCGCCTACACGGACAGGTCGTTGGGTTAGACCTCTGGGCCGTAATGCTGCTTCCAGGTTTTTTCGTGCTGCTCTCGTGGTAAGCAACCGGCGTAGGCGGCAACAGTGAATTCCCTCGTGGTGGCGCGACCAGATCACTCGGAAAAGCCTTGCCGCGTTCTCTACGAGCGTATACTGAAGCCATATTAAAAGAATAAATCGGTGTGTCTTGATCCGAAACCTTTATCAACATTGCGTCGTCGTTGTGTCTGCGAGCTCGAAGAAATACGCTTTAATTGTATTAAGATTCCATACTGTTCTCTAAATATTTTGTGTGCATATTAAGCTGTCTCGATGGAACATACTGTATAATTACTAGCACCACATTGTAATCTATTTGTCCTTGAGTCCTACAACAACAAGCCGTCGGACAGTCACATACTGATGACCATTGCAAGACTGACCTAATATGAAATGGCTTATAAATTTTAGAAAACTATATATATATATATATATTACATATGACTGAAATTTATAGTATGAATTAAATGTCTATTGTTTTACATATTCAATTAGATGGGTAGGGATTTCAAAACGTGGGAAGTATGATTGACAACAGGTGACTAACACATATACTTAGTTCTAGCAATTCACGAGCGCGCGTCTGCCACACTACTAGTCACACTACAAGAGTGGTGCGAGTCTGTACGCGTAAAAAGAGGCTCTATATATTTCACAATGTGCCTTTGAATACATTGATACGAAAGTGACTTTTCTCACTTTTACGAAAGTGACATTTATTCACAAGCAAGGATGACACGCATTCGAGAGTTGCAAGAACTATCTATATCAATGACTATTGATTTTATCATTGTTTGTAATAGCATCTAGAATTGAATTGGTAATTTTGGATATATGAAAGAACATATTGAATAAGAACATAAGAATAGAAGAAAAGAATATATTGTGAAGAACTGCAAACGATGATGGACAAGCTCGCTATCAAACAACCGAGTCTGGTCAATCGCTCTAATCTACTGCTTCTCCATGATAACGCTCACCCACACTCTGTACGACAAACAGATAGAGGAGCTTTGACTAAAAACACCCAGTCACCCACCGTACTCGCCAGATTTCAATTTTTCTCGGAATTTGGATTACTTTTCAACTTACTTTTCAAATTCAACTCCGATGAGTGAAAAACGCCTTCAGAGAATTCATCGATTCCCGTCCCCGGGAGTTCTATAGTAGAATCATAAATCAACTTCTATTAAAATCACAGAAGTGCATCGATAATAATGGACAATACTTCGATAATTAAATATATAATTTTCATACAAAAAATATATTTGTTTTTTTTTTTCATATAAAACAGCAACTTCATAGAAAAAGACTAATTAAAGACAATATATTAAGCGTGCTATCGCGGGGGTGCGGGGTAGCCAATATATATCAATGTACAAATTATTGCTGAAAGTTACTCTTAACATATTATACAATGTACAAAGATAATCGTTACTGATGGATAACCATAACGTTGTCAGTGAGTAGGGATGTTCCGAATACTCGTATACCCCACTAATCGAACTCTCGAATACCAATCGACAAGTAAAAACCCAATGTAAATAGAAGGTAAAATGCTGTTCTAGAAAAATAAAAACTTTTACAATTTAACGTTCATTAAAATATCAGTTACGTAGTTGATTTTTTAGCTTAATTGAATATTATAATAGATATGTACTTGACTTAATATGAAACCAAAAAGGTATGTGCTGTATGATTAAACTAAAAAAATATACTTTTAAACTTTAGCAACTCCTTATGCTTTAAAAAGCTCAGGTGAGGCCCCATATGGAGTGCTCTCATCTCTGGGCCGGCGCACCAAAATACCAACTGGACCCATTTGACTCCATCCAACGACGTGCTGTTCGTATTGTCGACGATCCCACTCTCACGGGCGGTTTAGAATCCCTCAGCAGTCGGAGAGACGTTGCGTCTCTCTGTGTGTTCTACCGCCTGTACAATGGGGAATGCTCTGAAGAATTGTTTAATATAATTCCCACCTCGGGTTTCTACAACAGCACCTCCCGTCACAGAAGTGCGGTCCATCCGCATTTCCTCGATACGGAGGTGTCGCGCACTGTTCGGTCCAAAAATTATTTTATACCGCGAACCCGTAGGCTGTGGAACGAACTGCCTCAAGAGGCCTTTCCATTAAGTTACGATATGGGGTTCTTCAAGAGAGCTGTGAATAGGATTTTGCAAGGTCGGCGGCGCGCCCGCATACCCCCTGGTGTTGCAGGTGTCCATGGGCGGCGGTAACACTTACCATCACGTGGGACCGCTTGCTCGTCCGCCCACTAGTATATAAAAATAGTACCTATATAGTATTTGCGAATCGTGATTTTTGCTATTCGCAACATGCCCGGTACGAAGATAATGAAAATAGGTTTAAAAATAAAATCTTTTGATAACAGAATTTTCCGAGTTAATTATTCAATTTTATCTGAGCAACGACTCGAGATGTCAGATAAGGCTGTTTCGGTGTTAAATCAAGGAGAACACGCAATATGAAAGTAAATAAATTTCTTCTTCAGGGTTATTGGAAAGATACCAGCAAGCTCTCGATATTGAATTTCTGACGTCATCATAATTTGTACTTTTGGCGGGAACTCGTGACGTCGAGTTTTTGAATGATTATTATAAAAAATGTGTATTGTAGATTTTGAGGTTTAATAGTTATAGTTTATTAAATTTCAAAGTGGCTAATGTTTATGATAATCTAACATTAGAAAGGTTTTGAAGAAGAATACTTTTAAACGGAGGCTCCGTGAACATTACCTTTCGTCATTACAGACTTAGCACTTTTGTATAAGTATGTATATATATATGAATATTATATGATATGTTGTATGTGTATATAATTATGATGATATATATGTAAAGAAAATATATTTCTTTCATTTGAGTTTTACCGCGCTGCTCCGCGCTGTCGGTAGAACTATTATAGTGTCGATAAAAGAGGGTAGGATATGGGATGGCGTGAGGTGAAGACAATCGTGCGAACGGTCAAATGGTAGGTCAAGATCAGTAAGACTATTGTAAATAATAGATTGTAGAAAGGATTGAAGAATAAACATTATATGTCGTTTCTTTGTATACCGAAGCAACACAATATAGTTAGTTACATTTGACAATCCTTAGTGTGCAAATAATCGACATTATATATATGTACGTATGGAATGTATATGTGTATATATATGCATATTGTATGATATTGATATTGTATGTATAAATTATTTATTCTGTTTGTCGTTTAAGTTATATATTTGTACGTCTCATCGCATCTCCCAATGTATCACTTTGATTAACTCAAAGGTTAAGTTAAGGCATTAAGTTCGCCTATTGTACCATAATGTGCAATAAAGTTTTCTAAATAAGTAAATGAATAAATAATGAAATAAAAGCACAAGACTACGGTTTTCGTGTACTTCCAAGGAGACCAACTCTTCTGTGCTCAGTAAATCTACAATCTCTTTACTTAGCGACTCATAATGTACTTACATTGACGGAACTGCACATCGACCAGTTGTTAATTACGAAAAAAACTTGACATGGGCACAATTTAATACGCTAACTGCGCTATTGCCTTTTATAATAAAATAAATTATTTTTAATATAGAAAAACATAGGCATGAAAATTAAAACAAAGAGTTATTTACAACAGTATCAAGCGACATGACAAGCCTTTAATTGTTGGTGAGCGAGCCGTTTGAGTGGTTAAAACTCAGTAAATTGGAAATAACTTAAAAATATGTTGCGATAAGCGCGCCATAATCATAACCTCATAACGTCTCACCTTGTCTCATTATAAACCATACGTTTATTATGTTTATTTTTAACCACCCTAGTGCCGTTTGACCCAATAGAGCCACTAATACAGAAGATTTAATGTCACTGCTTTAAATGTACAAAATAGGCGTAATTGGCGTAATCAAGCTAAGTAAATTTTGATGAAATTTACTTAGGATGGCAGAAGCGGATTTATAAAAAAATGCCTATAATATTCGAGAAAATTTTATAGGTATTATTAATTCGAGACAATCGGGGAATACGAACCTTGTTTCATCTTCCAAATATGCAACGAATTTGACTTTCTTTTTCATTTGCATTGAAGAATAGTTTTTCCATGTCCTTACGTTTTACTCTTTTAAATAAGAGTTGTTAAATTTGTACACTGAGCTTTTTCAGATTTCTGTAGGTTCCTAGGATTTGTTGAATAGTTATTATAAGAAATAACTAATAAAATTAAAATCAAAACGCCCGCTCTATTCTGATAGCAGATATCTGTACCTAACATATGTATTAAACGAACGAATTGCCCTATTGCTATAAATCGGGAAAGAAATAGAGGAATACATTTGTATGGAAAAGACGCCGCCTGGTGTCGTCCCCTTAAATTATTTCTCAATAAAATATTATGGTCGTCAAATGGAATAAGGATTTCTTTAGACATTGCCAATAAATTTTATCAACTGAACAACCGGTCTAAAGGTTATCCAACTCTGTTGAAATATTACACCAATCAATTAAAATAACTTTTTATTTCGAACGCATTTTACGTAATTTAATGATTTTGTTGATAAAAAATATTTACATTACAATGGCGATGCAGTGAGCATCGTTTTTAATATAATAAAATATAGGTATTACCCATATACATATAAATTTTTACTTTTAGATATTCCTATCAGATAAATGAAATGCAGAATGTACAAAACTATGTGCTGAATGTACAAAACTATGTGCTGAAAGTACAAACTATTTTTATGTGCTTTTATATCTTTTATAGTATACATATCTATCTAGACGTACTTTAAAATAATATTTTTTATCCATTTTTGTGATACGAGTGTGTACATTTTTGTTTTGTTTGTAATATGTACTTTTTCAAATATTAAACAGATTTAATTTTTCTCAGTCAAAATATTGGCAATTTTCCTTATTAATGATACCACTATTTTAATTATTACGTGTACTCCGAGCATATCCAGGGCTAATCGATAGTTGTAAAAAAAAAAAAAAAAAATTTAACATAAAAAGTTATCGGCTATCGTTATGTGCGTACGGTTAGCGAATATATGTCATCAATCAGTCATTTACCTCTATATTTAGAATGCGATAAGAGAAACATGGAACTAAAATTTAAAAAAAAATCGACTATATACAGATCTTTCGGTACGGAAACAGACACTCATTGAAAAACCATTAATTGATTTAATTGAAAAATCAGACAGCACTTACCTAATTTTACATTTTACCTTATAATACTTAGTCCAATAACAACGCCACATAAAGGTTTCCATAGTTATACAGCCATATATATCTGTAAAAAAATATATTTATTTATGTTTTCAGAAATCTTAAATATTTAAATGCTTAATTACAAATTAGAACATGCAAACTGACCATCAACATAACAAAATGAATATTCATATGAATTATTAACTTATTATTACTACTATTATTATTATTATTATTACTAATTAATTAATTTTAACTAAGATTTTTCACAAATATCAATACGTATTGTAAAATCGTAACAGAGCCGAGCTGTACGTGAAATATTTTTGAAAAATGTCATTGCAGTGTTAGTACATGTGATACAGAGTACAAAGTCACATTGTCTGGCTGTCTGTCTGTCCGTTCTGTTTGTCTTTCTGTTTGAACGCGCATCACGCAATTTAAGTCTAAGCTTCTTAATTTAATTCTTAATTTCTTAATGCTCATTTTTACTGCATTAAAATATGCTACAACGTAAGGGCGTAGTCAGAATTTTATCCAGGGCGGGACAAATGCAAACAATTTTATCCAGGGTGGGGAAAAGCAAATAATTTTCTGATAATTTAAATAGAGGTAGTGTAAAGCAGAAAGTCTGTTACTTAATCGTCCCTATGCAATGCAAGCGCCCCAACCTGCGCCACCCCCGTGGCTATGCCCACGCTACATCGTATTTGATTGTAGTGTGGCATCATTATCTACGGTAGATTACGAAAATATATAACCAAGATGGAAATATTTCCAGTCAAAGATATATAAGTAGGTACTTAAATATATCCCTGTTTTCTTTTGAATGTCACTGCAATTGCGTCATCGTCTGGTGATTAAATATATCGATATGTATGTATGTATGTAGATATATTTGATATGCTTTTCTTATATATATATATTTAATATACTTTACTATACGTTTCTAGATAAGGTCTACTTAGACTATAAACGACTCGGACGTTTTATGACCAGGTAACGCATGGTTATTATAAATGTAAATGTCTATGAACCATGCTGGCATACATACTAATGTTTATAGCCATTTAAGGTTACATATATTATTACAAGTAAAAGTATTAATGCGTTGAACTAAAAACTAGAAAGACTTATGAGGAGGCGATTTCCTTTTGTCTTTCTTTTTTATTAAAATTGCATTTTAATAAGTCAATCATTCTGTTGACATATCATTGAGATGTCACTTCTGTATTCTGTATTAGATGTCAATAGATTAAATTGTGTGGGTACTGTTATGTGAATATCTTGCTTTGCGATGCAGAATAAATTGAACGACTTAGGAAATGGACGACTCAAGAAAAGACGATTCACAAAATGGACGACTTAGGAAATGGACGACTTAAGAAGAGACTATTTATGAAATGGACGTCGTAGGAAATGGACAACTTAAGAAGAGACTATTTATGAAATGGACGTCGTAGGAAATGGACAACTTAAGAAGAGACGATTCACAAAATGGACAACTTAGGAAATGGACAACTTAAAAAAAGACGTATTACGAAATAGATTTTATCGGAAATGGACTTAATGATTTATGGGAATGTATACGTCAATAGCAGAGCAATGGACGAAAATTAATATTTGAAAAAAACATGGCATTGAAGGTACGACAAACATGTCTTTCAATTCTGGTCCAATTTCATACAATGTTGGTTGGACTTATTCCTTGTATTACATACGGACATATTTCTTCCAAGATTCGCCATAACACTCGATCTTCGACTCATCTCGTGAAGCCGTGGTCCATCTAGGGGGAGATCTAGAGGTAGTCTCTCATGAAGACTACCTTGAAATATACTGTATTTCTTACTTTATTGTATTTCCCCAATGTACGTCCGTGTTTCGGTAGTGAGTGAGATATGTTAGAGCCCATTGTCATCCCATCCTATCCTATCCCTCACCATTTTTCCAATCCTTCTTCCCAATACATTCCTTAACCTGTAAAGGTGGGCAGCACATCGGAGGGCGTGCCAACGTTTGTCCTTCTGGACTTTCATTGTCGGTCCTGCAGAAAAAATCACCTGCTGATACCACTTTAGTATGCTGATTCAAATTCTAATTATTGCAAAATGTCTGTACAGTACAGGCGGTAAAAGATAATATGACGTACCTACATATTTTGCCGTACTTGCTTGCAAATATTAAAATTAATATGAAAGGAGATATAGCAAACTATATGAAATAAATAACTACATTGGGATTAAATGAAATCTAAGCTGAATATTTTTTCCAAAATAATTGTTAAAGTTGATACCAACATTGATTGTATATGATTACCTCTTTATTTAAAGGCTAAAGTTTTCTTCGATAACAAACTCCAGTTGGATACTTTCTGTTTTCTAAACTTCTTTCCTGTGGAATACAATTCACAACGAATAAAATACATTAATCACTGCCTTATTTTGTTTTTAGAATAGTAGACTATAAATGCAGAAACCAGATATAATAAATTAATAAAAACATTATTGCCTATAATAATGTTTTTATTAATTTACTAGCGACCCGCCCTCACTTCGCTTCGGTTTATTAAATTTTAAACAATCGGAATAAGATATTTTCCTGCAGTAAAATGGAGCCTATATTTTAAGTTAGACCTCTAGCAATACATCGGTGAAAACTGCAATCAATTCCATGCAGTAGTTTTTGCGTGATGCGTGTACAAACATACATACAGACAGACAGACAGACAAAATTTCTAAAAATTGCTGTTTTGACTTCTGTTGCTCTAATAAAGCCCCCCCCCCCCCATATTAGTTTTTTTTTAATATCTATAATGTACAGTCATCGGCTTGTTACAATTTTATTATATGTATAGATTATACCTACTCAAAGTTGAACATTTCCAGGAACGGCATAAACGTGCGGTAGAACGGAACGAACTTTGACATGTTTATAAAGAATTAAAATATCATGACATGTTTACATTAATTACACTGTTATCGTATTGTTTCTTTGAAAATTGTCACGGAATAATATCTGTCTGTGACATAGTTAATGGAATTGTAATATTATTAAATGATTCACAACGATCTTAACTGAGGCAAGCCACTACATAGCCACAAGCGATCACCTGCATTTTTCGTACTTTTTATACAAGACACAAGAATTTACTCAAGAATTAATCGGTACTAAACTAACCGATATTAATTAGGACTTAATATAACTACCGTTGAACAAATGCGTTAACACGCCAATAGCCTCTGGTTACCTTACTGGCCTCGTAGGCTTAGTTATGCTTCGCTCAGTACACGTTGTATATTATATTAAAAGTATAGCAAACACCAAGTCCAATCAAGTCTTTCGTAGTGGTCATCCAAAGCAATCACTTGAGACCTTGTTTAATCAATTTTAATCTCAGCTGGGACGCCTGCATTGGGCCGAGTGTGTACTGTGGACGAGTCGAAAACTCTGAAACAATTTCTGTACCTACGGCAATCTAGAGCTGACGGAGGCTCATCGTCAGATGTCTGGATGGCGTAAACCAGAACGCGAATCGATTGACACACGCAGTTAAAATAATAAGGCGATCAAATACCCTGAGTGGAAAAAATTACTGGATCAAATGAAATCAAATGAAATCAAATTAAATACTTCGCAAAAAACATTCTATTTGTAATAATCTATGAAGTTAATCGGCTAGCTGAATGCAGAGGCCGTTGTTATCAGTTATCAATAAACTGTGGTGTCGGATCCTCACAGTTATGAGTTTGATATTTACGATGATTATAGCCGATAGCTGATAAACTTGAAGATTAAAGCTATAATAAAAACCTCACTCAATAGCCCTACACTAGGTCTCACTGTGCTGCGACTCAATAAACACAGAGAGATGATTGCAAACTATCCAACGCACAAAAACATGATAACGTGTAATGATAAAAAACATTGGCATTTTAGAGGCTTTAAAAGATTTGTATATTGATTTCAAAGGATATGTCAACCAATTCGCGCTGTATTCCACGCGAAGGTTTGTGGAAGGTTGCAGGAGAAGTTCTGTGCCCGACACTGAGACGTTATTAAAGGTAAAATAAGGTAAAATTACGGGCTGTTTACCGTCCATGGATTTTACTTTTTCAGAAAATACACAGTGGTAGAGAAGAAGACAGTCCATCTGCTGTTGCGAGAAGGTCCATCCATGTGCATACTGTGGCCCATTAATAATATATTAATATTTAATTATCGACAATCACGAAATATATTAATCACCAATGATAAACGTTGATAAGTCCCCGGAAGTGTATATTTACAAGTGGATATTGAAAAAAGATTGGAAATAGGGAATATAAGGAGTATAAGTCCGTACGAAAAGGGCATGTAATGGACACGCATTAATTAATATGTTAATAAACTCCAGGAAATTAGCAATCCCTTTTATAATTCCTTTTGGAAGATAAAATTATTGCAAATGTTGTTAATAGCAAAGTTTGCCAATACACAATATCTATATCAATATCAATTGTTTAACTTTAGCACGTGAAATTACATAACATGTATAATGTATGGGATACATTAATTGATGTGTGCGTTTATTTTTTGTCTATTCAAGGCCAACGAGTTCATTTTTATTTTGTTTTTAGGGTTCCAACACGAATACAAATTTTAGGGAAACCGACGTAGTGGTGATTAAATAGCACCTTTAAATATATTTTACTACGATACATTTGAAACAAGTTTTGATTTTATCCGCTGAAATATCTATTTTTTCATTAGTAAATAGTTTTCTTAAGATGTAGGTTCTGGTTTTACACAAGTAATTTTAACGAAATCTTAAATAAAATAACCTAATAAGTATTTATTGCTTTATTCGTAGGTATATTAAAAATTAGATGTTAAAACATGTTTCTATTTAAACCGAATCATGAAAATGCCAATATTTTTGTTAAAAAATCTTATCCAAAATCAAAACGTTGTTCAGACAACGTTACAATAGAAGGTCAAAGGTCAAAATGATAAATCTGGAAACAGTTAATTTCGGAAACAAATCAGAAAACAACCAATTTTTACTATTAATATATAGTGATTTTAACAATATTTTACATCAGTCGTTTTGAGTAGGCACTTACTACCATCTGATTTTATTTAAAAACAGTATTTGCAATAAATAATCCCCCTATTAATATAAATGCGAAAGTTGGAAGATTATTGTTCAATCATATCGAAACGGCTGAACCGATTTCATTGAAACTCTGCAATTAGGTGGATTGTAATCCGGATTAACACATAGGCTACTACGAAGTAGCGGGAAAAAGCTAGTCAAGAATAAATAATTACTATATTAATAATAAATAATGATTATAAAGATACAAACATACCTACTACTACTTTATAATAATATTTTAAGGTAATCATTTAATCAATAACACGGAAATGTTTGTTTAAAAGGTGAATATTGAAACCAAAACAAAAATGGGATAAAAATATGTATTTTAGATCATACGTAAAATATGTATTTTTATCCCACCTTTATTTTTGTTGGCTTTCCTGTCTTGATGATTCAGATGTCCATTTTGTAAGTAATGGTAGGTGTTGAATATTTATCAAATTGTGATAGTCGATTCTGCTCATGAATTTATATTTCATCAGTTCATTGATAAAGATAGATATATAGATCAATTCTTTATTGTACGCCAATGCATATTTCAAAAAGACGATTTAAGTAAGGAACACGAAAAGTACAACAGGCGGAAGAGTTTGGAGTTAGAATTTCTAAGTAAAGTGATAGTAGGTTTAGTGAGGACAGAAGTGTTCGACATTCTATGTCTATAGTTGGACTCCCGGGAAGCTCACGATAAACGTAATCTTTTGATTTTATTTGATTATCATATACTCGTACATTATGCACTTTGAAGTTCAATAAACTATCACACCCACAGTACACAATTTTTATTAATAATCAAACAAACCCGACCTTCACTTTTCTTTTTCCCGATAAAAAGTATTTCTACCTTTTTATTTTCTTTATCTCCTCGTTTTCGTTCGTTTCTTGTTATAATCCTCAATTTTAAAGTACATTTTTAAAGTAGATTACAGTTAGTGTTACTCTATTACCTACTGCCTCAATGCGCACTACCATATTACAACATGTCATTCGGGAAGTCTGATCAATTATTGGATAAAATATATACAGAACCTACGGACATGTATTTATTGTATCTGGCCGGTTTATACACACGTGTCATGCCGGCGGCGCGCGGCGCCCGGTTAATCAGCCTAACTAAATGCCTTTCGCAATGACAATACGCGCCATGTGCCCAAGCGCAGCACGCGTATTCGTTGAGTCTTTAAACAGGCACAATATTTATTGATAAATCGCAACTGCTCTGTATCATTGGCGTGAATAAACTTCTCTTCACATTACTCTATGTCATTGAGTGGACTGCTCGTGTTGTGTGACTGTTATATAATTTTTTTTTTAATTTATAATGTGCCAGTGCGAAACGTGATTCGAAGTGATACACCTTTTTTTTGTTAGGTATTTTTTTTTGTTTTAATTAAAGCGTGTTTCTGCTGGGTTTACGATGGAAAATTTTTGTGACTTTTTTTTAACTTATAGTTGGTACTATTAATAAAGAAACGATATAAAAGTATAGAATAAACGACAAAATATTAATAATAATATCTGTTTTAGTTAAGTTTTAGTAATGAAAAATCGAATCATTTTAGTTTTGATAGTACTGGATAAAAAATTGTCAAATGCAAATAAGTTGAATAAATAGTGATTGAGGACTCATTTCCATATAAGTCTTACTTACTGTTACTCAGGCATTTTACACATTTATATGCAAATGTGAACTAGAAATCAGTCCAACAACACAAGGAACAAAGCGATAACTTTTCACAATTCTGTGTAGCAATGAACTTGATTATTTTTGTATAAATCTAATTTTAAAACCAAATCTTTTTAATAGTGAACGGCAGCTACCATAGAGCAATAAAGACATTTATTTATAGATACAAAATTTGAACATTGAACTATAATTCTTTTCCCAGTACATAAATCCAGCTAAAGAATGATGATAAGATTTTTCATAATTATTTCCAGAAAATAAGTGTTTATTAGTAAATATGGACGACTCGAATGAAGTTCAGGCGCAGGCGCACAACTTACTAGGCCAGAAAACGATAAACCCACCGCAAAGGCAAGATAACGGATTCACTCGAGCTTTACGATCATGTGAGTAGAACTTGGCACGGGTTTTGGTGTTGGTATTTGGTATACTGACATGCCGCTACATTTTAAGAAAGTTTATCCCAAATATATTGATTTTATTGGTATTTTTTTTAATGAAATGAAGGATTAAATTTCGTTATTCCTTTTTAAAGATTAGATTAGGAAATAATTGTAAATCTAAAATTATTCTATCCTAGATTTTAATTTAGGGCATTGCAAATAATAAATAAAACAGAATTACTGACTTTATAGTGTGAATTTATTTCTCACTTAAGGCTTAGGTAACAGCTTAAACTTAACAAAGTTAACGAATAAAGCTTAATAAAGTTTTCATGAACAAAACGCAGCATTCAAAACGTTCTTTTAAAAAATGAAAAAGAAAGTAGTATTGTAATACTACGTAAAAAATATAAACAATTCAATCTTAACGAAAACTCGGTCATTGCTCCGGAACATTCGCAACAAGTTCGAAACAAAGCGCTTCACTTCCCACGCGTAGGTACTTTCCTATACATTGTAAATACATGGGTACATTGTCGTCACAGCTGATGTATATGGAACACGCAACATATCTTTTTTAAGAAGATGTTGCCCATATGAAGATGGTAACTGCCACCTACGATATCGTAAACCTTTTATGGGTAACTCTACTTGGGCGTCGGATTCACGGTGTCGCTTGCGGCAAATTAAGTCAACTTGACAGCTGGTCGTGGGAATGAGTGACACCCACCCGTAGTCTTGCCGGTCGTGTTTATATAAATACAGAAGCAACATTTTAAATGTAATATATGAAATTTTCGCGTTTTTCACACATATTTGTCTCTTTTAACCATGGTGACCGTGACCTTGGTTGGTGCAACCCAATCGAAACGTCGAGTAAAATAAGTAAGGTAAACATTCGCGTTAAGACCCGTCTAAATAGATAAATAACTTTTTAAATGTGGCGTAGGGCGTGTTACATACAATACGCCCGAACTCCACAAAGATCCATAAAACCACAAGGTTTTATGGATCGGTTGTAAGTAGGTAGTAGTTAGTGGTCGCGCGTTATACACGTTAGTTACGTCTAACACACGGCGTCACTGATCGAGGTGACATGCGACCAGGCGACCAGTAGTGTGAGAGGTGTTGTATGGGGTTGCTTAAAAGTGTTTACACGGCGCGGGCATCGCGTGGTTACGCGACCGAGCGTCCAACCGCTCGTAGCCATAGGTGGTCTCGCCTCTTACCACCAATTGCATATATTGCACCAATTGCAATAGGTGGCCTTAATTCTACATGGCATTGTCTTACAGACAACCTTCAGGAGAGACGTAAGACGTTCGACTATCTCCTCTATGATTTTATCGGTCGATTGAGGTAGGTCGTACTGTCGCAGTTTTGTAAACAGTTGCGTGACCACACGACTTAGTCATAATATTTTACGTATTTTGCTAAATACAAAACCCCAAAACTGATAATTTTGCATAAAATACGTTATATTATCTGTCAATGAACCTGAGTTCATTGACAGATATGGATTGGAAACCATGGATTCTTCTCATGGTTCTGAAACCATGAGAAGAATCCATGGTTTCTGGCTTCGAGAATAGTCCGGATACATCCTTTATATAGGTGCCTCATAGGGCTGCGGCCTGCGAATACGTTGCCGTACTTTAGTTTGTCCAATCATATCGCTAGACATGGTGTCTCATTAATGTGTTGTCCAATCATTTGGTCCAATGTGTAGCGAAACCCAATAGCTGATGAGTAGCATCATCGCTTCTAATAATAATCATATACCTAATGTTTATATCTATTGTTATAAAGTGCATTACCTACTTCATTGAAACATTTTCCTTCTTTATGAAGTAAACATCTTAACAAGTCTTTAAGTCTATTAAACTAACATAATGGAAGTTCTACATTAAATGGACATGCTTTACAACATTTGCAAATATTGAAATATGTGTGTTACCATATGAATAAATAATAATACAACGAATGTGAGTCTACGAAGATGATAATTGCTACCAAATCCATTTAAATTGATAATGATCAATAATTACTGTCGTTGTAGAAAACTTAATTATAGATTACCGAAGTTTCTATATGTTTAGATGTGTGATTAGTCTTAAATTTGATGTAATCATTCAGTAGAATGCTTTGACTGCATTCACAATATTATGTAGGCGTCCAAGCGATAGTCGGTATTGGAATTATGGGAAGATTTGGAAAAGAGAATAAGTAGATTTATTATTTATTTATTGAGAAGGTCAATTAAAAATATTTTTTATAACAATTTCTATAAGAATTCCACAGCATGTCTGCTCAGAACCGGCTCATTTAAGAAGAGAGCATCTATGGTCACTACGCCTCGCTAACATTTTTTTAATATAACGTATAGCATATGAGCATATGAGTGCAGTACGTTGGAGATATCTGACAACATAAGTCATGATTTATTCATTATAATACATCGAAATATAAATTTAGAGACACATGTATACATGTGTCTCTAAATTTATATTTCGGACCTTTATTATCATTTATTTATCATTTATAAATGATATCTAAGTTTAGTAGAAAAAGGTCCGTTTCAATTTTTTGTATAAATTAGTTAAAAAATAATTATGTCTAGTCATATACAAACATCTGTTTGTGGCATGAAATTGTAGGTGCGTAACCGTAGAATAATATATAATTCAAATGGAAAAATGTGTTTCCATCCAACTTCAGAAAAATGTGAATAGTCGGAAACTAGAAGCCGAGATCAAGGACCCTTTCAGTTTGGACACCCGCATTTGACATTTGACTAGTGTGAAATCGGAATAGAACATATTCAAACTAAAAATACGTGTGTGTAGGTGCTGACTATTCACTTAATTCTGTGAATGACAACATTCACCGTTGAATCCTTAACATTCACGAAAATCCGTATATTCTCAGTAACATAAAAATAACAAATATACGTGTATAGTTATCGAGTATTTGTCTTGTGTACATTCCATGACCTGAATTGTCAATTAATAGATGAATAACAAAAGAGATCCCTGTGGATACAAGTTTATAGGTACCTATAGATTTTATAAACTAAGATACATGTATCTTAATTTGTTAGTAATAAGAGATAGAATGGAACACTTTTATGTAATAATGCTTTTGATACTGTGATGAAAACAATAAGGTAATATCTTGTTTTGGATAAGATATCCTACATTCGGAATAATTTATTGTTGATTTAAATTCTGGTACACCCTTTATTAGCGAACTGGCAGACGAACCCGATTTTATTGGGACAATGTCAACTTTAAATTAGTTCTCTCATGAAATTAACTTCCTATATTCTAATGTCCCCGTCATCGTCACCAGCTCTTTTGCACATCGTCTTGTGCATGAAAGATGTATGGCCTTATAACGCCACGCTGACTAAGCAGATTGGCGAGTCCACTCTTTTAGAGGTGGTGTAGTTCCTCAGGGCTTATTGTAGCTGCTTTGTTAGCTTTCATATCGGGTGATTTATGTTGTTAAATATTCAATAAATGAAAACGTATCTGTTAGTCGCCTTTTACGACAACAACGGAAAGAGAGCGGGCGGTGATAATCTAAAGCCGGGGCCCACACCACACGGACTATTTTAATTGTAGTGATTACTTTTCATAATCTGTTGTAATATTTGTAAACATTTAAAACAAATACAATATATATCGGTCAAAACTTATCAGCAATAATGACTTAGGTACTAGACACGTTTATGTGCTGTACTCTAAAATACATATGTAGTGTATAAACTTTTTAAATGATTATTTATATAGGCCTTTTGTTATAATAAGACTATTATATTATATTATAAGCCAGATTATATTATATTATATTATATTATAAGATAACGAGCTAAGGCTATTATATTATATTATAATATTATAATATAATAATATATTATATTATAATAGTCGATAGTGTCAGCTTTATTGCAGATATCGAATTAATTGCCGGCTTCCGCTTAGTTCACATGGGAAATCTTATTACAAGGTTACGATCATCAATTAACACGATACCTATAAGCTGGTGCCTATAATGTCTCATTTCCTAAAGTGAGAGCTCTGTGGGGGGGAGGCCTGTGCCAAGTCTAGCCAGGTCTCCCTTTGGAATCATTAACGACTAGTTGAATATCCCCCTGACATACTGTATAACATTCAAGAATTAATTTATGATTATTGATATATTAAGCGAGTGTTATACACTTCTTTTTATCGATGAAACACCCTCTACCTACTCCTAGCCCCATTGAATGATAGCTATCTTAATTTTTTAATCGGTCGGATAAGTACTTATAAAAAGACTATATAAGAGAACAGAGGGGCTATAGAAACATAAAAATGGTCTAATTTGAGAGATGAAGGTACATACTATAGTATATTAAATCGATTGATTCATTACAAAAAGTAAATAATTTAATTATAATTAATTAATTACAAATACTAGCGGATTAAAAAATCAAGATGCCTGCCATAACACTCCGTTACAATATCGGTTATCGATCTCCCGATATACTGTATTTACAGTACCTATATTGGTATCGAACCAATATAGATAGATACGAATTATAAATTTAAAAATCTGATGTACTTACATTAGATTTTTTTTTTTAATTTTCAATATGATTTTAGTACTTTTTTACTGCTGAATAAGAATAAATGAAAAATCTCTACTGTCGCCTTTCTACTATATTTACGGAATTACGTTACGTTATCTATGTCCTAGAGATAGTATTGCACTATCTGACTAGAGCGAATGTTGGTACTCTTGTTTTTATCAATTTGTTGATATTTGATAAAATCATTTGCTCTTGTCGCAGACTGCACATACTATTTAAAATTATTTACTACAGATTTTATAACTACAGGCAGCGAATTTAGTTTTTTGTAGAAAGAAGGTGAGAGACGAGTAGATAGTCTACCTGGCGGCAAGCGGATACAGTCGCCCATGGACATCCGCGAAACATGCCAACATCAGGCCAGAGGCAGAGTGACAAACGTTGGCACGACCCCGGATGTGTGACCTGCCTTTAGAGATTTAGGAATGGATTTGGAGAAAGGGTTGGAAAATGTTGAGGGTAAAAATAGGGATAGCGAGGGTTAAAATTACAATAGACGCATTTCTCAATATTAAATCACCTAAATTCTTAACGATCTTGTGTGTGATTCGTTCGCATCTCATTTTATAGATACGACTTCTTTCAATATTATGGTTTCATTATTCAATATTTTATAACCTATACATCAGTAATTACTAATAATTAATTATTATTTTTTCAATGAATGTATAAATGATTTTTTTGATCAAATTTCAGGTTGTTTAATCCCACAGCGCTATGTCTTGGGTGTTATGGGTTTGCTTGGTGTGTGCAACGCGTACACGATGCGCGTTTGTCTCAACCTGGCTATCACGCAGATGGTCAACCTCCAGAAACAAGAACAGGCCCATGTGGATGTGAATGCGTGTCCGAGCGATGATGTTGGCAATTCTACAATAATTGAGAAACCTGTAAGTGTTGTTTGTAAAGAAAGAAAATAAGAAACAATATTGTATTAGTTATGTCGTTGGTATTAGTTATATCTTAATACGTATAATGATTATGTATTTATTTATTTTGATATTTTCTAAATAATCGTTTGTTTAGGATTTATGAACCACAGATAGATGTAAGGTTATTTCGCTAACGTATAACCTTGAAGGAGATATACGAGTAGAGTATTCAAAAGTATTCACTAGAAGTATACAATTTAGAAAGGTCGGTAGTTTTGGTGTTTGTCCGGTCTATAAAAAGAGTAGCAATGTGCTTTGTTCTCATACTATTTCTTTGAAATTCCCCTAAGAATTAAGAATTATCTTTCCATTACTAGCAAATTCCTTAAGGATCGCTCCAAATTATTGAATTTCTTTTAAATGGTTTAGTCGTTTATTTTTCTGCAACGATTATTTCTTTTATACACAATCATCCAGTCCAGGAAAACTAAATGCAAAATAATCAATAACAGAAATAATAGACGTTTTAAGAAGGTTACTAGATTGCGGTTGTATGATACGTACAGTTAGCAACACGGTAATGTACCCAAAATCACTCGATCCTATCCCTTATTACTATCGTATTAAAGCACCGAAGGGTATACCTTGACGTGCTGCTGACTGTTGTACATACTCGAATTCGTACTATGTAATTTAAGAATCGGTGTTCTTTTACAACATTTAGGCGAATGAAACCATTTGTATGCTGGATTAAATAATCGCTTAAATTAATATGCAACAAAAATATGCATTGCAAATTGTGTGATACTTATAATCATGAACAGTGTGTACTGTTCATGATTATAAGTATGTATGTAGGTACAATGTAAGTACAGGTATTAAACTGCAAATTCGAGTACTCTTAAAACCATTCGATAAACTTTGTACTCGCATGCTTTACTGGCAGTGCCCGCGACTTCGGAGTATGTGTGTGGTTTAGCTTGATTTCTCGTGGGAACCATGTAATTGATCTGGATAAAGAGTACCATCAAAGTTAACCGGACACGTATGGTATATTGTAATTATGCAGTTTCATTAAAATCTTTCCAGTCGTTTTTATGTGATGCGTGTTCAGATAGACAGACAAAAATGTCAAAAAATCTTGTTTTGGGCTCTGTCTCATTCATACTTTACACCGCATATATTTTTTTAAATATCAATTATACAGACATGGCTTTGTTACGATTTTATTATGTTTAGAGAAAGACCGAAAGAATTTCGGTCATTGACATGCGGTCAGCCAAGGCTGGACGGAACAGAGATTTGTATGAAACTGTCGATCACTAACCACTTTACAAGACCCCTCATATTAAGGTGTAATAAATCGGGTTTAGTAAAGTGGTCCGTTTTCAAACAAATTCCTGTTCGGTCCAAACGAAATTCTTCCTGCTCGTGGCGCGCGCTTTAGACAAACTAATTTGTCTTAAAAATATTAATTTATTCTTATATTTATATATATTTATAGTTAGAGTCTTTATTTATATAGTTTTATCTGCGACATAGTTCCCGTTGACTTTAGACTATAATATGTGGTTACTATAGTTTTATTAACATTTAAAATAAATAGGTGTAAGTGAGTCGTACCCATTTTCCACAGAAGACTGCTAAGAAACGTGTTCCGGGAGTGAGCCCACAACTATTTTGCATGTCTATGTTTTTAAATCAACTCTTGTAAAACGGGTTACACAGGCTTGAGTTTAGCCTAACTTCAAGACCGGTCTATACTATATTATACCACGGGGTTTTAGCTGTATTATTCTATTCTTACGACACATTCAACTCAGTAAATGTTGCTTGACCACTAACAGTAAATCGCCGTGTGTAGAATTAGAATGGCACGGGCGAGGATATCGCCGCGAGAGACATGAATCGTAATCTATGTGAGCTTCCCTCGTCTATGTATGCAATGCAACAAGCCCTTTCAGTATCCACTGCTGGATATGGGTCTTCTCATGCAAATTGACTCGTGCATGAGGGATGTAAAGGCTGAAAATGCCACGCTGTGACAGGGCTTGTGACAGTCGCTTCGTTATCCCTTAGTCGCCTTTTACAGCACCCATGAGAGGAGATGGACTGGTGCTATACAATAACCGGCCGATACTACATGGCACATATGTACTAAATCGTCTATATACACGTCTATGTACATTAATTAGTACAATACATTCCCATAATCGGTGATATGTAGTGACACAATCGTGTTACAGTCGCTATGTTTCTATAGTCTTATGAAGATGTACTCCTTGTTTTTAGTAATTAAAAAGGGCTCCATTAATTGTACGTGGCACAATTATTAGTTAACACAAGTCATATTATTAGACGCAACCTTAATTGCAATTATTCCAAAAACGCTTTGTGTCCTTCTAATCGTTTAAACTTGTTGTGAACAATAATCAATTCGCTTGTATATTTTTAAAGCCAGTCTGACGTAGGCAAGTACACAAAATGACATCACTCACATGTGGTTTGTTTACATTACAAGAACAATATGTAGTCTTATAATGAAAACCTTGACTGAAATATGGGACGAATGTACCTACTACATATTATATCTTGTCGTAAGGCAAATCTAAAACGGAAAATTTAATTGTGTCTGTGACAGATTCCAACATCAGTCATAAATGATGAACTTAGCACATCCGCAGATGCGCTGTCTAGTGTCTACCTTCATGGATTTGAGATTCAGGCGTTAGGAAAAGGATTAGGAAATAGGGGAATTTAATGGGATAAGGAGTTTTCTTTTTCATTATATTTATTATTAGATGGATTGGATGGAATTTGATAGAAATAAACCTAGAAAAAACTTTATATTCATGCAAAACTTTACTCATATATATTGATGGTACGCCATAATGCCCTATAACGTCAGTCAGTATATTTGTACGCCATATAGTACAAATATACAGTTAACTAAAAAATATCTGCGCCTCTTTAACGGTGATTTTCTTTTACGAAAAATATCACCCTTTGTTATACGACTCTTTAAAATTAATCCCTTTTTTTATTGAAAAATTAAAATATTTTTATTGTTACCCAAAAATGTGATCTCGTCTACGCAGCGAGACAATACGCAGCGTTATTAAACTGTTCTGAAACAGAAATTGCAAGCCGGCAGTGTACTAAAAAAAACTAAAAAATACATATAAAAAAGTAACAAAGAGAACACATTCAAAAAAACATTTTTACGAAAAAATATCAAGTTTAGAAAAAATCGTAGAACAAAAGTTGTTAGTTTTAATTAGGGATGTTAAGGTCACGGTAACCGTAGCCGAAACTATCGGGATCGAAATAAAAAAAAAATCGATCGGAAACCGAAATGAATGATTCGGATGTTATTACAAATAACTTTATTCATTGCCGTTAGGGGCGGAATTCAAACGAGGCGACTTTTGACAAGTTTTGGTGCTTGCATTTGATTTGATAGATTTATCGTTCGCTCTTTGATAAGAGTAAAGTTGCAATTGTTCTCTATTTGGTTTTATTTTTCTTTGCTTTCAGTTAGTAATAGCTGTCCTTATTAAAAGCATGAAATTATTAAAAACATATCAGTAACTGAAACCATATCCGTATCTGTAACCGAAACCGGGAAGAGAGTATACAATATATCCGTATCCGCATCCAAATCCGAAATATCATATACCCACGACAAGAAATCAACCATTTAATGACAGAAATTCAGTTTTAAGAATGTGCAAGTATTTTTATTTAACCCTGTTGATGTTTTACTTTAAATTTCTAATATTTAAATTTACCCAATGAAGTTAAAGAAGCCAACAAGTAGTAACAAATATTTAAATTCCTTTAACAATTCTTTCAAGACTCCAAGACGCGAAAACAACTTTGCAATTTACTGTTTTGGACTATGTAAGATAAGAACAATACAATTCTATACAGTATTGGTTTATTTTTTATTTAATTTATATTTGCTTATATTTTCAGTACGCAATATTTGAATGGGACGAGAAAACACAAGGCCTTATACTAAGCGGTTTCTATTACGGTTACGCTGCCACGCAAGTCCCTGGCGGATACTTGGCGGAGCGGTTTGGAGGCAAGTGGACTCTTGGACTTGGCCTACTGAGTACTGCATTGTTCACGTTCCTCACTCCAGTTGTCGTTAGAGGCGGAGGCGGGACATGGCTGTTCATTCTTCGAGTCATTCAAGGAATGGGAGAGGTGGGATATATTTTTGTAGCTTTTTAATATGGGGATGTAAATGAGAAGGTTTTATTTGTTTAATTATGTCTCAAATTGAGGATAAGAATGTAATGCAGGAAGAACTTGATCGGCCGTTTATGTCTTTGTACAAAATTCTGCGTATGCTTATGTGACATAAAATATATGTAAATTGTACCTAAAACTTTAAAACTGCCGCTGTTTCCCTGAAGGGGACCAATCTGACTTTTACAGTTAGAAAAGGCAAATTTATGCTAAAGATATATGTGTTCAGTTCGTGTTCAGCTTATAAACTATCTAGTGAATACAATTATGATCTCAGTGAAATAGATTTAAAATTGATGACCATTGCCAGTTTCAAAAGCATGAATATACATTTAATGTGACTAAATGCGCTTCTAGTGTTGTATATATCAATAAAAGAGAGCTCATAAGTAGAGCTTTATATATACTCACAATTAAAGTCTACGATCTAAGTTAGGCTTTACTACGATGATCTAACTAATATAATAATTATTAATCTACGATAAACCTAAATTCATTGTATATTATTGCCAATTTTGCTAATTTAGTTATTCCTTATGACATTTTTAAAACTGTAAAAACAATTTTTATATAGATACTTTGGTAACTTACTCCTACTTCGAAACCAATACACGGCACTATTCTACTTCAAGTAAAAACCTCCTGCTATACCTTACCAATTACTTTTATATTCATGAATATTTTGCAGGGTCCAACGATGCCTGCTCTGATGATAATGCTGGCTAAGTGGGTACCTCCTCATGAGCGTGCATTCCAAGGAGCTCTGGTGTTTGGTGGGGCTCAGATTGGAAATATCTTCGGGTCCTTCATGTCTGGTGTACTTTTGGCAGACGGACAAGATTGGGCCTATGTATTCTATTTCTTCGGAGGCTTTGGAATATTGTGGTTCGTGTTATGGGTAAGTTAATGATTTGTGTCTTAGCTTCTTTAGTCTAAGACGTCGTAATGTAGTCTGTAGTGTTTCGGCGTAGAGGTGGGCTGAGCAGTTCTTTATTTAGAACCGTAATAAAATCTTGCACTCCTTGCAAGACATGATGATTCTGTCAACTCATCTCTAATCTTTCGGAGTTGCATGCTTCAGAAGATTGTCGGTTTAGGTGTTTTTTTTTATTAAAATTGATTGATAAGGCCAAATGTTTTCTGAAAATGACTAGCATCTTCATATTATTATAGGATTCTTCCACTGACAGTAAGAAAAGAAATTCAGCAACAAATTTAATGGGTCCGAATGAAAAGAAGACTGCATGTTCCCCTTTGCAATGGAAGGCCCTAAAAGAGTTGAAGTACTATCAAAATGGATGAACTAAGTTCCTTACTGTAAGCTTCTTCGAGTACAATTCCTAATAGATTTCCTAGATTTCCGTCTTCCTTTATTAATCCATTTTACTAAGAAAATTCCAACGTGTTTCTCCATTTAATGTTTTTCAAATATCATGATTTTGGTTGATACTTTTATATTGTATGTATTATATTTTATTTATGTTTATACTTGTATGTAATTTTTGTACCACGTATACTGCTATCAACAGGTCAACCCAAAACCATAGTAAACGTTATTGATTATGTATTATGGTCTAGAATGGTTTTATGTATGTGTGTTATTATTTTTCGTGTTCAGTCAAACACCGACTTTGGTATGCATCGCACCCATAAATTTCTGTTTAACTAAACGTTGAGTGACAGATAATGCGACTACACATTAAATCCGCCTCCTGTATATACGACTCGATGCAGTAGAGCTTTAATAAATCAATCAGATAATTCATAAACGCAGATGAGACGCAATTATTCGCAGCTTCAAATGATAAATGAGACGAGAGGCAGGATTGACTAATCCGAGTTGATTGACTGAAGTTAAATATTTTATCTATCATTTCAGAGTCTTCTATGCTACAGCTCGCCAAATGTGCACCCGTTTATTTCCAAAAAGGAGCTCGCATATTTGAATGCCAACGTCACAAAAGCCGAGGCCCAGACTAAGAGAGACCCAGTGCCGTGGAAAGCGTTATTGCGGTCTGCGCCAGTTTGGGCGTTGGTCTGGGCAGCAGTGAGTTTATTGCTACTTCATTTTTATTTTTCTCCTTTTATTGTTTCGCGTAAAGCTTTATAGACTCCTCTTAACGTCGGTATTCAACCTATTTGCAAGCGACCTCGCGCGATCTAGAAAGCGACTTGTGGAACAGTAAAATTAAACACGGAAGTCGCAGTTGTTGTAATTTTGTTTGTTTGTCCGGATTACAGTGGTGAGATACGAGTACAAATCTATTAAATTTTAAATCTCTTTTTATGTCACTTAATTAATTTATGTTAATTATCATAACACTCGCCACCACACGACCCTCGACTTTTCTTGTCCAGCTACTAGTTACTGCTGGCGAACGTCTTTAAGTCGTCGGTTCACCTGGCAGGAGGGCGTGTCACACTTGAGGGTCTTGGGAGAGGCCTGTAAACCCTATATCCAACAGTGGAGCGACACAGACATATGGTATGATATGGTAACTTTACGTAAAACTTTACGTTAATTAACATAAAATAATTTTATGTTATATATTATTAAGATCAAATTATTGGACCGCCGTTAACTTTTTTATAAATCCCATATTTGATTCCCGGATCTGCAAACAGTTGTTCATTTATGTTTACAAGCTTTCAGTAGGTTTGCTTGTTATTTATTTTTTAAGGAATACAAGCCTCTATCAACATAATAGATATAGTAAATTGGCTTCCAAAAAGATCCAACGTTTATTATAATTAACTTTTAATTGAAAAATAGAATGCTAAGTATAATTTAAAATAACAACGAAACATCAATTAATGGTTTAACACTGCCTGTAGTGTTTTATTAAATTAAACGTTTTAACAGTCGATACCAGTGACACAGTTTCATTGCGCATTGTGATATTATTTAAAAGAAGAATATCGATAATAACTATAACATATGCGATAATAACATATGCGCGACGTTCGATTACAAATTGTTTATATCGAGATGACATCACGTTTGTAATAAATCTATGTTATTAAAATAATAATGACCCTGCCTCATGGTCAATGCATGTAGATCTACGATAGTAGATTTAAATTTACGTGAGAGAAATAATAAAATAATACTCAAGTTAATGTCATTTGAATAATTTTGTTTCTAATGCCATGTGGATTGCATACATGCCATGTGGTTATAAAGGTAACATATGAAATTTATAACACGGTGCTCTCAGCATTCTTAGTTACCTGCGCATTTACCTTCCATTTTGCTGTGAAGTTTATAACTATTGTGCGAATGTACATGTTCCTATTCATAGCTCTTTAGCCTTTCGTGTGTAGCCAGAATTTGAGAACTATTATTTGCCTAAACATCTAGAATATGCCTTGAATAAATAATATACCTAACAATTGTATCTATAAACATACTGAGGAATATAATTATTTTAATATTTGAGATCTGATCGATGGATCTGTTTTAGCGTATTTATATTTCGTATTATACCATATTATAAGTGTGATAATAATGTATTGTAGATATGATTGAACTACTTAGGTGAAAGCTCTAAATAGGTCTGTAATGAAAAAAGTATATCTAACATAAACGAATCATTGTGTTGTACCATGTCCAACACTGTCTCTCTACAGTATTTAAATTTTATTGCAAAAATTTAACCATCATTTAAATTAATTGGTAAGTCAATATGTTCTTATTGTTTTACGATCAATTAGCCCAGTCGGTTCTACGACTGCCTGTTGTAAGAAAATTTGTGAGTTAAATTTCAGGTCGAATAAATATTTGTTTTTCTTTGACATTTTTTTTGTCCACTGGTGGATATGGACATGAACATTGTCTTGTGTATGAGGGATGTATGACCTTAAAACGACACGCTGGCCTAACGGGACCGGCGAGTCTACTCTTTAACTACATATAAATATATAACTACACCCTTTTGAGGTAACTTTTTAACATTTAGAGGAACTACTCAGAGCTTGTGGTAGCGGCTTTGTTATCCGTTGGTCACCTTTTACGATACGCACTTGAAGAGATGAAGTGGTGCTGTTATAAAGCCGGCCGACACCGTACGGCCAAACTTGTCAATAAATATTTTTTTTTTTCAAATTCAAATCAAGTCGTATAATTTATTTCAATCTAATCTAATGTTAATCTGAATCTGTGTTATGTTTTGTCATTTCAAAGGATGTCATTCCGAAGTATTACATAAATATTTTCTTCATTGTAGGTCGGTCACGACTGGGGCTACTACACTATGGTGACAGATCTCCCTAAATACTCAGTCCAAGTGCTCAAGTTTAACATCGCGACTACCGGTCACCTCATGGCTTTGCCTTACCTTGCTATGTGGATATCTTCCTTCCTCTTCGGCTTCATCTGTGACCTGTGTGTCAAGAAAGGATGGCATACTATTAAGACTGGAAGAATTATACATACCACAATAGGTTAGTATTCGTTTGAGCATAATCGAAGGAACTTTTTAGTGTTTAATATTTTATAATGGAAGGTTTAAGGAGTTACTTTTATATAGGATAAAGGAGGTATCGGATCGTTTGAATGTATTCACGAAGTATTGCGCAACTAGGCGGCAAACCGCGCGACCGAGCGACTGTGTGCCTGATCCCTAACAATTACTACAAATTATTTATTACTTGTACAATAACAATAATAATAATGTATTGGTAACAATAAGTTCTGTATGTAAAATACAAAGTAAAGTAAAAATAAAGTATGCACTTAGTCATATATGAAAGTTAAGACTTGTTAAAACTTTCAAATACTCATAACCCAAACTAGAAAGAGTATCGGTTATTCATTTGGCTCTAAAACTATACGACCCCCTTCACATTACAATTCTGGATCTGCCCTAAAATAGGATTAGGTAAATGAATTCAGAAATATTAAGAGGGAACGAACTATAGTAGCGCCAGTAACAAGTGAAATAGCAAGATAACGTGTTAATAGCAAAATAAAGTTATATGAATATTAATATGTTTTATACAGGCGCAAACGCGCGGTATTACCGCAGAAAAATATTCTAACGTCCTTCTAACGTTCAGAAAACTTATACCCGTCCTAAAAAAATCTAGTACCCTTAAAAGTATTCTTACCAGAACGATCTGATGTTCCGAACGAACTAAAGTGAATCTAAGACAGAGATTAAAGAGACAGAGTCTTTGTATTGTATTTTTTGCACCATATATGGGCAACAACCAGCCCGCGGGCCGGATCCGGCCCGCTGTAAGATATGATCCGGCCCGCGAGACATTTTCAAAAAACCCAATTAAAAAAATATTACATTAGGTACTTATACTCACGGGAGTGAGTTTGCCGCCTCACTCTTTGATAATCGCCGCCACTCGGCTTGCTCGATCAAATTCTTTGAGGTTTGCCGCCTCACGGGCGACACATCAAAAGATTTATTGCTTCTCAATTATTCTAAACTAGTTTATTCCAGAGTATTCCTTCATTTTGCCTATATAAGCGGGTGGATGGCCCGAACGTTAGTTCAGTTCTATTTGAGCTACCGAGGTGATAACTTGGACAAGCGATATCCTAGCGAACTGCTCGAGCCGTCAACTTGCTTTGTGACTTTGTGTGCATCTTGAGTGGTTACTAACTATAGTTTGTTATTAAGTTTATTGAACGAAAAGTAAACAAAAATGATGTCTGGTGGAAAGAAACGAAAAGTAGATACAGAGGGTCGCCAGTTTCAAGAAAAATGGACTGAAGAATTCTTTTTTATCTTGCACAATGGTAAGCCTATTTGTTTGCTGTGTAATGAATCCATTTCAGTAATGAAAGAATTCAATATAAAGAGGCATTACTCAACTAAGCATGCTACGCTGCACTCACTGACAGGACAATTAAGAACAGACAAAATCCAGAAGCTTACCGCAAATTTGGAAAAACAGCAACAAATGTTTCATAAACAAAGAACACAACTTGATAATGTTGTGAAAGCTAGTTTTATAGTTAGCTCAAAATTGGCAAAGGCATTAAAACCATTTGCCGAAGGAGAATTTATCAAGGAGTGTATGTTAGAAGTTTGCGGTATTTTGTGTCCTGAAAAGAAAAATGAATTTGAAAAAATTAGTTTGTCAAGACGAACTGTTGTTCGACGTATAGAAATGATGGCTAATGATATAAAAACAACTTTGACTGTCCGTATGGCTGGTTTTGAATCATTTTCCATAGCATTAGACGAGAGCACCGATTTGTCTGACACAGCTCAACTGGCTATATTTATTCGAGGTGTTGATAAGGAGTTCACTGTTACTGAGGAATTGCTTGCTTTACAGCCGCTAAAAGGAACCACTACAGGAGAGGATATTTTTATTGAAGTTCAAAAGGTGTTCACAAGTTTTGGCTTGCCATGGCCAAAATTAATTGGAGTATGCACTGATGGTGCACCTTCTATGGTCGGCTTACGTAAAGGTTTCATCGGAATTTTGAATGAAAAAGCAACAGAATTAAATGTGCAAAAAGATGATTTGATAGTCCTTCATTGCATTATCCACCACCAGAACTTGTGTTCTAAGTCCATTCGACTCCAGAATGTTATGAATGTGGTAGTAAAAACCATCAACTTTATTCGATCCCGAGGGCTTAACCATCGTCAGTTCAAGGCGTTTTTGGATGAAATATCAGCTGAATATAACGACGTAACATATTATTCTGAAGTCAGATGGCTGAGCAAAAGAAAAATGTTGAAACGGTTTTACGAGCTTAGAAATGAGATAGCAGACTTTATGAAAATAAAAGATAAACCACTATCTGAATTAAGTGACCCAAAATGGATATGTGACTTAGCATTTCTGGTCAAACTTACAGGCTATTTGAATGATTTAAATTTGAAACTTCAAAAACAAGGACAGTTAGTAAATGATTTGTACAGCCATTTGAAAGCGTTTCAGATCAAACTACGCTTGTGGGAGTCACAGATGCTGTCTGGTAACAGTTACCATTTCAACACGCTCTCTGCGTATGAAAATATTGCTTATGCTCAATATGCTGAAGAACTCAAGTTACTGTCGGAACAATTTTCGAACAGATTTAGCGACTTCAAAAACATGGAAGACTGTTTCAGTTTATTTGCTACTCCTACAAAATATAATGTACAAAATGCTCCAATACACTTACAAATGGAGTTGATCGAGATTCAAGAAAACTCACTCCTAAAATCCAAATTTGAAGACGTAGAGTTGTGCGATTTCTACAAAAAATACCTAGAAAAAGACAATTTTCCGCAGCTTAGAAAATTCGCAAGAAGATTGATTTGTGCGTTTGGCAGTACTTATAAATGCGAACAGTTCTTTTCATTGATGAAAGTTAATAAATCAACACATCGTACAAGACTGACTTACGATAATTTGGAAAATTCTTTACGTCTTTGTATCAGTGGAATTAATCCAAATATCGATGATTAGTTTCCCAAATTCAAGCTCAAGTGTCTCATTGATTTCGGTGTATTTAACTTTCGTAGTTTGTAACAATTGCAAATTTAACGATTTAATTATAATGTACCATTTTTTTAAATTTCATTTTGTTATTTTAATAAATTGTACTATAATAACATTGTCGTATTATTTCATGTCTAATATCTATCGCAAAAAATATTATCACTACTTTAAAATGCACTAAGTACTTTTAAACGCGGCCCGCTAACGTATTTGCACGCTAAAGTTTGGCCCTCAACATGTCAAAGGTTGCCCATACCTGATTTACACTTACATCGAGTGCTCCAAAATTAACTTCTATACAACAGTCTGTTTATAAAACACGACTTCTAACTCTAAGATTGATTGCCTATTTATCCGGGCTTAAAAGACAGCGGAACATCACTTCGAGCTCAAGGTATCGATCGATTTCTATAATAAAGTTTCCGCCGGCAGAGTTGATTTTTTTGTGCCTAAAGTGCAAAGTGAACCAGGTCTGGTATTGGGTTAATCTTGACAACTCAAGTGATCTCGAAGGTATTTTTTGGTTTCAGCTGCAACCGGCCCAGCGATTTGCATTATTCTAGCGTCGTACGCCGGCTGCGACCGTAACGCTGCCATTGCCTATTTTGTAATATCAATGGCTCTTATGGGAGGGTTTTACAGCGGTATGAAGGTTAGTATATATTTCTTGTGTATATATGTATTAATATTGGTTTAATTCATTTAATATTGGTTTAATGATCTAAAATTCTAAAATGTTCTATTGTAAAATTCATTTTTCCGCAAGAACTTAATTTTCAAATTGCAGCCAGAAATTAAAAAAAACAATCGACGGTTTTGAACACTTAATGGCCTTCAAATTCAAAATTCGAATTTTGTTTTTTTATTATCTATTGTACAGTAGCCAGTTGTAAGAACTTTTAGTTTGACTTATCGTATCGCAAATATTTTAATTATTTGTTAAAATATTTTCTAGCAATTATAACTTCAAATTCGTTAAAAATTGACAAAGAATTTTAAGCAATAATTAAACAAAGGTTTAAAAATGATTACTAATATCAGCTTAAAATAATTAAATCAGTTAAAAATGAAGGTTACTTTCGGAACGAAATAGTCTTGCAAACCATCAAGAACCCCTTGTTAATCGATTTCTCCCAGTTGGGACGCGGCGTGACGCGAGCTCTTGGTGTACGTTTTGGAAGTGGGTACATAAAAATAAGATTTAAATTCTAAAGGAGACTATTATCAAAGCACCCTAGCTTTGATAAGTCACGGACAGACAGTTACTTTTACATAAAACAAAATTACATTTTCCTAGGTAAACGCACTTGATCTGTCTCCCAACTACGCCGGGTCTTTGACATCTTTAGTAAACACCACGTCGACATTCTCAGGCATCATCACACCCTACCTTACGGGACTATTGATTACCGGTGTAAGTATCTCTCTTTTACAATTGACTACGGATTTTTTATAGAAATAAGGTGTTAGGCAGACAATCAGCCAGATAAGTAATTGGATATTGTCGATTATGAGTGGAACCACTGATATTTGCGACACATGCCAACACATATCAATAATGATGAACATTGGTACATCCGTAGATACGCAACCTACTTTTGGGAATTTAGGAATCAGAATTTGAGGAAAGGATTGAGAAAGATAGTAAATAGGGAGTACCATAATCTATTTCCGTGTCATCCCACCTCGTTTCTCATATGTCATTGGACAAGAGAAAAGGGGTGGAACAACAAGGAACCGCATCTCATCCTAACAGATGAGAGAAACGAAATGATGGGATGGTAGGATGGGAAGAGAAGGGAAATGAGCACACTCACTTACTCTTGAAACACGTTTGTCCATTTCAATGTAGTCTTCTGTGAGAGTGGGGTAATATAACATTAGATTTTCCCACTTTCCATATATATTTATCTATGAAACTAGTTTTAAACGCGTAAACATAGGCTATTTTATTCTCGTGACCATGATTGGTGTATCCTAGTCACCAACTAAAATATCTAATGCAGCTAGAAATATAAAATTTGGATAGTAGCTTACTTAGGGCATACTGAGAACTTATTAAGGCTTACTAAGAACTACGAAAACTTACGAAGGATTGCTCAAAATTTAACTCCTAGGTTGGAATCCTTCATCGGCGGGACTTTTAATATGTTTAGAGTGTGTAGATTCTAAGTGTGTGTGTTGTGTGTTGAGTTCCATATGTGTAGAGAAAAACATATTTTATGGTCGTATTATCTTGAAACTTGGTAAAAATATTCTACAATACAAATACAATAGTTAAACACATGTTTTTCAGAATTTAAAAACAATAATTATGAAACTTGTGTTAGCGACACAAGTAACTACGGGCTGACAAATTTTGTATTGAATCACTTAGGTATATTTATCGGTATGACCAGCCAAGCACGTAGCTTTTCGTTGTATCTGCCTCTGAAAGGACGTGATATAATACAAATTTGCCTGTGCCAAATACCAGGCGATAATTAAACGAAATTTAATACCATTGAGAGTTGCCCGCGAGTGAAGCCGCGGGCAAATCTCCCCGTAAAATGTTCGTACATGTTTTGGTAGTAAGTGTGGTATGACAGAGCCCATTCTGACTGCCTATTCTACTCGAGACTGATCGCGACAGTATCCACTTGCCACCAGGTGGACTGTCTGTGGACTGTATGCTCATCTGTCACCTTCGTTCTCTCTATATAAAAATAGCTATCCTATACATACGTTTTTTATAACTCATTTCAAAGGTAAGTAAGAGCCGGCCATGTATGCACAGTTCTTCGTCGTCAAATATTTACATGTTGTATTAGCTGTAAATAGATTCTCTCATATTTTCAATTTAATTTTACAGTCAACGTTACAAGAGTGGCGCATAGCATTCTGGGTGTGTTTCGCTGTGCTGGTTGGCACCAACGTGGTGTACTGTATTTGGGCTGACGGCAAGCAGCAGTGGTGGGACGACGTACGACAGTACGGGTACCCACCTGACTGGAAACACGGACCACTCATTCCAGAAAGCATTCCCGAATCACCAGAGACGTACAGGCTCGCCGACGAAAAGAAGACCGAAAATGATATTAATAATTGATGCTAGGTGACAATCAACTCAGTAGTGATCGCGATAAGATTAGTCAAATACCAAAGGTATTCTACGAGTATACTTACAGCTCTGGATTAAAATAGGAGAGTTGCCTGTAGTAGAAATTAATATTTTATAGTTTATTCAATTAGAGAAGAAAAGAAAACCCATATTAAAAATATGTTTTCAAATTCAAAATAGCTTAGATATGAAGTTAGATATGAAGAATGTTTGAGGTCGGAGTTAATGCGGAATGCGTTGAGGTAATGGCACTAATATGTTAGTGACGTCATTAAAGTGTTATTGTAGTGATAATGCGGTCCTTTTCTAACTTGAGACTTCTAAGCCCTTTAACTCTGTAATTTTTCTAGATACTTTCATTTTGATTTCACAGTTGATTTCTGGTGTGTTATATACCGACTTATTATATTTATATGTATATGTATATTTATTGTATATAATTATATATTATTTATTGTATATAATTATATTTATCGTGTAGCAATTATTTTATTTTGTTGGATACCAACTCATTTATTTTTTCATGCCTTTGAAATAAATCAAGATCAAGAGGTGTATGTATTTACTCCTGGAGTACCTAAAGTCTAGAGCAGTCTCGATGAATAAAATTATGGATATGTAAACAATTATCACCTCACTACTTAATTTAAGACCGTGTCCGTTACTTCGGGCCGCCATGTTTGTTTAAATTTTGGACAAATAGGATCATAATGCTGCAAATCTATGATGTGGTTTAGTTTATTGTCATATTGCTTGCTTAGTAAATTCTTTCTAATCAAAGCATTTGCTAGGCGAAGCAGTGAGACGTGAATAAACATGATACGAACCACGGTCTCGATTGAAATTAGAAAAAAAGACGTAATTGATGTATTGTTTAATAAATGTTGACGCCTCCATGGATCTCTCTGCGCTCTCTTATATCAAGTGCGGGCTCAAATTAAATATTTAAATAACAAAGGCTACAAATAATTATCAGTATTAGAATTATTATCATGTCAAAGAATGTCCATAGAAATTTTATATAGGTAATTAACAATAATTTAAAAGTAATATCATAGTCCCATAGCGAGAAACTGAGTTAGCTTAAACGTACTCCGACCCGATGCCTCAATATCCGCTAATATCCCGATGCCTCAGTCCATATTATCCGCTAAGGTGTTCTGAATGTCATCGATGCTGCCCCGCACGCGGCGCATCAGGGCGGCGATTCTTTTGCGCACAATTGCATGCAAACAGTCGGTGTGAGCCTTAGTAATTTTCAGTAAATATAAAACCTATAAAAACGCGGCAACCTCAACAGCACCCCGAAACCCTTATTATACTGGACACGCAAGGCATTGAACGATTTCTGCGGATATCAGACCCACAGGTTGCACATGTAAAACGATTGGCAGAAAGATTTAAACAACGTTATTTTAACTTCTTTAGTACAAAGTGCAAACCTGCGAGCCAACACATTACATCTGACCGCTAACGCGCTGCGTTCCCTCTCTATGTCTGCGTCATCAGTGAGCTCGTCGGTGACGATATGTCCCAGGTATTTCAACTGCGACACTCTGATCAACACTTACAGTGTTACAGTGGTCAGTGTTACAGTGGTCAGTGTTACAGTGGTCAGTGTTACAGGCGGGACAGAAAGTTGACAGAAAGTTAATGGATTGAGACGTTAAGTAAAACAAAATAATTATACATCGATTAAGACTAATGTAAATACGATACGAAACCTGTTTGTTAACAAAATATTGGGCACACTTTAAATTATTATTTAACATACGGAATAAATCTAAAACAATGGTGAAAATTGCAAGAAAATAGAACCAGCAGATTTCAAAATTAGCGCAAACATATAAATAGACAGAAAAGCAGACATACGCAGAGACTACATTAACGAAATTGGAGTTGTGTTGTAAAAATGAGTACTCGAGCGCGAAGTCAACGCTAATCTTAACTTAATCGTAACCTTAACCATTTTAAGCTTGGGCTAAAGCTTGGTTTAAAAATTTCAGTCCATCAAACGTTAAAATCTTGAACTATAACGCTAACGCTCACGAGCGTCTTAAAGGTGAATTATAGAGGTCGCTCATGGGCGTTCAGTTTAACGCTAACGAGTGTGAGCGTTTTAAAGCTGAATTATATCCCCAGCGCTCGAGCGTCGAGCTCATTTTTACGACTTTAAAATGGAGTGTCAATATTTTTTTTACAATTTCTTCCAGTGATTGTTTTTTAGCCAGTGAACTAGTCAGTGAATTGGCACGCCATAGACAGTACAAATACAGTGCCTATATATATATATATATATATATATATATATAAAATGTTATGCATGGTAGTATTAAGTTATGTTAAGACATGTAACGCTGAAATTTTAAGAATAAAATTGATTCAACGTTGTTTATTTACTTGAGTTTATTTTAGTCGTTTTCCTTTCAAGTTCTATTATATAATTCATACTTTATTTCTAAAAGATCGAAAATTTGTTCTTGTTTGTAGGATAAACAAAGGAATTTCATTTACATATTTAATTCTGCTTTCAAGCGGCGGATCTAGAATTCAAAAGGGCGGCTGGAAGTAAAGCTCCCCATCGTATTGATTCTGTATTATATCGGATCAAAGCGGAAGAAGGTATAGATTCTGGGTATATGTATTCTAAGCAGTAGGGAGGACTCGGGCTGTATATTGTCGTATATTGTGAAGATGACGATAAATTACAGGACAAGTGTCGAGATAATACCAATTTATCAACCTACATTATGGTTAATTAAATAATTGTCTCATTACAAATCCGTACATATAAAGCGATGACTAATAACTAACTGACTGATTTGTTAACGCCGAGCCGAAACAGCTGCAATAATAAAAGTGAAATTTGGACAGTAGCTTTTTTTTATAACGTAAAGACTCACTGCCGCCAACCCCTTCAGTATCCACCGCTGGACGTGGGCCTCCTCATGCGCTTGTCTTGTGCATGAGAAATGTATGGCGTTAAAACGCCACGCTAACTAAGCGGGTTAGCGAGTCCACTCGTTTAGAGATAGTGTTGTTCCTTGAGTGTTTTATCTCTTAGTCGCCTTTTACGTCACCCACGGGAAGAGTTAGAGTTCTATTCTATAGCTGGCCGACACCACATGGCACAAAACTCACTAAGAGGGATTTATCGAAATTCAACCCCTAAAGTGGTGTAACGCTGTGTCCAAGTTTGTATGGAAAAATATATTTGATGGTCCTATTAACTCGAAATTAGGTATAAATATCCTATAATAGAAATAATTTAACAACTATTTTAGCATTTTATTTTTCAAAATTATGCTAAAATACAGTGTGTCAAATTTAGCATCGAATCACTTCAATATTAAATGGCGGAGTGGTATATTTTTAATTGAAATTCAGTAAGTATGTATTACATGAACAAATAAATACGTTTCCTATCTTGATTTTAAATTGTGTCAGTTAAATCCATATCTAGGAAATCTAGGAGTCTCTATAACAAGGAAACTATAACCGACAATAAGTTTCCTTTTCTCAGATAATGTCACATATAAACTGCAATAGTTAGCTGAACTATTGGTATTATTTAGTGAAGTTCTTGTTACATAATATCAAGTGGAGAATTATTGATCACACACACATTTGGTGTGAGTTGGGGGCCTAAGGAGCCCACTCAACAGATGGTGGTATTATTCAAAGTATAATTTGGAGGTCGTTCAATATCACCAAAAGATTGTAGCTAAGCAATGTTTAATGTTTATGTATGCATGTCTTATTTATCTTTGGGACTATATTTTTATTGAGTTGTTCATGTGGGCTGCCATGAAGAGCCACTAGGCTACAATCCGCGGTGATATAATCGCACGTATTAATTGTATCAGTGACTTTCCACGTACAAGTACAAATTCTACTAAAAAACGTTTCACACTTAATTTTCCTCAACTATAACTAATTTTATCTATTTATATGAATAACAGATTTTTATTATTATTCTAATAATTTCTTCATGTTATGTCACTCTTCTATTCGTAATTTTATAAAAAATAGAATTTATATTGTGGTACAATCACGAAACTCTTTGATAAATATATGGAAGCACTTTAAGTGATGCAAATAGAGACTACAATGGAATGGCTTGGTACAATGTCTATTTTATCTTGTACAGTAGGTATTAATAATTAAATAATGGCGATCAGCCACCCACTTATTCTGCAATCACTACAGCATGCTTTAGTAACAAATAAACGTTCAAACACACTTTTTTAGAGTACATTAAGATGCGTAGTAACCACTCCATTTTATATACAGTCTCTTAGCTTTTGGCCACAGTCGGAAATACGAAGATGGTCGATCTTAGGAAAGTTTTATTACATTCAATAGTGGAAAGACACAGGATTAAGATTATTGAATATAGTGAAATAACTTCATAAAAATCCACAGTAACACTAAATCGACTTTGAGATGAATCTCCACAGAATTTTTTTTTCTTAAATATTTATTAACATTGTCCGGGACCACTAAAAGCGAAACGGCTAAATATTTAGCTAAATCTCAGATGTTCTTATCTTACTACCACGTAATACGACGTTATTCAGTAACTATGCGGCCAAGTGGACTGACGACTTGAAGAAAGTCACCGGTAGTGGCTGGATGTGTATAAAGGTATTATGGAGTATGCAAATGAATATCTGGGGCTGTATATTCCCCGCGCTCTAAGACGAAAACGATTAGTTCTATAAAAAAATGTACTTATAGATAATTTTTTGGAGAAATTTTTCCGATCCATAATTTTTGCAATTTATGTATTTCGTGATCTTTGACCTTGAATATCTCCAAACGCGATATTAATGTCGATTTTTGATGTTATTTAGAACACTATTACAAAGATGTACTCAAAGCTGAGATTTTTTAAGATGATATTTTATCAAAATTGACTGGGCTGGGCTGGGCTTCATTAAAAATTCTGCAGTAGTTTAAAAAAAACTGGTCTCGTAAGGTATTTAATAAAAAAAAATTCTAGACGCGGGAAAGTAACAAATATGAAGTTCAATTTCGCCTCGAGCTAGAGAGCTAGAATCCAATCGCGCCATGTTAATTGATTTATCTGGATGTTTGTAGCACCGTTGACACAATGTAAATAAGAAACAGTGTGATACCTATAGATGTTATATGGCATTAAAAGATTTAACCTTTTAAACTTTTGCGTTTTCTAAACATTTTATATTGTAAATCGGGTCTGAACACTTAAAACAAAGGTATTTCTTTTATTTCTACTCGACGTTTCGGCATGGGTTATAGCAGCCGTGGGCTAACTGAAGAGACTACCCGTCCTGTATGGGAGCTGCGAGTAGTTTTATCAACTACCCACAGATGATCTTTACATTCGGAATATATACCTTTGTTACACGCATTCAGAACGGATTTACAATATAAAATTCAAAGATTGGTCAAGTTCACATGCATACGAGGGTTGCATGCGTACGATTCATCTGCATGGGGAGGTCCAAAAGTCCGACCTGACAAAGAAAAAGGACACTCAAGTTCATGAATTTTTTTTTATTTACAATATAGTCTCCGTCTATTTGAACACACTTATCACATCGTTTAATTAACATTTTTATCCCAGTATAAAAATGGTCAGAAGTTTTGTCTTCAAAATGGGCGAAAACCGCAGGCAGCGGTCACTTCATCATCAGTAGAAAATCTTCTACCCCTTAGGTCCGCCTTGAGTTTTGGGAACAAATAGTAATCACTAGGAGTAAGTCAGGACTATAGGATGGGTGGCGAATTTCCGAGACGCCATGGTGTGGTGGTGTTAACGGGTGCATTGTCATAGAGAAGCCCTACATCTTTGCTTGGTTTTCCACGACGTTTCTGCTTGATTGCATCTCGTAATTGCTCTACAAGGTTAGCATAATAGCTTCCAGTCACCGTAGTATTGCGTTCTTTTATGTGTATAAGCAATATTCCTTGACAATGCCAGAATATCCAAGCTCTTTTGGGTGGACTGGGTCACCTTTGCCTTTCCAGGTGGTGCTTCATCAGAACGACGCCACTCCATCGGCTCCCCTTTGGAAAGGGGTCATAGTAAAGAACCATAGTTTCATCCCCAGTAACAAAAGACTCCAAAATATTGTTCCCGTTTCCCTAAAAGACCTCCAAAATTTCCTCACTGCACGCTACTCGTTCACTTCGCTGCATACTTGAAAGAAGTTTTGGCACCCACTTCGCACTAACTTTAGAGCTCCGTCATTTCTGCTAAAAGGGTTTAACTCTAAAAATTATACACGTATTAGCGGGCTATATGACAATTACAATGCTTTTTTATACATCTAGAAATATGTCAGGCCAAAAACTTTTGGACCTCATTGGTATATGTTAAAACTCTTATCGTCTGTAGTTGAAGATGTTAACGCTGTTAAAGTCTTTCGTGGGATAGGGAGATGGCACGCTGCAGTTCCATAGACGCTGGGAGCACTCAATATCTATGGGCGATACCCCTCTCTCACCGTAAAATATACTGCATTTCCCCCAATTTATCATGTCGTACTTCTACCTGGCAGTGACATAGCAATTTACGGACTACAGAATGGTATGAAAACAATATACTAGAAATGTATTAAATTTTACTGTCAACCAAATTAAATGTAGATACTAAAAAAGGAATATTAAAATCATTATTCGAAATGTTACTGTCAGCAAATTCTCCCAATATACGAGTGTGTTTCGGTAGTGAGTGAGATATTACATCAGGGCCTATTCTCATCCCATCCTGCTGTATCCCTCCTTATTTTCCCAATACCTTTTCCAAATCCATTCCTCAATTTCCAAAAGAAGGCAGTGCATTCAGGGGCGTGCCAACGTTTTTCATTCTGCATTGATCTTGGCATGTATAGCGGATGACTATTGGCGACAGTATCTACTTACCACCAGGTTGACTGTCTACTCGTCTGCAACCTTAATTCTTTTTTAGGGGTGGTCTAGTTCCTCAGGGCTTGTGGTAGCCGCTTTGTTATTACTTAGTCGCCTTTTGCAACACCCACGGGAAGAGATGGAGTGGTGTTATTCTTAAGTCAAGCCAAGTAAATTAATAAAATACCTGATGAGGTAATTGGTTTACTAGGATTAATTAAAATTGACGGTGTCATTGATCGCCACTATTGAGGCCATGTCACAAACCTTTGGATAGGAGATCCGTGTGATATTGGTTAAGCGTGTTAAACGTTAACTGTGTTTCTAAATAAAGTTGTTGTGGAGAAAAACAGGAAACAGCAACCGTAAGTGCAATGCAACCGGACCTTTCAGTATTTATTGCTGGACATGGGCCTCCTCATGCACATCATCTTCTGCATAAGGAACGCCACGCTGGCCAAGCAGGTTGGCAATTCCATTCTTTTAGAGCTGATGTAGTTCCTCAGCGCTTGTTATCACAGAGCTTCTCACACAAAGCGCTTGTAAGTGCACAATTAAGTAAATTATAATGGTCGGAATTATTACTATTACATCATCAAAAAGTGATTTTTATTCGGATCGAGAGGCCAACTGTTATGTTTCATTCTTTGATGTGCGGTACAGAATACACAATTTTTAATAAATGCTGTGAGTCAGTTACCTAAATGTCTGAGAATAGAAACACGATCGTCTACTGCATGTTTATCTTAACTATGAGGACGTCGTGTTTTTTCGTTTTAAAGTTAGGCAGACAGAACACCAGTAATAGTCTGTGCAACACGATTAGTCCCTTACTGTGTCTCTTTGTTTTTTTATTTCACCGATTGTTGACATGATAATTGTTGATATAAAGGTAAATGGATATGCGAGTGTTATGATGAAATATTTATTGAAAATTAGTTTGTAATTATAACAAAACAATATTATATATATTCTGTGAAAAAACACTAGCTATGAAAGTTACTGGGAAAAATTCTAAGGTGATTTTGAAGTCGTGACCTCCATCATTCCATGGTATCGTTTTAAAGTATCAAATGTATTACACGTATCTGCGAAGGCGTCATATATCGTCATTCATTGTTGGATATTCTTTCAAATAAGTCATAAAATGAAATAAAATTTTATCGAATCACGTCAGAAATAAAAAAATGATCGTTCCTTATGAAGCGGAAGCTGCATCAGTCTGCGTGCTTCTCTCAATTCTTGAGTTGTCTTTTTTATTTGCGCTTCTAAGGCTCGTCTCTTCTGCCTTAGTTCTAAAACCTGTTACAAAAAATATTACATATATATTTTTCTTGTATTATTTATTTGTAGAAAAATTGTTCGGTATAGTGTGAAGTTCCCATATTCTCATACGCAAGTGGGTTTTTCGATGACATGAGCCTACAGAGTTCCACCGCAGGGCACAGGCTTTCCTATATAGTTACGAGGTTTGCAATGCTTTAAAACATCGAGTTGTCTGTTGCGAGTTAGTGAATTCATTTTGGAGTTCAGGTCTATGGCTTGTGATAGCTGCCCTGGGAGAGTACCTATTATGAACTTTTAAAAAAACATCCAAGTTTCAATCAATTTAGTTTACAGCTGATAACTGCCTTGATTATTTTTTGTATTGAGAGATCAAAATAAATAAGCTATCTCTGATTTGTTCAGCTGCTCACTGATAATCATCAGGAGTTTTGGAATGTAGTGTAAAAATATGATGTCGCTCTAGAAAATCATTTGTAATGCGTTTAGAATTTGCCCCAGTTGCCCCACAGGGGGTTGTGCACAAAGATCGATGGCAGCACCAGTCAGAAGACAGATTTCGGTATTAAAGTTTTAGAAAAACGTGGTGAGACAAAAATTGTACAGCTTCATGTGCTCTGTACAACGACATATAGTTTGTGTTTGATAAGTTTAAACCACCAACATTTTGGACTACTGAATTGATTTGACTCATTTTCGAACTTAAACTAAGATATAGAGCCAAACTATTTTTCTGCTAAATTTCATTTCAACCAGTTAACCAATTAACCCTGCAGCCCTGCATCTCTGTAATTATAGGATTTATTGAAGACATTTATATTCCAATCAGACTTTGAACCCAAAATCCATCAATTACTACATTAATATATAAAGTCCTACAAAGATAGTGTGAAATATTTTAATATGTCAATCAGTACACTAAAACTATTATAATATGTAACTAAAAATTAATATTTATTTCATGATTTGTTTATTACATTAAAAATAAATAATTGGTAATTAATTTAATCGTATTGCATAACACGCTGTTACCTACTTACAACTGAAGCGGCGCGTTCAAAGGTCAAAGACCTAAGCGGGTGATTGTGGATAGTATTATGCACATACCAGTAAATTCATCACCAATTATTCTTTTAATGTAATAAAAACCCATAAAAAATGTTTTTAGTTAGATTTTTAACAGTTTTAGTGTACTAATTTACATATTAAAATATTTCACACTATTTTTGTAGGAACTTACATAATCTAGCTAGCTGTAGCTTCTAGATAATTGCATATTAGTATTATTGTTTCCTCAACTCTATGGCAGTAGGTGTACGGTCGCAAGAAATAATTGTTGAGCCACTATCCTAATTCTTAATTTTCTCGTGTAGTTATTATCTTTCATGTTTAATAGATACACGACTGTGACGTGATATCATTGAATTATGTAATTATGTTGTGGATATTTTATTGTATTGTATCAGTCTTTAATGTCCCACTGCAGGACACAGGCCTCCTCTCGTATATCACCAGGGAATGTTGGGCCGTAATACACCACGCATGCCCGGTGCGGATTGGTGGATATATATTTCTGGAGCATGTGGGTTTCTTCACAATGTTTTCCACTCAACGCTGAGCTAGTGACAATTTCTAAGAACCTAGGATTTCTAAGTACCGAGTAAGTAGGATGTTTGTTTAATACTGCCTAATTAAGAATAAAGGAAGAAGTTCAACAATTAAATATTGTGACTGTACCACGAGTTTCCAGTAAACTTGATTTCTTTTACTAATACCGGTCGATATTTTTCCGTACATACCTCGTCAGTGGCGTCTTGGTAATCGCGCAATAGATCCTTCCTTGTAAGCAAACCTGCCCTCATTCGCTCAGTCTGTAACGACCATCGAAGTCTATCGCGACGATTCTGTTGGACCATTTTTTTTAGTTTTGGATTCGTTTTGATAAGGTTATTATCAATAGTTTAATTTAATAGCGATGACAATTTAAATAATTCTATCACCATGAAAGAACTTTAAAAAATAAGATGACAAAGTGATTGTTGTAATAAGGTTCAAAATAAAACTGTTTTCAATAGAAGTATTGAAGATGTTAATTATGGGATAAACGCCATTCTCATGATTTTATAAATGATTTTTTTTTCATTAATATAAACCATTGGACGTTTAAATGATAATAGATACCTATGTGTAAAAAATGTACCAGGTTTAATAATTTTCTTCTCGGCCACAGTTCATATAAATACCTAAGATTTTGAACAATGTAAGTATAATACTATAGTATATAGCTATATATACTATATATTGATTATAGCATAATACTATAGTTTGTTACAATTATTTTTACTGTATTCAATTAAAATGTTATTTTAATTTTTAAATTATGTTAAATGCTCTCGAATTATTTTAATGATCATATTGGTACATGTTTAACGAAATAGTTTGTTAATGTTAAAAAATGACATCAGTTCAAAAAGATAATTGTATAATTTATGGAATCTTTTTTTTTTGAAATGCGTTATGTTGCTCTATCTCTCGCCGATTATGTGGTCACAGTGAAGGTGATGGAGCTCATCAAAGTGACCCTCTTTTTTTAATAGCATTTTTAAACAAATTATGAACTTCGGGCTTACCTTGACTGTGCCCAAGTCTTCCCTAGCCCTCAGGAACTCAATTTCAGCATCTCCAAGATCACACTCTGTCATATCAATAACCTCGTCTGTGTGATGCATTTTTTCTCTAATGTGGGCTAAAATTTGATTGTGTTCTGTACATTTTCCTCGATTTTTGATGAGTTCGTCTTCTCTTTCTGTAGAAACAGACGATTTCAAATACACAAATACTTAACGAGGATAATTAGTTATTTTCTAGGTATAGAAAGATTAATTAATGATCAGGAGCCAATGTCTCGTATGTCTCGTATCAGATACTAATCGTTTGTTTTAAGTACTATACCATACATTCAGTCTGTGTCTGTCAACTGCTGGATATACGAGTATGATGAGAAGAGGTGAAATACATCTTCTCATCATTCTCAAGTTGTCAGTCCACCTGGCCGAAGGGCGCCCACTCTACTTTCCTACATTTTCTTAAATATCACTTACTAATCCTTGCCTGCGTCTACATTTTCCTCTGTTAAAGATACGAATTCACCCAGAAAACATATGCAACTCTGTTAACACAATTTCTAGTAGGTCCAGTAGTTTCCAAAATTGGCCGCGTAGAGACTATATTACACTGGCTGTTAGTACTCAATTTACTTCAGAATAATCGTTAAATCTGAAGACCTAAGACCTACGTATATTCAACGATAATTATAAAACCTGCTATGTATAGATATAATAAAATCGTAACAGAACCGTGTCTGTACATAAAATATTTTTTTTTTAATCGTTGCAGTGTACTCTGCGAACGATACAAAATCCAAAACAGTCACTTTTAGAATTTTTGTCTGTATGTCTGTCTGAATGTGCATCACACAAAAACTACTGGACGGATTTTAAAGAAACTTGGCATGTGGCCGATTAACATTTCGCATGAGAATCATTCTTAAATTAATGCGAACGAAGTCGCTGGCATTGCTAGTATTTTCATAAATATGTATAAAAATTTAATAATAAATACAACTATTTACCTTACTCAACACTGAAAAGTACAAAAATTAAACCAGTCGTTTCAAAGAGTACCTACTTGTTCAATTAGGGCTGATTCAATTAGATTCTCTCGCTTACTGAAAACCGCGATAAATTGAACTAGTGGTATCAGAGACTACTGTTTCATTTAGATTCATTTAGCACTAATTCAATTAGAAAGAGATCGCTTACTGGAAAGTAGGAGAAATTGAACCTGTACTTTCTGAGACAACTGGTTCAATTAGTGTCATTACCTTACTGAAAAGCGCGAAAAACTAGTTGTTTCAAAGAGCGCTGGTTCAATTGGCGGCGGTATAGTTAGGGTCTTTCTTCACTTTTTCTTTTCAGAATTAAGAAAATAAAAATAATTATGGTAACTTGTCTATGCCGAATTACTTACCTTCAATTTTACTATTGTAGTTCTGGTTATCTATATTAAGTTGCTCATAGTGAGCTACATAAAGGCCGGATCCTATCATTTCCAATTTCTTGACTATAGCTTCTAATTCGGCTACAGCGTTTCTAGCTCGGATGTAACGTAAACGAAGAGCTGATGTCTGTTCGCCTTTACGTCTTTGCAGAGTGAGGAATCTCTCAACGGTCTAAAAGTTAGAATGTCAATTGAAAATACGTTTTGAATAGATTGATTGGTATATTAATTTTTATTGCAATTGATTACAGTTCAAAGCAGTGTAGCGTCTGTAGCCTATTAAGATTTATTTTACTAAATCAAGGCACATTTCATTGACATCATCAACGCTCAATCTAGTAATGCTATATCTGTCTCTATCTAACTTTCTGATTGTGGTCGAACGGTAACGACTAGTCGATTGTTTTTACCTGTTTCGGAGTGTCTCTCCTATAAAAATGTTGCACCCCTGGTGTAACCGTTTCACCGGGGCAGGCTTAACCTAGCTGAGTATGGTGCTAATGTTCATGTATTTTTTTTTTTTTTTTTAAGACAAACCAAGGCAAAAAATTTATCATGGACACCTGGGAATGGTGGCCCAGGTAGTGCCGGACTCCTACCGGCTAAAAACCTTGGTTTGTCATGCTTCGTGTCCTCTGACATGGGGATCAGTCTGTCTTCAGTATTTTTATTTTTTGACATTCTTTTTTAATCCCTTTTGTTTTTATTTATTTTCTTATTTTTCTCTTTATTTCTTTTTTATTATGTTTCTTTTTTGTTTTTCTTTTATCTCTTTTTTGCTTTTTTGTTATTTACATGCTTATCCTATTTTTACGGCCTTTTTACATCATTCTTATACTAACCTTATTGCTATGTCACAACTTTTTTGTTAATTCTAATTGGTAGGCCACTCGTTTTGTACTTAGATATAAACAGTGGCCTTTTACTTATTTCTTAATGGTTACTTAATTGCTATATTTACATTAGTTATGCATTTATAATACATTTTTTATTCCATTTATGTATGAGTGCAGCATACAATAATACCATATGCTATTTATTCCGTCTTATCGCTCTGCCTGCCACCTTCACACAATATTCAATAAAAGTATATCTCTTATTCTTATTGACCGCTGTTATTAATTCATTTGCTGTGTCCCTACTGATCCTGGCGTCCTGGCGTCAAGAGGGAGTTTGCGGGGCAGTCGAAGAGGAGATGCTCGATACTATCCCCGACGCCAGGTTCGCAGATACACGATGGGCTGTCCTTGCATCCGAACTTCTTGAGGTATTCTGAGAACCCACCGTGACCCGTCAAAACCTGCGCCAGGACACCCGTCACTTCCATTTCCTTCACCGTCTTGTAGGCCCTCACCGCGTCCGGGAAAAAGATTTTTGTGGTTGCAGCCGTCGTGCCGTCATAATACCTCCGGTCCCATTCCCGCAGCGATTCCTCGCGGATCTGCCGCTTAACGAATGAGACCGGACACAGGTCGTATGCCGGCTTCGTTTTTAGCTTTTGGGCTGCAACCTTTGCCAGTTGGTCGGCCTTCTCGTTCCCCTCCAGTCCGGCGTGTGCTTTTACCCAGAACAAGGATATCTCCTTGCCCTGGGTAATGTTCATGTTCATGACATATAAGTCCAGAGGCGAATTCAAGTTTGTATATAATTTTGAATACAACCATTTAAAATAGAGTACGGTACACAGGAAATATAAGTACTCATATTTGTTGCATTTTATTTTGATATACAACATGATAAATAATTGTACGTACTTCACAGGGGATTATGGGAGAGGATTTTCGGGCCATAATTATATCAGTTGAGTCTCTTTTTACCAAGAAACTTGTTTCATTTTACTTTACTGTATACAAATGGAGTTTTATTTTTTAAATTAACTAATTTCTTTTTAACTAATGGACAAGTCATATTTTCCGCAGAACCGACAACTGGTGTAGACGATAATGGAGGCCATGTCGGTACATGGCCTCAGTAGCGCATTGTAGGACGTTATCCGGTCAGGTGGATGACGAAGTTCGTCGATGGTGGCTGGATGAGAAGAGCCGAAGGCCGACTCTAGTGGTGAGTCTTGGGATGCCTATATTCAGCAGTGGAGAGACATAGACCGATGGTATCGTACATTTTTATATTCTTCAATTGTTTAGGGCCAAATGCAACTTGAGACCTAGGACTCTTGTACCCTCAGGGTTCAAAATGCTCATTGCCTCCCTAATTTTTCCTCACAATTATTAGCTATGTAATTTTGAATTTTTAAACGTCTTGTTACATAGTAGATATTTATGACAGCATCGAATGAATAGATTATTTAAGTGGTTTCCCTTAGAATGCTTACGGAACGATAGAACAGATTAACCCATTAATTATTTATTTGTAAAAATAAACCGGTCGTTAAGCGCATAAATTAATATAAAGAGTACTATATAATGTAGCATATGCATTTCATATACATCCACTGTTATTTCTGTCATTTCCGTCGCCAGGCCTGATGACACTTTGAGCTGACAAGCTCACGTAACGTCAGCTACGTACCTTATCCGCAATCGGTTTCCCTTTCTTAGCGTAAATGAGACCCGATCCAGTGGTCTTCTCGAGGATTTGTAGATCGTCAAAGACCTTCTCTGCGTGTTCCAACCGATCGCTGTATTGTAGTTGAACTACTTGCACTTTTGCTTTTATCTGTCACAAAAAATATTTTTGAACATAAAATATTATAATTTACATTACATTTGATATGGTACTTTATATTTTCAATATTTTTGCATTTTGTAATAAATATAAGTATAAATATAATATAAGTTTGTAATATAGTAATATAAGGATAGTTATGTATTGTATCGTTTGTAGGTATGTGAATTTATTTTTAATACCTATATGTACTTCTGTTCAACCCAAAAATTGGCAGATAGAGAATGCTTCAAGGCATTAAGCTTTCTCTTGTACAAACTGTTGTACAAAAGACGAACAACCAGTGTGCGAGCAAGCAATAGCAAACTTATTCGCACCTTGTGCGAAGAAGTTTTATAAATAAATATATATTTCATATATACCATAATGATACAAACTTAAAATGTATTAATATTTTAACATAATAATGCCAGTCTTGATGCTTTTCAAATTTGGTTTTCTTATCATGACTCTGTTAAAATATTCCACAGACAGTTTATCGGGTATATTAAACGCCAAATACTTATAAAGATTTTTAAAAAGAAGGAGTCCCCTGTTGTAATTGATAAAATCTTAGGATAATTTCGGATATTAAAAAATATATTTATTATCTTATCACTTACATCAGCCATTTCTCTTTCTTCTCTATCCTTCAGCTCCTCATAAGAAAGCAATTTAAGATTATATTTCTCTTCTAAATCTTGGGCTCCTTCTAAAGGTTTCAAAACGTGCTCAAGTTTTCGTTTTCTAAAAATCAAAGGGTCTTTATACAGTAACCACTGACATATTGTCAACTTTAAAACACAAATTTGAAGGAAATCGACAATTCAAAAGCGGGGAACTATGGAAATTATGACTTCCCATTTCACAATCGTAGAAGGTTTATTTCAGTGGATATTAATGAGCAGTCGAGTATATACGTCGTTAATTTTTGAAATTTAAAGCCTGATATATCGTATATCAGGACAATTAGCGTCCCGCAAGCACTTCATGCGGGATGCCTCATCCAGCATCCTAGATACAGGACGTCTGGGCTCTTGTGGGTTGGGTGGCAATTCTAAATGATGGTTATGATCTTTAGTACGTTTGGGTAGGTCCCTAAGAAAATCTTAGGTAATGCCCACCAAACGTCCTATTTATTAATCGATATAACCTTTAACTGTTAATGTATTCCTATATATTAGTGGCCTTATATGATCAATATTATATCGTAACGAAAACCTACATATAGTTCAAATAAATAATGTAACACAAGTAAAAAGAGTGTGAAAATATCTAATCATTTTACATATTCAACTTCTCTTTGCATTTTTAAAAGGCAGTAAAGACCTGTACCATATATGTATAGCGCTGGTGTCAATAGTGCCATTGTTCATCTAATTGCCACCTAAGGCAACTGAAGCCTGTGAAAAGGGCTAGAATCCTTTCATACACATATACAGTTGTCCAAACGAATTCAATGGGTCAATTTTACGAGCGTAAGATGGTCCAGATTGTGCCTTAGTTGATTGAAAGAGGGTTGAAAAACCATGTCTTATTAATTGTGTTTTATAATTCCCTACTGTTTTTATTGTTTCAAGTGATTATCGGTGCGTATGTTATACAAATTAACAGAGTGCTCTGATTACGCTTCTAATTTGACGACCGAGTGGCGCAGTTGGTAGTGACCCTACTTGCTGTGCAAAAGGTTCCGGGTTCGATTTCTAGTCGGATATTCATTTGTTTAAAAACGTGTTTATTCGAGTCTGGGTGTGTATTTGTCTTTGTGTGTATGTCTGGAACCGCGACACAAGGAATCCTAGTATGGGCAATTGAGTGTGGCGTTATTACGTCATAGACCAATAAAATTGAAAATTCCTATAAATTTGATCTTTTCCATCAGTTGACTTTTTACTGCACACCTAAATACAGCAAGCTGTTTTTAAATACCTAGTCTCCTCATTCTACAATACTTCTCCCCCTAACAGGCACACTTCTCCCTCATTTCAGTAAACACGTTTTTAGTATTGTCACTATTTTATTTGACCTAGAAAATCTTTGCTCAAAAAATACAAAAAATACTTATCTAAAAGATGTCGAGATTTACGATTACCGTCCAGTTTGTTATCTTGAGTCGTGTCCCAATTCTGTTATCTGGCATGTTTTTAGTTGTTTATACAATAACCTTTCGAACTTATTGCTGAATACTTTAGATTTATTCAAAATTATAATATTATAGTATGTAGATACTTGTAATAATCAGCGAGGCGTCTATGAAGAATGTTGTTCTTCATTTGTAGCTGGCTGCGGTCAAACACTAATTCTCTATAGGCGTGCAGATACTGATCTCGATCTATTGTAATGGCGCCAGTGCTCACGTCCTTTCCAATTTGTCCTACACTTTCCTCATGATCCTCGGCAACACTAACTGATAAACACAATCGGGTTAGTAATATCTATATCGACATCGTGTCGCACATTATAAAGAAAAATAATTTCTTATGTAATGATTATTCTGTTTTCTTAGGGAAAAATATTTCTTTTTTCAGGTTTTTTTATTTCCTTTAATGGTTGGCTGGTAAGGAATTCCTTAAGGGTAATTAAGTCTGATTTTATACGAATATAAAGGTCTCTGCCCATTACACCGGACCATACTATGACCGTAACCGTATCGACACATGCAAAAATATATTCTTCATATGTACTTTTATAAAAGATACACTTAGAAATTTAGAATATGTATCATAAATATACATATTTTATTAAGTGTATCTTCACGAGATACATCTTATGATAAAAAGTCAGCACAATAAAAAGTATCAAAAAGTAGAAAATAACTATATGAATGTGAAATGTGTTTAAACAATTACATAAGTATGTATTGTTTAAACTCAATACATACTTAACAATAACTTATATATTCTCTAGTTCAAGATATATATTATACATACTTCTCTATAATAGTTTTAGTCAACAGAGAACATTCCAGAATTAAGATGAAGATGGTTTGACTACCAGAGCTGTGTGTACTGTCGAACCGACGAACTTTAGGAAATGCCTATAACCAATAAACAGAAGTTGAGAGAATCATAATGGATGATTGTCAGTCAACCTACCACTGGATCCGCTGGAACTCTCTTCGTTATCAACAGTTGCATTTTCTTTCTTTTTCTTAGTACCAGTTTTCTGTAATTCAGATATCAGTTATTATTTACGATTATTATTCCTGCCATTTTATTGTTTTCCAATCATAAATCGTATATATCTAATATCTATGTATGTACTCGTATTCACTTTTTTGAAGTTACAATACTGTCCAACTTAAATTAAGTGTGTATATAATTATATAATAGTTTATAGAAAGCTTACATAGTCAAAATTAGGGCACAATGATGTAAAATAAAATTCACCACGCGGGTTCAAAGCGAATTGATAGAATATGGCCCAAAACCTTCTCGCGATTATTAGTGGAAGCCTGTTCCCTACAGTGGAACGTTAAAGGAAATCGTATTGATGTAAAATAACTAATGCAATCATTTGACACTAACGTTCGGATTAAGATGAAAATTGTTGTAATAATCTGACGTAATATTTTAATGCATTCAGGTATTTTAAAACAGAAAATAGTTTAAAGGTCAATATTGCATCTTATTTATACAATATTCAAATAAAATAAGCTTCAATGGCATAGTTAAAGCAGACACTAATCATAATAAAACCAAAGACATCAGGATAGTTATAACGCAAACATAGTTTATGGTCGAGTAAAGACCTCAGCGATTATAAAATATTTCAACAGTGAAAAGCCCCGAGAGGTTTTATTTTTACTATTTATTTTGTCGTTGCTGTGGACCGTTTAGAAGTAAAGGAGAAAATTCATGACCCGTGACATGGGACAATCAAGATTCACGCCTTTGAAATACGTAATTATTGGGATTGTGCAAGATATTAGTTTTTTTTTATAGAAATAAGGCGGCACCCGATGGCAAGTGGATACTGTAGCCTATTGACATCCGCGATACATGCCAACTCCAGTCCAGAATGACAAACGTTGGCACACCCCGGATGTGCTGCTTATCTTTGCAGATTAAGGAATGAATTGGGAGAAAGGGTTATGATTATGGATAGTGATGTTATGGAGGTATTAGTAAGAGTTAATTGACTCAATATAATTGAGTAGATTACATTGTAAGATGAGATAATGACAGGTAGATATAAGATAGTGGTCGTCCGGTAGAAAGTGGAATCCAAGATTTCTTATAAGTATAAAGTACTTAACAATCTAGTGGATTCCCTCCCCTACACTTCTAGACAGAATCAATCAACACCACAAAATCATATACGGAGGAGACTTATTTGCCCGACAACCACATATTATATCATATCATAGGTTTTATAATTATAATCATAGCTAGTTTTATAATTATTGGATGTTGAGCCCATGAAAATATTGAGCAATTTTGCATCGATTCACTTCAAAAGAACAGAGTGATAAAGCAGGCGAAAATCGCCCTATGTTTTAGAAAGTTCAAATTAAAACATAACTTTGAAGTGTTCTATACTAATCATTGGCAGAATTTACACATTTTCTTTCAAAATTTACGAACATTTAAAAAATATGCTCTTTAAAATTAATTGATATTTGAAATTTGCACTATCTTCGTTGTATTGCTCCGTTCTGTGGTAATGAATCTACATTGTACGAGTAAGTATTGGAACGAAATATTTTCATCATAGTTTTTCTGTTGTGATGTAATAACCCTACTAAATGTGACTGTTTCCAAAACAAATAGAAAATAAAATTAACCGAATTTCAGAAGCGAACATGGGCAAAAACAGCACGGGGCTAAAGGTGGCACAATAACGGAACCCTAGATCCAGTAGTGAATAGAAATGGTCTGCCGATAAATAACGACGATTAATTTAAAACTGAGTTTTATACAGCGTACAGTATTTATAGCAGTTATACTTAAAAGTACATCAAATGGATTCATGAAAATACGCTTTAACATTGACGTGACAGCCTGAAGGTAGCTCCCCGTTTGCATGTCACGTAAGTCACATTAATTAAATTGAAAGGGACATAACCCTGCGAGGCATACCTTCGTCTCAGCCATATCGCGTGATCCGCTTGAATTACGCCGTCTATATTGATCTGCCTATGGTTACAACCGAAATTATTTTATTCCATTATATGTACAAAACGACATGCGAACTAAGCAGGACTGTTGCTATGGTGATTACTAAACAGTATTGATTGGAGTTTTTTTTCTTGGTTGCCAAGGTTTCTTAAGCGCGCTTGTGACTGCGTAGAGCTGTTGTACACCGAAATATATTTAAATAAATAAAAAAATGTAATTTGTAGCAGCGCTGACAAGATGCACGTACAAGTACAGTCGTATAAATAGTTCTAGCCTGTTCAGTTTAAAGTATAATAATTTTTTTCCGTTTTTGAGCTGTGTAATTATTCGATTTGATAATTACCTAAAATAAGATATTAAGATTTTTTGTATCTAAGTCTTGTTTTTTTGCCATAGGCTATCTCCAAACCAACTACCATGTACTGCGTTTAGCCACAGATTGTGGTTTAGTTGAGCAGAGCAGAGTTGAGGTTATAATTTCATAGACTATAAGTAGGTATTTCTACGAATACCTACAAGATTTTTTTTTGCGACGTCATAATAATATGTACATAGAGAAACATAGTGATATGGCCTAAGGTTCGAACTTAATCTTGTGAGTCGAGAATAAGTTCAGGCGATAACCGCTCTCGCTTTCAGTCTTACCGCACTATATCATGCCATACCATCAGTCTATTTCTCTTCACTGCTGGATATAGGCTCCTCCCAAGGCTCGCCAACATACAGGGTCTTCGGCGTTCCTCGTCGAGCCATCAGCGGCAAACTTCTTCAAATCATCGGTCCATCTGGCCGGAAGGCGTCGCACGCTGCGTTTCCCGGTATGTGGTCTCCATTCGAATACTCGTCTACCCTATTGGCGGTCTGATATGGCCTGCCCATTGCCACATTAGCTAACTAATTCTGTAGGTGGCTATCGTTCTTTCTTGTCGGAATCTCTTCATTCCAGATCTTATTCCGCAAAGAAACTTCAAGCATACCTCTCACTATAGCTCGCTGAGCGATTTTAATCTTATGTATCAATTGTGTTTTTAATAAATATTAATTCTTTATAATTTCAATATAAAATAAAAGAAATAATGAATACTCGTATGTATATTTTATGTAGTAAAATGCAACTAAGGGATAACAAAATCGCTCCCACAAACGTTGCGATACTATTTATTATGTGTAACGTTTCTTGTATGTACCTATTCCCTGTAATGTATGTGTGCTGTAACGGTGATCAATGAAGCAGCTTTATCTATCTATTAATAAGGTGTCTAAATAAGTTATGGATTTCTAACGCATTGATTATCCTTTAACGTTCCACTGCAGGGCACATGCCTCCTCTAGTAAGTCGGGCCCGGTGCGGAATGGTGGATACATATTATCCAATTTTATTTTGTATTTTAATAACAGCGCGGTCTTATTTCTCTGTTACTATAGGTATATTACTAAGCGTTCAAAGACAGTCCATCGACACCGATTCATCGACACGAATTTTCTTTTCCCTCAGCAGCTTGGTTTTTTTAGCACACTAACCTTTCTTTACGTTGGCAGTGTCGCACAGTAGCTGGGTGGCTGCCAGAATTACGACAATGCTACCGAAATAGCTACCAACAGAAAGTGAATACTTTTTTTCCTATCAAAATGTTGAAAGAATTGCAATTTTGATGATACTAATTTCGCATTTCTACAAGATGAGTTAGTTTGCGGCTCAATTTTGCGTCTTGGGAATGCGCAAGAGTAGTGCCTTAATGACTTTTGTAATGTGGTAGTGATATATTATTTTTATGCAACAGTTGGCAGACAAATTACATGTGATCCGGGACTGTCGTCGTTGAGGAGTTTGCTTGTAATCGTTTGTAGTGGCCCATTTACTTTCTTTTTATAGATATTCCTGTTTTAAATTCCTGCTCAAATGTAGTCTCGTAAAAATCATGTATTGATTTCAAATAATAGACAGAACCTGACCAGCACAACGGCATTTTTCAAACTTCTACATAAACAGTATCGCTGTAGACACTCCGACCGTATTGCCAAATTTATATCTGCTCCCTTTCCGTGCTTTTCCGTACTTTTCCGTACTTATTTTTGGGAAATTAATTAATGAGCCCTACTCAATGAGCAGCAAATCTATGATAGCAAATTTAACGGTCGGTTAGGTTCTCTGGTGACTGTCAAATAATCAGTCCTTCGATGCCAGACTCTATCGACGTCATGGGGACATTTTTAGTAGTTTAAAATTACATATTTATTACAGTTATTAAAAATAGGCCGTTTTATTGGCTCATTTGCTGCTCATTTAGAATTTCCTGCTCGTTTAAATACAAGCCCTTGTTTTTGTAGAGGTCATGTTATTTTTTGTATCGGTGTATATATGATAACTTCAAACATACTCACAGAATTTATAACAGTCAATTTTAGTGTACTGATAAAAGTGTGAATAAACTTCAGTACGTTGTGATTATACATCTATATTGTGTGCCAAAATAAACTGTGTTTTATAAACAAGAAAAAGAATACGTCTCGTCGCGTCATTCGACACGAATGTTGATTCCATTCTGTTCCAAGAAACACAAAACTGAAACGTTTGTTTCTCCCATCGTTTTGTGAGCCAAAAACATAATAGATTGTGGGGATTCATTTGTCTTAACTAGGCCTAAAATAAAACACAGTTGAACTGATTTAAAATGTATTAATAAGAAAGTATTTATAAACAAGAAGAACGTACATTAATACACACAATAATGCAAACGGCATGGAATAAATTACACCACTTTTTTGGTCGGAAAATGCACCCAATAGTGATAATTTATCTTACAATATCACTTAATACTATGTAAAATATTACATATTATACTTCTTTAAAGAAGTTGTATTCCACGATTGTGTTTATTATTAAAGAAATATGATAATTAACATATGAGTTAGAAATACGTTCTGTCACCATAGTCTCAAAAATAGATTATCGCTAGCGGACGCACTTCCTTAAACCAAAGTGAGATATAGGAAACCAAAGATTGCATTTCAATAAACCAAGATAAGTTGTGATCGGCGATTTTGCCCACTAAAATTCACTTTGGCTTTCCTTTTATCTCCTTCTTCGTAAAACTTTCAACTTATATAAATATACAAGCAGCAGATAGCGAATAAAGTGGCCGGCATTGACTGACATGGATATATTTCGCCTCATTTATAATTTTTAGAAATTACTGGCCAGTCATCATTAATTTACTCCTCTTCTGAATTGCATTCCGTAATTGCTCAAAATTCACATGTTACTCTCATTATCTAATGACAAATTTGAAATTATTTTCTTTGAACTGGATTTAAAATACTTAATGGAATTATCTGTTAACAATGATATATTTAACATAGTAGTTATGACAACCAACAATTACTAACGAATACCTAAGTGTTATAAAATTATAATTATTTGAAATTGAAATGACGACGAAGTACCGAGTAACCACATAACTCTTAAAATAAGATTCATTTGTACTAAAAAATGCAAAATTCTTTCAGTAGTAGATATGATGAGGCTGATGATGATAACAATATAAGCAATGATGATGATTATAACAACAATTGTTTTTCCCAATATTTGATTGTTAAGAATATCTATAATCCAAATGTGTTAAACAATTGTGATGATGTAGGTAACTTCATTTCCTTGTTAAATTTTGGCTTTGTTTGTTGGACTATATGGAATCTATTAACTCGGAGGGGGAGGGTACACACTGAAATCCAACAGCCTCTGGGCGCACTCGACTCGCCTCGTTACCCCTCTCTCACAGAAGACTACCTTGAAATGTACTGGATTTCCCACTTTATCATATTCCCCAACATACGTACGTGTTTGGGTAGTGAGTGAGATATAGCGGAGCCTATTGCCACCCCATCCTATCCCTTACCATTATCTCACCCTTTCTCCAAATCTATTGCTACATCAACAAAGGTATGCAGCGCATCTGGGGGCGTGCCAACGTCTGTCATTTTGGACTGATGTATCGCGGGTGTCCATGGGCGACCGTATCCACTTACCACCAGCTGATTCTATAAAAGAAAAACTCTTACTGCTTTTTGGTCCCGATTTAAAACTTTTAAAATCACATTCTATAATTCTAATAAATTAATTATCTTGAATAAGAAGTATTAGAGTGTAGACTCTATCTATTTCCAATATTTGTTTAATGTCGCTAATCAATTTGATATTTATTGCACAGTGATTTAAATTTGACAGCTGGTTGTCAGTTCGTAATCGATTGACGAATAAAACATTTACGATTAATGTGCCAAAAATAATTAATACTGTAGAAAGTGGATAATGATGATTTAGATCAATTACGGAATTAGGACGGTAAAAACGTTGACTAACACCAAATTTCTGTATTATTTAGTGTTTTATGGCGCTGTTTAGGCACTCTCAGCGGCGACATTGAATTACACAATAACGCTAGCCTTGTTTACGTGAACACATCATTATTAAAAATAAGAGGATATACCATTGCGGTTTTGTGAACTTTGTTAACCTTACAAGTCGAAGCAGTAACACATTTTTATATCTAGATACATGTTCCACATAAAAATATCGCAAGCGAGTAATAAAAATTGTCGCAATAAAGATATTTTTCTGACGCTCATAAGATTAACAAGGGATACATAGAAAAATCGCGATTATAACAGAGCATAATTTTAAACTTCAAGGTAAATAAAACAGTCCAGACAACGCCAGTACAAAGTTTATATTTTCCACCCTGCGTGCGCTTTTAGCATACAATAAATATGGAAGACTTTTGAACATTGCTACAACTATCTATTGGTCATTTGAGCATTGTTCAGTAAAGATTTGTAGAAGCATTTCTGTAGTAAGAAAGTTTGGGAGTCATCGACCAATGATTGTGGGTTCGTCAGCCATGGCAAGCTCATCAGTAGCCGCCTTGTCACCTTTCCTTTTGCGGGAGTACCAGAGGAAGGATGCCGCGGCAAAGAAATTAACGAGCACCACGAACCATGCCAAGAAGAAACTGATGTGGTAGCTGTAAATAACACATTGTTTATTATTTATTGACCTGGTTGGCACAATATATTTAGGTATGGGTTTGCCAAGTGAAGTCATCTTTAAGAAGCAAATTCTGATTGAATAGTTTCATTTAATCTGTGTTGTCATAGGAATTAAATTACTTGCAAGACATTTTACGACACCTATGTTTCTCTTGTACTTCTAAGAAAAAGTCTAAGCGATAGCAACCGAGTCTGAGAAACATGTTTTGCTTAGTATAAGGTTCGGTTGGGATATTTAAATTTTATCCTTCTGGCCGAAACAAATTTAAATTCTTAGTGGAAATTGAAAAATGTGAGACATTTCTTGTCGTTGTCATATGTATCAGATTAGCTTTCAATTTTAGCAGTATTTGAAATGTTGCATGTATTGTCATAATTTTTGTTATAATACTATTATGTTGGTTGTCTTTCAGGATGTATTACGAGAAAGCACAACGCCGTCTCCAATCTCTTTTGGAAGACACTTTGGCAGATGAAAATGTTTCCTCGGATGGATCATGTAATATACAATATCTATTTGTGTTTTAATATAACATAATAATGTAGTTTCCGATATATACATATAGATTAATTTGAAATTTTTATTTTCATTAATAATTAGCCTCCCGACATATCCCGGTCTCTGATGCAACGTGTCACCATTGGCGGGTTAAATTCTACTTGCGTACATACACAGTACTCTCATCATAACATTCATAGTACGAACCCTAAAGTTGTGGACAGAACTGTCAGCTGAGGGTTTTCCGCACTACTATGACATGGGGCTCTTTAAGAGATGTGAACAGAATCTGACGTTGCAGATATCCATGGGTGGCGGTGACCACTTACCATCATGTGGCCCGCTCGCTCGCCTGCCATCTGTTTTGTAAAAAAATATCTGATTTCCTTATTATGCGGCATTGATGTCAACAACTAATCGTACCCAATTCAACAGCGATAAATTGATTTTGATGAAATCGTATTAAACGTTATAGCGAAATATTTGGTGACATTGGCTAAGTCAGACATTGGTGAAATCATAAATATACGATTTTTGGTAAAATGGCAATATCCCTATAACTTGAGTATACAGGCAAATAAACAGACATATGGATTAATAGTCGTTGCTTAATAAATAGCTAAATATATACTTAGAAATATATGAGAACTTACTAATGGTAGGCACCATCTGGATAAGCGACTTTTACGTTCTTCTTTATATAGTCCACTGATGACATCATCACTTGTACCACAACAAAAGTGCACGAAGCTAAAAACATAACGTGTTTAATCAATCAAGTCACGACTAAAAATCTATAAAAAACAATTTTAAAAGTTTTTAATATTCATTAAATCATAAAAAAATATTAATATAGAATATGTACATTAATTTTAATATTACGGACAAAATTTAGTACTAATATATAGTGTTAAGATTTAAGATAGGGATTGATGCAATATTAAATAACACATAATATGATGATGGGTATAAAACCCATGAATTTGCCGTTTTTGTTCCGTTTGATTTGGTACTTCAATCCAAATTATTTCAAACTTTTTCAAAACTAGCCATTTATTTAAGATTTTTTGTTTCTGTTTGAATAATATATTCGTTATCATTAATAACTTCAAAATTAGCCTTATTATCGAGTATGGATTCTGTCGTGGCAGTAACGAGGTTCAAATAACACGCTTTATCAATGGCGTGTACGAATCTAACGACGCAAACAAAACTGCCGTGCACTATTGATTTAAACGCCTCAGATCTGAACATTTTGTACATACATTTTCACATTTAAGATGGCAACTTCTTGGGTAAGGACTCAATTATAGTCAATCAATCTATCATTAATTTCCCGATTCTGCGCGCAGTATACTGTTTTAAATAAATGTTATTAATTTTTATTTAATAAATGGCAAGTGAACTAAAAGAAAGTGTACTAAAAGAAATTTATTACATTCTCGCAAATATTTTGCTTTCAGAACCAGAGTCCAGTATAGTAGAAGCTCAATTAATTTAAGTGTATGATTGTGCTACAAAGGGAAGGTAACTCCGTGCATATATAAAGGTACATACATTTATGTGTAAATACGAAGGTACTCACTGCTAATGAAATGTATCCCCGCAGCGAGGCGTTTGAACATATATCGAGGGTTACGAAATGTGTACATTGAGAAGCCGCAGCCCATCGCCATCACAAACAAGCTGATGATGCCAAAAGATATCATGGTTCGCACGTAGTCTGCGGACAAATTGAAAGATATGACTAACGATGAGAGAATAATGATTGTTGTCGTTCTGAACTGATATTGGAATGTATTGCAAATGTCCATGGGCGACAGAACCACGTACATGGATTGTCTGGTCGTTTGCCACCTCCTTTCTATAAAGGAAAATTCATCGTTTGTATAAATAAAGGCTGAAAGTACCTATTAAGTACGGATCAATCGATGCTACTGAATAACTGTCCAGAATTTTATTATAATTATGAATATAATATTTTTTTTATAAATGGATTTTGGTGGTTGAAATTAGTTATTCATTACCATTCATGGTTGGATGAGAAAAGCAGCAAATTTGTGTGGTTGGATGTGATATCTCAATCATTTGATAGTGCGTGACGGATTATAATGTGAGTGACTGCGTCTAATAAAATACCTATTGTAATTGCCTTCGTAAGACATAATTATTTATGTTAGAACTCCCCTTTTCTCTGATTAGTTGAAAACGCAATTTGCAATTAGTTCTCTTTCTCGTTTATCGTGAATACACTTTGTTATACACATTGTTGATCTTTGCGGTTAGCAAGACATTCTGAATTTTTGATCAACGGTAAAAAGAAAAACTAATAGTATGTGAGTCTAATAGTATAATAGTATCTGAGCAAAGGGTCCTTATTATCAGTATGGAGTTATTGACTTCGGTTAAGATTTTCTAACTTAAAGTTTCGTTGTTTGAAGATTTTGTTCAAATAGAAACATCCTGTAAGATCTTGTAGAGACATAATATTGACACAGTACACGCAGTACTTGCACATAATATTGTGGTAGAGCGTCACTGTCAACACCGTACCCGACCCGCCAATCGTCTCCCGTACGCCGAACAGGATTCTGTACATTTATTTATTTATTTTATGAGAAATTATAGAGAAAGACATACATACAGTAGTCTTATACTAGCAAAATACAAAATACAATAGTCTTTGTCGATCTTCTTATTCATTTCTCACCAAGAACATAAAAAAATAATTACTTGTTCAGCGTCTATTGCAGGTAATAATTTCAACATATGTAAAAGATAAGCAAACAATGACAGTGAAAGAATTAAATACAGCATAATTCACGTTTCAATTAATTTCAGTAGATCCCGTACTCTGAATGAATTTAAATAATAAGTTAGGTACTAAATAAGTCAACTGACTGTAATATAGTGTGTATTGGTATTGCAAACCAGCGTTGGTTCTACTGACAGGTAAGACAAAGAGCAAATGTGAGCATGTACGACGGCCAGGATCTGGAAATCATTTTTTTTTAAATGTTCAGAGCTACAGATCTTATGTAGATTAGTTGCATCAACGAGAGTGCGCCTATCTTTTAGACTCGGCAAGTTATTATATATTATTCGATCAGTTTAATAGAGGAAGCACTTTTTCTACAGTTTTTCTTTCTGAGTACACCTCGTAAAGAGGGTTCCAAATGTCAGAGGCTTATTCAATATGACATTTTACAAGACTAAGATACAATGTAGTTAGTAGTGCTGACGTCATTTAGAAAGGTTTTGTGGATCGAAGAATAAAACCAAGCATTTGGTACGCGTTGGCACAGATAAGGTCGACATGAAGGTAAAGTGTGAGTTCATCCTCAAATAATACCCCCCGGGTCACGAACGCTAGAAACTGTTAAGAGAATTACCTCCGATTTGGTAGTTACAGAAGATGTTATTATAGTTTTGTGTGCACGTGATAATGTTGCACTTATCAGTTGCGAGCTGCAACTTATTGCTTAAACAGTACGCGTAGAGACGGTCTAAGTCGTAAAGTAAAATTATGGAGGAAACTTCTAGGACTCAGGACACCTTGAATCAGTATCTCCACAATCTGATTTTACATTTTTTTAAGGTTCCATTAAACCAGAACAAACAATATGATCTCTTTTCTCAGATAAAATTACATATTATGATCCTATAACGAATTTACGAGGGGGAGAGTGCACGCTAAAATCTAACAGCTGCTGGGCGCGCTCGACTGGCCACGTTACCCCTCTCTTACAGAAGACTACATTGAAATGTACTGCATTTCCCACTTTATCGTATTTCTCTAATGTACGTACGTGTTTCGGTAGTGAGTGAGATGTGTCAGAGCCCATTGCTATCCTATTCCTCCCCATTTTCCCAACCCTTTCTCCAAATCCATTCCTATATCTCCAAAGGTAGGCAGCGCATCCAGGAGCGTGCCAACGTTTGTCATTTTGGAATAATGTTGGCATGTATCGCGGATATCTATGGGCGACAGTATCCACTTACCATCTGGTGGACTGTATGCTCGTCTGCTGACTTCGTCCATAAAAAAATATGTTTTAATACATATGATACCAAAAAGAAACCATATAACTATTATTTCGTTACTCACTAGCTACATCTACGTTGTAGGCTGGATCTAAAGGTTTTTTTTCTTCTGTGAAAGTAGGCTGCGACAAGTAATTTGTACATTCTGTAACAAAATTATAAGATGAATTATATTTTTCAAGTTTAGACTTATCTTAAAAATTAGTGTAAATAATATCAAAAGAATATTTTTCCCATCTTTTTGTTACAGTATTACAAGAAATCGGGTTTTAGTTCATTTAACAATTTTTTTACAGCAATAATATGGCTGTAAACAATTCTTGATGGTATGCGGATTCTATCGTTCATGCATATCTTGTTACGTAATAGTGCTAACATTAGCCAAAAATGATGATAGTTGGCGCGTCACAAATTCGCTGCCTACCTTTGGGGATTTAGGGATACCTTTGCAAAAATTGGGATTCTGAAAGATGGAAAATAATGGGAATTTAATGCAACTAACAGAAATGTTTTAAGCAAAAATTAATAAGCGGCATCAGGTAAATTAGTATTAATATGGAGTGTATAATACTATTTTTACTCACAAAACACCAACAATATTCTAAATGTGAAAGTGAATCTATTTGCGTATCTTTCTCGGATTTATTAAAGGGGGATCCATGAACCGCTTACAGATGTTTCAACATTAGGCATCAAACACACTCGATAGCTAGTCATCGCGATCAGTAGTAAAGCGGTTAGTGGCATGGTCGCGTTGCTGGTCGCTATGTCGCACGACAACGCAACATACTGCTCTATGTTACCGATCAATAAAACCATAAAATAGTCGTCTACCTTAAAGCTCATTTACACAAGAAAAGGTTCTGGAACGGTTCGGCCCAGAAAATTGTATAAGTACGATTCTTGTATGCGACCAAACTTAGTATGATTCTCGCCTGCAACTGTTCACGTGATGATAAAAACTGAATGATAACAGTGACCACACGATGATAGGTAACAGTTGTTTATACTAGGCAACGATATTCTTGACCGAATTTTCTGCACGCGTTCGTGAACCTCTACTTGTGTAAATGAGTCTTTACTCTCTTACATCATAAGTTGAACATTTAAAATAGTTTTTGGCGGGAACTCGAGAAGTGATGTTGAGTTATTGTTTGATTATTGATTAAAAATTGTGTATTATAAAGTTTTGTGGTTTAACCTTCAAAGTGTTTACTGTCTGTAATGTTTTCGACAATCAAATAAAAGCACAGGACTGCGTTTTTCGTGTGCTTCTTCTGTCCCTAGCAAACCGACTATCAATTTACTGAGCGACTCGTGACTTACTCCGACGGGACTGGTAATTGACAGGATACGTTTTAAACTTTAAAATTGTTAATTATGAAGAAAATTTTGACACGGGCAGAATATGCTAATTGCGCCATAGCCATTATATGAATGGAAAAAGAAAACATTTAAAAGCAGCTCTTGTATACAGGCGCGAACGTCTGCGGTAATAAAATAGTACACTAAGGGCACGAGTAAATCTTTTTAACGAAAAGTATTACAAAATTTGACAATCAGTGAGGTACAATCAAATGAGATCAAATCAATGAGAGAAAATAAATATTATCTCCCATGATACTCCTGGCCGTGCTTTTCCATTTTGTATGGTGGTTTATAAACAAGTGTTTGTTTGTGATCAGGGTATCACAGATAATCCACCTGCAGCGATCCTATTTATTAATTAATACGAGTATTATTATCTGTTTATTATTATAATAACTTGTTTATGTGGCAACCGTGTTGTATCGATGCGCCGTGGACATAAGAATGTAGAATACGACGCTCATAATGATGGTACAAGTGCTTGATGCCAAAATGTTACTCAAGGGACGTGAGTTATGAATAGCTAGGCATAATAATAGTTAGATATGAAAACCTTTTCATGTCACTATAAGCTATTACCTACTATTATTTGTTATTATTATTAATAAATATATTTACATCGGTATATACCTACCAGTGTGGACAATTTCCGTGTATCTACATAATTTGATTAATTCAGTAAATAGTGAGCGGTGATAGCCTAGGGGTTTCTCGACTCACATTCGAGTGATCGTGAGTTCAAATCTTTCGCCCATATCACTGAGTTTCTACTCAAATACGATTTTGGGATATCTAACCCATATACATACGTGAGGTCATATGGTCAAAAACCGTAATTTTAAGTATGAAATTTTCAATTTATCATTAAAATCTATAGTGAAGGAAAATATCACGAAGAAATTTGAGTAGATCTGAAAATAATCCAGCAATTGATTCAATCACAATTCTTTCAAAACGCATAGAGTTGATGAAAACATCAAAAGCAAGACGAGGAAGTCAAACATGTTATAATATCAAGCATTTAGTCAAAATGTTATAATTCCATGTTATTTTGGATTTGTTGTATGAAGACAGTGTTTATAAAACATTTCATATTTTTGATAGATTGAAATGTCATAATGTATGCCTAATAACACAAAATATCCTCTCGCATTTTTTAAATCAAAATATAGGTGTCCGAAGCTTCAAGTCATAATTCTAGACTCGAGCCGTTCTAGTCTATTTTTAGATACACACTCACATGTACCCGCTCAAAATTGTGTGTGTTACATTACATTATCACACTTTTATCTAACACCACACGAGATTCCCTATACTCCCTGGAGTCCCTGTAGTAGACATGATATTCCATATTGAATCAATAGGTACCCAGCAAATATATTATTGGACATAACCAGTTATTCCCGAGCGTGGGTTTGTACATATTGTTTGAGAATATATTTTTTTAGACAAATACATAAAGGAATGACGATAGTTTGTTTAAACCTTTTATGTACTTTGAAAAATTCATAAATATTCGACCCATTTAAAAGCCCGATATCATAAAATATGACACTATGCCTGACATTGAAACCAAATCGGTTCAATAAGGTCAGAGATCCTAGCACTATAGGTTACAAAATATGACAAATAGATTGTGTAATATTTTTAATTTTCATTGTTTTCTGCCAAGTGGATTTTTATAAATTATAAATGTAAAAATTCAAAAATATTGTAACGGACAAGTGATAAATACTTTGTTCGAATAACGGACAATGGTAGCATTTTAGCCACTTTTACACCTAACTAAAAGACAATGGTTATATATTAGCCACATACTTTGAACACATTTATTTTATAAAAAAACTGTAAAACTATCATTTTTAAGTATTCTACAAATAAATACATAATAAAACATACTATTAAATCGTTATATTGTACTTACCGGAATTTTTGATATAAATAATGCGATATTTCGAACAATAATGCAGCTAAGTCGGTCTCGTGAGAAGTTTCAACAGCCCAATAAAATTTGAACAGCTAAATGCCGTTTATTTTTTAAAAGTAATTGCCAAGAAACAAAAATGACATTGTCTATGTCAAATAAAAAAAAACCAAATGGCTGCGTTCAGAATATTGATTACTTTTTCCAATAAAAAGTTGACATGAGGAAGTGGCGTGTATTCTACCATTGTTTGATTAAGAGTTAAACTGATTTTTAGATTCAGTTATAGATTTAGATTCAATTTAGCTACATGGAATGGAATTACGGAAACGAAAGGAATCAAACACTCGACTTTTTTGTGTCGGTAGTTCTCAGTCTATTAGTAAAATCTCAATAAAATCGCAATTATCTGTAAAAGAATACTTTGGTATACTTTTACAGATAATTGCGATTTACAGATCGACTGACTGATACTGAGAGCTATCGACACAAAAAAGTCGCATGTTTGATAAAACACTGGTATAGTATAAAATTTGTAGTTCTATACTAAGGAAGCCCCCTAGGGGGGAAAGACATCACGCACCTCTCGCGTTTCGAGAATATGGGGTTAGATCATACGACTAAAAGTCATATTGTGATGGAGCACTGTCATCGGTAGCAAATCAAAGAACACCATTTTTTGAGAAGCGGTTATTAGGTCCCAGTTTCTGAGAAAGGCTCCATAAAAATTTGGGGCAATATTTCAGCTGACCAAAAGTCGCATCGTGATGAACGTTTATAACCAATGCCATTTAATTTTTCAGACCACACAGAATATTGTACATATTGTACAGAATCTTGTATTGAATATTGTATTTTGTACCGTTAACGTTATCAAAAATATCAAAAACTAGAAGCATTTTAAAATATATCAGCCTGATAGTCTGTTTCACATTTCATTAGCTTTGGTCAAAGCCATTATTTCCGTCGTCAGTTCTGTTTTCGTCGCTAACTGGCCAACAGTACGCCATTGTTTATTTATTTACATGACACGTAACGCGTCGTAGATAGCATTGGGTATGGCCGAACCTACAGCGTGCGAAGCGCGTGAATACGCTAGCTGGAATGAGTGATTTATCTCACGGCTTTTTTTATGTAACATTACTTGTACCATTTGACTACGGTAGCCTTATGATTACCCATTTTATAAGGTCTGCCTATTATTCGTCGTCAAATACGATAAAACTGTCACAACTGACAGATAAGCTGTCAGTTGTGACTGAATAGTTCAAACTGACAGTTAAAACTGACCGCGTCTAGAATGAAAACTGTCAGTTTTTCATACTAGGAATGTCAGTTTCAACTGTCAGTTTGAACTGTTTAGTCAAAACTGATAGTTTTAACTGATCATGTGTGGCGGCCATTAGTATAGTCTTATAGAGGCGATATCTTACAGTTAAAACTGACGTTCCTAGTATGAAAAACTGACAGTTTTCATCCTACACACGGTCAGTTTTAACTTTAGATCACTGTCAGTTTAAACTGTTCTATGAAAACTAACAGTTTTGATTGATCGTGTGTGGCGGCCTTAAGACATGAGATGGCGCCATTTGTTTAATATGATGCAACAACGTACCATGACGTAAACTTAAAAATACAATTTTAAAAGACAGAGTATTGTAACATAATCACTCTATTGTGTTGGTTTGTAATATACGAGAAAGTAATAAAACGCGCAGTCCGCTCCGCGCTCACTGTGACGTGCGATTACTCCAAGTCGGTAGTGAGTTGACTTGAAAGAACCAATGCGGTATTTTTGTCGGTGACTATAAATCTTATTGTGTGGGCAGGGTTGGACACAATGTTTATTTTTTTGTGAAAATTTAGCTGATTTCGTTAGATACTGACGTGTTATGGTTTCTTGGTAATGTTTCCCGTGGGATCTACCTGTGTTTAGACCGTTTTGTATTTGCACAGAAACGCTTTTGAATATTTTTCTTTCCATCATTGTAAGCATACTAGTTACATGTTAGAACACCGGCTTCCAGCTGTGGTATCCATAATTCAGGGTTACGAGTTAAGTATTATTAATTTGTAACTAGTCCATTAATTAAAAATTATATAATGAAATATATTTATGTATTGGATATATATCCTGTGCTCAGTGCCCACGCAGGCCCGGTGCGGATTGGCGGATCACATACTCCAGATTATTATTTCTGGAGCCTTTCCTCGCGATGTTTTCCCTCACCGCAGAGCTAGTGTCAATTTTTAAGAATCCGTACTTAAGAAGAAACTCAGTGGTACGGGCCGAGGATTTGAACTCACGATCACACAAATGCGAGTCTAGTATACATATCGGTAGGCTATCACCGCTCTGGATATGAATTGGCATATCGATCTAAATAGTGAAATTTGCTTTTCAGGTTCAAACACACTTTAAAAATCACACATTTTACAATATTTTGCTACGGTTTATTTATTAAAATCTTATCTAGTTATACGCTGCTTGTTTTCCGTTTATCTTATCTAGCTACACGCTTGTTTGGTTCGGACAGATTATATGGAACTACCATTTTATCGGTGTGTTTCCCCGATTCATCTATCCGTCAGTTATTTGCAGGCCTTGCAATTTCTGTTCGATTTACTTTCTTATTTTCTATAATAGTTATACCGTAACCGGAAAACTGTTACATCGACAGTTGTTGCTACAGACTACAATAACCATAACCAGACTTTTATCTTCCACTGCTGGACTTGGGCTTCCTCGTGCACATTGTGTTGTGCATCACATTAGTAATATATGGCCTTAAAATGGTGCAGTTCCTCGGGGCTTGTAGTAGCTTTGTTTTCCCGAATTGTTTTTAGTTCTTTATAGTTTATATCTTTAGTTTATAGCCTTAGTAGGAGAAATATACTCAAAAGAATGACGGAAGCCCATTATTAGGGTGCTAATGGGGCTGTCCCCGCGCTGCAGCGCCTCGGGCATGTTCGCAATGGTGTGCATGGACTGTTTCCATGCGATAATACACAAGCGTATCCCTTCCCTGATGCTGCACAAGCACCAACAGCATCCTGAACTGCTTATTTATTTTTTATTGTAAATCGGGTCTAAACGCTTAGAGCTGACTACAATATAATGATATTATATGTAATTATAAAAATGTTTATATTTGTACAAAACGCTTAAGTGTAAAAAGTTACATTGCCCGTTTATAAACTACTAGCGACCCGACCTCGCTTCGCTTCGGTTCAAAATTTCAAATTAAAATATAGCCTATATTAGACACGGATAATGTAGTTTCCTATTTGTGAAAGACTTTTTGAAATCGGTTCATTAGTTCCAGAGATTACCCCCAACATACCTACAAACAATTTTACCTCTTTATTATATTAGTATAGATTGCTGTAATTTACATATGAATATTAATACATAACTGTTAATAATAATATTTACTAACCACACTCAGTTATATTCTGTTTACTTCGAAATATGAAGTCAATATTATTAATATAAAACACCATAAGCTACTTCATAATACACTTCATATTTGTCGGAATTCGAGACGTCTTCGTATATATCTTTCTCTCTTTTCATATATGGCAAAGGTGCAATTAGCACATTCTGCCAGTGTCAAGTTTTCTTCGTATTAAACAATTTTCAAAGTGTAAAACGTATCCTAACTCTTTGGGGGGGAACTCGAGAAGAGTAGTTGCGTTTTTGATTGATTAATTGTAAAAAATGTGTAATAGGCGTATTGTGGTTTAATAGTGATAGTTTATTAAACTTCAAAGTGTTGTTCGTGCGTGGTGTTTGCAAAACGCAATCTCAAGCTTTTATTTGATTAATACAAATATTAGTTCTCAATCTTTTGATAAACGTGGTATCTTTGTCAATTTCTAAGCAAGTGAAAGCAAATTTACAAATACAATCACATATTTTGCATTTCTAAGTGTCGATATTCGCCGTTAGCAAGAAATTATAAGTTATAGTAAATATATGATACCTAATATAATCATTATCGTAACCAGCCCTTAGTTTCGTCCACTGTTGTACATGGGTCTCCTCATATACAATCTCTTGTGCATGAGGCTTGTGGTAGCGGCTTTGTTATTCCTTAATCGCCATTTTACGACATCCACGATCATTTTACGAAGAGATGGGGTGGCTATTCTAAAGCTGACTGACACCACACGGCCAGCTACAAAAGCGAAAGATCGTGTGTTTTTTTTTGTTATGGACGAAGGCGGCAGACGAGCATACAATCCACCTGATGGTAAATGGATACTGTAGCTCATATACATCCGTGATACATGTATGTGGTGGCATTCTAGATTTATAACTTTTGTTTAAATATTATTTGTCATAAAAAGGTATTTTTTACATAACGTAGAGACATCAAATCATTAGTCATTTATTTTTAATTTCACTATTTCACGTAGGCGCCAAAAGTTTGAAAGTTGTTTTCATGGCATGTTAAATTATAATGATGTAGTGCCGGTCATTAATGTACATTCCAGTGCCGCGTGTCGCCCCAGGAGACGCATACCACAGTATAGATGTAAGACGGTATATAGTAGAGGAGCGCTAGGCAAACAAGGGTGTTATCTCGGAACCGTTCAATACTCTAACTACTCCGATTACGATGTTCTTTTAAATATCTGTATTTAAAAAATTTAAACCTACATATGTAGGTAAAAAATTTATGCCCTGAACAGGTAATTAGTAGAAATACAAAAACTAAACATAAAAAAAAGATTTTAGTAAAAAAATTATGTAATGTATATTTTAAATACATGTAATTTATTAGTTTGAAAGATTTATTATATTTAAAACAATCGCCTAAAGATAGATCGTGAGGTCTATGGTTAAAAAACGTGTGCGGTCAGGGGACCCCCGTCAGGAACGAAGATCCTCACGCATTTTTTAAACTCCGAATGTAAATCGAAATAAAATCTGTATATGTATACCGAAATTTACCGAATACCAACGAACTGACGCGATCGCGGGTTCACCGCGATCATACCGTGTCCGAGTGAGAGAAAGGCGAGAAAGAGAAAGGCGTATGGAGGGGGTTAAAATCTTACATGACGTTACATTTTCTCTCGAATCACACCTACCGCAAACCGCGTAAAGGAACTTCGTTCCAAAAAATCAACGAATTTAATAAGTACTATAACATTAGAAAGAAAAGTAATTACATTTTTTTTAATCCAAGTTTATTTAAAAAATACATATTAAAAATATTATCTAAGTGTTTTGCTACCTTTCTCTGTTGTATTCCATTATAATCTAAAATTATTTCTGGTCAATAATTAGTGCAAATATCATCATTTCATTCCATGCAAACTTGCGAAGAGAAGAGCATAGTTTTTCGACATCTACAAATTTATTCGCAGTTAAATTTGCATTTACAGCATGTTATTTTTAATATTTGATCTGCAACCGGGGGCTGGTTCATGGGATTGAGTATTCAGTTTATTTGAAGTTTCCATCACCATTCCTTTCCATAACAGCATATTTATTTTATAAATTTAATGTATTTAAAGAACTACCTATTATGTTTCAACAAATAACAATTAAATTTATTTTGAGAGTGAAGTTATGTTTAATTTCTGGTTCTCTATCTTTATTGTGATAAAACGACGACCGTGATGGGAGTGTTGACCGACGCTTTTAATATTTCAAGCCACATTAGCATTCGCCCTCTCATTTTCATATTACACTTCATAAAAACGGCGAACAGAAATGTACGTTATGGTTTTCGGGAATACACAACCATTATTATGTGACTTTTTGACTAAACATAATAAAGTTATTTTAAATAATAATTATGTACCCATATTCAGTTAGACGACTCATAAATTTATTTAAATTGTTATAAAAGGCGGACTTAATGCCTTACAGAATTATCACCCAGTCAATCTTTGGGCTATGCAGGACGCGAAGTGGTAGGAGAGTAAATAAAAGTAACAATAATAAAATAGAAAAATAACGTGTAAGTAAATAATAAAATATAAACATATTATAATATCTATATTTATGACAATTACGATACATATCTACTAATATTTACAGAAACTACATAATAAACTACATAAGAATATATACCACATAAAAGATGATTAGACAGTGTCTGCTTCAAGAAGTTCAGTTCATTCAGAAAACTTAGTTCGGGATGGAGTGAAATTGTCTGTTATACGAAGGGTGACGTATTTATTGTAATCCAGAATTTACCTAATAAAGTAAAAACAATATATAAATAAGTGCCTATAATAATAGAATTACAAATAAAGAAATATCATCAGCTCAGCACTAAAGGAAAATCATCGTGAGGAAACCCGCATGTTCGAGAATAAGAAAAATCGGGAGTTTAAATCCTCATCCTCAGTCCGTACCACAGAAATTCTACATATGTAACGATTTAAAAAAAATATCACTATCTCGCAAGTTCCAGAATAAAAGAAATTATAGAACGTGCATTCACCAATCTACACAGAATCCACGTGCTGAATTATGGCCCAAAACCCGCCTAGTAAGGGGTGTGTCCTGCAGTGGGACTTTTTTTTTATGGACGAAGGCGGCAGACGGGCATACAGTCCACCTGATGGTAAGTAGATACTGTCGCCCAAAGACATCCGTGATACATGCCAACATTAGTCCAAAATGACAAACGTTGGCACGCCCCCGGATGCGCTGCCTACCTTTAGAGATATAGGAATGGATTTGGAAAAAGGGTTGGGAAAATGGGGAGGGATAGGATGGGAATGAGCTCTGGCAAATCTCACTCACTACCGAAACACGTGAATACATTAGGGAAATAAGATAAAAGTGGGAAATGCAGTACATTGCAAGGTAGTCTTCTGTGAGAGAGGGGGTAACGTGGCCAGTCGAACGCGCCCAGCGGCTGTTGGATTGCAGCGTGCACTCTCCCCCTCTAGGACTCTCGGACCTAGTGCACATTGGTGGAGACACATACTCCAGATTTCATTTATTCTCGAGCATACTGGTTTCCTCGCGATGTTTACCCTCACCGCCGAGCTAGTGATAATCTTTTAAGAATCCTTACCTACTTAAGTAGAAACTGAGTGGTACGTGCCTAGGATTTGAACTCACGAACACACGAATGTGAGTCGAGTAAGTATAGATAGGCTATCACCAAACAATTGAAACAATACGTTTATTGTACTCATCATTGTACATGTTCTATTAGATGAAGGCACAATGGGAAAACATTAAGTACGTTCGATGTTAAATGTACGTAACTATCCAAGAATGATAGCTATTATTATTTTCCTAATAATTTCGGTGACTTGTGTAGAAGCTTTATTAAGGGATACGTGTCTTGATTGTTAAGCGAATATTATTACTTTCTTCCGTATTAGGAGAGTACGCCTCATTTCCTACATGACATTAATATTTTCGGGGATATTATCACGTCCAGACATCTCATGTGATGTATACTAGATAGTTTTCCTTAAATTAATGTCTAACCAAGTTTACTCTGACATTTTTTATTGAAAAAAAGGCGGCAGACGAGCATATAGTCCACCTGATGGTAAGTGGATACTGTCGTCCATAGACATCCGCGATACATGTAACATCAGTCCAGAATAACAAACGACAAACGTTGCCACGCCTCCGGATGCGTTACCTACCTTTGCAGATTAAGGAATGGATTGAGAAAATGGGGAGGGATAGAATGGGATGGGAATGGGCTCTGGCATATCTCACTCACTACCGAAACACGTACCTACGTACATTGGGGCTCGTTTGCTCTAACGCATCTTCTTTTTTGTCGTACTTCATTCTTTTTCTACAACTGTGATCTGTTTTTCTTAATTATATCATTGTTTGTATTATTACTTTTAATATTTTTCCTTATTGCTATACACTGTTATTAGAATTCTAATTAGGTACACAATTAAATTGCTATTACTAAATAATGTATAATACTTTATGTGTATCTACATATATACATATATATATATATATATATATATATACATATTAGGAAATTATAAATGTACGAGTATATTGTACACAATTTTCCATTTACGTTTATTTGAATAACTTATGTAGGTACACATAAAACGGAAAATAAATAAAAGAAAAGAACGTGCGAAAGGTAAGCTCATCTTCGCTTCTCTTTTCTTCCGAGAGATGAATTGGTATATTTATTTCCTCTCTATTCAAAAGTCCTCTGACAGAGATTTCTTTTTCGATAAGGTCCATCTTTAGCACATTTTATGCGTTTACAAATTCTGATTTAATTTAAATGTTCTTTTGAGTAACTAAACCATCGTTTCACTAGTAAAATAATACTTAACGATTATAGGTATACAAGGCAATTTTCTATTTTTTGAATAAGAAAAGAAAATAGCTCCGGCAATGTAAACCAGCGGGAGTTAATGGACTCACCGAGTGAGCTAAAACAGAAGGCATGCTATGGAAAAAATAAACCGTGACGATTTAGGACGCAGTCCTATTTATTAGCGATAAGCGAATAGAATGATATAATATATTTATTTAAATAAATCCGCATATTTATCCGCAGCTATAGATAGATATATCGCGATTGGGAAAGAGATTATCCATCTTAATCGCTTATTTTCGATTCTATTGACAATGGTTGACTCCACTAGGAGTCACTACTACGTGAGTTCAAATCTCTGTCCGTGCCATTCAATATAGTACGAGCTCGACGATTAATTAAGAATTAGGAAAAATCTGAGGCATGTGTATTCACCGATCCGAGCTTGGCCCGCGTGGTAGATTATAGCCTAAATCGTCGTGATTACAAGGAGAAGGTGGCATCCGTAAATGAAACTACAGTTGTCTTTTACTTCTTTAGGACAAAATTTATATAATTTATAAAATCAGACTTACTTTGCTGAAATGTATTTGCTGTATATGTCGCTATCGAATAAAAATTGACAATATATGAAGTACACAAAACCAAAAAGGACACGTCATAATGCATGGACAAAGTGGTCCGTGCACAAATAAAATATCAATATATCCAAATGTTTCGGGTTCTAGCAGGACCATTCTCAAAATAAACTTGGATAAGGCGGTCCAAGTTTGTCTGACTAGACTGATCGACCAGTCGTACAGACTGGCCAGTCAATTCATTAGAGAATAATTTCGGAAACGTTAGTGACAAAGTTCTTCAATGTAAGATTATCTTAAGAGTATAATCGCATGTCGATACTCGCTGCTGATGAGCAGTAGCCTTCTACAACAAAAATGCACACATGTTCGAAACGGTAATTTTATCTCGTGCTAATTTGTCGAATATATCGTATAGTGTTGAAATGCGTATGCAGTTTTTAACCTGGGTATAAAGATAAAAATAACGTTTGTTTAGAAACAGAAAATAGATCATTTTATTAAGACTGATTGTTGACTTTTTCCCTATTTATTTCATTTAGAATAATAATTTCTAAATCTATTTTTATTGTCTCTCTCTTTCTTAATTTCCTATGCGCAACCCCCCCTCGCTGGATTTGATCTCGCTGGATCAAAAGGCGCTCACAATACGTCTCCAGCACGACGTATCCTTGGCTTCACGCTTTTACTTCGTTATATGTCTTGCCGATGCATTAGGCTTCTGCCAGAACTTTGGCTTTCACGTTTATCTGGGTATGTCACGTTTCCTTCTTCCACGAGGGTACCAGTCCAGGGCTTGTGGGATGTGATCCTGGGGCCACGTAACACGTCACAAATCTAAGACTATTAACGACAGCTGGTTTTCTGCTCTTTAAAAATAATAATATTTCATGATAATTATAATATAATATTTGTCTAACAACTAAGGATAACTACAAAAAATACACTTCGAACAGCCAGCCACTTTCCACGCCATTGTATTAACCGTGGGGAATAATTTTAAAAAATATTAAATATTACTAAATGTAGCAAAAAAAGCCTAATAACCAGCCATTGTTTTTAAGACGACCGTAGCGGAGGAGTTTATTTGTGTTCCTAATAACTGAAAGGAAACATAAACTTGGTAACATTGTATATTGAAATTGCGTTGTAGTTAATTTAGATTGTTTCATTTGCAACTAGATATTTGGCATAAGTAGATCATTGCAAAATTTTTAACTTCGTATGAGCAGACGACACTCTAACTACAGATATGCGATTTTCGTCATTTGATCATATTATAAAATTACTTAAAACTAAAATATTAAAAATATAATAGGTGTTTATTGTATAAATTATTCGTATCGTATAATTATAAGTACATTTTAAGTGTTTATTATGATTTATCGTATTGTGTATCAGGGCCACGGTAGTGCCTCCGCCAAGAATCATCACCCTTTTTTCGAAGCAACTCAGCGTACTTATGACCTCTTCGTGTTATTACACTGGAGGAACATAGATGGCTCGTATATGAATTGAATATATATTGAACATATATATGAAAACGAAATACCACAATTTTATCACTCACTCACTCATTCACTGATCGTCAAACATCTGAAGAATTTTTAGAGGTGCTAGGATGCTTTAATTTGGCACGCTGATAGAGATTGGAATAGAACTTATGACAAAAGTCTGAAAATTGAAATTTTTCACTCTGCTCTCCTCCAAGGTGAGAAAGAAGGCGATCGAGTTTTACTGTAAAACTGTCATGTAAAACTCGATTAATTATATATATTATATATATATATATATATACGATTATATATATACGATATATCCAAATTTAATTTAATATATAATATATAATTATAATATAATTTAATATATAATTTAATAATTATATATTAAATCGTTTATGTATGGTCATTCAAACGGCAAAACAAAAATTCTTAGTAGGGAGAATCTCAAATGAGCATACACGCTACATTTAACCCAACCAGCAATACGATAAACTTCATAAAATATTCTACTCTTGCCACAATCAATGTATCTCCATAGCAACTAATAATAAGTCAAATAAACAATCTGTTGTAAGTTATGACATTCAATATGTCACCATGGTAACGTTAAAGGTGAATCCACACTTATGCAGTGAAAATCTACAGACTGATGAGCTACCGGTTATTGCAGTAATGGTTAATCAGTACCACGAACTTACTACGTGAACTATCAGCTATACGATACTATACGAACGCCAGGCGGGTTTCCTCAAGATGTTTTCCTTTACCGCTGGGCTAGCGACAATTGAAAACTTCATGTAAGTATAAAAAGATGTGAAATCCCAGCAAAAACATTTCTAAAAAAATGTTGCCAATTCTCGCGACTTCTGCCCGTGAAAGTGGTGAGATCTCCCAAGTCGCAAGTCGCCAAGACTTTATTAATAGAATTTTACTTCTTGTGGCTTGGCCATTTCCATTAATGCATCTGTACGAGAAATGAGAAAGTGTACAGAAATGTTTTTATAACAGGAAACATTAAATAGACATATTTTTTTTAAAGTAGTTGTCTTCTCTAGGTTTGCTACAATTTTATTGGTAACTGAACATCAAATTCAAATTAGTAGAAGAAGGCTGTACCTTAACTCGAGACGAACATAAACTTTTGGAAGATACAATAACAGTAAATGAAAAATACTGATTTACGCCTAACACAACAAACTCGTCGAGACTCTAATTAAACAATAATAAACTCAAAACAGATTGTGTTTTTTTTTCACTTGTAACTTACAGTAAGCAAATTACTGATCAAGATTTTTTTTTTTCAACAAAGCGAAAATGGGCCAATATCTCGAAAACCGAAAACATTCACTAAGATCAAATTGTAGTCATCCGATAGGTCATGAGCTGGCTGGCCTATCGACAATTAATCGCCTATCGACAAGCTTGACCATTATTTATTGGCCACCTTGTATAAATTTTATTATTATTGTTTAAACAATATAAATAACCGTGTCCTCTGGATACAATGTTTCTGATTTTGAATAACTGATAATAAATTAATAACAAACATTTAAAAAAGATGCATCAAAATCGGTTCTGTTCTTGAGGATTAAGAATTAAAAACCTTCATTGACTCGATTCATTGACTTCATTGACTTCGCTTGGTTCCCAATTTTCTTGAAATTAATGAATTACCCTTTTCACCAATAGGTTGAATAGCTTCACAGCTAAAGTATCTGACGTCTTATAATTTTATTTGTGAAGACATCAAATATAAATTCACGATTAAAATGTGACAAATACCCCGCTACTTAGTCGACTTCTATTTATTATATTGTAAACTAAATGCTTAAGAGATGTCTCAGACGAAATAAACCGCCCACATTGATATCATTAGCCGTTTCGTGTTATCATTTAGTATTTGCAATAGGTTTCTATAAAGATTTTTCTAGAATTTCTCATTATTTTCATACCTACAAGTTTAATATTTTCATATTTACTTATACTTCATTTTACTTATACATCTTTATATTACATAATTATAAACGCAATATATAAAAAATATTTTAGAAAAGAAATGGAAAATATATCATTACAACTAGTTTTCACTCTATCGACTATCGCCATGTATCACTAAGAAAAAGAGAAGATATACAAAAGACAAGCATATCTCCTGCAGAGATTTCTTCCAGCAGAGCCGGTAAAGTGAAATATAGGTTAAGACAGAAAGCAGACGTAGTGCGTACGGAACATTTTGTTTTCATATTAGTATTACAGTAGATACAAACATCGGATATATTATTATGGTGTTGTAACGGGTATTCAATCGCAGCTTACGAGTACGTGTCTTACACGTCCCTTACCAGCTAAAGTCATCGTTGTGAGTTGTTATTGTGGGATTTAAGGGAATCACTATAAACAATAATAATTTAATTTTAACAATAATTTAATTTTTAATTGTATACAATATTTTATTTTTTGTGTTTGGCTGTGTTTTGTTTTAAGCCATGTTGTCGTCGCCTTTAGAATAACATTTATATAATTAACATGTAACGCTAACATTTATATGATGTATGATCTGTTGGTGACTTTTAATAAATAAATACGACACATATTCCACGAAATGGCAGTTTGTATCTATTTGGTTTTTAATTAGAATAGCATACGATATTTTTATAAAATGTAGAAAAAATAGACACGAATAGATTTCGTCGTAGGTACTATAAAGTATAAAGAACAAAAATATATATAAAAATACATGGAATAAATAAACCCACGGAACTAATAATGTATCTGCGTCACAGAATATAATTTTGTACGTCTTTCTTTCTGTCATACGGTTTTAAATGATGTCTATTTCATTTAATGTAAATTAAGTTAATTATTTAATGTAACATTTGTTTTTGCTTGCATGATTTGATTTGGAGACAATTCTACACAGTACTCAGTGGGGTGACTTTTAAGGGCACAAAAAGGTTTTAAGGATTTTGTCGTTCGATTTCAAGTCGAGTCAAAATGGGTTGTCAAATAATTGCAAATTTTAAACAGTTAAAATGTCTAGAAACACGACACGATCGCCACGTTTTCGTATCAATTGACTAAAACAAAACGTTTCGAAAAGTTTGAGATGTTGAGACGATGAGTCATCGTTTTGTGATTTTTGTGTTACTACTCTTTAGTGAGAGATGAATAGGTATTTTTGTTTTATTTTACTCCTTGTGCGATTCGTGTATAAGGTGTCAAAGGCGTCAAAATCACCCTGTTAAAAGTCTAGTGTCGGATGTTTCACACTTGCAGTCTGTCAATCACGCAAAACTTACATTACGCATCCTACGCGCCCAGTACAATAATAGCTTTAGGGTGCTGATGGGGGTGCCACGTATCTGCAGTGCATCCGGTATGTTTGTTGAGGTTAGCACGAATTCCTTCAGAGCAATAGCAAATAATTGTCTGCCTGATGCGACTGTGCGAGACTGTACAAACTCAATTAACTCAACTCTAAGCTTATTTCTTCAATGTACGTACTTATTTCGGTATATCAAAGACCATTCCCATCGCATTGTATCCTGTCTCTCCTCCTTTTTCAAACCCTATTTTCAAACCCATTCCTAAATCTTCAAAGGTAAGCAGCGCATCTTTGTAGTGCCAAAGTTTGTCATTCTTGACTGATGTTGGCATGTATCGAGGATATTCATGGGCGAGAGTATCCAGTTACCACCAGATCCACCTGCTCGTTTGCCACTTTTATTCATTATCACATAAGTGTATTAAAAATGGTGTGTATTAAAAATGGTGAGTAATATATAAACAACTATGGATTGTACTAATTAATATCTCAATTAAAATATGAAATAACTGGTTACAGTACTGGTTAACCGCACCAAAATCTATATAACATAACTTTTTAAACTTTCACGTTTTGTACACAATTTATAATCTAAAAAATCGGGTCTGAACGCTTACAATACAGTGTAGGTATTTATTTACCTTTTATTTAAATACCTTTATTATACGTGTTCGGATCCGATTTAGAATACATAAAATCTATATAACATTTTCGGACGTAAGATTATTGTCCATAATAAGGTAACATAACTTATTATCTAGGTAAAGGTAGGATTTATTTGATGTGTATAATCTTTAAATAACTTCCGTACTTATATTCGTATATACGTTACGAACATCATTATAACATACTTGTTGATCGCTGCGTTGAATTGTAGCCGACAAGACTTTTCTTTTTGCATACGAGTATATGGCAATGATGCAATTAGCACATTCTGTCAGTGTCAAGATTTCTTCGTAATAAACAATTTCAAAGTTTAAAACGTATTCTGTCAATGTCCAGTCCTATCGAAGTAAGTCAGAAGTCGCTCAGTAAAGCGACAGTAGGTTTATTGAGGACAGAAGTGGACTTCTTAGAAGCACATTAAAAACGCAGTCCCGAGCTTTTATTTGATTATTTTTCACATACACCACCACGAAAAATACTTTGAAGTTTAATAAACCATCTCTATTAAACCATAAAACGCCTCATACTCATTTCTTACAATTAATCAAACAAAAACTCAACTAAATACAATAATAGGTTATAATAGGAAGAGTGCTGACATTTCTGTATTTAATTCATTTTATTTAAATACCGTTTAATACTTAAGTCATAACATAAATTAGGAAATAGGATAAAAACATTCTTCAAGGACCATCGAGTTGTAAAATGATTTTTACTACATGTTAAAGATTTATGCGAGCTGTCAGAGCTCTTCTTATAATAACCGGATCATAATGCGTGCAGTGCAGGTAAAGGTATTAGAGCCCCTTTTATTTAAAATATCTAAATTGTTTAATTAAGAAATATATATTTAATTTAACACTTACTAATAAAATGTTGTCCAGTCAATCCATTTATATTTTTGGGCATTGTCGTGGGAGACGCAAGGGACACGTTGGGCTTGATCCCGCCGAATGACGTAATGTTAGGTTGGAACACATGTCTGCACATCTCCCACACCCCGGAGTCACTGTACATGAAGTACCGGTGTGTCTGCATTAGGTATATACCTGAAAACAATTGGTATTGTTAATAATATTGTTCGGTCAGTGTTCCCAAAGGACGGTACTGCCCCCCAAAGGCGATCTCAGCATATTTATTGGAATTACTGTATTGAAACAGACACTATTTAATCATCTTTTATATGCTATATTTCTTTATACGTAAGTATAATTATGTAGTTTTATATTTTATAGATTTATTTACTCAATTTCATGTCCTACATAGCTCAAGAGTTGACTGGGAGATAATGTCGTAAAGCATTAAGTCCACCCTTTGTAATGATTTACAAAAAAAAAGTAAACCAATAAAGTAAATAAATGAACTACTTTATATGCTATACGGTAGATATCCCGCATTCCACCTATTTCATAAAAACACGAATTGTACAAAACTCGGGTGCATCTTTAAATGCATTTTGTTTGTGTAATTGAAAATTTAAGAGGTCAACGAAATAGTTTGGGAGCTTGTGGTCTAAACCAACTTCTACTTAACAATAACTCTCGCGGATTCTTGAGCAAATCTCGCGAGGCAAGTGATTTCTCCACACTGTAGTTTCGCGTAGTGTTTTTTCGACGGGTATGTAGACATTACCCGTCGATACAAATTGGACCTGTCCAAACTGCTGCAGTTAATTTTTTAATGTAAGCTATATATTTTTTTGTAAAACAGTCACAATAAAACAGCCATAGAAAGACAATTAATTGCAATAGAATAAGATTCTATATAATCCACATATTTTTTTCCAAATCTACCTAAACCTCCAAAGGTAAGCAGCGCGCCGAGGAGTGTGCCAAAGATTGTCTTAAAAGAATTTCATATTTAGGTGGTTCATAATTATGTATTCGTACTAATTATAAGTAGTTATAGTTATACTAATCATAGTGTAAAATATTCACTATATATCATTTAAGTAATATTTATACATTTCTTCGCACCAACCGACGTGTCTCCTGTTCAATCCAGAGGTTGGCCGGTAGAGAATGCCTCCGAGCGTTAAGCTCGCCTTTTGCATAATTAAGTGCAATAAAGTTTTTTAAATAGAAATAAAATAAATTGTTACTTTATTTATTCATTCAGATACATTTAACATTTCTACATAGATAAATGTTCCATCAAACTGCACAGCAGTTTGTCGGCGGATAATGTCCTCAATTTGTTTGTGTATAAATAACCTACATTTATTTGTGTGTATAAATAAACTTATATTCAGTCTATATACAAAACTTATGTTTGACCATTTATAAATACGTAATATATAGTACCTAAATTATGAAATATTAATTTATGATCATCCACCGTGAGATCTCATGATGCAACACTAGAGAAATGTTTACATAATTTATTCTTTAACTGAATCCTATTGAGTGTGTTCATGATGATTGATGAGGTGCCCGGGCAGCTCGTCGCAAAGTGTCGACAGTGGCCACTGTCGAGAACGTCTGCGGTAGTACTTAGTCACCTCGGGCAATTCGTATGTGCATTTAGTTCAGCCACGGGTTGGCTAGTTTATAAGTTTTACTTTATCTAAGCTGAGATCGAGCTGACTTTATTGGCAGAATTTGACATATTGATAATAACTTTTGATAAACTTTGTTAAGTTTTTTCTTAGTGTCTTTATCATGTAGATATTTTAAAAATCTTATTTTATTTAAAACGTGTTATTTATTTGTGAGGCGGTAGTATCGCTCTCGCAGCAAACTTTTTCAGTACCCTTTGTCCCGACGTGAATAATTTCGACTTTGACCTGATAACAGGCGTGAAAGGTCGAGAGGAGAGGGGTGTGCCCACTACACTCGCTTTCGGTCATTCTCGCAGTATAAAGAGGTGGCTCAGGGTTGGGATAAAAGCCAGGATCTATGCGTAGTAATTAGCATAGTAATCATATTATAAGGGTATACCCACCGAGCGTATCGGAGCTCGTGGCGCGCAGAGTTGAATTATAAATTAATTGTATTTAAAGTTTGTTGTTTAATAGTATTTATGAGTTCACTTCAGTGATCTTATCGTTTGACAGAGCAAAGCCACACAAAATGTATACAGTTGAACTGAATCAATTAACAATGGTTTAAAGGGTTACGGGAGTCATGGAAGTAAATGATTCTGTGGAAAATATAATAGAAAGTAAGTTTTTTACATTAGATTGATTTCCTGTATGTATTGATTCCTTCAGTAATCCTGGATTTGTATGAACATTTAAGTTTTTGGCCAGAATTTCCTTAATGTTTTTGTAAACACCACTAGGTATTGTTAATGCTGTGACTGTGACTTGGAGAAGTTTGCCGTTAGTGACTTGACTAAAACAGTGGAGAATCGTGTGCGGCAGCAAGAATTGGTAGACGCCTAGGTATATCCAGCAGTGGAGAGACATAGGCTGATGATATGGTAGTGTATGGTACAATTGTTAAAATATTAATGTAACCCGCTAGCCAGTTTAACTGATACCATATTTATTCAAAAATCTTTTGATCAAAACACTTATTATATTTTGTGAAGCTTTCATTCAATGTTTTCTATTAAAATTTTACGTTCTATTACTGATTTTAAAATACAACGATTCGAATAATTTTCAGAGAACAATGCAGTTTGTTGTAAGTTGTAAGATTTTATTTACAAGCTGTCTGACTACTGTGCTGAACAGAAATAGATCGACGGTCATCGACCCCAATGCCACATGTTCCTAATTAAAAATAAACTAACAGGGCGCACAGGTATGTACAATTTTTCACCACTTGTTCACAAAACACCATTCACAACACCAATCGTGTAAATAATAGTGTCGTTGGTAACAAACGGCCTCATAGGCCTCATCCCAAGGTTCTCATAGGTTGATGGTATGATACCTATACGTATATGTATGAAATAATACTCAAATATCTTACCAGTTTCTCCTTCTATATGGACCCACTTCTCTGTGCAAACGGCGGCTATCCATACAAAAGCGCAGAGTCCAACAAGGACAGTGCAGGCGAAAAGAATCCGCCTCTCTAATACGAGTGCTTGCAGCAAGGGACGCCTTTCGGCTGCCCCCACAGACGACGCCGTTGACATTTTATCAGTCTCCATGTTTGATTAATCTGCGACAGAAAAAGCGCTCACTTAGTCTTATACGATATTTTTTAAGGAAAGAAGACGGCAGACGAGCAGACAGTCCAACCGGTTGTAAATGAATACTGTCGCCCATTGACATCAGCGATACATGCCAACATCAGTCCAGAATGACAAAACCTTAATACGCCCCCGGATGCGCTGCCTATCTTTGGACATTTATGACTAATGGATTTGAAGGAAGGGTTGGGAAAATGGGAAGTGATAGAATAGAATGGGATGGGATTGGGCTCTGGCATATCTTACTCACTACCGAAACATATATGTACATTGGGAAAATAGGATACAGTGGGAAATGCAGTATATTTCACGGCAATCTTGTGTGAGAGATGGGCAACGTGGCCAATCGAGTGCGTCGAGCGGCTGTGGGATTCCAAGTGCATCCCACCACTCACAAAAATACGTCATTAACATCACGTCGTCTGTATATAATCTCAAGGATTTTTTTATTGAGATAAAAGTAAGATCCTTAGCTCAGTAAAAGTTCCACATATAAATTCCATTTAAAATTCGTGCTCACAAAGATGGAAAATTACAAAAGTTTTATCCTCTATACGACTCAAATGAACAGAATGAATGCAGGTTATACTCAACTTTCGGAATAATTTAATTTTATGACTAACTGAAAAGCACTGAATAGGAATATACTCTCCTCGTACACATATACAGTGGTATCTACATAATATAAAGCTATCAGATGGGAAAAAATTTAAAACGATTTAAAATATATTAAATTGATTCGACCGTGGACATTTCTTCCCGTGGGTGTCGTAAAAGCCGACTTAGGGATAACAAGGTTGCTACCACAAGGCCTGAGGAACCACACCATCTAAATATATTCAATATACTCTCCTCCACACCAACTAAAGGAGTGGACTTGCCAACCCCCTTGGTCAGCGTAGCGGTTTAAGGCTATACAATCCAGTACATATATACACAAGCAATGTGCATGAATGGGCCCATATCCTACAGTGGACGAGAAAAAATAGGAAACGGATCTTGGAGTTTAGGCTTTAGGCTCAAAATAATTATGAGGATAGCTGTACGTCATTCGTCAATATTAAAAAAAATGATGAGGTGTTAGCTACAGGTGACTAGAAATCTTTTGAAAAAGCAAAAGAAATCTTTTGCTTTTTTGAAGACGAAACTTAGACATAAAGATAGATAGAAAAAGCTCATTGCATACCAACAAAAAAGATAGTAACAGACACTGTAACATATGAATTGAACAAAAGGCACTCTTATCGCTATAAGTGATCTACGCCAGACCTTTGGGTAGAGAGGAAATATTTTTTTAATCACAGGTAGATAGATGGTGTACAGTATACATAAATAGCATATAATACGTACATATCAATACATATATACTCGACATATACTTACATACATACACATATATAACTTAACTATTCTATCATTACTTTCCATGTAGGATATGGAGGTATGATATGGAGAATCACGTACTTCAAAACTTTACTTTCCAAAGATTTTCACTCATCCAAACTGAATAATTTACATGGTATTGATTCTTCGGAAATCGGAAGCACGAACTAAACAAAAGTATCTTTACATAGTATAAAACAAAGTCGCTTCCCGCCGTCTGTCGCTCTGTATGTACGCTTAGATCTTTTAAACTACTCAACGGATTTTAATGCGGTTTTCATCAATAGGTTTATACGTGATTCAAGAGGAAGGTTTATACGAATAGTTTAATATTGTCTTAACGAAACCGAAGCGAAGCGAGGGCGGTTCGCTAGTGTTATATATAGAAAAGCTTTTATGTTATTAACTTTGATTATACTTTTGATTTTAAAGAAAAACATTCAATAAGTCGAGATATTAACAGGCGTGAGAAAAAAACAGTGTTAAATTATTTGACGTACTTTGTGATAAAATATTGGGCTTCAAAATCACTTTGCCTTATCAAATTGATGCACTTGGTCCCTAATTCCGCTTTTAGAGGAAATCGTGTTATATCTGGCTCTCCCAATTTTATCAAAGTATCGGATAAAGAGTCCTTGACATATAAAAATACTCTTCCCATTTACCATAAAGCATTACTAATTTTACGACACTCACGGGAAGAGATACTGTGTAGTGCTATTCCAAAGCCGCCCGACACCACAACGCACAAAGCCGTGTGAATAAATTGGGTAATAAAGTCGCTACCACAACCCCTTTTTTTAATCACAGGTAGATAGATGGTGTACAGTATACATAAATAGCATATAATACGTACATATCAATACACATATACTCGACATATACTTACATACATACACATATATAACTTAACTTATATAATTACATCACCGCTCAAATAGTGGACTCACCAACCCGCTAAGCTAGCGTGGCGTTGTAAGCCCATATACTCCATCTTAAAGAAGAGCATAATCTTAAAGTTATAACATATGGTTAACCTGTCGACGACCGATTGACACAGTTGGTAGTGCCGCTGCCTGCTGTGCCAAAGGTCCCGGGGTTCGTATACCCATCGGACATTAATTTGTTTAAAAGACGTATGTTTGTTTAGGTATGGGTGCGTGTCTCTGGACCCACGACGCGGGTAATCCTAGTGGGGGCCATTGGGTGTGGCTTCATTATTTAAGAAAAATGTAATTATCACAAAGAATAAGTAAGTAAATAAAAAAATGACAATAGTGACTGGACGAAAAAAGAGGAATGCCCACGGCGCACCCGGGAGTATAGTGACAACATTTGTATTCTTGATTTATGTTGGAATGTATCGTGGATTTCTAAGGGAGACTGTACTGTATCCACTTGTCATAAAAGGGCATGTCTGTTCCTCTGCCATAATCGTTCTATAGGAAAAGGTGAACGTTGGATTATCGTTGGAAGTCTAAGAAGAAATATTACAGATATATTTAATTAAAAAACTTTATTGCACGTAGTCGTACAAAAGACGAGTTTAATGACTGGAGGCATTCTCTACCAGCCGGGCCTTTGCACGTTGGGAGTCGGGAGATGCGCTGAAACGTATAAATATAACATAATCAATGCGTAGTAAAGATAACCTTATTCTTGAGGTCGAAATTTCCAGAACGGAAACGATCAAACCAAAAACGCACCGTGGGTTCGTTTGCGGTGTTTGGTCCGTACACATTGTTGATAATGCTGCCGTCTGTGTTGCGTTGGTGCCACGACGGAACTCATATTCGAAAATAAGGCAAATTTTTAACTTTTGCATAGTCGCAAACACAACGATATCTAAGCAAAAAGTCATATGACGGAAAAACAAATGAATAATTGATTATGATAAAACCTTTAAATTGAAATAAATTTAAATTTGGAATTCCATCAAAATCCTCAAAATCCCATATTTTGAGGGGGAGAGTGCACGCTGCAATCCAACAGCCGCTGGGCGCGCTCGACTGGCCACGTTACCCCTCTCTCACAGAAGACTACCTTGAAATGTACTGCATTTCCCATTTTATCGTATTTCCCTAATGTACGTACGTGTTTCGGTAGTAAGTGAGATGTGCCAGAGCCCATTCCCATCCCATCCCATCTCTCCCCATTTTCTCAACCCTTTCTCCAAATCCATTCCTATATCTCCAAAGGTAGGCAGCGCATCCGGAGGCATGCCAACGTTTCTCATTTTGGACTAATGTTGGCATGTATCACAGATGTCTATGGGCGACAGTATCCACTTACCATCAGGTGGACTGTATGCTCGTCTGCCGTCTTCTTACATAAAAAAAAAAAAAAATCCAAGGCAAACACAAGATAACTAAATTCAAAGTGGCCAGCTAAGAGCAAACGGAAATTTCATAAATCCGAGAAAAATGAATTTATTACAAAAAATATTCCTAAAATGTTCATGTCATTGAACTCAATATCATGCACGGAATTCATGACTTTAGGTTTAGGGAGTGGACACACTCGTGTATGTATTTTGAAAGCCTATGTTCTTCAAGAGTTAGAACATACCAACAAAACGAATTCCTTCATAAATACGAAAAATAAGGATATATTGACAACGTTTTTATCAATGTGACGGTGATAATAGAGATTATTCGGAAGCTTGTGTAACGAGTAAGCGGTATCGTAAACCAATGATGCAAATGTATTGAAACCGTATGATAATCCTGCATGCATAACACATTTACAAAAATCTTTTCTATATATATTAGTGTAGAACTATGTACTGTATTTTATTGTATTCTCTTGTTTTATTTAAAGAGGTAAAATACCGCAGGGTGACCCAAGAAAAGAGGGCGTAGCTAAGATATAAAGAGCTAGAGAATGTTATCGAGGGCTGTAATCAAATGGTAGTATGTATCCATTTTATTTTATTGTATTGTGTTCATAGCTTATAGTTAAACCAAATTTTTAAAACTAATTACTATTAAAGTTTCGCACATGTAAAAGTCAATCTCCATGCTTTTATTTTTTTTAATACGAGTGACAAACTACCTTCGCTGACATCAAAAACAGCACTGCTAAATATTACTAAATTCAACACGTAACACTAATAACATTGAGAAATTAAAAACACATTTTATTTTTTCTAATTGACAGGTTATAAACGAATTTCTGACTGATAAGAGCTTGTATGAGCTGATTTTAATACTGACTTCGCTTCTTCATCCACTGATGTTTAATAGGAATTTTATTAGACATTTTGTGAAATGGTTTAGTTGACTTTGTCATTTATTTCCACGATGTGAGTACAAGAGGTATAATCTAGGTACCTATTGAGTATTGATTAAGTATGTATCATTTGTATGCTTAACTTTTTAAACAGTAACGTTTTGTACATATTTTAAATTGTGAATTGCGTCTGAAAGTATAAAATTAAAGGTTTTTGTTACCTTTTATTTCAATTCGACGTTTTGGCACTGGTTACATGAGCCGTGGTCACGAGCTGACTAAAGAGGCGGGTAGTCCAGAATGGGAGCTGCCAGCAGTTTTATCAAAAACATTAATTTTATGCGTTCCGACCCGATTTACAATATAAAACATTTATTTGCTTCTAAAAACCATATATACACGTAGTAGACTCATTTTAATATTCTGTTTACCAAATATTATTACCAATAACAAAAATATAGATATTTAAGTTCGTATCTCGATACTTCCTAAACGGCGACTAAAATTTTCCAAAAATCTAATTTTAATACTAGCTATTATCTGTATTTGATCTCTCTCCTTCTACTACCAAATTTCAAAGTAGGAAGTAACATCCGCGGATACGTAGATATCGAGGGATCTATGAAGGAAATCGCAAATATTTTGCTGATATTGTCAATACATGGCGAGAGTTGGTATAATACTCGTACATCCCGATATCTGGCCGACTGTATTCATTCGCCTACTATTTTTCTATTATTGTAAGCGATAAGTCGTTATAAAGGGCCTATGAAAGTCGACGACCTTTGTAAACATATTTTTAACAAAGAAATCTTCCTTTTTGATTGTTACATGCAAACAGAGTTTTTATAATTTTTCTGTAGGTCATTGGCCTACCTTAAGAAACCTTTCAAACTTTTATGATCCTTTTAAATTACTACGTGTGTCATCAAAGAATGTTATTGGCCACAACTCTATTCATAAAGCTTTGTAATAAATTTGAAATAACGCCAATGTCGAAGTATGGAATGCTACTATATTCATAATTTATTGTCTTTGGAACGAGATCCGCGGCTCACGAAATTATATATTTGAACATTTTATTTTTAGAGTATTTTCAATGTCACCAGTGCACAAGACAATTTTATGTAAACAAAAAATACATCTATCTATACATATATATAATGAAATAAAATCGTAGCAGAACCATGTCTGTACATGAAAATATATTTTTTGAAATCGTGATTGCAATATAAAGTACGAATGATATAGAGCCCAAAACAACACTTTTTTTAAATTTTACTCTGTCCGTCTGAACGCTTATTTTCGTTTAATGGATTTTAACGAAACTGGGCATGATTATAGCTCACGTGCCGGGTTAACATTTACTTGACATATCTAGATCCATTATAGAGTTCCTACTGGAATCACACTAAAGTGCCTGCACCACTAGCGTCTGATAAATTATTTGTACCTAAAAATAATTATCAACTAAATGCTACAAATAAACATGGCGCTGTTGCTGTTTATTGCGTTAATAATATCTATGCCTATTGCGTCCTTACTGTTCTCTATTAAAAAAAAACCATATAAACGGTAATGGCATTTAGTTAAAAGCAGTATTTCGTTAGTAACTAAGGTAGACTATCAAGTCTCTGACATCTACTAATGACTCACATGACGGAGTTATAGTGCTTAGTAGTCACTAATTGGGTTAATGACGTCAGTCACAGAGACACAAACAGCCTGAACCTACCTCAAAGATACCGAGAATATTCTCAAACTTTTATCTAAGTAAATATCTAATATAATAACTTCTAATAATAAATAAAAATTAAAAATACTTTTAATGTTATTGTTTTTTTTATATAAAAGATGGCAAACGAGCGGGCGGACCACTCGTGGTCACCGCCGCCCATGGACACCTGTAACACCAAGGGGCTTGCCAGTGCGCTGCCAACATTACAGAATCCTGTTCACAGCTCTCTTGAAGAGCCCCATGTAGCGTAATGGAAAAACATCAGCTGGCAGTACGTTCCACAACCTTCGGGTTCCAGGTATGAAGTGTATTTATACCGCGGTATTTGTTTACCTGAGTAGGCTTTGCGATAGTATATATTTGTATCTGTATTTAGTTGACTAAACATATCAATTTCAAGTACAGTCAGTTATCTTGTTATCGCTAGCTCGATGGTGCAGGACATCATCCTAAGGAAACTCGCGTGCTCGAGAATTAGAAAAGAAATCTGGGGTACATAATCCGTAATGGGCGGATGTAATAGACTATGATTGTTACTATAATTGCTTTTATAATTATGATTGCTGCCATTACTACTTTGCAGTGGGAGCTTATAGGCTGATATTGGGACATATCGTTTCTACGAAAAAATTAAGTATAAAAGGTAATGATGTTTGAATTATTCTCATTTTATCGACACACGCTAAAACATGTTCTGATTCAATGAGATTCGTTTGTATTTTGTTGACTTTCTATGCGTCCTACTTTCAGAGTGATGGTGACGTCACGAAGCGTTTACGACTTCATGGAAACAAATAGAATATCGTCGTTCCGCTCTAATACCTATTGAGCATAATGCTATAATCTCGAATTATCATTGTTCAGCTACGTTGCAGTAGGTACCTATTTTTGACCGTACATAAAATCCAAAGAGTTATGTCGCGTTTTCATTACATTGTCATTACAATTTACATTACAAGGCTAGCGTGGCTTTAAACGCCATACATCCCTCATGTATAAGACAATGTATATAAGGAGGCCGATATCCAGTAGTGGATGAAAAAAGGCTCTCCCACATAGCTGCCATATACAGGCCGGCAATATCGCAATGCGATATTGTGGTAATTGATGTTGCGGCTCTTCTACTTTTAGCGCAGAGCGATAATCGTCACTGTATGTAAGATTTCATGCAGTATCAAAGGAAATGTACTAAGATTTAAATTACTTACATTACTTAAAAGTTTACAAGGGCTGGTTACGGTACTGTTTTCTTTACGATGACCCAATGAACACCAATTTTATACAAGTGCTCGTACTGAAATGTAAGCTCGATTTCCCAGTATTAAAATCATGAACGAAGATTGTTACTGAGCACTGGCTCATAATGTATCTCATAGAATAATTAGTACATATTTAGTGGATGTTTATTGTAGACACACAGTGTACGACACGGTGTTTTGTACGAAGGCGACAGACGAGCATACAGTCCACCTGATGGTAAGTGGTTACTGTCGTCTCTAGATATCCGCCATACATACCAACATCAGTCCACACGTATTAAGCAAGGAAAAATTAAATCTCTCCTAAAACCCATTTCCCCACAAATATTGTGAACCTCAATGTGGATGATCTATTAATTGTGTGAACATAAGTATTTTTGTGTCGCCTTTATATCAAGTCTAACTTAAATATATTTACACCGATTGCAGGTGCCAGTCGATAAGGTGGAAATCGCTATTTTTCGTAGGTTTGAGAGAAAAGTGTTTAGATATAATTTGTACGTGTATACTTAGACGACGAATTTTTGTTTGGGATATTTTGAAAAGTTTACACCGTCATAATTTTGGAACCTCTAAATCGATTCAGCTCATATTCGAACTTTAGCGAAATACAGACTCAGACTATTTTCATTTAATCCGTTAAGAAATCGCCCTGCAATTTGTCTTCTACAAATTTCTTAATATCCCACTGATTGATGTTTTGTTGTGATCTCTGCAATTTATCTAAAATATGTGATATCAACCGAGCATATCAAAGTTAAGTCAACACTCTTCGCATTTGTCATTAAATACAAGCAAAGTTCACAGAAAACGAACGTACGAAATAATCCAATATATTTGCTCGCTCTTCACATTTCTGTTTGCCGTGCGTTCGAATCTCGGCTGGTTCAGGGGTCTACTCTGATTTTACATCTCTGAAGTTTCGGGCCTAACCGAAGTTCGAACGAACAAAGTGCTATAACCCTACTCTGATTTTCCTTCGGTTGGAGCCGAATATTGGGTTATCAAACTTCGTGATCAACCGTTAAATTTCGCAATAACAATATTTTCCTTCCACATAATCGGAGATAACCGACAATGTATAGAGCGTATATCCATAACGCACGTATATACATTTATTCCGCATGAAATAATGTCAGATTAGGGTTAGGTCAAGTAGGGTCAGAGTAGCACTTCATTCATTCTAACTTCGGTCGGGCCCGAAACTTGTAAATGTAACTGTAAATGTTAGCCCGAAAATGTAGCTTTATAAATACATTATTACTAGCAGAGATAAGACGTCAATGTCATGCGAAAATACATCGTGAAAAAATCCTCACACAAATATGAAGGTGGTGGGAATGACATCAAAACTATTCTTTTTATCCTTTCATTAATATTCTGAAATATTATGACACTACACTCGTATGTTGATATTAGATTATGTAAATACGTAGATAAACCTGTGGTAGGGGGAGAAAAGGGTCGCGTGAAAAATGCTCCAAGCTGGCCAAAATAATTTGTAATTAAGTTAATAACGTACGCAGTGTTCCCGTGGGTGGCATAAAAAGCGACTAAGGAATAACAGAGCGGTTACCCAAGCCCTGATATGCCACATTTGAAACAGTGAACTCGAAACCCGCTAGGACAGAGTGGCGTTTTAAGACATCCCTCGTGCATAAGAAAATGTGTATGAGGGTTTTTCTAGATGCCGTCCATGGCAACCGAACGATTTTTCGCGGTGCGCGATGAAGCGTGTTTTGTTCTTTCTGTTCTCCCCGGTGACAGCTATCAGTCCGTCATCTGTCATGGACTAAAAGGCAGCGTTCAAAACCAAAACAATAAAGCTGGCGAGAAGTTATCCATTGCTGGAACGTTATTTAGCTTTTCACGTTTTATTTTTTCGTGTAAAGATGATGTTTTTCGTTTGCACGTTTATTTTCCGGGGCCATCGATATATTTTCATTGGTAAGATACTATTTTTTTCTCTTTTCATTATGAAACTATTAGCACATTCTACCAATGCAGCGTCAAGTTTTTTTGTGTAATAAACAATTCCATAGTCTAAAACCCGTCCGTTGACATTCGACGAGACTGGACATTTCCAGTCTCGTCGAAGTAAGTCGGGAGTTAGCGAGTATAGCGAGGACAGAGGTGGAGTCCTTGGAAGCACACGAAAAATGCAGCCGTATGCTTTTATTTAATTATCACAAACATTACCCACAAAAAACAAAGTTTAATAAACTACCACCATTAAACCACAAAACGCACAATACACAATTTATATATCAATCAAACAAGAAATCAACTTCACTACTCGAGTTTCCGCCAAAAAGTTTAGTAGTTAGAAAATTTAGAATTCAATGAATAAATAGTTAAAACGTTCTATTCTATATTGTAAGCTAAAAATGAAGATTTGAAATAATTTTCCTTCTAAAAGAAAGTCTGTATTCGTTTAATAGAAACAGGACGTGTAAATAGGTAAATTCCGTAAAAACAAGCCGATTTGCATAATTTAATCACATGTATTCCGGGTAGAAAAAACAGCCCCGCCCTGAGTTCACATGTATTCCCACGACCTCGTATATACTACGTAACAATTGTTACGTATTCGGATGTTACGTTCGCATATAATAGCTCTCATTTTCATTTCAGTGTATTTTTAGATTATGTAGTCCCGATTTAAATCGGCACTAAATTGGAATTTGCATTGTTTCATTCGATTACGACCTTACGTACGTATAGCCGATTATGCAGAAGTAAACTATTGCAAATTAAGCTTATAACTATTCTTGTTTTGTTCAAAAAACGAACTTTAAATCAATCATTGCGTATTAGAGCCGCGGTAACTATTTATACAGACTGTTCTGTATTTAGGTGAATGAAATGATTACTTTGCATAAAGTTGATACCTTGTTCTTTGAATAAAGGCTGGCAGGTTTAGGAGATACATCACAAATAGCTCGTATGCTTTGTTTTTGAGCTATGAAAACTATTTATTTTAAATGAGTTGCCAAACAGTACAATACCATGATACGCTTTAAGTGCCGTTATTTTTGTTAATCGCCATAATGCAGCGAAAGGATTTTTTTTTTTACAATTTTTTCCCAAATGCACCGTCCGAGAAAATTTATCGTCTAGTGTTACGCCCAGAAAATTAATATCTGTTGTTTCAATTGATACTTGATTTTTTTTTATAATTTACTTTTCTTTATGACCATCTTTATTTTGGTATTGTACTATATATATTTTGTTCGATATTAATATTCACTCTTCGGTTATTCATATGAAGCCAGCTTATTTTGTCCTCAATAGTGTATTATTATTTGTGTAGTTTTCATTTTCTTTTTTATTATTTGGTATCACTACTGAAACATCATCTACATAGACGGTGCAGTGGTGTTTTGTAAGCCGTGTCAAATCGTCAATCTATATCTATATACATATAATAAAATTGTAACAGGCCGATGTCTGTACATTATAGATATTGAAAAAAAAACGAATATGGGGTGGTCTTTATTAGAGCAACAGAAGCCAAAACAACAATTTTTAGAAATTTTGTCTCTGTCTGTCTGTCTGTCTGTATGTTTGTACATGCATCACGCAAAAACTACTGCATGGAATTGAATGCAGTTTTCACCGATGTATTGCTAGAGGTCTAACTTAAAATATAGGCTCCATTTTACCGAAGGAAAATATCTTATTCTGATTGTTTTAAATTTAATAGTGTACAATAAAAACAATAAAGGCCCCTAGATAGTACCCTGGGGCACTCCAACTCGATTTATTTCCTAAACAGCGTTTCTATAAAAGCGTGTATCATAGATAATACATTATATGGTGCCAACGTCGTTGTTTGATTTGAGTGGAGTATTTGTAAACATTGCTTGCCATGATTGGCTCCACTTAGCTCTGAATCACTTAGCACTGAGGCCATATTCGCAGGGTAACGAAATATATTTAAACATCTATGAGATGTTATATTATATGAACATCATATTTAGCATTTCACAAAATTTACTCGGCCTACAATTGTCGATCAGAGGAACATTTTGTGTGACACGACAAAATACTTTTTACAAATGATTTACATAACTAAATATTGTGTTTAAAACTACAGTAATTTTACGACAATGTTTTCACTTTAGTATTATAATTGTATTCAAAAGTCTCAGTACTAAAACATATTGTGTTGCAAAACGTATTTAAATAAATTGAAAAAATAAAAGAGTGGAATTAAAATTGTTAGTTTGAAATTCGCGAAAATTGGAAAGTGAGCTTTCACTTTCTTTTAAAAAAGTTGTAGAGTATTAATTAACGACATTTCGTTTATAATATTGCTTAGAAACGAATTGGTATAAGCAATGAATAGTTTTTAGGATGTTGCGAATTTGGCCTAAGTATCTACAACTTAACCGAGTCGTGTACGAAAAGTATTTATGCAAACATTTTTTCTACAATGGGTACAATGAAATATTTTTACAAAATCTGTCCAATGAAAATGGAAAAAAGGTTACCGATTTCGACATTTTTTAAATCATGAGTATAGATTCTTGGGGGTCACCATGACCTTTACTTAATATTCTGTTTTAAACATGGTTTAGCTTCGATACCTGGATCTAACCATTGTGATGAACATTTAAAATTGTCTTACAGGATTCATTTTTCATCTCGGTAACAATCCTATTCAAAATCCCTCCATTTCTGTGATTTGTATGTAGATCTTATTTAGTGGTCTTATATTGTGGCTACTTTATTTAGATGATTTGATGCAAGTCAATTTTTTTTAAATTTTTTTTTTAATAATAAATAAACATTTATTTTACATAAAGAAGTGCATATTGAGAACTATTACATATTGTTTTGACACTAACTGCAGTAACGTCAAACGTCAAACACTGCAGCTACCTCAGCTGTAGTTTGGAAGGGATCCACTTTGATAATCAATTTAAATTCATCGTTAATCATTTTAATCTCACGTTTATGAGATTTGATATATTAGGGCCTTACCTATGAAATTGCCGTGTATCCATAGTGGTCACTTTGAACTTAATTATCTTCCGTTTGGCTTGGAATTCTAAATTCAAATTAATTTCAATTTAAAGCTACGACATTCTTTTCAAAATCAGTTATTTATTTGTTTTTCCGTCAAACGACTTTTTGCTTAGATATCAATGTTTGCGGCCATGGAAAAGTTAAAAATTCGCGTTATTTTCGAATATGAGTCCCGTCATGGCAGCAACGTAGCACAGATGGCACGCTATGTCAACGATGTGTACGGACCAAACCCCACAATCGAACGCACAGTGCATGTTTGATTTGATCGTTTCCGTTCTGGAAAGTTAGACCTCAAGAACAAGCCTCGTGGACGACCGGAGAAAAGTCGATAATGACGAATTGAAAGCAACAGTGAAAGCGGATTCATCTCAAAGCACATTTGACTTAGCAGCAGCCTTCGGCGTAAGTGACAAAACGATATTGATTCATTTGTGTCAAATTGGGAAAGTGAAGAAGCTCGGAAAGTGGGTAACAACAATGTCTCAAACGTAAACTGAGTGAAAAGAAGCTCATAATAAATGTATGGTGGTCCTGTGCCGATATTATCTACTCCAGCTTGAGATCAGGTACAACAATTAATACAGGTGAGGAACTGCAAACGATGATGAACAATCTCGTTATCAAACAACCGAGTCTAGTCAAACGCTCTAGTCCACTACTTCTCCATGATAACGCTCGCCCAAACACTGCACGACAGATAGTCTCAAAATTACAGGAGCTTTGAATAGAAACTATCCGTAACCCACCCTACTCGTCAGACCTTGCTCCTACGGATTTCAATTTTTTCAGAATTTGGATGACTCCGATGAGGCAGTGAAAAACGTCTACAGAGAATTCATCGATTCCCATCCCCAGAGTCATCAATCAACTTGCTTTAAAATGGCAAAAATACATTGATAATAATGGACAATACTTTGATTAATTGAATATATAATTTACAATGGAAAAAAAAAATTCCCCATTAAAACGGCAATTTCATAGGTAAGGACTTAATAAAAGTTAAATTTCTAGGAAACAAATCAAAGACGGGCAGAACCAATGTTCATTAGTGGCGTTGTATTCAAAGTTTTTGTAGATAATGGGTGTCGTCTTGACATCATTATTAGCATCATTGTATTCCTAGAGAGAGGAAAACAAATTATTTTAATAAGCAATGACTGATTTTAAATAGGAATCAAAATAGTAGGACTTGATAATAAAAGTTTTAAGTTATGTAATTTTAAAAACCGAATTTATGTAAATTTTAGGACAACTTCATAAATGACCCACCTATTACATATTCGTTTATGAATATACTTCATCATCATAAAAGAGTAGTCGAATAAATTTTCTCGTTAATGTACCAAACAATCGTTTCAAATTCTATAATGACCATGGAGCTTGTAAAATGTTTTGAGGCATGAGGTTATAAAAGTTGGAATGAGTGCTCGAGTGACGAATGGCTACATAACTAGTATTTATAACTTCTTTATCATTTTTTATAACATAGTACTATAATTCCTGTAATGCTTTTTCTACATTTTCATTTTTATAAAATACCAATAAAATGTCGGCGGATTTCTAAAAAATATTAATTTTTAAAGAAAACGGTAAACTTATTTACAGATTATTATTTATTGAAAAAAAAAAAGGCAGAGGGCGCGTGGCTTATCCGATCTAAGTGGTCATAACCGCATGTGGACATCTACAACGTCAGGGAAAATGTGGGTACGGTACCAACCTTGTATAATGCTTTGTATAAATTTTTCGGAAGCTTTCGGAAAGCATGTTATGGAATAAGGTTTTTTTTGGAGCTGAGCAAGTGTATTTTCTTAATGTTATACAAACATCTATAGATCTATAACATCTATACATCTTTAGATGTGTATCTGTAGATGTATAGATGTTTGTCGGGCAGAGATCGCTAATAGCGATAAGACCGCCTTTTGTGCATTTCATATGTCACAATGTCTGTCACTGTCTCGTTTTGCTTTGGTGTGCAATAAAGAGTTTTATATATCTATCTATCACACAGAAACACCGGGACGGATTTTAATTAAACTTGACATAGTTATAGTTACGAGTATATGCCGTCTATGCCGTATATCAACATTTAGGTTAACATTTAGGATACTTTTAATCCAGATCCTTCATAGAGTTCCAACGGGCATCACTCTAAAGTTCAGGGGAGCTAAGTTGATGCCACCGCTAAAAATATACTAATATAAATAGGAAAATATGTAACAGAAAAATATACTAAAGCTTTCCGGAATAAATATGAGTACAACAAATCGTAGCAAAGTAGAAAAAAGTAGTTCGAAGATTATCTTGTACCAACAGATAGAAAAATATACTTATTTCACTACGATTAAAATACTATATTATTTTAACAAACAAATGCGACCATGTAATGTAAGTGTAACAAATATGTAAGTGTGTAGCGTGAAGGAAAATTACAATGGCCTATGTAATAAATTAATATTCTTATAGGGGCCTTTATTATATCTTAATCTGTTCGTTTACTATGTTGTTTAATTATGTATCTCAGATCGTAGAAGGCGGCGAGAATGATTCGACGCGACAGGACGCCTGGCGTCTTGGCCACGACGACGGACGCCATGGGAACCGACTAAACATATTTAAGCTTAACGAATATACTATAAAATGAATACTTCGCTTTCCTTTGATTAAAAAAAAATCGTTAACTTAAAAACTGATTTCGTTTAAAAATAATTACTAAAATTTGATCATCCATAAATAAATCGATAAATAATCGTTATAAATCGATTTAAAAACTTATAGACCGATTTTAAAGAAAATGCCCATTAAAACTTCGCGGAAAACAACTCTTATTTTATTAATAGTTAAAAATGTCATCAAAATTTGTTGAGAAGTTCCTGAGTTTGTTGTAAACATACAAACGCGTTTTGGGACTTTATACTTCCCAATAAAAGTTATTATACGCAATAAAAGCTGCGTCTAAACGAAATAATAAGTGTTTTAATACTTCGTGAGAGCGCCCACAATAAAAATAACTTTTAGGTTCTTTTTTAAGTAACATTTTAATCTCGTATGTTATGTGTGACAGTTTCAAATTAAAAAAATAATTTCGGTACCGATATTATACCCATATTGCTGTTGGCATTTGAAAAGGGCCGTCGAAGTTAGGTATAACTAACTTCAATTCCTTTTTACGAGTATATTCATTTTTGGTATATACATATGTATTTGATCTTTAACTTCCGTATTTTTTTATATTATAGATTAAATATTATCTTCTTATCACCGACAACGATCACCTTTAAAACAGTGTTCAATATTGCTATAACAGGTACTAATTAATATCCATGTCTATCTTTTGTGGCATATAATTATATTTCCAAAGAAAATCTTGAATTATAACTTCATTGTTGTTCAATTCGGGGGTCCACTCCGAAAACATGAAAAATTAAGTTTCGGAAGATTCCTACAACGAAAACGTTCACTAATATCGGCTCAAACGAACTTCATTAGATAATTGAAACTGCTCCGATCGCATGAGACAACGATCGAAATATAGATTTTGACAAGAGATACTTGGAGATCAAATGATCTCCTCGGAGATCTTCATCGGAGATACCCGATATATAAAGCACCGAACGAAGGTTTATAGAGTAGGGTTCGTTCGTTCGAACTTTGGTCGAGCTTGAAACTTCGGTGTAGACCCCTAGAATTTTAAACTGATCTCTGTTGAATATTGACTTATTAATAAAATGAGTATCAACTACCTGCTGATTATTAACCCCAGAAGCCCAATGTAGGTCGATCCGAAGTGCATGCCAACGAATATTCCCTCTGTCTCTATTGCGTTTGGATTAATTGTTTTACCGTTAAATTAACTCAGTAGGATTAACTCAGTAGCCGTCGGGCTAACACGAGATGGCTGTATCATATTGGTAAGCATCACCATTCCCGAAATATTACGTGTTTGTACGTTGAGGTGATGTATGATTGGGCTTTGGGTAAATTTTGCACCTGTTACATTCTTATACTAAGATGCCTTTCTGTTGATTTTTATTTTTCATTTTGTATATTGATCGATACTTTTAGATATAAGAACATCATGGCGTCATATAGACAAGTTAGTGCTATAGAAATTGAAGGTCATAAGCAAAATGACGATGGTTATTCGCCAAATGACAAGGGCAGTGAAAGAGTAAGACTATTCACTTGATAGAGGTGATGTTATTATCGGGATTATTTTAAAAAAGGAATAATTTGACATAGAGTGCTATAAATGCAAAAAAAATCTTGTATGCAGCCAACATAAAAGGGTTAGAACGTGCCTCAATTGCATATAAAGGGTTAGAATTAAGACTGAATTATTATTGTTGATATGTATTTAGTTTATTGATAAATAAATAAAAACTGTTGATTAGTCTATAAAAATGTCAATCTATAAGCATTTTTATAATACGATCTCAATTTGTGTTCCTTCTTAATAATAAAAAATAAATAATAAAATTTAGTTACAACGCACATACAAAAAGCAACCAAGATACAGATACAATTATTAAATGTTTTACAGTCACTTGATACCCAAATTTGAATAAACATTTCCATGCACTGATTTGATAATCTGATAATCCCGTGATCTATCTACATGTATCTATAGGTATAACACATATAAACTTTCACAGTTTTTGCAAAACAATATCCAAGATAACACTTCCCACTTCCCAAAGTTCCCAAAATATGAACGAACATTTCACGACAACATGCCACCGGGAGTGGTAGTAATTTTTAAATTTTTAAATATATTCGTCTCTTTATTTCATTTTTCACTAGATAATAACTCAAAAAACCACAAAATAAAAATAATAACACACTATAAACGAAGTGATCAACGGCACTTATTTTCTCGTGCACGCCCGAACGACTTATGTTTGGGCTTTATAGCAGGGCTTCCAGGGTTAACACCGGTAAAGGTTACAAATTGTAATAATTTAATTGAAAAGGAATGTATTTATCGATCTAAAGGACTTTAAACATAATGTGGATTACGTTGGCTAGTTAAGCGATAAATATACATTGGCTATTTAAGTGATTCAATACGAAATATGACACCTTATATATAGTCTATATTACCCTATATATAGACAGTCGGCAGTCGGCAGGAATACCACCACCCCATCTCTTCCTGTGGGTGTCTTAAAAGGCTACTATAAGTGCTGAGAAACTACACACCTCTAAAAAAGTGACCCCGCCAACCAGCGTGGCCAGCGTGGCCAGCGTGGCCAGCGTGGCGTTTTAAGGCCATATACATCCCTTATGCACAGGGTAAGGTTCATGGTAAGGCCATGTCCAGCAGTGGACTATATAAGGGCCGATTAAGGTTACTCTATATTTAGTCTACCCTATTTTTATTTTATTAATTATTTGTATTATGAAATATTTGTACGAAATTTAAAGTTAATAGCGCCATCGAATATTCTTTCCATACAAACTTGGACACTCCGTTTCACACCTTAGGGGTTGAATTGCGAGAAATCCTTTCTTAATGCGTGTTTACGTCATAAATGAAAGTTACTGTCTGAATTTCGTGTTTCTAGTTTCAGCGGTTTCGATTCGACGCTGATGAATCAGTCAGACAGTCAGAACATTTCTCTTTATAGGTATACTACTAGCTACCCGCCCTCGCTTCGCTTCGGTTTATGAGATATTTTCTTTTTTCGAATTTATTTAATTATTTCAAAATAAAATATAAGCCTATATTAGACACGGATAATGTAGCTTCCTATTTGTGAAAGAATTTTTGAAATCAGTTCAGCAGTTGCTGAGATTACCCCCGACATACCCACAAACAAACACACAATTTTACCTCTTTATTATATTAGTATAGATTTACGAGTATATACGGATTTACCCACAAGTTAGGTAAACGCGCGCTCGTCGTGAGTTGCAAGAACTATATCAATTATCATTTCTGTTCTATTGTGATCGTCTTCTTTGTTACAGTTTTCTGCCAATAACGTATATCAGGATAATTTTGGCAATTTGTTGTACCTGTACCGATTTTAGCAGATATTATACGCACATGTACTGGACGACACGACACGACACTTACTTGATTATTTTTTCTCATTTAAAAGGCAAATATGTTTGTGAAACGTGCTCATACGTATGTATGTTGTAAAACTCATGTTGACTAGATTGAGCGACTCAGAGTGATTATGGATGAAAGCCAAATGAACGTTGCCGTTGAAATGTGTGATATCGTTACACTACATTAGTCACCCTGTTTACTGACTTGACATTTCAACTGTACTCAGCGGGAGATAACATCTACATTTACCCTAATAATTAAATTTTTTTTTTGTGTACTTTGATGGTGAACCTTTAAATTCACTTTTGGGATAGAAGGTGATGGTCACCTCTGCAGTGCTATCATCTCTACAAAGTATTTGATAAAAAATAATCGATACCACAGATAATCGATATGTCGTCGTTGCGCTAGCCAAACCTGACTAATATTTTTTTATTTTCCGTTCTTTCACTAGATGCCGCCAATTTACAAAACCGTATCTACTACAAATATTGTATCTTAGACACTTATATTAAATATCTACGTATCTACTTATATTAAAGTACCACACAAAAAATCGTAATTGTTTGTCGTACATAGTATGAATAAGTGTGGTTCCATCAGTGACAAAACAACTGGAGTATTTGATCAATTTGACATATGCGTGTCCTTAATTAAAACAAGTCTTTTCAGGGAAAGGGAATTCTCGGGAAACTACAGTAATTATGTAATTGTACTCTACAGAATATTGGAAAAATTAAAATTGCTGTGTTTAATTTAAAAATAGAAAGACAAAGATACAAAGATAATCACAATGTAATTACAAAATTACATTGCCTTTGCACAAAAGCATATAAATTCTTTTGTGTTCAACTCAACGTATACTTCAAAGGCTTTTTAATAAAATGTTAATGTTTTTCCTTTCTATTAAAAAGTTATTATTCTATTAAAAAGTTAGTAGGTATATACCAATATGGTGTTAATGTTTGAAAAGAGAATTACCGTCACGAGCCCTTTTATCGTCCGATCCTGGGCATGGTCCTTTTCAAGTACAATGTCTTGTGCATGAAGGAAGTATGGCCACAAAACGCCACGCTGGCCAAGTGGATTGGCGGGTCCACTCTTTTAGATGTGGTGTAGTTCCTCAGGACTGGCGGAAACCGTTTCGTTATTATTTTATTTTCGTCTTTTACGACACCCACGAGAAGAGATGAGGTGGAGCTATTTTAAAGCCGGCTGACACTACATGGAAAATAGAATTACAAAATGAAGATAAAAATGGCGCACGTAGTGCTTTTTAATCAATATTCAGTTCAGTCTTTTTAAGTCTTTTTTCCATCTGTTTCTTTTTACGTGTTCATGTCAAGATTATTTTATTGCAGGATTCACTGTTGTGTGGGACAAATATGCGGGGTAAATATACAAGATGGGATGTGGGGGGGGGGGGGGTATTTTTAATTAACATTTATTATTAAGTATATATGAATATATGGCGGGCTTTTGAGACAAATTTATTAAAATTAAGGTGAACAAACTTATTAATTTGACTACTGTATCGGACCAGATGTATCGGTCCATTAAACATTGGATTTCCCTATCGATCATATGTAGTACACGCTATATTTATAGAGTGGGTTTATCTATACGTTACACCGAGTAAATTATACAAATGACATCAACTGCCTTCTATCAACAGATGTTGGCACCGGTCCATCTAAACTTTTAGACGTCTACATCAATTGTGACAACAGACTAACAATTTTTACAACTCATTTCATCTTAGTCATGTGGGCTTTAAATTATTAGAGGCGACGTTTAGTGACAGATTGGAGTTTCCTTTACTAAGCCATCGGATTAATCTATATTTAGTTTGATTTTGTTAGATTATTAGCATTAGTTTAACGCTAGTTTCATAGCATCTTCCAACGTGCTCAACTCAAATAAGATAATGATTCTTTACAATACAATAAAAAATAAAGGTTTATTTATTTGATACAGGATTATAGGAAAAGGGCTAGTTTTGAAAAGTTGCTTTTCCAGCGACCCTCTAGATAAATAAATAAACCATTCGCCAATTCCCCTATTTTTTCATTGGTCGATTATGATACTAGATTTTGTCTCTTTTCAGCCAATTATTATCAACTACTAGTTCGAGTAAATCATTTTTGGTTGTTGCTACCACACACTATCATAATTACAAAACTAATTACATATTATTTTAAATTGTTAGGGAGATCCAGCCACTCATAAATAAAGTTCATTTTTTTCAATCAAGTGATTGAAATAAATTCTCATTTTATGCCATTTGAATCTTATCCTACTAAGTGTTCGGTATGTCTAAAAAAACAATACACTTTAGAAATTTTCATATAACACTCGTATGTACTCAAAAGGTCACATGCGTGAAGCGCGAAACGGTGAGAGTAATCCTAAATAGCAATGAAATAAAATACCCTCATAACGATAAAGATATATCCCACATTTCAGTAATGCAACAAATTATTCTTTCCTGATCGTTTCACATTTTGTGTAAGCGGCAATTATGGTAAGTTCTTGGGTTGTTAACGGTATATATCTGTCTTGCACTGAGCTTTTTCACTTATTATATGTTTAACATTTTCTCTATATATGTAGATTATGTACAATAATTACTACTACGGCTAGATATAGGCCTCTCCCAGGGCTTGCACTCACGATACTCGGATCTTTTCGTCCAGATCTTCATAACAAATTTCTTTAAACTGTTTGTCCATCTGGCCGAAGAGCGTCCTATACGGCTGTTCCTAATATTTGGTATCTATTCAAGGATTCGTCTATGTTATTGGTCGTCGGTGCTGGGATAGATCTGATCGGCCCATCGCCCATCTGGACCAATAAGGGCCTACTATGTATGTATACTATTGCTTACTGCGTCAATTTTTTTGAGTATAGAAAAGGTGGCAGACGAGCGGTCCGGCCACATGATGGTAAGTGGTCACCACCGCCCATGGACTGCAACGCCGGCCTTGCGGGTGCGCTGTCGACCTTGCAGAATCCTGTTCACAGCTCTCTTGAAGAGCCTCGTGTCGTTCATTGTTTAAGACGAACGCTTACAACGTTATACCATTCGAATAGCCTTTGTTTCATCGAAATCAGCTGACGGGGGAAAAATATATCCCAATTTAGAGTTTAAAAACTAAAACTCCACGCGTACGAAGTCGCGGGCACAGCTAGTTGTCATAAACGAAATTTAAAAAAATAAGCATTTTTAATTAAGTCCCTTCACGAAATTAGTTGTTAAAACGCTGTACGCTCTTTCACACATGAGCGCTTCAAATATTTTTTCTAGGTACACCACTGATTTACATAATTACCTACACGTAGTAATTTTATTATACTGGTGAGGACAGTAATACTGTGAAAATGTTTAAAACAGGAGGTGACCCAGTATTGAAGATTGTCGTGGACTTTTCAACAAAGTTATACAAAATGTTAAATTTCCTAAATCATGGAAAAATTCTATTGTTACGATTGTACACGAGAAGGACGACTGCTTAAACCAGAACAACTGCCGTCCAATAAGTCTCTTCTCAGATCTACAAGCTGTTAGCCAAGGTCCTGTCCAATCGACTCACCCGCGAACTAGACAAACTAGACGAACGAACCACATCTACGCGGTGAAACAGTTGATGGAGAAGAATAGCGAATATAACCGGCCTCTATATTGCGCTTTCGTCGATTACGAAAAGCTTTCTACTGCGTCGAGCACTGGGCTGTGTTTAACTCTCTTCAACGCTGCAACACTGATAGTCGCTATGTGGATGTATATCCTTGAGCTGTATAGTCCGGAAACAATGCAGGTTAGATTAGTTGCAATGACCGATTCTATATCCATTAAAAGAGGGGTTCGACAGGGGGACACCATTTCATTCAAACTATTTACAGTGAGTCCTCTTAGAGGACGTTATGAAAAGTCTAGCATAGGACTATAGGGACTCCTTTCTATAAGGACATTAATTCTAATATAAATGGTGTATACTTGCACGTTGCAAGAACTCTGTGATGCTTCTTTGACAGTAGGTCTAAAGATGAACATGTCCAAGACTAAGATTATAATGGACGTGTCTGATATTTCGGGGTTAGCCATCAGGGTCAGAAAACAGATATTATAGATGGTAGATTGATATGTTTATGCAAAGAACATCACAACAAGGAGATCGCCATGCGGATACTATTAGGATGGGCTGCATTTGCGAAGTTAGACGATATTCTAAGGTCAAGACGAATCCCGCAGTGTCTGAAAACCCGTCTATTCAATCGGTGTGTCCTACCTACGATGATTTATGATGTCGAGACGTGGACGTTGATCAATAAGGCTCTCTACAGAATAAGGATCACACTAAGAGCCATGGAGCGTGCCATGATCGGCATCAAATTATAAAATCGGGATCCTCACCTCAAAATTCGGCAACAAACTAGGTACATGATGCTGGTAAAACAGTTATGGAACTTGCTAGACGAGGTGATGGCAGATGGAGTCAGATCTTTACAGAGTAGTGGCCAAGACAAGGTAAACTAAGCGTCGGTCGTCTGGCGGCATGGTGGGTCGTTGACGTAAAGGGAATTGGGGGGGGGGGATATGGTTTAGAACAGCGCGGGACTAAGGAGGGTGGCACAAATGAAGGGAGGCTTATATTCAGCAGTGGTGGAAACAGGCTGATTATGTTGATGAGTAACTTTTATCAAAATCGACCTATTAATTAAGTAGGACAGTACCTTAGTACCGTTTATGCAAATGGGTCTCTATAAGTCTCCTAAATATACTATCCAACCTATTTAAATCGAGTATCCACCATCCCGGGTTAATTTTACGAATCTCTAACGATTATCGCCCCTAAGAGGCTATGAAAAGGATTACAACTGATTGTTCAAACACGCAGATGCCTAAGTAAACAAAGTGGCCCTCTATAAACCCATGTTTAAACTTCAGCTTAGCTGCATTGAAGGTTACTGTGACCATTTAACTGGATTTACATAGTAATGGGATACCGAGGAACTATAGTTTGGTTTGTACATAATATATGTATTATTATGGTTTTAGACAAGTGGATTCTAGGAAGGTCTCGGAAAAATTTATTTAATACTTTCGATTTTGGGTATAATTTCACTAAATCTCGAAGATTGAAAGGAAATTTGGCACAATAATTTGGGTATAACGGTTAAGTTTGTAGTTGAGAGAAAAATGGTTCAGTACATTGATTTACAGTACTAATATTTAAATAATGCCGGTCGGCTAAGTATATACATATAAATAAATAAATAAAAATAAGTTGCGTTTGATTATTTTTCGGGTGAAACTCATTGTATTAATCTCATTGTGGTAATAATCTCAAACCGGTTTTGAGCATCATATCTACAAATAATCGGCAATTTACAATGAAAAGTCCAGATCACATCGACGATTGGTATTCTGCGACTACGCAAACTATTGTAATGATGATCAGCTAATTTGAATTCATGTATGCAGAATTAATAATGTCATTGTGTTATCGAATGAATGTAAGTAAATATTGAATATTCACCAAAGTGCGATAGTAGACATTAAGGCACAAAATCCTTCGTATTCCCGGCCGTAACTGAACACTGAGAGACTGTATATAACATAGTGATTACATCGTAAATCTGAAAGTGTGTAAAGGTATCTACTCAAACGATGCATCATTCTATAGGGCTCGTGAACTTTTATCAAGAATTTGTTTTCTAAACATGGGAAATTACGAAATCTGTTTTATTGAACGCCGCCTGTCATCGGCATTTTGTTGCTATGCGAGAGGGTGCAGTAAAAAATTACAGTGGCTTAACACATATAAGCTCAGTTACGCTTGTCCAGGTGACACTTCCTTCTCTCTTCGATAGCTCACATAGCGACTTTTAAATTATGGATCAGGCCAGAGGCCTGAGGCTATGTTTCAGCGCAGTACGTCATAACGGGCAAGCCGCACTGATTGAAGACTTTCGTCTTCAAACATTGTGGTATTATAGACCTTCAAACAAACCTCTCATGTAAAATAAAGTTATATATGATTTCTGAATAATTTTATTGTCCTGGGGTTAATTCTAGTTGCGCGTATAGTGTGTTTTACATACAAGTTTCTGTAAAATTACTGTTTCTGTGTACGAGTCGGTTGTTGATTCGGAGGTTCAAAGCGGTTGCGTTGTACCAAACGTAAGAAGAGAAAATATTTGTTGCATTCAATGTAATGTTTACAAGTTTTTAATATCGAAAGAGAATAATTAATTCAACTAAAATTATTAATTGAGAAGAAAGTTAAATAACGAATTGAAGCTTGATTAATATCTCCAAATATTTATAATTAAGTATTAAAAAATATAAATGTTATAATAATATGATATGAGAGTGAAGAAGTCAATTTATAAGTAAACGCGATTTTTTATTCAGGGCGTGTTCCAAAAATTTTCAAAATCGCTCTTTGACTATTTAACTGCGGTGTTGTACCTTTTTATATCTTCACAATACAGAATACAATACAGTTACATTGTGTTTTGGAATGCAGCCCAGTCAAGCAGAGTCGCGACAAATGCACTGTGTGAATGACATAGATATTTTGCATCCATTTGTCTCTGTGTCGCATTTTAGCAGGATCGGCTCAATGTGAGAATATCTTTCTTCTCTCTTTATAGACATAGTAACATTATACGGAGAAACTATAGTATACTATACAATAAGTCACAAAAATGAGCTAATATTCTACAATATTAGCTAATTTGTACATGTTTTACCTACAAATTTTGTTCTAGCATATTTAAAATTTGCGAAAAAATGTTTTTTTTTTTTAAGGGAGTTTTTGTATGGACAACGAAACTTTTACGACTTTTTGAATGTTTTTAATAAAGCTGCTTATATAAAGCGCACAAGACTTACTTACTCTCATACTTTATGTTACAGGACAATTTTCTTAATTTATTTCTTTAAAGATTCTTTTAATCACAATTCCCTTTGCTGCGTAAGTCAATTACAAAACAAAAGAAAGGAGGAAGCGGTCTTTAAACAATGGAAATAATGGCTCGCCGCAGGCTGACCGCGTCGTTGAGACTCAACCCGGAACAAAATGTTTGGCAACCGGGTACAACAAGTTGAGCCAATCGGGCCATACAATCCGGTACAGCTACATTTTCGTATTCGGTTAATTTTCAACAAAGTAGTCAGATATTTGTATCAAAGACGTTATCTGTTCCAGATGAACAGATCAAACATCACGACATAGGTAATTTGAAGATGCGTTAGTTATGTACAAAGTTGACTGGTTTGTAATCACTTATAAGGAATAAAGTCACACGAGTAAATGTCCGTATATTTATTTACTCATGTGATAAAGTTCTTTAGATGTTAGATGTTCTTTGAAGCTTGAGAAGGTTACCATCCTAGACACTGATGTCATGTCTGTTATCACTATTACTAAAGACTAAACACACTATTATCTGTGACATGTCTACGGGAAAAGTAACACCGTAACTCACTCCCTCTTTCCGTCGTTCTCATTTTCAGAAACTTCATAATCTCAGTCACTTTGGCGAGCGGGTTTCCATACGCTTGGTGGCTGATTGATTTGTGTGGCTGTCCTTGAATAGGGATTGCCATTCTTGCGCGCGAACATGCATTATGGGATGCATGTTCGCGCCCAAGAATGGCAATCAACGCACCAAAGTCCACGCCTCTCGAGAGGGTCAATAACCCGAGTAATAATTTCCGCCACGTACACTTCGACATCATTGGTTCGCTTCCGGTAAGCAAAGGCTTTCGCTAGTACCTGACTGCTGTCGACAGGTTCACGCGATGGCTTGAGGTGTAGTGGTTGCAATCACGGCGGAAGAGGTAGCCGAAACCTTCGTCAACGGGTGGTTATGTCGATTTGGCGTGCCGAGCTTTGAAACAACTGACCAGGGTCGGCAGTTTGAGTAGTCTCTCTTTCAAAGCCTTCTGAAATACTGTACAGCCAAGCGCATTCGCACAACAAGATACCATATATGTGCGAACGGGATGGCGGAACGGCTCCATAGCCAGTTAAAAGTCGCTCTAATGTCTCATGGTGATTCATGGGTAAGAGCGTTACCACTAGTTCTTCTAGGCATGCGCGCGGCTTTGAAGGAGGTCTTTAAAACTCTGCTGCCGAACTGGTCAATGGCGAACCCTTGTTTTTACCGGGCGAGTTTTTAGTTCCTCTCGCTGCACCCAAACGTATGGAGGATGTTACAAATTTCGCCTCGCGACTGAGCAACCACATGTCCAACATCTTTTTCCCGACGCGGTAATCGTCCTAGCTTTATTCTAAAGGATCTCTCAACCGCATCATACGTATTTTTACGTAATGATAAGGTCAGGGGCGCACTGGTACCCCCGTATACGGGCCCGTACAAAATCGTGTCAAGGTAGGATAAAATGCTTACAATAGGTAATAAGGACGTGTTGGTCAGCTTGGACAGGGTCAAACCTGCGTTCATCATCAACCATGACGTTTCATGTCATATTTCTGCAGCTCGTTCCTTGGACCTTTCTGCCTCTGCCAAATCCTTGCGGCCTGCTGCCGCTGTCGAACGACCTGACTTTGGATCGATGGTTGATTCGGAGCGCACCTTCCAAATACAATTCGCTACCGTAGCAACAGAATAACGAGTTAGAAGAGAAGAGAGCAAAATTGTTTGGTGTCACGAAGATTGCAAAATGTATATTTTATAATATACGTCGAGGCATTGACTTTTAATTACTATAGTTGCATATTTCTTCTGAAAAAAATACACTTGCTTTAGAAAAGTCAACCAACTATTCTGTAATGTATGTATCAAATAATAGTATATGTAACCATAGGGTACTATGGTATGTCCACCAATGTGAATGAGAAGAACGGAAGGTCGTGTGTGGTGGCTCTTAGGAGAGGTCTACAGAGGTATGGTACTAACCGTTACTAACTGCTGTTACTAACCGACTATTACCACTTCAACGAAGTTTCGAGATAATGTTTTAGACGTGTTCAATAGTCATGAGGAATATGAGTGGATTCTCTTTATCATAAGGTTGCTTATATAAAGTGCAATTCTCCCCATACCATATGCTGATTGACAAGATGAATTAGTTAAAAGCGCATTAGGTCGTACAGAAGATGACCGGCGGGAACAGTGCGGACAGTGACATCACAACTTACCTTTTATAAGCTGTGGTGACGTTCTATCACAAATTTCTGACCAACTAAAACAGCGTGCTCATTCTGCGTACATTGTGTCGACACTGTGTCCCTACAGAGTTGAAATCTCAATATAAGATAAAACAATACTATTATATTCTATGTACAAGACAATGTGCATGAAGAGGAGGGGGAGGGTGCATGCCTCAGTCCAACAGCCGCTGGGCGCACTACCTTGAAATGTACTGTATTTTCCACTTTAACGTATTTCGATAGTGAGTGAGATATGCCAGAGCCCATTCCCATCCCTTCCTAACACTCCCAATTTTCCCAACCCTTTCTCATAATCCATTCCTACATCTCCAAAAGTAGGTAGCACATGCTGGGGCGTGCCAACGTTTGTCAATTTGGACTGATGTACTGCGGATGTCCATAGGCGACAGTGTCCACTTACCACCAGGTGGGTTGTATACTCGTCTGCCACCTTCTTCCGATAAAAAAATATCCGACAGTGGATGAAAATGGGATTTCATTTTGCTTTACAGTTATTATTATTTTTTATTTTTTTATATACTAGTGGGCGGACGAGCAAGCGGTCCCACGTGATGGTAAGTGTTACCGCCGCCCTTGGACACCTGTAACACCAGGGGCGCGCCGCCGACCTTGCAAAATCCTATTCACAGCTCTCTTGAAGAACCCCATATCGTAGCTTAATGGAAAGACCTCTTGAGGCAGTTCGTTCCACAGCCTACGGGTTCGCGGTATAAAACATTTTTTTCTAATTTCATTACACTATCTATTCATCCTTGCTAAGGGAGGATGGGATAGGCTTAGATGGAGAGTAGTAAATATAACGGAATGAGAGACTTTTTTTATACCATTATACTTCCCACCCTACGGGATTGGATGGGATGTAACAAGATGGGTAATGGACTCTGGCAAATCTAGCTCATTTCCGAAATTTGTTAGTACTTTTCACGGCAGTCTTCTCTGAATTTGTGATCATATGAAATTGTAGTTCATAATTTTCTAACATCGACGGAGGACCACAATACTGTCACCAATGTTACTGAATATTTAGCCAATATTCATATATTGTTCATACAAAACTATAGTAATTCATCTTTCATCACAGACTTTCATTATTCCATTCCTTAAGTTCTGTCGTTTTAACAGGGCAATGCACCCTTCTATATAATATGATTCACGCTGGCGTTCGTTCAGTTCATGTGATAGTCAGTTTTCGAGTTTTTCCATTTTGCTTTATTTGATGCGAATGTATAAACTTTCAATCAATGTAACACGCTGCTAAATTAACCATAGTTTAGAAGGGATCCTCTTCTACGGTCGCCTTCAAATCCTCTTTATTAACCTTAATCTTCGGACGTCCAGGCGACTCGCTCTTGAGATCAAAAATTCTAAAACGAAAGCTAAATCATCGATACAAGATTATCTATCATATCGATGTAATAACACAGTACTCTCGTTTGTAGTGTTAGATTCGTACACATCGTTGATATTGCGTTCCGTTTAGATCGTATTACTTCCACGACAAAATACATTTTATTCGAAAATAACGCTTTTCCTATTTCTGACGACGTATGTAAAAATATCCGAACATAAACAAAAGATAGAAAGGCAAATGAATAAATGACTTTAGAGAAGAGGAATAAATCGGATAAATATAAACATATGGTTGAAATCGTAGTTCCAAATCGATCCAAAATAATTAAATTTCAAATGGCGAGGACGAAAAATCTGATAACATCATATATAATGACACATTAGAAAAAAACATGGCATTAAAAAGCCTTTAATTATTATTTTATAAAGTATTAATTATTATTTAATATTTTATTATACGGGTTACTCCTAGGGGTAACTTGAGTTGTAATAGGCAACACGAGAACAAAACCAACCTGTTTGCAGATTAGCGTTGTCTGATCCTGAACACTCGCGAAACACTATGTATCATGAATAATTAACAACTTCGAGCATCTTTCATGTCGATTACGTTAATGACACGTAGCACACATTATATCAATTTTCACATTAATTGTCATTACTGGTTACAAGACGTCGTTGTATGGAGGCATAAGTTTTGGTATTTAAATTTACGCGGTTAACACTGCGTGACAAGGGTGAAGAGAGAACTGCGTTCGCGTACTGCCGCCTAACTGGGCGGGCGGGCACCGACTGAAGTCTCTCGTTGGGCGGTTAGCCGATGCGCCCGAACTCGCCTGTTGCCGGGCCATAAACCTACTGTTTACTTTTAAATACACCGCGTTTTCTTTTCATAAGGCCATAGACATTTCTTATAATTTAGGGGCAAGTATGTCGTAGCAAAATGTAAACACTTTCTTGTTTATTTTCCGTCGTGTACCTCGGTACCTCGGTTTTATTATTCGTGATATTTTCCTGTGTGCCGTGTCACGCGAACGTCCTTTAATTTAAATTACATGGATACGCCTAACCAGCGCTATTAATATTTATTTAGCTCTAACTATCCATCTAGCTTTGTAGTTTATAAGATATTTGCACTGTTGAATTCGTGTACTATCTTGTACCATGTCATGCAAATAAATACTTTATATTTATAATTTAATATTTAATCGATTTTAAATTTTTTCTTGTTAAAACTACAATTATTAAGGTTAGTACATATAACACCGTACATCCACCGTAGCAAAATTTACCTTAGATGTATTGATGTGATCAATTGTTGTGACGTTTATTAGGTCAGTTTTCTGAGGCGCTTTTTGCCTCAAGTGGCCTCAGTCAAAAGCATAGACATTAAACATAGAGTTTAAATACATAGACATTAAACGTTAGGAATATATTATTTGTACGTAGGAGTACATGTAGGTCATGTAGGTTTAGGTTTTCAAGCCATTAATAACGTCTAGGGTTTGACGGAACTAAATACAATATTTACAATACTTTAAGTTGCAAATTGTTTTCGTGTTATCTATACTAATATAATAAAGAGGTAAAATTGTGTTTGTATGTTGGGGTAATCTCTGGAACTACTGAAACGATTTCAAAAATTTTTTCACAAATAGGAAGCTACATTATCCGTGTCTAATATAGGCTATATTTTATTTTACTTTATTTTGAAAAAAAAAAAAAACTTATAAACCGAAGCGAAGCGAGGGCGGGTCGCTATTGGTCTATAAGAAGGGGGGACCCGCGCGGTTCATTCGTGTGTTAGAAAAAACCATACCATACATTCGTGTGTTAGAAAAAAAACTCATATAAACCGAAACGAAGCGAGGGCGGGTCGCTAGTTTTAAATAATATAATAACAGTACAATAATTTAAAAATCAATTGCAAACAATGATTGATTGCAAAATGTTCTACGATTACCGAAGAAGCTCACTGTATAAATATCTAAAATTTTGACTTTTAGAGGGTTGACATTCTATAGTTTATCAACATTTACGAGTAGTTATGTGACGGGCACAGAAACAATTAGATCTTTGTGGTGATGGGTCTTAGCGCGCACTTATTCCAAAGCGCCTGGGCGACAGCACTGGCGACCCTAGGGGTGGCCATTGCCTCGCACTAAGCATTAGCCTAGCAATCCAGTAAAGTAATGCCACCGGCACGTTGGATACCTTGTCATAGCAACCAAAGCACTCAATGTTGAGCATGATGTACAATAGATAATAAAGTTTGTTTTAAAGTCTAGATTTAATTTTTTTTAATATAAACTGAAATATGTACTTTGTTTTAAGTCAATAAATAACAATTTTACCGTCCATTATGTAATTTATAATTCACATCCCCAGCAGTACGCGTCGCTAGTGTCGCTTGCTGCAAATTTTAAGCCAGAGTTGCATGTATTTACTGGAATATCTATGGTATTTGGTATAACGATGATAAACAATAGAAAGCACTGTAGGATAATTTTGAACTAATCGTTAATGTAATCATTATTTAAGTAACGGGAGGAAGAATATTAACATATTTTTTCTTAAATTACATAGAATTTACAATTATTACTAAATACTTAATGTACAAAAACATCCCAAAATGTTTAATGAAAATTAGCAAGCGTTACAAATACTCGTATATACATACAATAAAAGGACAGTCGCCCTAGTTCGATACATTTGAATGATGATGATTGAATGAAACCCGAAACCAACTAGAAAAACTTCTTCATTACTGCAACTCAAAAATATTTTAGACACAAGTTGACACTCGTGTAGTGCTGGTGTTTCAATGATATCATGGCTGATAAAGAGGCAGCTGGTGCGAGTGCCGAGACAAACCTTGATATTGCTGATAATGACGCCGTCTCACAATCTAGGTTAGACGAAAGCCTGTGAGTAGCCACTGAACTGAACTTGTGTTATATTTCAGACGTAATCAATCAGTTTTTCTTTCATCCGTCCTACAAGATATAAGACAGGGTAGCTCGAAGTTGTTCTATAGGCGATCTACAGAAAAAAAATTGGACAGCAAACTATCGTCTAGGCTAGGCGTCAACTTTTATTAAAGGACATTTATTGCACATAATAGTATGAGTCATACTAATAGATCCTTCGTACTATGAATTATCACTACGCGATAAGCAGGTTTAAAAATCGCGTGTCCATCCGGTGCGAAATAAGGTGCGAGTTATTAAAAAATTATGTGGCGGTGTGAAATAGTAATATGTAGTATATTAATTTCGTTTGCGTTTACGGTGCCGTGTCAGACGGAGATGAAGCGTGATAAATTTATCTTTTCTAGTCAATTTAGTCTACATTGTAGGTAAAGTATTGTAGGTATTGTAGGTTTGGTAGGGGGAGAGTGCTTGCTGCATTCCCACAGCCGCTGGGCGCACTCGACTGACCACGTTACCTCTCTCTCACAGAAGACTACCTTGAAATGTACTGCATTTCCTACTTTATCGTATTTCCCCAATGTACGTACGCGTTTCGGTAGTGAGTGAGATATGCCAGTTCCCATTCCCATCCCATCCTCTCCCTTCCCATTTTCCCAATCCATTCCTTAATCTGCAAAGGTAGGCGGCGCATCCGGGGGCATGCCAACGTTTGTCATTCTGGACTGATGTTGGCATGTATCGCGGATGTCTATGGACGACAGTATCCACTTACCATGGACGATATGCTCGTCTGCCGCCTTTTTTTCTATAAAAAGAAGTAGAACTATTTCCGCGTTCGACCGTAAAGGCTTAAAAGCTACCGTAAAATTTAATCATCCCTGGGCTGTAACGTCTTACAGCACAAAGATATTTCAAACCATCATGAGGACTCATGATGGGATAAGGATAAGGATAATCATCATGTTAAGGATTTATGAATTCATATCAAATTGTCGATCCATGTGACTGGAGGGCGTATCGGGCGTATCAACGAGTTGAAGAAATTTGACTGGTTTTGACTGGATGAGAAGAACGCAAGAACTTGCGTGGTGGCAAGTTTTCACGGAGGCTTGTTTCCAGCTGTGGAGAGACATAGACTACTATATATATATATACATATTACATATATTACCATATCATACCAACAGCTTTCTCAATGCTGGAGATAGCCCTCTTCCAAAGCTCGCCTCCACACACGATTCTCGGCTCTTCTCATCCAACCACCATCGGGGAACTTCCTCAAGTCGTCGGTCCACCTGACCAGAGAGCATCCCGCAGCGCACTTCCCAGTAGGTGTCCTACATTCCAGGACTCGTCTGGTCCTGCGATAAATACGACCTGCCCACTGCCACTTCAGCATGTTGATAATATATTTTACTATATTACACATGTATGTATTACACATGTATATATTACACATGTATGTATTACACATGTATATATTACACATGTATGTATTACACATGTATATATTACACATGTATGTATTACACATGTATATATTACACATGTATGTATTACACATGTATATATTACACATGTATGTATTACACATGTATATATTACACATGTATGTATTACACATGTATATATTACACATGTATGTATTACACATGTATATATTACACATGTATGTATTACACATGAATATATTACACATGTATGTATTACACATGTATATATTACACATGTATGTATTACACATGAATATATTACACATGTATGTATTACACATGTATATATTACACATGTATGTATTACACTAGTATGTATGTACTATATTTATTTTACTCCTCGTACGTCAAAATATTTAACTTTCATACTGTACGTTGATAACCCTTGGATGTGATGTGATAGTCGTGGTAGATATTATTGAAGATGGTTAAATACTTCTTTGATGGGAAATTCCTTCATAATTAAGAATTCAATCATTTTAAATTATTTGTTTTTTTCATTCAAAGGTTTCTCTATGGTTTATCCTTTACAGTGCCATTTCATATTGTCAGAGTCTGCGTTGATTTTGGCAAATATTTTGGTCACTTCTATCGTCCATTTTCATGTGTTTTGTCCCTGTTGAGTTGTAAATGATTAATTGTTTCGAAACTGTTTATATTAAAAATTAAAAACAAAACAGTAAAAGTGCAGTAGTAAAAAACTACCACTCAAAATGAATTATTTGTTGTAAGTATAAAAATTCTTCAATTTAGATTTATACTATCGATCAACCAAAAATTTATAGAAAGCGTTATAGATGAGTAACACAAATTTATATAAAGCGTTATAGATGAATAACACAAATTTATAGATAGCGTTATAGATGAATAACACAAATTTATATAAAGCGTTATAGATGAATAACACAAATTTATATAAAGCGTTATAGATGAATAACACAAATTTATAGATAACGGTATAGATGAATATCACAAATTTATAGATAGCGTTATAGATAAATAACACAAATTTATATAAAGCGTTATAGATGAATAGCACAAATTTATAGATAGCGTTATAGATGAATAACACAAATTTATATATATCGTTATAGATGAATAGCACAAATTTATAGAAAGCGTTATAGATGAATAGCACAGATTTATAGAAAGCGTTATAGATGAATAGCACAAATTTATATAAAGCGTTATAGATGAATAGCACAAATTTATAGAAAGTGTTATAGATGAATAACACAAATTAATCATTATAGTCTACTAAAAGTTCAATTTGGGTGAATTGGTGATTCTATCATAAAGTAAATTAATGTTTTTTCTACTCATTTGACGATTTCGGAGACTGATAAAAGACCTGTGTATGGTGTCCTACTTCTCTTTTGTTGCATTAATTAGGCTTATTTTTCTTATTACAGTGGAAGAAAAGAGGAATCACCGCTAACTTGCAAAGAAAAGCTGAAACTTTTCATGGCTGGCCATTGGCGCGGAGTTCTAGCTCTGCTCACACCGATAATATTTATATTTATCTTGCTACCTTTTCCGCCCGAGGTAAGACAAATGCGAAAACTCATAAATTTCTATAATCACTAAACTGGTTTCTGGTTTGAAGATTAACACGAATGAATTGTTTCGTCCATGCCACTCGCGGTTTTCTAAAGTATACCACCGCAGATGAGATAATATAACCAACCTTACTTGTGGTTCTGACCTGAGCGACGAGTCCCGCTGTGTCGAGCGAAAGACTATATCTCGCTTCTATTAGTCCTAACTGCACAAATGTTCACCTTACTTTAAGATGTCCCCTGATAGATATACGCTCCATCACATGTGGCAAAACGACAAATTAAGTAAGTAATAAAAGTGTACAACAGGCGATCTTATCGCTAAAGCTATTTCTTTCAAGCGATTTGATGTAATCAAGAATTGAAATTACTTTTAATTAAATAAAATAAATTATGCATTTATTTGAAATACTCGTACATACAATACATATTTGAAATATGTTAAACACACCGAACATGGTGAATGGCGATCTAAGATGCACGGCGAATAGTTGCTGCCCGTTCACATCCACTTGAGCATTTTACTAACGTCCATCTATAGGCAAACATACGCTTCCAGAGTGTTAGATAGGTACTGGTGGTAATAAAGCAAACAAGTTGATCGCATGAAGTCTGCACCGACCGTATTCCCTAAAAACATTAACGTATTGTATGCCCGAGAGCTATTTGTCAGTATATTTAAAAAAGATACGACTGCCCAAGTGCCTTATGCCATTAACACCACTTTTGACTTTTCTAAGAAGCAACCCAGGTCTGTGACAAATAATCCATTAAAAAATAATTCTTTACTACAATTATTTGTGGCCCAATTTTTCATTTTTTCTATAGAAAAAAAAGGCGACAGATGAGCACCTGATGGTAAGTGGATACTGTCGTCCATAGACATCCGCGATACATGCCCACATCAGTCCAGAATGACAAACGTTGGCACATCCCCGGATGCGCTGCCTACCTTTGCAGATTAAGGAATGGATTGGGAAAATGAGGAGGGAGAGGATGGGATGGGAATAGGCTCTGGCAAATCTCAATCACTACCGAAACACGGTACATTGAGGAAATACGATGAAATGGGAAATGTAGTACATTTCAAGGTAGTCTTCTGTGAGAGAGGGGTAACGTGGTCAGTCGAGTGCGCCCAGCGGCTGTGAGAATGCAGCATGCAGTCCCCACTGCAAGATGTTTAAAGAAGACGATCCTCTTCACGTACAATACTTTCACCAGTTATTATTTTACAGAAGTATCAATGGTGTGCTTACTGTCTAGTTATTATGGCAGTTTATTGGGTATTCGAATGTATTCCCTTACCTGTGACATCATTTTTGCCTGTTCTCATATTCCCATTAACTGATGTAATGGATACGAATCGGACATGCCTTTGCTACGTAAACGTATGTAAATTACTGTGTTTTGTGTTGAAAGTACTTCGATAGCTAGTTAGAACTTTTTTTAATATCGGTAGCATAATTTGGCGTTACATTGCAGATAATTCCCGTTATGTTCTGCCTCAACAGGCGTGCAAAGAATAAAATCAAATCTATACTAATATAATAAAGAGGTAAAATTGTGTGTTTGTATGTTAGGGGTAATCTCTGGAATTACTGAACCGATTTCAAAACTTCTTTCACAAATAGGAAGTTACATTATCCGTGTCTAAAGTAACTTATATTTTATGTTGAAATTTTGAAAAAAAAAAGCTCTTATAATCCGAAGCGAAACGAGGGCGGGTCGCTAGTATATTATAATATTAATTAAATACTAATCATACAATATTGTTCGGAATAATAAAATACTAAAAATTGCTGAATGTCAAAAGCTTAATATTATAAATTATTATTCTTCAAAAAGTCCTCATAAGTGTCTCAATCGGGAATTTGAAAAGATCTTTCTTAAATATGTTTATGTTAGAACCCTTTGCCATACAAAATGCGTTATTTTTCATTGTTTGTATCCGTTGGTTAGGAACATATTATAACTTATTTTTAATCCCACTCTTACTGAATTACATGACACAGTTCCTTTTGAACAGATGTGAGTGCTTTTCGACAAATATGCAGATTTCCATAATTTAAATACTCGTACAGGGTAGGCTCAAAATGTTATTTTGTTTAAATAACGTTTCACAACCCCCCAGTGGTCCTACTCCACATACAGATCTAACACATTTTTTTGTCCTCTAATAACTTTAATTGAGTCAGTTAAGTAGCCCTATAGTATTATATCGTATCTTATGGACCAGGCCTTCCGTTAGAGGCCACGTTTCAGAGAAGTAGAACTACTCGGAGCAAATGCCCCAATATCGCCATTCCAGGTACTGCTTTTGTCGCCAGCGTTCAGTGCAGAGTTTAGTTTAAACATGAAATTGCTTAAACGAGAGAATGTTGCATGTACGAGTACATTAGGCGTTGGATATGATGGGCGTAGTCATGACTACCATGTCTACGGATGGAAATTGCTCTATAAAATTATCAGTTCCTATGCTACCGCCATCACTTATTGCGGCTGACTTATAGGGTCAACGGATTCTCGTCTTAAAATAACTCTTAGGATGGGTACTGATAGGAAGCATTCACGTGCATAACAGTTCAACTTCCAGCATTACTCACTCACGCCCAATACTCACCAATAGAGGATAGTAACTGCCGCTTTCCAATGATACAGTACAATTGCAAAAAAAAAGCTTAGATCAAAGCAAAAGGGGAAGATACGGTACGTTCTTACATTTCGCCAACTGAAAATAGGCTCGGATGCACAACTACAAGCACACAAACTCGACAGCTATAATTGAAGTCACGTTGTACAACACCAAAAGACAGAGATAGAGCGATGAGCTTGGACAGTAGCAAGAGCAAGAAAAGCAGAACGGGTCGCTCGCACATGTTTCGTAAAGTTTTATCTCGCTTACTCCTTAATGGCCGAAAGTAAACTAATAATTTTAAAAAAGTTCTACAAATTGTTACTTTTTGGTATACTTACGCGTGAAAGGTGATTTCATGTATTTTGATTTTTGCTCCTTGCGGGATTTGTGCACTGAATAAATGCACAGAAAGCCATTTCAAAATGTATTTTCCACTACAAAACTGTGTTCACCGTGTGAGTGTATCACGTACAAGCAAGTCGCTGTTTTATCGGTGACTAAACGAAGCAGGTCTGTTGGACTTGGTTTTGTAGGCCCACGCGCGGTAACTGAATAACATATCTTCCTCCTTTTGATTTGATCTAAGAAAAAAGGGCTTTTCTGCCACTGTGGCGGCGAACTTCAATGGGAGGATGATAAGTATCAACAGATAAGTCCTCCCACTGCAATCATTCTGTATAGGCTTTGAAAGCCCAGTCCCAGCAGTGGAGTGTAAAATGAGAATTATATATATTTTTGCTTCATCAATTTCAATATTGAAGAGAAATTGCAAAATGACGAAGTCTAGGGATATTTTTTTTTATGTACGAAGGCGGCAGACGTGCATACAGTCCACCTGATGGTAAGTGGATACTGTCGTCCATAGACATCTGTGATACATGCCAACATTAGTTCAAAATGAGAAACGTTGGCGCGCCCCCGGATGCGCTGCCTACCTTTGGAGATATAGGAATGGATTTGGAGAAAGGGTTGAGAAAATGGGGAGGGATAGGATGGGATTGGAATGGGCTCTGGCACATCTCCACTCACTACCGAATCACTTACGTACATTGGGGAAATACGATAAAGTGGGAAATGCAGTACATTTCAAGGTAGTCTTCTGTGAGAGAGGGGTAACGTGGCCAGTCGAGTGTGCCGAGCGGCTGTTGGATTGCAGCGTGCACTCTCCCCCCTGTTTACTAAACAGTAACAGTTTATACAGTAAAGTTTACTAATAATACTATAATAATATTGTTGTAATTTTTTACTAGGATTCCGTCTTAATGTTTGTCGGGAGTTTATTTCTAGCATACGCTGTGGAACAATCAGGTTTACATAAACGAATAGCACTTTGCGCTATACGCATTATTGGATACTCACATAGGAAGTAAGTTGATTTCATTAATAACGTTTTCAAAATATGTACAACGTGTCACGAAAACAATGCAAGAGCTAAAATAGGTTTTTCAGTATTGAGAGTAGAATTCTAATTCTACTAACAGTTTTTATAATTAGTTTCTTTTCATAACTTATTTCCAATAAATATCGATACCGGAAATAAGAATTAATGTAATGGCGAAAATGGGTTATATATTATATGAGTTATATATTTTAACTAATATATTGTTCTTAGGAATTTAGTTAAAGTTTACATACATATTAAAGCACGTGACTGTACGAATATGTTGTAGTATTTGAGTATACGAGTACATATATTTTTTTTTTATATACTAGTGGGCGGACGAGCAAGCGGTCCCACGTGATGGTAAGTGTTACCGCCGCCCATGAACACCTGCAACACCAGGGGGTATGCGGGCGCGCCGCCGACCTTGCAAAATCCTATTCACAGCTCTCTTGAAGAACACCATATCGTAGCTATTTATTATTATTAAATAATATTATTTGTCATGCAGATTACTGTTCGCGATGTCCTTCACTACTATGTTCGTATCGATGTGGATCACCAATACTGCGGCAACTACTATGATGGTACCCATCAATTTTGCAATTTTGAAAACTTTTGAGGATGTAAGTAATTTGCAGCAAATGATTCTTTTCTGTTGTCGCAACGCATAATGTTGAATACGCATATTGTTCAATTACGTTAAATGTTCAATATGTGAAACCTTCAGAATGCAAAATATTACTATGCGTATCGAACATTAATAACATTAATAAACGTATCGCAATAAAATTAATTCCATAGGCAAACCCGAGCGTGACCGTATGTTTCGCGTTATCTATTCTTAAAATTTAATATCATTCACAACGGGACATGGTGTCACCGGCTCACTTTTCAATACCGTGCCCGTTACCGGATCGACCGTACGTTGGCTTATAGCGAGCTAGTGTTTCCAGATGGAAATTACAAACTACCGTTTTTTGACATGTTGTGCTTACATATACTCATTGACATCTCCGAGAACATTCTGCAATATGCCAGCATATTAAACCACAACAAAATGTTGAATTAAATAACTATACAAATTATTGTATGTACACACAAATATACCCGACATCTTTCGATTTTAGCTCTTATTACTAGTGTATTAAGGTTCCGGTAGGTTGATCTGTTTCTGACTATATATTTTATCATTGCCTATATGTTATGATTTAAGTAACTGCTTATAATTTCTAAACTATCCTCATTCCTTTTTTTCAGTTAAAAGTAATGAATATATACGAAGTAAATGCAAATGGTGATAAAGTTGCAAGTGATATCACGACGTGTTATTTCTGTACAGCCACATATTCAGCAACCATAGGTATTTACAATGTATTGAACTATTTAACTATTTGCTCTTATTGTGCAATATTGCCTCAAAGTTGCCGAAAGCCAATGAAACTCCACCAAGGATGAGATGAGTGTAATCTCGCGCACTTTGCCTTAGAAAAAATATAGAAGAACTATAGCGCATTACTAAGAATTCGGTAGTTATTTGTCATACGAAATTAGGTATGTTTTGTCATGCCTAGAAAATTTACTAATTTTGAAGAATTAAGGTAGCTTTCATCCCATCTATTTAAACTTGAATAAATCGCTTAGGAATTCAGACAGCTTTCGTCACCTACTACCGACTTCAGACTACCGAATTAATTTTTCAACACAAATCAAAACATTTATTTTCACAAACGTATTGAGAAAAACGCAAAAACTTCATACAGAAAAAAGAACACTTGACACGTACACGATAGTATCGTTTGCAAACGAGATAATCTTACACTATGGAGACCTACTGATTGATGAAGAATCTGCAAACTATAATTCGATGAGTGTCCTCGCCTACCCCTTCTTCATAGATTGTTACTTTATTCGTAGTAAAGAATATGTTAAATTACGAAGAACTAACACAATAATCGTATATCTTTTATATACTAAAATACCTTAGTTTATTTACTACAATTATGCCACTGTAATGTACCCATAGACTACACTCATTCTTATCGCTTTAAGACAGCGTTTTCCTTGCTTGCTCATAAGCTAGATGTTTGTACAAGATAAATGTAGTCTAGTTAATCCATGGTAAAAGTATTTGATATTACATCTTACATTTTGTCTTTTTCTTTGAAACTAAAATAAATTTTATAGCTCCAAAATCTCTCCAAATCTCCCAAACAGTTACCCTGTGAAAATATTATAAATATTTTTGTAGGTAGTAAAGAAATTATATACAACTATTATCTGACAACTTTTTCGTTGACCGTACAATGTAGGAAGAAATGATGAATTGACTTGGATGTAATTAGAATTACATATGCTTTTAAGTAACGAGTATTTCAAAAGGGATGCTCGATTTTTAAAAGCCTATTGCGGCCATCATTAAAAAGATATGTCTTTCATATTTGACAGTAATGTTTATTAACAACGCGTGGAAATTATTCAACTTTACTATCAAAATGACTGTTCAATTAGTGGAACGTTCCGTGCGTGATGTGGAATTTATGGTCAGAATAATCGGCCTGCTGAGTCCTCAATTCGACGTTTAATTCAAACAAACAAATAACCAATTCGAAGATTTTGTTGTGTCGAAGATTTTGAAGAAATTTATTTGTGGCCCCGGTCAGATGATATGGACATTAGTCATATGTGGTTTCAACAAGACGACGCCACATGCCACACAACGCATGCAACTATATACATTCTGCAGGAGAACTTCGCATGCTCCATTATCTCGCGAGGCGGTGATATCAACTGGTCACGGAGATCGCTCTTAGACTTCTTGTTAGGTTACGTTAAATCCCAGGTGTATGCAAATCAACCGCAAAACAATTTATATCTAAAAGGCTAACATCATTAATGTCATTAATGAAATCGAGCCCTAATTATGCGCTAGAGTCATCGAGAATTGGATCTCTAGAATGCGCGCCAATGTAGCCGCGGCGGCCATTTGCCCGAAATCATATTTCATAAAATTAACGCTATCCATTCTTTCCAAATAAAAAAAAAATATAGCGGTATATTTAAAACTAGAGCGTATTTTTTAAAATACTCTTTAGTAACATTAATATTTTAGTTTACATTGTTTATTTACTTTATTTTAAACTTTCTATTTTCAGGTGGAATTGGTACTTTAGTAGGCACGGCTACAAACTTGGTATTTAAAGGACTTTTTCAAACGTAATTATACAAATATTTTTATTTATAGATAAATGAATTAAAATATAACTGTATAGCATAGGTGTATCATACACAGTTATTGGATAAATACTCGTAAACTCACACCACCTGTTTTTTATTACCTCCTCTCTTGAAGTAATCTGTCCATAGAGGGTTATCGACCTCTATTGCGTCTTAGTGGATGACCGAACCTAACAATCCATGACGCCAAAGTTCCATAATGCAAGGTCCCAAAATTTCATACTGCCACCTATTCGAATTGTTTTAACTTCTGAGACTTCCATCACGATAAATAAAAATACTTTATTCAGTTTATTACAATAAATAAATAATATATAAAGTTTCCTTAATCAAAAAATAAACTTATTTCCTTAACAAAAATAAAACTTAAATTCATATCAATTAGGTACGTTAAGATTAAAAAATCGTAGGTACAGAGACCGAAAAGCTTCTTCCTGTATTACTTTTGCTATGTCTGTTTTATTTGATGTATTTTTATAATAAAGAACAAGGTAGTAAACAAGTTTAGAAGACTATGAGCTGAGTGTTTTGAGCCGTTTTGACGTTTTGCGATCATGGCATTATAATTACAAAGTGATAATCCACTACGCGAATTGGTGAATTATACATTAATAGACTACAGATTTCTCTTTCAATTCTCGAACACACGATTCGCATCACTATCCTTGTAATGTCATGCGTGTGATAATTTAAAATTCATACTTAAATAAAAACTGTGGCACGGGACGTTTGAACTCATCATTTCACGAATTTGAGTCGAGATCAGATTGTTAAGTTACCAAGCGAATAGAGTGTTACCACAGCTTACCTAGCAACTAGTGCGCTCCATACAAACGGCCCGATTCTAAGTCTGTGTGCGTTAAAATCGGGCCGTTTGTATAACCGCACATCTGTGTACGCGTTCGGCACACATTACAAATAGCGAAACAACAGCAATACCACCAGTAAGGGTTTGCGTTACCCGACGGTTTACGTGTAATTGGTATTTATCGGCGCCGCAGTGGCCTTGTGAACTAGCTGTTAGATACGTAAGCTGTGCTATTACCTCACTTAATTGCACATTATCTTTTATTTGTAATTTTTCAGAGCCTACCCTAATGCACCAGAATATTTGTCGTTTCCAAAATTTTCTGCCTTCGCAGTACCATACATGCTTGTGATGAATATATCTATGTATTTGTATATGATAATATTGTACCTTGGAATGTTTAGGTATGTAAAATTATGATATGTAAAATTAAAATAAATGAATCTTATCATCTAGCGTATCATAAATGCAAATTGTACAAATTCTTAAGGATATTGTAGATCTTATCTATGAATTTGCCGTTTGTTGCCCAATCTACCCATTAGGTATTCCCAATAGTGGGAAGGTTACTCCCGATTAGAGGTAACCCGCCTACCAAGCAGTGAAAAGTATTACAGCGCCTTATGCGTTGGACGCAACCGCCCTACTGTGAAATATACGAGTAATAATTAATATACGAGTATTAATGTAATGAATCTTTGACAGATAATAAATAATAGTTTGTTGGTTGGTCTGAGATGTTGAATTTAGATACATGTTTTCTGTAAGGAGTGAATATTATAGATACGATGTTTTCAGACCAAACAGTATCGCCGCAAAGAACAGTCGTATTCCTCCAGATGGAATTAAAGCTGCAAAACAGATAGTCGAAACAGATTTTAAAAAATTGGGGAAGTTATCGTTCTGGGAAGTGGTATGTATTCAATATTTTTCTGTAAGTGAGAAATGTAAACGTATAACATTTATAATTGCGTTACAGTGTATAATTTCGTACTTATACGAACATTTTTTAAGGCCTTTATAGGCCTTTAAACATGTGTAAGGCCTTTATAGGAACATAATCAGTTGAGATAAAAGGAAAATCACGGAAAATATATATTTTTTTTTTAAAAATACCTATTTCTTGTTTCTTTAATCGATCGAATGGAAAATATTGTTGAATGCGTAAATGCCCGGACGGTATCATTTAGGTAGCAATACTGTACGTTTCACGGCAAAAGTGGGGTAACTTAGGCAGTTGAGATTGGCCAGCGGCTAAAAGATACCTCTTTAGCTATTTATTAACTACAGAAAGACGAATTCGAACAAATGCATACATTTGGAAATTATAATCACATTGGTACACGTCAATCTGATGTTTGAGCGAGATAATACCCAGTTAGACACACCAAGTTGGTTGTGGGATACACTTAATTGGATCAAACAACTTCAAAAAATGTGTCCATACATCATTGTTGTACCGTCAAATTTCAAGTTCTCTTACTCACTTTCGGCTTCAGCATCAGATGCTTCCGGCTATTTGTAAAACATATATATATATATCTCTTTAATTATTCACTTCAGAAAGTCGCATCCGAATAAATAAATTCATTTAGAAATTATAAAGCATTACAACGGAGCGATACATCCTCTCTGTGTGATGTCCATCGGGCATCTGATGTGACTAGATAATCGTCGTTCACTCGTTTTTATTGGACACATCGGTTTATATATTTTTTAAAAATTAAATTCAATATTTTGAATAAAAAATGTGTAACTATATAGCTAGAGATATATACTATGGTAAAATAATTCGTTGCTGTTATTATTAAAATGATGAGAAATATAGATCAGAACGCAACGAAGCTTTTCCTAAAATTATATAAATATCCCATTGTTTTTCAAAATATGTATTTCTGAATAGAAATAAGAATTCATAATTTCATAATAATAAGCTCACTAGCAATTTTTTATAGCTATGGTTTAAAATAAATGGAAAATAATTAATCATCTTAAACAACTACAAATTCTGAATTTTGCGTGAACGCCTGTGGAGACGCTTTTCTTTAAATGTGACTGACTAAATACAAATCAAACTTATTTTTGAGCAAATATCTAGAGTGAGAAGAACAGTTCTTCCTATATCAGCAATAGCTTTCTATATCAGCTTACTATACTGACTTTGTATGGCAGCCCTTAAATTCATCTTGTGGGTGTTGGATTTATAGGTGAATAAAAGGAACATTAAAAGTAAATAAACGTTGAGTGGATTTTATTCACCCAGATGATTTACCATTGGATGAACATGGGACACTAATCAAGGGAATAAAAATTGAGCGGACTTCATTCACCCGGGTGATTTACGATTGGGTGAACATTGGACACTAATCAGTGGACTTTATTCACCCAGGTGCATGAAATGGAATAACCCAGTCTCTCTGACCCTTAGTTTCTCTGGGCCATTATAGGATATTTCACTCTCGTTTTAACATCATAACTTACGTCATACCCTTTTTATTTACATTGCAGATGGTAATAATTCTATTTAGCTCCGCCATGATATTGTTCTTCTGTCGCGCTCCTGAAATATTCAAGGGTTGGAGTGATTATATGGTAGAGATCTTTAATATCACCGAATCAAAATTGTAAGTACTGTTCATATTCATTTTAAAAATACCCCATGTTTTCTGATTTACCCGCTGTTTGTTATATAGGCGAGTTTTATTTATATTTTTTATTCACTTCATTTGTACCTTATTGTGCAAAATCTGAGCTTCATGTCTTAAAAAAGCATTCAGCCAATTTTTGGGTTGATCACAGAGCTTCTTATAGAAAGACTCAAATGAGATGAATTTGTTGGTCGGTGTTTAGATTCACTCGGAAGGTGTATCGGAAGTGTTTACAAATTATAAATGCCTATTCTCGAGTTCATCTTCACTGTCGCCCTTCACTTCCCGCTAGCGACTTGTAGTGAGTGAGAATAATACTGCATTTCAATTTTTAATAAACCCAATAAACATTTTACCAGTCTTATCAATTCATCACACCATAATAAGATCTATATCTTATGTTTCTTATTTCTTTAGTCGTCGAATAATCAATTAAACATCTATGCAATATTTGATCTTCACTCATTTTTTTTTTTGCATTACATTTCTTTTTTCAGTATAAGAGATTCTTCGGTGGCCATGGGAATAACATTCTTGATGATGATTCTTCCATCAACTTTGAAAATTTTTAAACACTGTAGTGCTAAATGTAATGTATCCCACCTATTATATATTATTTAAATATTTGAATGTTGTGTTCGTTTAGGAGCATAATGTGCAATTCGCGAAATGTCCAATCATTTTTGTATGAAAGCAGTGTCAAAAGCAATTTTATAAAATATCATCATTCAAAAGTATATACCTAACCATTGTGATGTATTTTTTTCTTTCTTTAGTTGGTTTACGTTAAATGTAAAGATTTTTTGTTAACAGAAGTAAAACTATAATAAGAATTAAGTATTTTTAGAATATAGCAATTTGATGGTGTTTAATTTCTTTTACGTCTGTATAATTTTATTGCACATTTTGCGAATTGCACATTATGCGCCAAAACGTTAACGTTTATTTATGCTAATAAGCACTTATTGGTAGACTTCTGTATACAAATCGATATCATTCTATAATGTCCTACTTCCTTCGATTTACGATTCCTATGTCCTACTGCAGGACACAGGCTTCCTCATGCAACACACAGAGAGGGCCATAATACAACACACAGAGGCACAGTGCTGATTAGTAAGAATAAAAAATATCTGGGGCATATAGCCCGTTTTTTTTTCTTATTCCTGGGCATGCAGGTTTCCTCACTACGTTTTGTTTCACCGTCGAGCTATTGATAAAATTGAAAAATCCGAGTATAAACTTTGTTACCGGCCGGAGAGTCACAATCATCCAATCGTTAGAAGAACTGTTAGGTAAAATTAGTTGTTATTTGGTTGATATGCAAATTTTGTACTTTATTGTTATATAACCGTTAGTATAACCAGTGCTTTTATCGTAATCGTGCTGGACATGGGCCGCTTCATGCACACTGTCTTGTGCAAGAGCGATGTATGGTCTCGTGGTGTGGGCCGGCTTACAATAGCACCACCCCATGTCCTCCCGTGGGTGTCGTAAAAGGCAACCAAGGAATAATAACAAAGCCACTATCACAAGCTCTGAGGAATTACACCGTTTATAAAAAAGTGGGACTAACAACCAGTGGCTTGTTTAGCATGGCATTTTAAGGTCATACATAGCGATGTATACATAGCATAGCATGACTATATACATAGCGTACATGGCATAGCTATGTTTACATAGCATAGCGTAAGCGTTACATCGCTTTCGCATAGGTACATCCATATTTTTATATACTACACATAAAATTATACATTATGTAAGATAATGTATGTATCTATAATAATCCACAAGATGGATCCACAATCCTTAATTATGGCTCCTCCGACTTTATATCAGGAATAGCTACCAAAAGTTAAATTGCCATGCTAATACTATAGGTTAACTTCCTTTTATTCTGGTCAGCTATATAATATTGGTTGTTGACCACATTTTGCTGATCCAATAGTCTCATGAATAATGGTGTCATAATTTTACATCTGCAACTTCGCAAAATCCCAGTAAAGGCGTTGGCGTTGCAGGTGTTAATTACCCACATTGGCTACTTACCAGGTCGAACTGTTTTTCTTGTATCTGCACTAAAATGTTTAACGTTTATTTGAATACTTTTTATGTTCCAGATCACGATGAGCTGCCAAAAGAGACGATACCGACAGTGTTAAATTGGAAGTTGATGAATGCTGACATGCCTTATAGTTTTATGTTTTTATTAGGTGCTGATGCCATACCATACTATCAGTCTATTTCCACCCGGTCCTCGACGAAGAGGCCCGCCCACCCGCGATTAGTGATGTAGCCCACCAGCATCCTATAGATGTTGGACGGACAGCCTCCCCTCTTCGGCTTGACCATAATCATCGGGCACTAGGCCAGGAAGATCGTCTACACGTATTTTGAGGTTCTCTGGACAGTATCCAAAATTGTGCGGATCGCCGTTACCGTCGATTTACCTGGAGAAAATAAGTACTGGTGTGAAACCAGAGTTAACTGATATGGTGTCGCAGCAGCTATCATCGGCAACGACTTTTATGCTCCGTCCAGTCAGAAAGCCTGGAACCCATTGACAAAATCTCTCAGGTAACCCGAATGAAGGTAACATGGAAAGCAGTGCTGTGTGCCAGACCCGGCCAAAAGCTTTTGCGATATCAAGGCTAAGGGCCAGAGCCTCACCCTTACTCTCCACGGCCCAGTGGAGTGTAAAATACACTTTAAGATCACCAGCCAAGTAATTATGACGAAAACCGTACTGTCGATCATTTCGATCAGCCAGTCGATAGCTGGCAATCTCGTAGTTACCCAAGGAGCTGTGTGTTTATAACACTCCCCATCATCTTTGAGAGGAGGGAGGTTATCGCTATAAGTCTGTAATTGACTGGATTGGTATGATTGCCTTTCTTGGGCAACGGGTGAACGTGAACTTCTTTCCAAGCAGTCGGGAAACGTCTTGTGGCGTAAGAGAGTTTAAAGAGTCGCGTGAGCACGGGAGACAACTCAGGAGCACCTATTTTAAGTACCATCGCAGAAATGCCATCAGGCCTACTCGACTTCCGGATGCTAAGATATGCAAGGGCTCGCCGGACTTCACGTTGAGTGAAGCAGATTTTCAGCATGGAGCTCTCGCACCGCGTTATCGTGAGTGGTGTGATTCCAAACTGTACGTGTTGCCTTTGGACTGATGGATGCGAGTCTCGCTGCTGGCACTGTAATCCAGGCGAGACAGTGATTGGATGATCCTAGCGGTACATCAACGACAACACTGTAGTCGTCTAGGCATGTAGTCAGCAGGAGGTCCAACAAGGAGGGATGGTGATTCTCGATATCCGGAATCCTAGTGGGAGAGGACACCACTTGTGAGAGGCCATAGATCAGAACGAAGTTATCGGCAGTTCTCCTCGCATAGTCAGTAGTTGGGGACCCCAACCACTCTTCACGATGAATGTTTAAGTCACCAAGAACTACCACCTCTGCAGTAGGCAACTGCTCAAGCATACTGCCAACCGCTTTCTGTAAGTGGTCAAAGAGGCGGCGTGTCTCCGCTTCATCGCTATAGAACCTGTAAAGGCAAGCGTAGACCCGGATAGAATCTCCATGGTCGATATGCGCCCAGATAGAACCTCCCTGTCTTCAAGTCGACTGAGATAATGACAACAGATATCATCCCGGAAGCACATACATATCCCAGCACGTCGCACAAACGAATGCTTTAATTTATAACCGGGGTAGTGAAGATAAGACGTGTCATTGGGTCAAAGATATCTGTGTCTTCGTCAGAAAAAGCAAAGCCCGAAGGTTGATGGTTGGGTCCCCTTACCCGTATCAGCACCGCGTATCATTGTGTTCGTCGCCATTTCATTAACACTTCATTTTGTAATTCCAATGATAGTTGTTTCGTTCTTCAGATTTTTATTATAATCATTTTTGTTACCCGGCTCCCATAGAGCTTCTTTGATTCGATAAATATCGTTAAAGTTGATCAATTTCTCGTCATCCCACTGCATTTTGCCGATATTAAATGATTACACGGAAACACGACTAGGTGCAACGACGTACACGATCACTTTGACTGGTCAAAAAAAAATCGACTCGTATCCGTATCTGGGGTTGTACTCTAATTTTACACCTCCGAAGTTTTGAGCCCGACTGAAGTTCGAACGAATAAAGTGTTATAGTTATAACCCTACTCTGATTTTCGTTCGATCGGAGCTCTATACATTAGCTGTCTCAGAGTATTTAAAAGATATCTATCTCCCTTGTTGTCGTGAAATTTGACGTTTGATTCCAAAGTCTCAAAATCTAATTTAATCGTTGTCTCAGAGCAGAGTTTTGATGCAAATGAACTTCGTTCGGGCCGATATATCAGAATGAACATTTTCGTGGTAGGAATCGTCCGAAATATCGATCGAAACTTCGTTTTTTTTGATAAAACGCAACGATGAAATTATACGAATGTGGAGCCGGCTTAAGGAGCAACATAAAGAAACCCGTGCAGGGCGCGTGATGGTAGATTGTCAATGCTAATCGCAAAAAGACTAATGTATGTTAAAAACTTCCACTCATATAGTCTATACTCTATACTATACTGTCGTAACATTAAACCATTATTAATCTTCTCATTCAATACAATATTACATGTCGATCTACCTTTCAAGCAATGGAATTTAATCTTTAAAACATCTAAAAAAAATCAATACTTTTAGTAACTATCTAAATAAAAATCCTTTATCTTTTGTCTACTTACAGGTGGAGGATTTTCACTTTCTACAGCCGCTAGAAAAGAAAATTCGGATCTAAATGGAAAAATTGGTCAAATTCTTGCTAAATTAAACGGTCTACCAAACGTTATAATACTGTTACTAATCGTAATCATTTCTGTGTTTATTACAAACTTTGCTTCGAATGTTGCTGTATGTAACGTTATAACACCTTTAGCAATGCAAATGGTATGTAAAAGCAAATATTTCAGTAGAGTATTTAGTGTAATTCTCTGTACATAATACAAAGCCTCGACTTATTTGATGCCTGGTTAATTCTGTGCACAGTCATTGCAGAAATTACAGCAGCAACTGCAGCCCTTCTTTGTAGTGCCTTGATATCAATTTGTATGCCACATTGTGGTATACATTATATACCACATTTCTCGCCTGTTTACGTAAAACGTTCTCGAGTCTAGGCATTTTACAAGAATTAACAACAAAAACAAAAATCAATAACAGTAACATAATCAACAACAACGAAACTACGAGATTGTACTTTCGAAATGAACCGTTGATGTGTTATGCGTACTGATGGTAAACGCACACTGACATACAGTAGCGCTAAAGTGCGCAGGCGGCCGCGCGAGGTGGGGCGGGCGTGCACCGCCCGCTTCTCCGCTATTGCCCTCACTGACACCTGTTTTATGCTAATGCGACGCTACTCGTCTTATGTTGAAAGCGAACAAAAAGATTGGCTCGACCTGTAATAATTGACTCACTTTTCAGGCTATAGAAATCAAACAAAATCCATTGTGGTACTGCATAGCATCAGGATTCTCGTGTTCATATGCTTTCATGTTGCCTGTTGGAACGCCTGGCAACCTTATAGTGCAGAGCGCCGCAAGTATTCCTACAAGCAAAATGGTATGGTTTCAGCCAATAATGTTAGACGATAAGGAGAGTATCTATAATAGAATAAGGATTTCCATTTTTTTCATTATACTACCCATTCGATGGGATAGGAAGGGATAGTTTTTTTTCGGAATGGCTAAATTCTTGTGGCCTTAATGGCCTTGCAAGAGTCACCGGACATGTATAGTTTAGGGCGAGCGCAGAAAGCTCTCAGCCAGGAGTAAAGAGTGTGTGCAGCAACGAGCCTTTGCCCTCAGCTTAGGGCGTTGCTTTGGGAAGGTACCGCGGGATCGCGAGTCGGTGATAAGCGCCCAGGCACGTGCCGATTCCTGGTAAAAGTGTTGGCTGAAGCCGGTGTGTGTTCACGGTGTATCGAGGGTGACGTCCTCGTCTCCGCCGGCGGAGACGGTGTATATGTGTAGTCTGTGAGTGAAGTGTAAGAACCGCATTGGCAGCAGTATTTAGGTCGTCGGGGTCGTCTAAGACGTGCCGAGGACAATGACAACGACGGCAACGGCGAGGGTAATTCCTATCAGGGACATGGGTTAGGCTGTCAACTACCAGGGGGTTGGGATGATGAGAGATGGTCGTAGTAGCGTCGAGCGGAGTCTTTCACGTATTTGACGATGGAAGGAAGGGATAGTATACAACGAGATGAGAAAGGAAATGGCCTCTAGCAATATAGCTCTAGCACTGCGAGATTGTGGTGACCGGTGAAGATGTTGTTGTTATTGGCACATTCGTTCGTGACCACGAATCATGTAACTGGGAAGAAATCATATCGGATATGCAAAATAAACATAATATGAATTTATTATATTCAACCACGATAACAGTTTAAAATTTTTGTATTATGTCACAATTTAAAAGGATGTTTTCATCATCACAAATTACAACAGTGAAAAACTTTCATGAAAACATTTTGCAAGGATTTTACGTCTCTCTGCAATTTATAACGTATTTTTATTTTTAAAAAAATGATTTTGTTTCTAGTAAAAATACCGATTACTGTCACCCACTAAACTTAACAGCTTTTTCAACTTTTAAAGGCAGAATATTTTTCTTTAAATCTGCCTATAACGTCCCACTACATAGCACAGGCCTCCACTAGTAAACCAATGGGGGATCTCGAGCCATAATCCACCACACGGGCCCACTATGGGTTGGTGGATACACATATTTCAGATTTTTTATTTCGAGTCTCTCCACGATGTTTTCCTTGCCGTCCAGCTAGTAATTTTTTTTTAAATCCGTACTTATGTCTAAAGTCTGTGGTACTGTGTGGCCGAAGATTTGAACTCTCGATTACACGAATTTGAGTCTGGCCTTACCTATACCTTTGGGTATACCTTTACCTACCCAATCAGTCCAATCACGCCTATATACCATTAGGGTATCACCGCTCTTACTCGTACTATTACCCATTAATCTTAACAGCTCTTTCAACTTTGAGGGTTCAATGTACACCGGGTCATAATGTCCTCTCCTAAATTGTCTGTTTAGGAAATTGCATTCATTCTAAAATGTCATGACTTAAAATCACTAACATCATGAAAGTCGACATGTGCCGTTCCTAGAATCGAAAATCTTCTGGAGTATTTTGAAACTTATTCTATGAGGCGAAGGACCTAAGTCTCTTATTTTAGGCCTAAAAGATTCAAGTCGTTTGCAACATCAGTTGGGAAACCTTTATGATCAAAGTGTCTATCTTATCTAAAGTTTTAATATATAGAATAGATATTTAATGAATTTTTTTTACTGATTCTTAATTATTTTTGGGTTACTTATGTCAATTTTGCTTTCTTATATCTATGTATATTATATGTATTATCTATGTATGGGAGCAATGAGTGATTATATTTTATTATAATACATCTATGTGCAATCGGGAAGTCACTAAATATAGATATAGAGGTACAATCATGTACGAGTAAGGACAGCAGTATAATTCGTATGTGACTTTATTGTCGGTGCAAAAGGATCACAGAGTCAGTCACTGTGTCAGGATTCCTCTATCGGAATGGTGGAATTAATAAAGCGTCACTCGTCTGTACACATATTTGGTTTGTTTTACATTCTCTTAAAGGTCCCAACACATACAATTCCTTGATTAAAATTACTATAAAAGTTAAACTTGTTATTGACATTTAAGAAAGAACATTAACTCTTGTACACTGCTCACACTCGACATACCTAATGTTGACACCGCCGTGCCCGACCTAGGAAGGGACCCTTAAAGGAAAAAGTATTTTTAGGAACGAATATTTTAGGATGCAGACGTTTATAGGTAATTTAGGGACAGGACATTATGACTTAGAGCGGTTGAAAGTACCCATGTAATATTTGTTAATTTGTTCTAGATTCTAGCAGGCTTCGGACCTACCATCACCACGATTTTGATAACTTGGGTATCTATGTACATATGGGCGCCGGTTATATGGCCTGATTTAAACAGCCTGCCAGACTGGATTTCAGCATAATTCCATAATTAATTCATTATGCCTCTTTTCTTGATTAAACTATAGTTTAGCAGATTTTTCTTTGTTTAATTAGAATAACGTTTGTTTTTTCCGCGTTTACGTGTACTATGTAAAAAATACAACATTATAGAGTCTAATGTAAGAAATATAATTAAATGTTTAACTGGACGTTTGATTCTCGTCATTTTCACAGTTTTTAATTTTAATAGATAAACTAGTTGGTTCATTTCACGGCAGACTTATCTGGCATGGGAGAACTCGGCCAGGCAGACGCGCCGCATGCAGTATAGCCCGCTCTCCTGGAGACAGGATAAAGTAATTCTTTTTAAAGCACTAAATCACAGCTGATTACGTATTTATAAACTTCGAATGAATTTAACTTGCCTAATTGGATTGACTGTCCAAGCTACTATTTACAACTTCTAGGGATGTTCCCTCGACGTTTGGGCAGCATTCGGGAAAATGTGGCAGCTTTTATCGTCGCTTATACCACAATTTCTGAAAATTAAAAACGGAAATTGTTTAATCAGTGCCATCTCTCCGTTACAACGTATGGTACAGAAACGTGGTCTCTGACGGTAGGTCTGATTTTCAACTTCAGGCTGCGTTCTGGACACATGCCGCTCAATAAATTTGGATACCTCATGAAAAAGACTAGCTCTCCAAATTGCGATGTGGAATTGTTGAAGATGTCAAACACTTATTGGTGGAGTGTGTCCGGAATCAATAGGAACGGGAGGCCTCAGTGAGGGTTCTCGATCTGAATAAGAACGATTATTTTTCTTTTATTTTAACAATTTATTGTACACACAACATGAAACAAATAAAAAGGAAGAAAGAGAAAAGATGTACAAAAGGCAAGCTGTACAAAAGGCAAGATGTGCGGAAATTTGTATAAAATGTATAATAATACAATAATATTAACAAAATATATATGTTTTAATATACATATACAAAACATATAAATACATATACCTAAATAATGAATACTATACATATTATAATACAAGCGAACCGCCCTCGCTTCGCTTCGGTTTCGTTAAAACAATATTAAACTATACGTATAAACCTTCCTCTAGAATCACTATCTATTGATGAAAACCGCATTAAAATCCGTTGCGTAGTTTAAAAGATCTAAGCGTACATACAGAGGGACAGACGGCGGGAAGCGACTTTGTTTTATACTATGTAAAGATATATATTTAATACATATATACAATACGGACTATTTAGGAAATTGACAAATAGTGCTCTATTAAACGGTTTTTAAAATAGAGTAAGACTATCTCGTATCTATCAGGGAGCATTCCATAAGCGTACGGCTTGAACCGCTTGATTCCCCACAGCTATGAGAATTGTGAGAAGGGTTCTTTAACAGGGAGAAGGTTCTGGTATATATGGGAAGAAATATACGAGAAACGGTCACGCAAGTAGGTAGGAGAAGAAGGTTTGTTAAGAACATTATAGAGGAGTGTAAGAATGTGACAATTACGGCGAGAACGAATAGGTAACTACTGAAGTTTCTTCCTAAACTCAGAAATGTGGCTAAACTTGCGTAAACCAAAATGATGTTTGTATGTTCCATAAGATACTAGGAGAACATAATTCACGAGCAGCATTTAGTATAATAGATTCGTGAGCCCACACTAGGGCTGATATATTGATAACTAAATTATTGTTTTAGAATGTAAGTTTAGTCAAGGGATAAATGTTCCTTAAAAAGAAGAATGAAAAAATTAAGTTCAATGACGCTCAGCGAGCGATCGACAGTCTTTAGAGCTGTACTCGAAGTCTCTTTACTGGACAAAACTCAAAGCGCAAAAAATTCGACGATATATTGTAATTGCCGACATTGCTCAAAAAATAACAAGCTGAAGTACCTACCTGTGAACAGGCCATATCTGATAAGGGATAACCGATAACCGATGAGGTAGACCAGTCCCCGAATGTAGACTACGTACCGGGAAACGTAGCGTGGGACGCCCGCCATCCAGGTGGACTGAGTACCTACTTGAAACGTGAAGAAAGTCGCCGGTAGTGACTGAATGAAAAAAGCAGGTGTGTCCTTGTAATCCATGTTCTATTGTTCTATGGGAGGGGGAGAGAGCACGCTGCAGTCCAACGGCCGCTGGACGCACTCGACTGGCCTCGTGCCCCCTCTCTCAGAATACTACCTTGAAATGTACTGCATTTCACACTATCTTATTTCCTTAATCTACGTACGTGTTTCGGTAGTGAGTGAGATATGCCAGAGCCCATTCCCATCCTATCCCTTCCTATGTCCCCAACCCTTTCTCCAAATCCATTCTTTCATCAACAAAGGTAAGCAGCGCATCCGGGGCGTGCCAAAGTTTGTCATTTTGGACTAATGTTGGCAGGTATTGCGGATATCTATGGGCGACAGTATCCACTTACCACCAGGTGGACTGTATGCTCGCTTGCCATCTTCTGACTATAAAAAAAAAGTCTTCGCAAAACTTCAGACCGTTCCCAGTAGTCTTACCGAATAGTTCTACTTGTAAGACTTGGGCATTGACCTTGAATGGGCGTCAACAGTCTGCGCATGTCCCTCCTACAATTTTAAACAATACTTAATAAGGTGAATGTGCGAGTAAGCAGTTATTATGGCGTTTAGCTTGAACTTTTGAACATATTGTATTGTAAACACCCCCTACGTCGCATTCCAGCCCGCGGACCACCAAACGGACCTAAAAATAAGCTACTGCGCTGGTTTGTCACGTGATATCGCTAGAGTCCAAGAAATTTTGCGTCATTTATACCTCATCGATATAGAGAATATATTTCTACATGTATAATGCATTACTTATATATTCTCTACTGATCTATTATTGTAGGTAAGTCTATGGTGTTCTCACATCACTCTCACATTGATGTATTGTCCACAGATCTAATATTTCTGCTACCAAATTCAATCACACAGAATGGTGTTAGACCTCTGTGCATGAATCATGAGTCAATCATAGATATCGATTTTACTATAGTCAAATAGTATGTCTATGATCGCGGAGATATCTTTTATCACTCTTTTATGTATTGAATACGTCGCTTGTGTAAAAATCTAATTCCTCCTTAGCTACTTACATTTAAAATAAATAAGAATTAAACCATTATAAGCGTTGAATATAGTTTTTTTAATGAACTTATTGTAAGTATTAATTATTCATTTTCTTATTTCAAACATAATTGGCCTAAGGCCTAAGGTACATAATAATACGTCACCCACATTAATTTTGCTTTGAGTTGAATGATGATTCAGTTTCGTTCTCACAATACGAGCTAAAGGCCGCAACAGGAGTCATGGCCCAAGGCATGGCAACAAGATGAGTAAAGACTCATCTTGTTATTACGAAATTACATTTTAAATATGGAAAAGCAATAATATTACCATCATCATTCTCAGCTTTTTTATATAGCCCACTGCAGGGTATGAGCCTCGTCTTTTTCACGCCATTTACTGCTGTCTTGAGCTAGTGGCATTTAGGTCTTGTTTGCGATTGTTTGTCATCGAATCACTTGGCTGCTGGATGGCTTACACTACACTTCTTTCCCCACTTCTTTTCTTTCTGGTTATATTGTAATCATATACTCCACTGCTGCTGCTGCTGGCTACTCATTCCTTATCGCGCCACGATTTCTATAAAGGTTTTGAATTAATATGCTGTTATTAGCCCATACCATACGAATATGTTTGCATTTCGGAATTGTGCTTTCATTTAGGAAGTTCGGAAGTATATGTAATACATGAATAAAATAAAGTTCACGTATTTTTTAAGCTATACGTTTTCGTCTATATAGCGAACTATATAGTTTTTGATTGAAATCATTTAGTAGGTATAGATAGACGCCGGTACGTGACTGGATGAAAAGAGAGAAATATCGTATGTGCTCATGGACATTGATAGAAACTTATGAATAGTAGCGGCAGACTAATCATGTTGTATGATAAGGTACTAGTGTTGTAGAATTGAGCGCTGAGCGCTCAAGTGTAGGTCAGCGCTAATGAACCTTAAATTCCTTAACATCAAGGGTTTAAGACCATCAAACTTTGAAGTATGACGCTCACCAGCTTTGGCGTTCGGGTCATAAAGGTTTGTTAATGCTCACTCAGAGGCTCGGGCGTCGAGTGCTTAGCGCTCCTTTTTACAACACTATTTATGGAACCCATCGTAGAGACAGAAAAATATGTGAAAAACATTAAAAACTTGAATCCATACTTACTACTTATATACTTACATACATACTTTCATCCATATTAGATTGACGTTGATAGAATCAATCAGTGATTGCAAAATTTACTAACACAAACATAAAACGCACTTATTTTATTTATTTCTTCTTACAGCAGAGAAAAGGAAGAACCGCCGTTGACTTGCAAAAACAGAATAAAATTTTTCATGTCTGCCCATTGGCGTGGAGTTTTATGTACCCTCACACCACTATTATTATTATTTATCTTGTACCCTTTTCCGCCAAAGGTAAGACAAAGAAAGATTTTGATAGACTTTCTCATTTTATGATATCCGAAGATCAGTGTAACGCTGGGTTTAACGACTTACGGCCAACGCTGTCGTTGTTGCGCCAACCAAACCTGATATGTGATTTTTCTTGATTTTCCGTTTTTTCACTAGATGCCGCCAGTTTATAATATTTAGAAAATTTATAGTGTGGACTTTTTGGCGGGAACTCGAGAAGTGAAGTTGAGTTAATGTCTGATTATTGTAAAAATTGTGTATTAGGCGTTTAGTGGTTTAATAGTGATAATTTATTTTATTTCAAAGTATTTCTCGTGCGTGCTGTTAGTTATAATTAAATAAAAGCGTGGGACTACATTTTTCGTGCGCTTCCAAGGAGTCCTCTTCTGTCCTCAGTAAACCTACTATCGTTTTACTGAGCGTCTCCTAACTTACTTCGATGGGATTGTATATTGACAGGATACGTTTAAATTTACATATATTCACATGTAAATTCACAAATGTGAATCGAACAATGTAAATAATGTTGATAATTGCCTGAGATGTGGGGAGTTGAATATAAAAAAGAATCGAATTTTATTTTTCGCATTTTTGATTTAAAAGCCATTTTTGCAATGTTGCCATACTTTTATGTAAGAAATAACTTCAGATTCGTATTCAGCGACTTGGAAAACATTAAAATACGTCAAAATTAGCCATCTTTGGATATTTAGGACTGGATTTGGAGAAAGGCCTAAGCCTATAATGAGGAATAGGGAAAAAGATCCATCGTCTCATTACACATTCTAATCTTCCATGAGGGATGGGGTAGAATGGATAGTCAAGGATATATTGGAAAAAAAATTATTTTGATTCCATTTTATTCCTCATTCGATGGGATAGGATGGATACATAGAATGGGATGGGACGGGATGGAATGGAAATGAGCTCTGACACACTCAACAAATAGGTTGAAGGAATAGGATAGCGGGAAATGTAAAACATTTTACGGTAGTCTTCTGTAAGAGAACTTGGCTGTTAGAGAACTGTTAACTTGGCCCTTCATAAAATAGGCACCTTACCTGCATTTCTTCTTCAATATAGAGCCTTATCATTGTCGATGGTTTGCCGTGTACCCTAGCAAAAATGTGTTTTGTACCGTTGTCCCCACTGACATCAATGGGGACAACGGAAATTTGTTTTGTGTTTGAATTTTGGTCGCTTCGACTATAATTGTTACGAAATTACTTGGATAAAGCCAGGAAAGAAAAACAAACTTGGACTAGATATTTTTTTTATAAATAACATCTGAAATTTGCTGATTTTTATTCTGGCCTTACTTAGGGTATTTTGTAAGAACTGCATTGAGAATAACGGCTAAAGAACACAAAACTTATTATAGTTATCGCCACTCATGTCAGTAGGGACAACCGTTTTTGTATTCAATTCCCGTTGTGCCAATCAGTGGCGACAATGGCACCAAACCCGAAAATGAACATACTTTTTTTTATAGACTAGTGGGCGGACGAGCAAGCGGTCCCACGTAATGGTAAGTGGTACTTGGAGCAGAATAAAAAGATACGGCAACAATTGTACCTCAAAGAGCACGTCAACATTCATCTTTTTCAGAGCTACCAATGGTGTGCTTATTGTCTGGTGATGATGGCAGTTTTCTGGGTATCCGAATGTATTCCCTTGGTTGTAACGGCTTTTCTACCTATCTTCATCTTCCCATTAACCAACGTTATGGACACGACTATAACTTGCGACAGCTATTTGAACGTAAGTGAATTTTATTGAACATATTCCGTAACCAGCCCTTTGAGTATTCACTGCTTAAGTATTCACTGGTCAATGCCTTTTTATGCACACTGTCTTGTACATGAGGGATGTAAACATCACGCCGCCCAATCGGGTTGGAGAGTCCACTCTTTTAGAGGTGTTGTCGTTCCTCCGTGTTTGTGGTGGCCCACGAACCCTTAGTCGTCTTTTGCAACACCCATGGGAAGAGAATATTCACATGTTTTAAATATAGTAGGATGAATTGGTTGCGCTATGAAATCGCAATGTTAAACAAAGTTAAGCTGAGGGCTGAGTTTTTATTTATTTATGTATTTAGTTTTACAACCAAATGGAACATTATTTTTATTTCCAAGAAATTTACTATACATCGCTGATATTTATTTATCTATACTTCCATACTAATATAATAAAGAAGTAAAATTGTGTGTTTGTTTGTAGGTATGTTGGGGGTAATCTCTGGAACTACTGACCCGATTTCAAAAATTCTTTCACAAATAGGAAGCTACATTATCCGTGTCTAATATATTTTATTTTGAAATTAAAAATAAAGCGCTTTGAAAAAAAAAAAAAAAACCGAAGCGAAGCGAGAGCGGGTCGCTAGTTTATTATATAAGAAATTTATTATCTGTTGTCTGTATGTGCCTGCTATTAGCGACATAATTGCACGGTGCAGTATATAATTTCGATAAAATTCCTTGGAACTATTTGACAAAGTTGGCGGTTGGCATTGTTACGCCCAGTGACGGACTAGCAAGTCCTCGACGCTTCAAGGAAACACCTATTTTAGAGGATGGCAATTCCCACGCACGTCTGTGCGACCACGACCTAAACGAACGAAAGAGGTGTAGGCGAAACAGCCACAACTGAGAATCAGCGCCGAAGTCAGCCAAGTCTGAACTTGAGGCATTAGGCTGACTTTCATTACTGCAAATAGGATATGTAGATTGAAATATTGAAAATTAGGCATATGTATTTATATGTAAAATATGCAGAGATATATGTATATTCCCGCATGTTTTAATAATCTTAACTTAATCTGTATGAGTACTTATTTTAGTTTGTAACAATGAATAAGGTATTTTTATTCGATTTCTTAGTGTTTATTTATGATTTAATATAATTTTGGCCGTGTGTTAGCCGGTTTTAGAATAGCACCATCCGTGGCTGTCGTAAAAGGCGACTAAGGGATAAAGAAGACTCTTCCACAAGTCCGGAGGAACTACCCAGCCTCTAAAATAGTGGACTCGCCAAGCCGCTTGGCCAGCGTTATCTTTTAAGGCCATACATCCCTCATGCACAAGGCAGTGTGCATGAGGGGCCCCATGTTCAGCAGTGGACGATAAAAGGGTTGGTTACGGTTGCTGTATATAAATTTATTTCACTTTTACCAGGATACTGTAATAATGTTCGTCGGGGGCTTAATGATGGCGTATTCCGTAGAACAGTCGGGGTTACATAAACGAATAGCACTTTGCTCTATACGGATTATTGGATACTCACATAAAAAGTAAGTTATAACGTTTTCAATCGATTCACGTCATAATAGTAGTACATTGACAAAGAAAAAAACAAATTGTCAAGAAAGCAAATTGTAAATAATTACTTTTTCATTATAAATAAATTGTAGTATTACAAATGCAGTTTTCTTATTTTTACGATTTTTCGATTTAAATCATTTTGAAAGAACTTTTGGCAATTTACTATTTTGTCCAAATGCTTCCCCATCTTAGGTATTATTATTAGTTCATAAGATTCTTTTTATAAAACAAAATAACGTTACGAGACGCATCGGCTGACGGTACTCTGAACAAGATGACTTATGAAACGTCTAAATATAAAATAAAACAGTTGGACGAACACTTTTAAACATGTACCTACTCGTAAATTTGTTTCTTATGTGTATATTTTCACGTAGTACCGTGTCGGTGTGTTGCGCCATACAAGCCATCAGTAAATAAATATTCATATTTCGTGATATTTCGATTGGTTTCGCATGGAGCCATCTAGTTGTAAAAACGTTCGTAGAAGTGCACTATGGCGATTCGTATTAATTTTGTCATTTCGTTGACTAACGTTCATAGCCATGCTATTTTATGGTCGTATGATTATACTTCATCGACGCTAGTGGGCGCCGTTTCATTACACATGTACTCCACATGGCCGTAGTACACGGCTAAGTCTAGATTTGTTAGGGGGAGAGTGTATTCTGCATTCCCACAGCCGTTGGGCGCACTCGACTGGCCACGTTACCCCTTTCTCACAGAAGACTACCTTGAAATGTATTGCATTTCCTACCTTATCATATTTCCCCAATCTACGTACGTATTTCGGTAGTGAGTGAGATATGCCAGAGCCCGTTCCCATCCCATCCTATCCATCCCCATTTTCCCAATCCATTCCTTAATCTGCAAAGGTAGGCAGAGCTCCGGGGGCATGTGTGACAAACTCCGGGGGGGTTTGTCATTCTGGACTGATGTTGGCATGTATCGCAGATGTCTATGGACGACAGTATCTACTTACCATCAGGTGGACTGTATGCTCATCTGCCGCCTTTTTTTCTATAAAAAAAAGATGAAGAATGTATCTAGTAAACGTGTAGAGACTGTAATGAAATTCCACGACTACATTATGGAATTATGGTGTTATGATCCAGAAGCGTCAATCTATTTACGAATAGTTGAACTTTTTGTGCACTCTATCGATTGGACTATGTTACGAGTAGGTACCCATTTTTATATAATATAAAGTGACATTTTTATATGACAATGACAGATGTTAATACATGTGCATAATTATAGCTATGGGTAGATGTACGATAAAAGTCATAATATATATTTTTTGTCTTTTAGATTAATTTTCGCTTTGTCATTCACCACGATGTTTCTTTCGATGTGGATTTCCAACATAGCTGCAACTACAATGATGATGCCGATAAATTTTGCAATTTTGAAGACTTTTGAGAATGTAAGTAGTCAACCTCGTGTGTATTATTCAAAGTAATGACGTATATCAAATGTACCTATTTATTACCATACCATCAGCCTGTATACCATACCATACCACTGCTGGATATAGGTCTCCCAACCCCGCCAACCCGCCTGCCCGGAGTGGGGATTAGGGCATAAACCTCGTTATGAAAATAAAAATATCAAATGTATCATCATATTATGTCAATAAAACTAGCTTTGTCCGCGACTTCATTCGCGTGCTCTAAATCAATAGTAGTTCTGCCAAATCGGTTCAACCGTTTCGACGTGATTGAATAACAAATATCGAATCATCCAAACTTTCGCATTAATTATATTAAGTGAGTTTAATTGCTACTCAAGCATATTCTACAACATCCCCACGATAGATGTTGATGAAACTCAGTTCACCCCAAATGGCAACAGCTTCATTAACACTTGCCTCACCTACATCAATGCTCTATGTGTGGATACAAGAAGAGATAACGGAGGATAAACTTTAGAAGGTGACACCTGCCCATCACTCGGGCCATCGCTGGTTTACTAGTGCTACCAGATGCTACAAATACTCTTCTTCAGTATGGCGAAAGCGATGATAGCACTCACTGGACTTTTCAAGATAAACTTGACTGCGACATGGATGGTTCCCCTATGGTCCCAAAGAGTGCTTATGCCAACATTTTCATTCCAGGCAATAGCACAAGAGTACCAGCCCGTAGTCACGGGTGGTAAGTCCCTCTAATAGAGGATTAGCCTAGGAAACATAACAATCAATACCCAACGATTAGATAATCCGCCCCTTAAGAGGAACGGTACAATGGTGTATTATCACTATCAGTTTCGATCATACAATTTTTTAAAGAAGCTGTAAGAACAAAAAAGCAGTTGCAGTTCTCTGCTGCAGCTCATTGATCGACTCGGTATTACCGCCGGTATAATATTTACTAATACAGTAACACCCCGCTTTACACGACCCCGTTAGGCGCGGTTTCGGTTTTACGCGAATTTCAAATTTCGCGCTAAAATGCCTCGCTTTACGCGGATTGGTTACATGTATGTATGTACATATGTAGTACATAATTTAATTTCCTAACTTGTCATTGATCGCGGGAATTCCCACTTTCTCTGATCATTCAGATAAAAGAATGGGGAATCCCCTCAGAGTAGGATTTTTTGTCTTTGGGGATTCCCTCTTTTGTTTCGTTCGTTTGTCTTACGTACATATTTTAATCTTGGCTGGCAGTCATGTTCTAACTTTTGGTGAAAATAATTCAACGCTACGTTAAAAATGCCGTTCGAGAAGAAAAAAGAGCGTAAAAGCTTAACTTTGGAATTGAAGTTAAAGGTGTTAAGAAGAATGGAAAATGGAGGCAAAACAACAATAGTTGGCAGAGATTTTGGACTCTCAGAATCGACTGTGAGAACGATTTTTAAAAATCGGGAAAAAATTAGTAACGCTGCACAATGTGTTTTTAGAATTAAAGTACATATTGATTTGCATTTTGTACTGACTTTTGGCTATGTTTAAATGCAAACCCCTATATACGCGAATTTCACTTAACGCGATTTTTTGCGGAACGTATCCCTCGCGTAAAGCGGGGTATTACTGTATATATAATTTCGTAATATACCATTCGCTAAGTGAAATTTTCTAGGCTGTCTTTATACCTCTATTCGAATGTTAAATATATACGAGTATATTGTATTTTCTTTTACAGTTAGGGGTACTGAAAATATACGACACAAATTCGAACGGCGATAAAATTGCAAGTGGCATCACCACCTGTTACTTTTGTATAGCAAGTTTTTCAGCAACTATAGGTATTATTTTCATTTTTATAAAAAGATAAGTTTCACTAGTTTACAATGAAGTATTATTTATTTATTTATAATTCATTGCACACATACAACTTGAAATAAATAGTAAAAGGAATAATGAGAAAAAATGTACAAAGGGCAAGCTTATCTCGTGCGGAGATTTCTTCCAATATACCTAAGAAATTGAAATAGAGGTCAAAGGTAATGCAGGCGTAGTACCGGAAATAAGTATATAACAAAATATATGAATATATATTTATTTATATTCATCTTTCGGTCGAGGCGACACGAAACATGTAATCACTTCGTAAGTTGTGAAATCCAATGAAACGCCGTGTATGGTGGAAAATCTGCGATTCAGCACAATAACGTACATGAATGTATCGGACTGCACCACATTTATGATTAAGATGCGTCTTAATAAATACTTTTTCTTTTTTTTTTTTCTTTTTAGGTGGTATCGGAACTTTAGTAGGCACCAGTACAAATTTAATATTCAAAGGACTTTTTAGAGCGTAAATATATTTTTAACACCTTTTTAAACAATGTAATACGTAGTATAAATATCTACAAATACAGTATTGATAGGAAATAAGTACTTATTATATTTCATCTTATACCAATACACTGTACTTGAAGTGCATACTTTTCACTACTGTAAATGTTTTTTATATAATTATTTAAGATCTCATATAAGTGAACTGTATTTAATGTTCTTATGAGAATAAAGTTCTTTTAACCGAAATTGTACTTCAAGGCTTAGCTTATAAATTATATTCTAATAAGTTCACGTGGTTTTATTTTATTGTAATTTTAACACACAGCCATTTGGTAATTCTTTAACATTAATGTTAAAAAATCAGCTGCTTAAATGTATCATAAGGATACCTATTGATTCGTAGTTTATTATTATAATTAAAAATGGAGAATTTCTCATTTCACCCATCCTAGTTTTTTTTAATATAATAAAAATGTGAATATCTCTGCAATAAAGAAGTGGACAGTTAATCATTTTTACTCGAAAGCTTTTTAAATAATTATTGATTATTTTTATGTAGTTACTTATAAATAATGATTTGTTAATAATAATAACAGGTCATTATTAATTTTGTTTTACTTTTATCATCAATTATCTGTAATTATTTCAGAGCCTATCCTAAATCACCGGAATATTTGTCGTTTCCCAAATTTTCTGCCTTCGCAGTACCATATATGCTAGTGTTGAATATACTTACGTATTTGTATATGTTGGTAGTGTACTTAGGAATGTTCAGGTATGTTACACAGTTACGGGCAATATTTAAATAACATAATTATATGATAAAATAATAAAATAAAAATGTGCCATGTGGTGTCGGCCTGCACCACCCCATCTATTCCCGTGGGTGTCGTAAAAGGAGATAAAGGGATCACAAAGCCGCTACCACATCTAAAAGAGTGGACTCGCAAACCCGCTTGGCCAGCGTAGCGTTTTAAGGCGATACATCCTTCATACGCAAGTCATGTGTATGAGGGGCACATGTCCAGCAGTGGAATGGGCTGGTTGTATTGCTTTGCATATGATAATGTGAACGGTTTCGTCCATTCTCTGTGGTCAGATCGAACTGTACCCGACTGATCTGACCACGAGGAATCGTTATTCTCGTTGGTCCAATTGCTGTTCTGTACAATTCAAAACAGTAGGTACAGTGTATTGAATTTCAAACGATAGATATTCAAACATTCAAACGAGTTTAAACTATTCCTAGTTCTTGAAATTATTTATTTTTTCAATTTCATTAGACATATTTTGTTGCACATTATCGTACAAAAGGCGAACTTAATACTTAAACTAGCTTAGATATACCTAATGATGTCACGTTTCAGGCTAGCTCAGATGATTTATTTGTAGGAATTGCTAAAATATTAAAACAAATAATGATGCTCTCTATTGAAAACTAGATATATTACAATACAACAACTAGATAAATTACAAGATTATAAATAATATTATAGGTACAACTCGTTATAAGTTAGGAACGCTCATATATTAATCTCCATGGTACTGTGAAAAAGTACTGCCAACACCTTATAACTTAACTTGCACTTAACAAAAACGCGCTGGCAGACGTATCGCCCGCTTACGGCGCTGTGTAGCGCTGTTAGCATTCACTAGCGCTGTATTGGGTGTGGAGGCGCGAGGAAGAGCTACGGTATGTGGTACATATTGCCGCGTTTTATTAATACATATTTTTTTTAAAATAGGGACTGCGCTCATAGAGCAGAATATAAAATTAATTATACTCGTAAAGTAGTAAGTAGTCAGTCAGTAAAGAAAACGTTTCCCCTGTTGGTATGTGACCTACCATCGTCGCCCATGGCAATGTTATTGCGTTAGGGTTTTTTTAAAATATAAAATTGTATTCATAAGTGCAATCATTTCAGACCAAACAGTGAGGCCGCAAAGAAAAGTTATATTCCCCCAAATGGAATTGAAGCGGCGAAAAAGGTAGTTGAGAAAGATTATAAAGAATTGGGGCCATTAACATTCTGGGAAGCTGTAAGATTTTAATAATTTTTTGTAAACCAAAAATTTTAAACTAAGTTTTTAGCACTCCATCACAGTGAAAACCCTAATATTTTATTATTTTACTTGTAATTGCAAAATGATTTATATTTTTCGATAGGGAGGGCAGGGCGCATGTAGCAATCTCACAACCGCTGGGCGTGGTCGACTTGGGGGATTACCCCTCTCTGACAGAAGATATAGCAGAAAATCTGTAAAATATAGCGGATGTACTCTATATTCCCCATGTACGTATGATTTTCGGGATTGTGCGAGATTATTGATCGAATTTCCTGAACTAATATTGTCTCACTGTGTTAAAAATATAAAGGGATAAGAGAAGACTGTCATCACATTTTATTATTTTCTTACTCCTCATCCCATCCCGTCGTATGGGTAGTGAAACGAATGATCCCTCATTCGTTTCACTACCCATAATTCCCATACGTCGATAATTCCATTTACGCCCTATTTGTCACCTCATTCCACCAAATCACACCAAATAGAGATTATAATACGGTTTGATTATACTTGTTACTTTCTATAACATTCTATCCCTCCACCCCTCTTCTCAGGAAAAATGGAGTGTACCTAATGAGATTTCTTTTGTAGAAAAAGGCGGCAGACGAGCATACGGTCCACCTGATGGTAAGTGGATACTGTCGCCCATAGATATCCGTGATACATGCCAACATTAATCCAAAATGACAAACGTTGGCACGCCCCCGGATGTGCTGCCTACCTTTGGAGATATAGGAATGGATTTGGAGAATGGGTTGGGGAAATGGGGAGGGATTGGATGGGAATTGGCTCTGGCATATCTCACTCACTACCGAAACACGTACGTACATTAGGGAAATATGGTAAAGTGGGAAATGCAGTACATTTCAAGGTAGTCTTCTGTGAGAGAGGGGTCACGTGGCCAGTCGAGCGCGCCCAGTGGCTGTGGGATTGCAGCATGCACTCTCCTCCTCCATTTGCTGTATTTCAGCAAAATATTGAGCAACATAATATACCTGTTACCTTATTCTTTACATTACAGATGGTGTTAATTTTGTTCAGCATTGGCATCATATTGTTCTTCTGCAGTGCTCCTGAAATATTCAAGGGCTGGAGTGACTACCTTGTAGATTTCTTTAACATTACGGAAGAATCATTGTATGTACCGTTCACTAAATTATCGAATAACAAAGTTGTCTATTAATACATCAATACCAGCGAATTCTCTTATATCGACGTAACAATATCAGTGACTTACCTAGCTTACGAATTAGGAGTGAAAATATATACGAGTATATACAACGGTTGGAGTAGGATGTCGAGACGATGAGAAGTAATCTGCTCCTCGTAGTAACCACTAATTAGTAATATAGAGGCGGATTTTCATTTCTATACCACTTTGATATATTGATAGATATAACCTCTAGATAAAAGAACTCTACTGCATGACAAAACCAATATATAACAATAATAGAGACAGTAACGGCACACAACGCTAAAAACGATCTCTGCCAGATAACCTATGGGTAAAGATGGAATAAATATTTTAATCACGGATACTATTATATGGTATACATTTTATTTTATAAAAAAGGCGGTAGTCGAGCTTACAGTCAACCTGATACTGACGTGGATATTGCAGTCAATAGACATCCGCGATAAATGCCAACATCAGTCCAGAATGACAAATGTTGACACGCCCCTGGATGCGCTGCGCTGCCTACCTTCGCAGATTAAGGAACGGATTTGGAGAAAGGGTTAGGAAAGTCTGGAGGGATACGATATGATGGGATGGAATGGGAATGGGCTCACTACCGAAACACGTACGTACATTGGGGAAATACGATAAAGTAGGAAATGCAGTACATTTCAAGGTAGTCTTCAAAGTGCGCCCATCGGCTGTGTGAATGGTGCGTGCACTCTCCCCCTACAAAATTTCTAATTTTATAAGTAGTTCTAGTCCACGCTGCATTCCCGGAACTGCTGGGTGCGCTCGACTGGCCACTTTAACCCTGTCTCACAGAATACTTATTATCTTGAAATGTACTATATTTCCCACTTTATCATATTTTGCCAATGTACTTACGTGTTTCGGTAGTGAGTGAGATGTGCCAGAGCCCATTCCCATCCAATCCCTCCCCATTTTCCCAACCCTTTCTCCAAATCCGTTCCTATATCTCCAATGGTAGACAGAGCACATCCGGGGGCGTGCCGACGTTTGTCATTTTGGACTAATGTTGGCATGTATCGCGGATATCTATGGGCGACAGTATCCACTGTATCTGTATCCACAGTATCCACATCAGGTGGACTGTATGCTAGTCTGCAGCCTTCGTATATAAAAAAAAATGTTACACGGATGACAGGTAATGTACGAGCTGACAGTCACTTGGTGGTAAGTGAATACTATCGCAGAAGGACAACCGTTACACATTTGCTCATGGATTCGTGGAACAGATTCGCTAAAGAACGATAAACTCTGACATAGCCCATAGAATCTGCATCGCTCTCTGGACAGTGTCATATTATCTGCCTCAAAATCGACAACCGATGGGATAAATGTGCCCTTGAATGGAAACGCCGTTCGGCCAGATGGACCTATGATTTGAAGAAATTCGCCGGTGGTGGCTGGATGAGAACAGCCAAAGATTGTATGTCGTGGCAAGCCTTGAAAGAGAACTATATCGAGCAGTAGAGAGACATAGGTGTATGGACTGGAATGGACTTTAAACGCTACGGTCTTGTTCATTTTTTTCTTTAGATAATTAAAATACATATTTATACTCGTAAGAAAAGAGGCAATAGTAGGTATTGTTTAGCCAGTGGTTGCAGCGAGGCTAAAGAAATGGACCTCGATAAAATCGACTCGATAAATGGCAAGAACGGTGAATTGAAAAAGCATTGTACAAAATCTAATTGTAAACTCATATCTTAATTTGTTTTTTCAGCATAAAAGATTCACCTGTGGCCATGTTCGTATCATTTTTAATGTTAATGCTACCAGCAACTTCTGTTTTTTTTAAACACTTTCAAGTTGAATGTAATGTATATATATTTTTATTTTTATTATCATTCTACTTAAATAATTTAAACTTATATTAGTGTTTTATTAACATTGATTTATCGATGGAAATTCACTAATAAATAATCTAATTGGTGAAAACCTGAGAGCTTGCTAACTCATTTTCAAGTTTATCTATATATATACGTACGTACCAGTTTGATGGACGTCTGTTTTGTCTTCCTCTATGTGTCGGAAGGTTCGCCGTCGCCGTAGACCAATTTCGGTTTAAAACCACATCTACGATCAAACTTTGATCCAAGACGGACCAAAGTTTTAGTCTTCTAATTAAATAATAAAGTACTAGCGGTGGCCGTGACTTCGGGCGCGCTAATGTTAGAATATGTGTGGCTAGCTTGATTCCCATGGGAACTTTATAATTCATCTAGATAATAAGTACCTTAAATGTTAACCTGACACATGAGCTATAACTACGCCAAATTCATTAAACGCTGTCCGATGCTTTTGGCATGACGTGCGAGACAGAAAAAAATCCGAAAAATGTTATTTTGGGCTCTGTATCATTCAAACTTTACACAGAAATTAAATGTACAGACATTTTATTAATTTAAAAGTTTCACATATGTAGACCCATGATCGAGTCATTAGATTAAACTCCGCTAACTCTCCGATAGGCACGAATGGCATTTCAATGGTACCTATTTAAAATTAATTCTCGATTGCGCCACTGTAGTATTTATATGGCGACATCAAATCACCGCTGTTCGAATAGCACTTTATTCTCAACGACGTTCTACAATTATTGACATAACGTATATGGCACATGACATAAAGTAAGAACGAGTACCTACCATACACACCAAATCCTTTCCTCTGTTCCAGTTCACGAAGATCTGCCGAGCAAACCGATACATTCCGTATTAAATTGGACGAAAATGAATGGTGAAATGCCATATGGGTTTATGTTTTTGTTAGGTATGCTATTACCTACTTATTATTATTACTTTTTTATTTATTTTTTATTGTACACACATGCAGTACATAAAAGGATATTCAGCCATCTTGGGAAATAAGCTTCATTTTGATTATGACACCTAAGCATCTACTTTGAGTGGATTGAGGAGGAGAGTGCACGATGCAATCTAACAGCCGCTGGGCGCACTCGACTGGCCTCTTACCCCACACAGGATACTACTTTGAAATGTACTGCATTTCCCACTTTATCATATTCCCTAATATACGTACGTGTTTTTGTAGTAAGTGAGATATGCCAGAGCTCGTTCCCATCTTATCCCTTCCCATGTCCCCAACCCTTTCTCCAAATCCATTCTGCCATCAACAAAGGTAGGCTGCGCATCCTGTGGCGTGCCAAAGTGTGTCATTTTGGACTAAAGTTGGCATGTATCACGGGCGTATATGGCGTATATGTATATGGGCGACAGTATCCACTTATCACCAAGTGGACTGTGTGCTCGTTTGCCACTTTCGTTCTGTAAAAAAAAAACACTTCACATGCACATGCAATGCAACTAGCCCTTGCAGTATCCACTGCTGGACATGGGCCTCCTCAAGCACATTGCTTTGTGCATTTAACGCCTTTATGCATTTAACGTGGCTTTAACGCCACGCTGGTCAAGCGGATTGGCGAGTCCCTTATGACCTTCTTCAGTCGACTCGTGACCATAGTTGGTGCAACGCACCCGAAACGTCGAGTAAAATAAAAACAGGTAAATATACGCATTGAGACCTGTTTAAGTAGTTAAATATGTGTGAAAAACGCGAAATTCTCAAATGTTACGTCGATCTAGCTACTAAACATTTATTAAGTCTGTCTTTAAATTATATTTTAAAACTTTTTTTTTCTTTTATGGAATGCTCCACAGGGGGAGGTTTGGCTCTTTCTAAGGCCGCTGGAAAGGAACACTCAGACTTGAACGGCAAAATTGGAATGATTTTCGGGAAGTTTAAAGACTTGCCACACTTTATAATAATATTACTAATCATGGTATTCGTCGTGTTCATTACTAACTTCGGTTCCAACGTCGCTGTATGTACCGTCATCACACCTATAGCTATGCAAATGGTAAGTAAAAGGTTTAGGCGCATATCGTACAATTCACAATTAGCAAAATGTGCAATTCGAAAATTCTGCAAAGATGGTACAGATTTATAAAAAAAATAAACACCATCAAATTTAACAATTTGAAAAATACTTTACTCTTATTTGGAATTCATTTAATCTCATTTAAGGTTAACTATTTTAATTAAAAAAATAGAAAGTCTTTGAAATAAGGTAAAAATGGTTATAAACATTTACATATATAAATAAATAATATATTACAAAACTACTGCTGATTGTTCAAAAGATAAAATTGAAACTAGTGTTTATTTATTTATTTATTGTTGAAGGTACACCATTTACAAAGTAGATTTACAATAAGTTGTTATATTTATATGTAATTTTCATTAAGTATGAGTATAAGAGACAAAAAAGGAAAATTAAAAACTACAAAATCGAACAAAGCGTTTATTATTATTAAGTTTTACTTGTAAATCATTTTATTTTTAAAGTAGTTAGTAATTTTAAGCTTAAATACGTGAAGGGTGTCACGAAAAATGTGCAAATGAAACACACATTCATTTAATAAGTTGTACTCACTACACATTGTATTTTATTCCATAAAATGATAACACATGTGCTAAACGCTTTTAATAATAAATTGGACCAGCTTTGCTCGTGTGCTCACTACCCCAGGGAAACCTTGTTTTTGTGACCTATGTCCTTTTCGTGGTTCCCAAGAAGGTGTCGACACCGCGTTTAGACATTCATGATATTGAAACACACCCATCGTTACCATAACATCCATCAATACACATTCTTTCACTATCGTTACCCACTTTCTTTGATCGTAAGCCCGCGGTACAGAAATACTCTCTGGATATGGGAGAAGAATGAAGTTCAAGTTATTTTTTTCAGGCTATAGAAATAAATAAAAATCCGCTGTGGTATTGCATAACCGTTGGATACTCGTGTTCATACGCCTTCTTGTTGCCTGTTGGCACTCCTGGCAACCTCGTAGTACAGAGTGCTGCTAGTATTCCTACGAGCAAAATGGTATGCTACTACTTAGTAATACACTTTTTAATGTTAATAGCACCATCTCGTTTCTTCTTGTGATAATAGGCTACTAAGTGTTTACGAAGCCCCTACCACTAATATTTACTCTCCTTTGTTATCCTTTAGTTGTATTTTACCTTTTTTATGGTCTGGTTACGTCACCTTTAAAAGAGTGGACTCGCCAACCCGCTTGACCCGCGTGATGTTTTAAGGCCATATATTCCTCATGCACAAAAAAATGTGCCTCAGGAAGGCCATGTCCAGCAACGGATGTTATAAAGGCTGATTAAGTCTAGACATTTCAGGAAGAACCTGCTAAGAGTCAATTTCTACACCAAGTTTTTACAATCTCTATCATCTACATTTAGTGTAAATAACCTAGCCTCATAATAGAACACCAAACAATTACACTATCAGATTGGTTATATTTAAGTATAAGTGTAAGTTTTCTACAGTAATTTAAATATAATTACAACAAATTAGCAATCCAAAATACTTCTTTATAGGAGTAACAATTCAATACATCTTCCTATTCTTCTTAGGCTAGGCAGCTTTTGGGAAAATGCGTCTGCTCTACTCGACGCCTATACCACAATGCTTGGAAACGAAAGTCCATTGCCAGTTATGATGCAAAGTGCCGAAACGTGCCCTCTAACAATAGGCCTGATCCATAAGTTCAAAGTCACTCAACGGGCTATGGAGAGAGCTATGCTCGGAGTTATTTTATGGGATAGGATCCGAAACGTAGACATTCGCCAAAGAACTAAAGTCACCGACATAGCTCGAAGAATCGGCATGTTGAAGTGGCATTGGGCTATTCATATTTGCCGCAGAATCGGAGGCCGATGGGGTAGACGAGTCCTCGAATCGAGACCATGTACCGGGAAACGCAGTATGGGACGCTCTCCGGCCAGGTGGACCGACGACTTAAAGAAGTTCGCCGGTGGTGGTTGGATGAGAAGAGCCGAGAATCGTGTGTGGTGGCAAGTCTTGGGAGAGGCCTATATCCAGCAGTGGGAAGACAGCCTGATGGTATGGTATGTTACATATGAGTCACATTCACACGTATACACAAGCAAAAGTTCCTATAACTTGCTCCGGCTTTCGAGCGGCACAGCTCCTCCGCCCCGCCACAGCTGTTCCAAACGCCACGCAAATATTATTTCATCATCTATCTCTCTCTAAGGCCCATTCAAAACAAATCGTCACATTTTTGGCATCTTCAAAACATATATCTATATCTATGTGTTTACTAAACATATCTGTTACTATCTTATTTTCTTTTGGAGTGCAATAAAGAGTTAGTTATTTATCTATTTATAATTAGTTTTTTTTTCAGATGTTAGCAGGCTTCGGACCTACCGTCATCTCAGTTATAATATCGTGGGTGGCGATAGTTATAATACCGTGGGCACCGGTTATATGGCCTGATTTACATAGAGAAGGGTTACCTACTTGGGTTACATCTAATCCCTAGTTTATTGGAATAATTTTCCTCCATGTGCCATTTTTCTTAATCACTTTGTTACAAATTTTTGTTTTTCACGGTTGCTGTCTAATTCTGACAAGGAATGTAAGGAATAATGTAAGGAATTGTTTCAATAATTATATGTTTAAATATATGTATATTGCTGAAATTTTTATTGTTCTTTTTCTTTAAACTAGAAATATATTGTTATGATTTGATAGCTCTCATTCATGAGATCGTGAGTTCAAATCCCGGCTCATACCAGTAAGTTTTAACTTGAACGCGGTTTAAATAAACTTAAATCAGATTATTCGCGTAATAAGCAATACACACAAGGACAAACGTTGGAAAAATTATCACTACGCAAAACGACCTATACTCAAAACGAGCTATACGCGTAACGAGTTACCTATAAGTATACGCATACGCACAAAGAATACCCAAATAAATACCTATTGTTCTGTCATTTCACAAAGGTGGTGGTTATGCTCAGTACGGCTCGCTGGCGTATCATTTTATACTGCGAACTCATAGGCTGTGGAACGAACTATCTCAAGAGGTCTTGTCTTTCCATTAAGCTACAATATGGGGTTCTTCAAGAAAGCTGTGAATAGGATTTTGCAAGGTCGGCAGCGCACCCGTATATCCCCTGGTGTTGCAGGTGTTCATGGGCGGCGGGTAACACTTACTTGTACCATCATATGGGACCGCCTGCTCGTCCGCCCACTTCACTATTAAAAAAAAGAAGTGTATACGGTTTTGTAACCTTGAAAGTTTTGTTTCAAGTAGCGTCACAGCATGACCATACTGTACATATGTACATAAATGTAATGTACATATGTATAAGGAGATAGTTGATACGTAATATCGGCTCGTTAGCTCACGCACTACGCCCTAACTCCACGGTGGTGGGTGCACGTCTGTCACAAATCTACTAAAAATGCTATACTTTGTCTAGGTTTTCTATACAATACCGATTGACAGCAGGCAATGTATAAAATAGTTATCAAAAACAATTATTAAACCATAGGAAATGTTTAAAAAATATGAGAACTTGTCATGTCACCACAATTTGTCACCAGTTCCAACAATTGCTAGAGGTCACGATGACGCTCGGAACAATGTGACTATTGTTTTACAAACGACAGAAGAAGAGCTCTATGGGCGTAAAAAAACTGCTAAATGAAAAAGCATTGCTAATCAAGAAATGGCACTCCGTTGCAAATTTACAAACTACGGGAACTATAAAGATTTGTCAATTGTAGTTGCAAAAAGAATTGCAATAGGTACTGCAAGAGGACTTCCAATGTTATAGCAATGTCACTACAATAAGGTAATAAATAAATAATTTCGAAATTAAGAGTTTTTCTACATTAAAATTTATTATTACAAGATAAACTTTTGTGTCGTTTGATTTCAGTAACAAAGTTTATCAATCTTTATAGTGTAGAAGATTTTTGTTGATTATCTTATAGATACACTTACCAAATTGAAATTTCTTTGATTTGATAACAAAATCAACACCTATACCACAACGGCTATATCAATCATCAGTCAAACGTGATCATCTAGATTTTGATTGACCCTCTGTTGGTATGTATTCAATATCTTCCATGTCATAATCAGAATAATAGTAGTTGCTTATCGAGGGAGAGACGAGATGGTTTAGAACCATAAATTTAAAAAAAATATTAACAAGTAGGTACATATTAATGATCAAAGTTTACTAAAAAAAGGATCCACATTTCAGTGTTTAGTACAAACAATAAGAAACATTCACTAAATATTACTTACTTAAATATTATATGTGAGTTAGAAATGTCATATAAAGATATTTGTGGTAATATATTGTAAGTATGTAACCGTAAAATAATATAATATTCAAGTCAAAAATGACATTTTTTTCACCCAACTGCAGAAAATGTAAATAATTCTGAAACTAGAAGCCAAGATCTGGGCTTGGACACCGGTAGGTATATTTACGCTGTTAACATTTTCGTTCCACAAAATTAAAGTCAACAAAAAAGTGCATCTATCTACTTTTACTTCTAATCTGAGATTGTTAATGTAAATTCCCTTTTAAATAATTTTGTTTTAATTGGTAACATTATATGACTGTTAGGACTGTTCCTTATAGGTTAGGAAATCAATGATACGGATCTAACTCAAACTAAGCAAAATATCAAATTATAGTCATCTGATAAAAATCGTTAAAAACATGAAATAAATATTGTTTACACAGATCGAATCATATAGGTCGGACCGTGAAAACTTTATGAAACCTATTTGCTTAAACCTTTCTACCGATGAAAACAAATCTAATTTTAAAAAACTACAATATTTCTATTGTTTCTTGTTTTGTAACATTGGCATTGATTTTTATTGACGTTCATTTAATTGGCACTCGTTATATTTGTAATTCATGATTGTGTGACTGCCTAAATAAATTTACCATGGGGGCGTAAGTATTTCTAAATATATTCAATGTTTGATAAACATCTAAAAAGTAAAAATGTTAGGTAATGCGCCATAAAATTATCTTGACGACTAAAATTACTTACGATCTTATCATCAACCAACCAAAACACAGCGATGGATAATTACTTGTGACAAAAATGAGTGCTACAAGTGACATAAATACAATATTACTACTACGAAAAGCGAGTATTAAAAACTACACTTTTAAGAGTTGAAGTTCAATTACGTAAACAAATGTATTACAGCATATTGTACGTACTATAAAAAATGTTTTGGTTTAATTAAAAAAAAATATAGTTTTGCTTATTACTATATCAGAGAGGGGTTGGCTTTAGAATATGACCGCATTATTTAAGGAGGAAAAGGAGCGGGGAGGGTGAGGGGGTGGGGTACCACCCCTCTTCCGCGGAGATGCGTAGTTATTGAGGGATAAATACTAATTTGAAATTTCTTAGAAACTAACCTCAAAATTACGACAGAAGAAGGTTTTTTATAAAGGCATCGCACGAATTGAGGGGGTCATTGCAGCTGCTCCGCCGCTACGGGAAGTGCAGCCTAAAAAAGGCACGAATATATATACATATTCACGAATATATATGACATCAGGCGTAGCTATACATATTGCAATGTAAACCAGCCTTTTCAATATCCACTGCTGGACGTGAGCGTCCTCGTACACATTGCCTTGTGCATGAGGGATCTGTGGCCATAATCGCCACGCTGGCCAAGAAAGCTGGCGAGTCCACTCTTTTAGAGGCTTGTGGTAGCCGTTTTGTTATACCTGAATCGCCTTTTACGACATCCACCATAATAGGTATTTATATGAGGTTGTGCTATTCAATAGCCGTTCGACACCACACGGCACATAATAGGTATAGTACCTACCTATAGTAAAATATTGCGTATGGTAGGTAGGTATAGCTTTTATCAATTACAATCCGTTGCGTTCACGTCTTAATAGTTTAGTAATGACTAAAAAATGATATTTTGTCTACAATTTATAACATGTTTAGGTAATGCATTTATCTTAGAGATATTAAAAGATTAATATTATTATAATTAATCAACTAAACTAATTATTCTTTTGTTTTAGGTTCTTCTCGTTTTTGTGAGTACCTACCTATTTTTAAATCAAGTAGCTAACTAGGTACTCATTAGGTCTTGGTCAGTATAGTTATATAGAGGTAGAAGCAGATAGTGGTAAGTATTACAGGAGCCCTCTGAGAATTCGAAACAGAACTGTTACTAAGGTACCTGAAATAACGCCATCTGTCATTAACCTTTCGTACTTCGTTACGTTATGGCTGGCGACCATAAACTAACTGATATTTACTGTAAATAGTTCTCACAGAATTCTAATAGAAGGCGCTGTCTTGATTTCTACTAACCCATCGAGTCTAAGTAAATAAAAAATGTTTTCATATTGAATTCAAGTTTCAGTTATTAATTCTAGATATTTCTGGGATTTGTTAGCATATTATAAACGTTTACATTTTGTGTGACTTTAGAGTTTCCGACATATTAGCATGTTGTAAATCATTCCGTGTACCTACACATAGACATTTAAACATTTTATAAACTTTGGCATTTATATTTTTTTTCATTCTTTTACATTTATTCCCATGTCATAAAATTTTTCGCATTTTGTAAACTGTTTGCACTGTACTGTATGCGATAAAATTTATTGGAAAAAGTAAATCAATATACAAAATGAAAACTTATAGCACAAAATGTTCATATCGTTCAATTTATTTTGATAATATTATTTAGCTTTTTTGATAATACCAGCACTTATTTAATCATAGATTCAGAATAATAACAACCGATTTATCTCCGACAATTCAAAAACCGGTGCAATGTTCTAGCGTACATTTTTGTCAGAGAAAATAATTCTATTTTTTTTTGTAAACAGCTCCTTTCGTAAACCTAAAAGGACGCCTATAGATGGAATATGTACAAGAATAAAAAGTATTATCTACACGCACTTTAGAGGTCTGGTGGGTGCACTGTGTTCGTTGTTTTTCATAATACCTCAACTAGCAGTCGACAAATCGGTAACTAATTCTTACTTATGTTTCTCTTCATATGTAGCAATAGCGCAACCAGCACACTGCCAGTGTCAAGTTTCATTTCTTACACATTAGCTTTCTTCGTAATTAACAATTTCGAAATCAAAATTCAAAACATATCTCGTCAGTGTAACAGTAAGTTTAATGAGGGGAAAACGATTTTAAGTGTAATTTGACAGCTCAGCAGAGCCTCGCTCGGCTTCAAACTGCTTTTGGCGATGAAGCACCAATCAAGACGACAATTTATAGCTGGTTTGCAGAATTCAGGCGCGGTCGTGTCAATCTCTGTGACGAATTTCGTGAAGGTCGCCCGTCCACCGATGTCAACAACAAAAGCATCGATGCTGTGCGCATTTTCTAACAGGGTTCTTAGCCAACTGGAGCTGACATCGACTCCATCCAAGGGCATAATTAAAAACCACATTACGGAATTTCATTTGTGCCAGAAGAGTGGCACAAATGGAAAACAGACAACTCGGCAGTATGTGCAACTGAACTAACAATATGATAATCGTGTTGTACCAGAAAAAAAGTTATTTTTTCTATTTCAGAATAAACAGGTTACGAAAGTAGCGTGGATGATGATGACATGGTACTTCCTGTGGCAACCCGTGAATGTGCCAGTGGTCGGTTTAATCCCAATTTTTATGTTTCCTATAACCGGTGTATTGAAATCAGACGTCGTGTGTAAATGCTACTTTAATGTTAGTACTCTTTACCATCCATTCTGGGTATTTAGGTCATTCTTTTCAGATTCCGAATAGCTTCCGAATTTCAAAGGTAAGCAGCGTATCTAGAGGCGTGCCAACATTTGCCATTCTGGACTAAAGTTGGCATGTACACGGATATCCATGGGCGACCAAGTGTACTGTATGCTCGTCCGCCGGCTTATTCTTATAAAAATAGCTCCTTCTATACCAACTGCATTGAGGTATGTTAAACAGATCTTAAACGCCAGGCACACGTTAACAAAAATAAGAATAAAGATTAGAAGCTCAAAGCGAGTCAATAAAGTCTTGTATCATTGTGATCTGCTTAGAACAAAATCTGCAGGTTTTGGATATGCTCAGGGCGATCCCGTAACAGCTGGTCGCTCGGTCGCGCGCCCAACCGATTTGTTGAAACTCCATATGAACACATTCAAACGACACGATACAGGGGATCTACTTCGAAAAACGAAGTTTCGGCCGTTATTTCGGTAGATTCATACTACGAAAACATTCACTTCGATATATCGTCCCGAGTGTAGTTCATTTGACATTTGAAACTACTCCGATCTCACGATACAACGATAGAACATTATCTCACATTTTATATTAAATAAATAATCGGCTATACACGATATATAGAACTTTGAACGAAGGAAACTCAGGTAGGGTTATAGATTTAGGTTAAAGTTAGAGTAGTGTTATAGGGTTATAACAGTACGTTCGTTCGAACTTAGGACGGGCCCGAAAATTCGGAAACGTAAAATCTGACCCCCACCTCCTTTCAAGTTATTTGTCACCGGATTGCGCATAGCCGCGACCTAGCATAGAGAGCGGTGTAAATATTTGAAGCGCGACATCTGGCGGTCTATTTGTCTATTGCTTCGATTTTATGGCGGTATAAATTGTATTTTTCCGGTTTTAAAAATAAATTTGCAATGCAATGCAATGCAATATTTTATTTCAATTGCTCAACATTTTCTCCAGTTTTACATTTCAAAAATATTATCCATTTCTTAAAGTGAAACTATAAGCATTTTTTTTCCAATTTGAAATTTAAAAAAAGGTTTAAATGAATTTTTATTTTTTGACCTCTAGGTAATTCTATGCGTGTCCGACGATTTGCCAAAAATTTGGATTTAGAACAATCTCTGCATTTTACTCATTTTTAATTCGCTTTTCATAGTTGTCATCTGTAGGGACACAGTTGCAATGTCAACGTTGTCAGCAACTTGTAGTGGAGTGTATTATGTGCGCGCTGTACCCACAAGTGGTATCACGCGCGCTAAATTGATTTTGCACGAGAACTTTTGCAGCCTCGCTAACATTTAATTAGGTAGGCCTTGTCGCTAAAGAGATCTCTTCCAAAACGATCTAAATTGATTGTTTTGTTCGTGATGAGTGCATGGACTTAAAACGCCACGCTGGCCAAACGAGTAAGCGGGACCTCTCTTTTAGAAATGATGACGTTCCCCAGAGTATATGGTAGCGGTTTTGTTATCCCTTAGTCGCCTTTTATGACGCCCACGGGAATAGATGGTGTGGTCCTATTCTAAAGCCGGCCGACACTACAGATGTAACCCTAACAATGCTTGCTTGCATGTTTATTGCAGGAGAACTTAGCGATGATAGTTCTGGCTTGCATGCTAGCCCTTTTGTTGAACAACTCTGGAATGGATCGTCGCATAGCATGTGCTATTTTATCTGTCGGAGACGGTTCTCAATTTACCGAGCAAAGGTTATGTATAACATTTTAAAATCTACAAAAATTTTACACAGAAACTTCCTAGAAAATAACTTAATATCTGTACATCTGGATTATATGTCAAGGATTTTTTTTATATTTTCTTGGGATTGTCACGTCAGTGTATGTATTTGTTGTTTTTTTTTTATTTGTCAGCTCTGTATATAATCGTACCAGTAAGGTTCAAAAGTTTCTGGCCTGACGTATTTCTAGATGTCTAAAAAAAATAAATTATCAGTCATTGTAATTGTCATTTACCCTGCTAATTCGTAGAGTTCAACCCCCTTTAATTTTGGTTCCTCCACTCTTAGAACAACAGAAAGTCGCAAAAGCTTTGAAATGTTTAAACTCAATTGTTTATCGTTCTGTGATTGTGATTCCTTACATATCCTGTCCGATATCGAGCAAAGGTCAGATAATGTGTACGGGGATTCTTCTCCATCATTTTCCACTGTCATAGATTGGTGTAAGCAATTTCGTTTAGGACGAGAGTCCATCCACGACCAACTCACTCTATACAACATCAATTAGTGGAGTGAAAGAGGCTATTTTTCTGAGTGACAGACGGCTAAAGACAAAAAAAATAGCAGCAAGGACACGGCTTTCAAAAACTACAGTCCTTAGGATCCTTTATGAACATCTTCATATGATTAAAGTTAGTGCAAGGTGGGTGCCAAAACTTCTTTCAAGTGTGCCTCGAAGTGAACGAGTAGTGTGCTCTAAGGAACTTTTGGAGGCCTTTCAGAGAAACGGAAACGATTTTTTGGATTCAGGTGTTACTGGGATTACAATGGGAAAAGGGAAACGATGCAGTGGCGTCGTACTGCCAGTTGACTTTTCCATGATTACATTATGAGTATATTATGAAGTTACTTTATTTAGATGCGTCAGGAGCCAGATAAAATGGGTCTTATCATTGAGTTGGCCTAATTTTTTTATTGTATTTTTAGTGCACAAATTTGAAACGCATGCTTCTAAATAATACTGAAATAGATATAATAATATTAATTGATCGATTACTTTTACGATTTGATTTGAGTAGGTATGTATGGTCTGAGGAGCCACAATCGAAGTACTGTAACTTTTGAATTTTCCTTCAAAATCATACTAAATTTTCAGACATATCCATCGAATACACTCAATTCAAACGTTTGAATTGAGGAGCCACTTTCATATTCATTTAAACTTTTGAATCCTTTTACTACAAATTCTAGAATTGGTCCTACAAAACCTACTGCTATTACTTACTATATATGTGTAAAGACCTTTTTTAATATCGGAATTGGCTCCTCAAACCAAACGCACACCACTACCAAATATAGTAATTGACCGATAATATTTCAGGTTGGTCCTCAAAGCAAGCACTGCGGCCTTCATTCTTTCCATTTTATGTAATCGACTTATGACAACTTCTACTCTATTAGGATATATGGCACCGGTATTGATGACTATGCAGGTAAAAGTTTAATACCTTTCTTGCTAAATTAAAATAATATAAAAAAACTTACTGTAACTAATTATCAAAAACCCATGATGTACAAATAATAATACGGAAACAGTAAAATGATGTAATTATGTCTCTGAATGTATGTATACATATATATCTTTTTCGTCTCGGAGCGTAACGTCGAAATGTTAAAATGTTTAATTGTTAAAAAGTTAAATGTTAAAATAAGTTTAAAATGTTTTAAAAGTTAAAAAGTTAAAGTCGAATATTATTAATTGTGGTTATAATGTCCATATGTAACAATGTCTAAAGGTCAAAACGCCCAAGTGTAATTGTTAAAATGACTAAGTAGTACCGAGGATAAGTACCAATGAAATTTTGTCAAACACTATTTTTATTGTAGTAACACTAATTTCTTTTCATTTAAAACCAACCATATTATATAAAAGTACATTGTGTTATATTATCTATATAAAAGTACATAAAAGTATCGTTCTGAAATATTTTGATTTCTGCCCTGTAGTGCTCATTACACAATCTATATTATAACATAGCAAGTCATAAATATAATATTTGTTTAATTACTTTGAAACAATATTTCATCTATTGTTTTCGACATGATATTGCCTGTTTTTTTAGCAGATTTTCATATTGCATTAACTTACTTTTTAAACTATATTTCAGTATTTAGTTTAACATATGTGTGATCAGCGATTTGCAATGTTTTGCCATAATTTGATATTTCTGACATAATAAACAGATTATTTATAATTAAGTCCGGATTGATCATTTTCTTTTCGTTTGCCATCTATTCTATATTATATAAAATATTTCAATTTGATCACTAATCAGTTCAGATAAAATGATAATTTTCAAATATCAGTTCAATCTGGTGTAACACACATATATTTTGATAGATTATTTTTGATCATTAACTTTTGACGTTGACTGTCATGTGCATGGAGTATGTATGGCCTAAAAATGGCACGCTGGCCATGCAGGTTTTCAAGACCACTATTTTGCAGGTGATATAGTTCCCCAGGGCTTGTGGCAGCGGCTTTGTTGTCAATCAGTCGCCTCTTTCGATATCAACAGCCGACACCACACGACCAAAGGTACCTTGTTTATAGAAAAAAGGCGGCATACGAGCATACATTCCACCCAATGATAAGTGCATTCTGTTGTCAATAGATATCCGCGAAACATGCCAACATTAGTCCAGAATGATAAACGTTGGCGCGCCGCCGGATATCCTGCCTACCTTTGCAGATTAAGGAATGGATTGGGAGAAAGGGTTGGGAAAATTGGGAGATAGGATAGGGTGGGATGGGAATGGGCATATATCACTCACGACTGAAACACGTACCAAACAATAAATGGGTACAATGGGTACAAAAATGGGGATAATGGGTGTACATGGGGGAAATACGATAAAAGCAATGCAGTACATTTCAAGGTAGTTCTGTGAGAGAGGGGTACCGTGGGGTAATGTAGGAATGCAACTTTCACTCTCCTCCTACAAGGTCACCGATTTGTGAATACATACCAGATAATTGTTCTACGAGCACTCAGGGCAGGCACGTTAGAGTTTAATAGTGTATACTGTTCTACGTTCAGTAGCTCTCGAACTCTTTAACTCATGTCTTAATTCATTACGTAATACTTATGTTTCAAATTTGATTTTTTTAATGAAGCCCTCTGCTTCAAAAAGAAGTTTCTTACCAGATTTATTTTATAAGATCGTATGATGTGTCATCTTGTCTATTCCCATATCGATGATAAAGATAGATACATTCATATAAAGGTACAATATTTATTTAGCATTACCTACTGATTTCCACCTCTATTTTTAGTCTTCAACGGCATCATATAGAGCTACAGAGGCGGATTTTGACCATTTGCGTTACGTTATAAATAATGCTATATCAACATCATCAGCAATTGGTAACTAATTTTATTTTATCTTTTTCCTATTGTTATTTTTAAAATCAATATCTTGATATGTTAGTAATTCTATAATTAAATTTGAGACCGTGATTTAATCAATAATTCAAACCGTTTAGTCGCATAATGTGCAATTCTCCATATGTTTTGTTCTCACTCATTTTACTTTTTTTCATTTACTTTTAACCACTAACTTATTTACAATTAAATTTATTGCAAAAACGTCAATCATACTGTCGTCACATTATTTTGATGTCAATTATTAAATTTAACAATTCTGTACACACTATAATAAATTGTGCTTTGATATGTTTGATATTTTGAAATCTTGCTTTGTGATTCTTTGTGTGTGAAATTACCGAAATATGCAATTCGCAAAATATGCAATCAATTTTGTGCAATCAGAAGCAGTTTTGTAAAATATTAATTCGGAGAGAAAGTTTCTTCGTATTTTCTATGGAAATTCAAGACAACATTTTTTAATATGTAATTATATTTACTTATAATAAATATGTGCCGTTTTGATCGATAACTGTAGAAAATGTGGGATTTTCGGCCAAAAAATTGCGACCTGTATTTATGACAGTCTTCTTTTGATGTCAGTCAACCTTACGCTACTTAGAGTTCTGAAGTGACCGATACAGGTGAAAATCTGAGATGGCAAAGTCAGGGCTATACGGTGGATGCATCAACACTTCCCAGCCAAGCTCTCTCAATTTATGCTGAGTGGCTAAAAATGTGTGTGGTCTGGTGTTATGATGGTGAAAGATCCACACCCTTTCTGTTTATCAGCTCAGTGCGTATTGTCTCAATTGCTTGCTTTAATCTCATCAGTTGCTGGCAGTAGAGGTCACAATCAATAGTTTCCCCGGCGGTAAAAGCTCATAATGAACAATACCTTTCCAATCCCACCATACACACAACATCACCTTGTTTCACGTTAAGCCCGGTTTTGCCACTGTTTGTAGAGCCTGATCTTCACTTCGAAATGTGCTTTGACCACGATCTTTCTCGCACGTTCTTGTCCTAAGTGATCCACTTCTCGTTACCCGTGATGGATCGTTTCAAAAATGGTTGGGTTTCGTTTCGTTTTAACAAAGAATAACAAATGGAACCACGTTTTACGAAGTTTCTTTCCGTAAGATCATGTGGAACCCAAATATCGAGCTTTTTCTGGTACCCAGACTTTCTCAAATGACTTAAAACCGTTTTGTGATCAATACCCAGTTCCCCAGCAATGTCATGACTACTGATGTGTCGATCTTGCTCTACTGTTTCACAGATGCCATTAACTTTATCTGTAACTGGGCGACCAAAACGAACTGCATCTTTCACGTTAAAATTCCCAGACTGAAAACTAACTTTGTGCTACCCTATGATAACTTTGTGATAAACGGCACAATTTCATTTACTGCTTGGTCGCATTTATGCCTTTTTTGTAATAAAACTGTAGCGAATTTCTTCGTCAATTTCACTCATTCAAAAATGGCGGAGAACAGTTTTTTTTATATAGTGTTCTTTTAGAATGTCAACTTTTAATGGTACGAGTATTACAACCAGCCAGGTACAAATAGTACAACCAAAGAGATTTGATTACAACTTCATACGTACAAAATACGAAAAGACTTCGAATACTTCCGAATTATTATTAAAATTATTAAGTTGTGCGTATGCTCTGGTGATATTCACCACAGCATACGCACGGCTTAAACAGAACACGTTTCCCTTCATCGTCGAGTCTTATATTGATAAGACTATATTGAAAGTTCATACTTAATGTAGCATGGGACGCCCTCTGGCCGGATGAACTGCCGACTAAAGTCACCGGTACTGGCTGAATGAGATGACCAAAAGATCATGTGTGGTAGCGGTCCTTGGGAGAAGCCTAAATCCTACAGTGGAGAGACAGGCTGATGGTATGGTAGAAACTAAGTGGAAACTTAATAGTACTGTTCCGAGGTTTGAAATTACGACCCCACGAATGGGAGTCGAGAACAGATACTCCTAGGTTAAGACATTTCTAATTATATTTTCAGGTAGTCTCGTTTTTTTGCATGGATCTTATACAGTAATGGGCTTTAGAGCAATTTTTTGCAGGTAAATAGAAATGTATAAAACAATTATATGTATGTATGTATAACTTACAATTGCCTCAAACTGTTGTGAACAGTTGGATTTACTGCTTAATAGTAAATTCTTTATATACAAACAAATAACAGAGTGGGTTTTTTGGAAATACTAAACTTCAACTACACGTCTATACGGGGAGGACTGTTTACCGGGAAGCTTAGATCACCTCCGGTCAAACCGATGGTAGATGACTCGCTGGTAGTGGATGGATGTGAATAATGATAGTGGCTTAAGACATGACTCCCTGGTAGTGGTTGGATATGAGTGATAGTCGTAATTATGTGTCTTGTTTGAATTTTAATGTAATGGTTGTTTTATAATTAGGAAATGGACGATTACGGAAATAGTCTTACTAGGAAGTGGTCATTTTGGGACTTGAAAGTGGACGACACAGAAAATGGTCCTTTTAGCAGTAGACGACTTAAGAAAAGGACGATTAAAAGTGGACGACCGAAAAAATAAATCTGACTTGTCAATGACCACTTTAGCCTTTGAATCTTTAAAAAATACCCTAATAATATACTTAATATTACAGCTGTGGATCAAGTGGAAAAGAATATCCAGATATATTTAATTATTTGCAATACACCGCATTCGCCTTCCCAATGGCTTTTGTAATGTTCGTTTTGAACTTATTATATAATGTAATACTTGTTAACGCGTAAGTTACTTAGAGCATTTATTTTTTAGTCATCAAAACGTCCCACTCGTAGAATGTCACTCCTTAAAAAAGTCTCGTCTCATGACATTTTGCGAATAGAACGTGTACGTACGGCTTTGATGATTTATTTCCATTAAATCATCAACTACAACATAATCATGTTATTATGATTTTACAGCACAAGAAATTCAATTACTGCATCAAGCATGGCTGAAATCCGAAAACATATTTTGAAATATAAGGAGGAATTGCCTAAAAATGTAACAGTACATGAGATGGTAATGAAGTCGAATTATATTAAATTTCGCCAATTACTACAAATATTGTTTAGCCCCAAACACATAGTAAGGCTTTCACGTGACATGTGACATTCACTACGTGACGTTATGTGACATGATCTGGGGGTGTACTCCAATAACACGAAAAACGAAGTTTCAGCCAATATTTCGGTAGATTTCCACCACGAAAACATTCGCTACGAAACATTGGCTCGAACGAAGTTCATTGATATTTGAAACTACCCCACCCCAATCCACGACACAGGGATCGAAATATAGATTTTAACAAGAAATACTTGGGGATCGGACGTCAGATCTCACCTTTTAAATAATCCCTCATACCCGATATAATAGCTTGAAACGACGGAAAGTCAGAGTAGGATTCGTTCGTTCGTTCGAACTTCGGTCGGTCCCGAAATTTTGGAAGCGTAAATCAGAGTAGACCCCCTGGATCATACGACAAAAGATCACAACAATGAAAACGTAGAATGTCAAAAACGGCAAACACAATATATCACTGAGAAAATGACTTTAATGATGGTTTTAGTTTCCAAATATTGAGGCATTGTACTTTGTATTAGCTCATAACGTCCCACTGCGGTGCACAAGTCACTCCTAGTAATTGACTGGAGTGTAGTGGACCATAATCCACGACGCGGGCCCAGTGCGTATCGGTAGATACACAGTACACATTCTACATATTTATTTTTATTTCTCGAGCATGCGGGTTGTTCACGATGTTCCCTCACTGCCGAGCTAGTGACAATTTTTAAAAAATCCCTTAGTAGTAGTACGGGCCGAGGATTTAAACTCACAATCACATGAATTTGAGTCGAGTATTAGGCTTGATACATAACTCGACAACTTAGATAATGTCGAATACGCATTGTAATTTCTCTCGTACATAAAATATTGTCTTCGGTAATGACAAATCCCGCGCTCCTCCATGCTTGACTGGGGCCGTGGAGACATTCCGTTGTTTGTTGCGTCCTAGACCAGCCGCAGTCTATGTTAAGACCAAAAGAGTTATGAAAAAATGTACTTTAAATGTTTAATTTCAATTACTATTGATCTTGAGATAAAAGGACTTCCTTGTGATCGGGCTGCACCGTGTACGTGTACGTGCGTTGGAGCCCGCCCACGAAAAATACCTAAAGATCTAGTTCTGACGGTCGCAAAGAGCGTAAAGAAATAAAATAAAGAAAATACGTTAATTTATCTAATAATTTTTTTCCTCTTCAATCCACAGCTGAATCGAAGTTGTTAGTAATGAATTACATTTTTCTTGTTTTACATAAAATGCGTAGTCATTGTATCATTACTTTCGCCGCCTCGACAAATGTGTGGATTGAAGTGGCCTAAAAATACATAATTACATTTGGATTCAGAAATTGGTGGATCAGAGTGGCATAAAAACATGTTATTATATCTGAATTCCTAATTTGATGGATCGAAGAGGAGGAAAAATTATCCATGGATCCACCGGTGGAGCCTGATTGTGGAATCATGTGAAAGGCATAATTTAGCAAAGAAATTACATTAAGAAATTACAAATGTAAAATAAATTACAATTAAGGTACATTTTATTTGTTTATATTTAAACTATTTGCGTCCACTGGATCATAAAGATTTTCCGTGGGCGGGCTGCAAAGTACACGGCGCAGGCGGGCCACAAAGAAATGCTTTTATCTCACCATCAATTGAAGTACAATTAATTTTATTGGGAGTGCTTATTGACTGTTAATTTTTGCATTACACTTTGAATCTTGACAGAAACTGGCCGGGCCAGGACGCAACACGCCATTCCGTTTATTTGTTCACTCACTTGTCTTGTTTCAGCTCACTTTTATCTTTCTTTTAATTACCTTGGCTGCATTCATGTTTCGCTGGAGCAGTTGGTTGAATATGGGCTGGGCAAGCTTTAGACAAATAGAAGGATATCCTGGATATGCATAGTAAGCATTATATTATTCCTAGTATTCTTGTTTGAGATGCGAAGATCGCAACAGTTAAATTTGTGAAAATATACCACACCATACCATCAGCTTATAAATGTCTCTCCACTTATAATATCCAGCAAATAGAAGTCTCTCCTAAAGCTCGCCGTGTCCTAAAGACAAACATAATGGTCAACAAAACCCCGTGTTCGAATATTTACTCGCATGATAGTCTAGTCTGGCGTGGCAGGAGCGATAAAACATTCCCTATGATGACCCGAGATTAATATTTGACCTGTGAATTAATTTTTTTGATAAGTTTTATAATTCCGCTTCATAAATATTTAACCGAATTATTTTATTAAACAATAATCTATTAACAAAATTTTAATATCTATTAAATATATTTGAATATTGAAGTTATTCTAATATCAAATTTGATCGGCATTTTATCACAATTTAATAGTTTTAATTATGCTTTTAACAGTTAAATAAATTGCATCGATTATTTAGAAATCTAATCTGTATACAATTTAATCATTGTACCGAATAAATAATTAATTGTCCAGTTCGATGGTCCAATGGTCCAGTGACCATTTGTAATTTTATTTGACTGATAATTAAAACAATTGACTATCACAAAGAAATCCTGATAGGTGGTTTTATTGAAAATACTAGTGAATTTCGGTTGACGTGGCAGCTTGGGCTGTAAACAACTATTAATGTACAAATATAATTTTCAATTACCATTGCATTTTTCCGTTAATAGTTTGGTCAAAAAAGCACTGGTCAATTGTTGTCTAACATATTTTTAGTTTTGTATCGTATAATTACAAAAATGTAAATAAGCTGATAAAAAAATAGATATGTGAGTTGAACGTATGTAAAAGTATGAGTTATGTATTTTGATTCCTTAGATTGTATTTTATGTTAATCGTTTGTGTGTTATGTGTCAATGTAGTGTTGTAATGTAATGGTCTAATGGTAACGTGATACATAAAAATACGATTCGCCGTCACTTTTGTTAGACCCATAGCTTTCCATGCTTCCAAATACTTTATTGAACGAAACTCCAGTAGTGTCCGAATGAACAATACATTGGGGAATCCGTTTGGAGAAAAAATACAAATCAATCCCCCAGGGGATCCGTGTCAGTGGATGGAAGGTTTTCGTTTTGTTCGCAGATCAGACATCGCTTATCAATCGATCAATTTCGCTTATCAAAGTATTATTATCACTGACCAAAACTCTAATAAAACACTAATCAGTTAAGTCATAAACGTTTTTAAATCGGTTGATTTATTCACAGCGAGTCGACTACTTAATGTAGGCTATCTGTCAATGTGTCAGAATATACTATACAAGTAGTTAGTTAACAAATTCTTTAGTTAATGCGTTCTTGTTGCAGTATCAAAGACGCTACTGTGGCTGCAATGTTCCTAATTATTCTTACAATGATACCAAAAGGCTTTGGTTTCTTTAAATATTTGACAGCTAAAAGTAAGTTGTACTTTACAGGTTTAAAATGATTCAGATAGGTGTCCTGTACGATAATAGTGTATACATCTTTAACCGTGGTCTAGATCCAGGTGTTAGAGCTAAGCAATATTTGAAACAGAAAGCTGAACTATACATTACCAAACAGACACAATACACAAGATAACAAGAGAGGGTCAAAGGTCATGTAGCTTGATAGGTTAAGCATGCTGACAGTCTAATGGTAAAGCTCAGGTATTATTCGCTAAAATCCTTACGGTCTGGCACAAAAGTTATTTCAGATATGCTCTGTCCAGAACTGCAAGCGATGATAGAGACAGATCGAGCGATGATTAATTAATCCCAAACACGCTAAGTCAGTCATTCTTTCTCACAGATAAAACACGTGCCTAGGCCGCTACCCACGGCCGCAGATGGTCTCGCCTCTAAACATACAGGGGCATTTTTAATAGGGGCAGGAGTATATGACTGACCATCTATGGTTTTATCGATAAATAATTGCGGTAGGTAGTGTGGTCTCGTTTCTTAGTGAGCATTAGCGCGACCACGCTACTAGCCGTATCACTGGTTGCGGGGTATTCCATGGTCAGACAGGATTGTTCGACTACTTGGACTACTCGTAGTATTTTCATTCATTAAAACATTATTGTTTGCAACTGTATGTTTCTTTTCGCAGTATAATCAAGAGGAACTAATACAAAATGATGGTAAATTCTTCTTGATATAATCAGTTGAACGAAGTGGAAAATAAACTATGCGCGGTTCCACTAGTCGGACAATCCTGTCCGACCAAGAGGAATGACCGCTGGTCGCGGCGACCAGCTGTGTTGCTGGTCACATGTTTCCTAAAAATTCTGGTCGTGGCGACCAGCTGTGCTGGTCCAGTTTTTCGCAAAAGTTGTGGTGGCTTTGGTGTTTCATTTATGCTTCATTATTTTACAGAAAAAAGTGAATTGCCACCGTGTAAACCAGAATCTTCAATTTTGTGGTTTAAATTTGTAGACAAAAATACCAATTATGGATATCTGTTTGTATTAGGTAAGTTGAACATGTATACAAAAGTCGCTTATTGAGTCGCTCTAAAAATTATGTTTAACTAACGCCTATGATTTGGCTTAAGCGTAAGTAGTAGAATAGGCTAGGTCAAAGAGGGTCACTTCCATCTTTGCCTTTTAAATTACAATATTAAAAAAATAGAAGACTAATGAACAGTATAATAAAAAACTGCCTATTCTGTGATCAAAATATGTCTCGATGCAGATTGCTGATTGTGTACAAGTGGTCCTCACGATCCTATGTGAACTTTGGTCACTGAGTTAATGCCTCTAGTACACTGACAAATACGTACGCGACTGCGCGGTAGTGAAACGTTAGCGAAATCAGTGCGATAGCGAAATACGCACTGATTTCGCTAAGAAAATAAATATTTCCGGTTTCAATTTTGCGAAATTCTGTTCGACCCGACAGAATACGTGAGGTAAGGCCGCGGTGCGATTGCTTCCGTGTAATACCAATTTCGCAGCCGAAGTGCGATACTGTGCAAATAAAAACGCAAGTATAAAAATCGCAGAGAATTAGAGCGAGACATAGCATATGCGATTATAGGACAGTTTTATTATCTTTTCGCTACTTAGCGTTACGTTAGCCTTGGGTACGAGTAGAAGCGTAAATGCAATTCGAAATTTCCCCAACATCTTTTGTACAATTGTCTTTTGATCTTCAAATTTTCATTTTCATCTTCTTATCGGTGTGCCTCTAAGTCGACGTTGTTCATAAGGCATCCACCCAGTGTAAATTCTTGCCAAAATTTCCTAGTGAATTCGACATATCATGTCCAACTCAGTTCCACTTAAGTTTCCACTTATATCATAGTAACGTATTTATTTTAGACAAAAAATCACCCCATGATTCCCAATTAGATGATTTATGGCATACACCTTTGTAATAGTATTCTTAACAACATATGGAATAATCGTCAATGTCGATTTGCGTTTGCGTGTGCGTTTTGAGATATTCAATACATATTCATGGTACACCGAAGTATCAGTTGGATCCACTTGATTCCATCCAACGACGCACTTTTCGAATTGTCGACGACCCCACTATCACAAGTGGTTCTCAACCACTCAGTGTCCACAGAGGCGTTGCGTCCCTCTGCGTGATTTACTGCCGGTATAACAGGGAACGCTACGAAGAACTGTTCGATATCGGAGTCACTTCGGGTTTCTGATACGGAGGTGTCGTCGCGCACTGTACGCTCTAAAAATCGTTTTTTGACGCGAAACCGTAGGTTGTGGAACGAACTGCCTCGTTAGGCCTTATCGTTATGGTACGACATGGGATTTTACAAGAAAGCTGTGAAAAGGCTTCTGCAAGACCGGCAGCGCACCTGCATACCCCCTGGTGTTGCAGGTGTCCATGGGCGGCGGTAGCCACTTGCTAGCATGTGGGCCGCTTGCCCGTCTGCCTCCACAGGTACACAGGTAATTTCTATTATTTTATTTTTTTACAATACTATAATTCACATACGATTCATTGCATTCTATAAATTTCTCTTTATAATAATAAATCCAATCAAATAATTTTAAAATACTGCCCCTACTACAAAATATATCAACAAATCATGAATGTTACGATGCAATTTGAAAGAAAATAATGATCTTATAGTGAACTTAGTGAACTGTACGTTAGAAAATCTGTAAGTTATGTATGTTCGAGGAATCAAGTAGATAAATAAATAATAGAAAGCCTTATATGTCATTCGTATTTCAGGTGGAGGCATAGCATTATATAAGGCATCTGAACGAAGCGGTGTTGCAGCAGATATCACAGAACATATGGGCACAATTATAACGAACCAAAATTGGAATACATCTATTTTTTTGGTGTGCATCGTCTCAGTGGTTCTCGCTAACGTTATGTCGGGTGCTGGTGCTTGTGCAATATTCTTGCCTTTCGTCTTGAGTATGGTACGTACTTACTGCAAGAGTCTATTGTGTGTACTCGTACCTACGTCGTGGGTTTGACTAAACGTTGTTATTAAATTCATTTGCAAACGTTATTTATTAAGAGTCACGAAACGGTATTATCTGAATACGTTACATGACGTTGTTTAAATAATACATAATGGTCATTTTTCAAAGTGGTCTATAAATAAATAATATTAATATCAATAATAAATTACAGAACATTGATTATTTACCAGAGGCTCACGAAAGTAATATTAAGAAAAATACTTTATTTATTCAAACTTCAATGCACAAGTATTTGACATGTACAAAAGGCGAACTCAATGCCTAACGGCATTCTCCACCAGTCAACCACCGATTAAACAGGAAAAATAATTAATTAGAATTTTAGCGGTGGCCAATGTATCTAGACTAAGTCATTATTAAATTAGCCGCGTTTTTCCATAAGTATAGTTTTCATTTAGTATTTTTCTTTAAATGAAAAAAATGTTTTTTAATACGTTCGCTAAACTGCCTGATTTTTTATACAGAAAAAAACAGCGCAGCCGCAATAGCTGCCTGTTTATATAAGGTTATTCAAGGTTATTCAGCTGTAAGTAAAAAAAACTTACCAACGAAAAGAGCTTAACTAAAACGCCTAAACAGCTTGGAAATATTTAGATTGGACATGTAAAATTCACTCATAGAAAAAAAAATAACGTTTAGTCGACAAACGCTCAATTCGCAAAATGTCTACCGAATCCGAAAGGCCCAAATCGCAAAAAACTAATTCTTAAAATTAATTGTTCTGTAAATGGCTAGCTCTATAAAAGACTAATTCCTGAAATATCCGATTCGCAAAATAACATTCTGGAACGGACTAATTTTTATAAACGAAATAAAATAGCGATCTTTACCTACTTAATAGTAAAGAAATTAATTAATCATATATTTTCAATGTTTCATAGTTTCATTTATATATATAGGTATATATCAAAAATCTAGTATACTAAAAAGTCTTCTTCAGATAAAAATAATTACAAAATACATTTCTGAAAACTAAAACAAGTCTTTTGAATCTAGCTTGATTATAATGACAGCTGTCAAAGTGCCTCGCATACTACCGTGACTGTAATGATCAAATCGAGGTACATGTGTTTATTTTTCAACTGAGTGTTGTGTTATGTAAAAATACGTATAGCAAAACCCTGTGATTTTTAGGTTTTAATAGATTAATTATTTTTATAGACTATTCTTATACCACTATTCGGGGCACTTTGACAGCTCTCATTCTAATCAAGCTAGATTTAAAAGACTGTACTTAAAATTCTTCATGTCTAATCTCAGTCCAACTTTTAACTATTCAGTCTTTAATAACTATTGTCTCTTTCCAGTGGGTAATTCCTAAATACATTGAGATCGCAATTTTATTTCGTTTATAAAAAATAATTATTTTCAGAATTATTCATTTTGTGAATTTATCAATAGTTGATTTGGTATTATAAAGATTTATTCCTCCACATTCACCAGATTGCACTTTTGCAATATGTTAATTTTCTTCCACATTCGCCAGAACGCAGACATATTTTTGAAAATCTGGCAACGATGGAATTGAAAGAAAAAATGGAAGATGGAAAATGTTAATTATTTTAATTAGACATACGAGAACTATTAATTCACAATTCAAACTTTTTTCATAAACTTATGTAGGACTTACTTTTCCCCTTAATTAAAAAATAACCTTTTGTTTCTTAACATAAAAAATGTGACAAAAGTAGAAATTTTGTTATATCTGGTGATCGTAGAATAAATCATTTTTAAGAACTGGCCAAATCCAGAACAAGTCATTTTGAGAATTAGTCATTTCGCGATTTATCTAAGTTTAGTTCGCAATGTAACTGAGTTTACTGTAACAAATATTTCTTTTTAACCTATTTCTATTTTCTTGATACCCTACGAACTATAAGACTCGCACTATATTGTTCGGGGGATGAGAGGTGATAGGGGGAATTCACGTGCTGCGCGGGCGCTGACCGCCCGGGGAGTCGGCCATCGATTCTTGTGCGGTACGGTAGCAATTTGTTTGTTGTGCAAATAGGCAGCTCATTTTTTGAGACCTTGGGATTCGCGTGGGTAGATTAATGTTGAGTTTAATAGTGTGTCAAGTTAGTCACCAACTAACCTGAAGCCAAAAAATCTGTCATGAAAGTAAAGATTAAAAAAAACGGGTTTTAAAACCGGTTAACCGGTTTTATATGTCGAAACCGAAAAAAACTATTTTTGATTTGGACCGGTTTTTGCATTCCTTATTGCGAATTGGGCATTTGTCGATTAAATCAAAATTAAGAACATCAAATAATAAAAATTATAAAAAGGCTCGTCAATAACATAGAAATAGGACTAGCTGAAAATTTAATAAATTATTTATTTATTAATGATTAAAATGTGATTAGTGAATGGCGGCAAATTATTGTCTTTTGACCAAAGCTCTTGGTCAATCCTGGGTTTTACTAGTCGAAAATACTACGGTTTGATTTTGATAGATGAGGTGACAGCTTAAAGTTCATATGGTGATAATTTACATTTGTGGCTCATAAAAAAGGCGAAAATTTACACATAGAGATTCGCTGCCTACTTTATGTACCTACCTGTTTTATTATGCGATGTCTATATAGGAGGTTGCTCAAGGTTATCAATTTAAATTTACATTTATTTTTAAACTAGCTTTTACTCGTCACTTCGTTCACCTGTCTACATGAGTAGCTGATAATCCTTATTGCAATCCATATTAATTATAAGTACTTATCGAAACAGTTCAGCCGTTTCGACATGATTGAATAACTAACATCCAAATTTTGGCTTTTATAATATTATTTATAAATCTGCCAAAAGTGTAGTTTTAATTTTGAAAAATATAAATATTGTACATTGTACATTGTACATTGTACACCATAACATATAGAAGAAAAACACAAAAGTACAAGTAATTAAAAGTAAAATCGGCTAAATCGATTTCTTCCAGGCAACCATTGACTGGTAAGGAGAAGTTTGTAGAAGAATGGAAGTAGATGGTACAATAAAGAAAATATTTGACTTTTATAAAACCAACTTAATGCAGGTGGACTCATGTTCATTTGTTTTGTTTTGAATTTCCCAGGAAAAAACGTTAGCTGTCACCTGAGCGAAGCTAAGGCTAGTTATAAAGACGTTTTATAACATAATTAAATGTTTCAGTCGGAAGAAGCTGCGGCTAATAACTGGTATGAAAAACGCCATTTCGGAGCATTGGGTGTCGGCATTGGAACCACATTGGGATTTATGAGTCCTTTTCTTTACACTCCCGCTTACTTCTGTCATTACGTTGGGAAAATGCCAAAACTGAAAATGGTAATTATTGTTTTAACTCTACTCTCAAACACTACAATTTCTCCACAAGTTTATGTTCAGAGGGTATGTTATGGAATGACTTACCTCTTGAGGTCTTTCTACTGCGTTACGACATGGGCTTTAAGTAGACATTTGCAAGATAAAGCAACGCATTTATAATTCTCCTGGCATTGTACTTAATATCTTAATATCTTACATATTCAGTCGAGTTTTTAAGCCACACAATTGGGCGTCCCGGCCATAATGTTTTACACGTAGTTGAAGTATGAGTGTGCGCAAATTATGCTACTAATGTGCTGATTGCAAAAGCCAAAACTCTTGAGCTCCAGCTGTCTGATGTTTTATCCGCAGCGACCTTACATAAGTTCAAAAGTACCTTTGAATGTTTCCGTATTTACATAACATTAAAACCCAAAACAAAAAATAATAATCTGTTTTTTTCTACAATATGATAATAGTAGTAAATTGAAGACTGGTAACACACGTTTCACACAGCCAAATATGAAGAACGGCGTCGATTCTTTTTCATAATACAGCTGCTAAAAATTATCACCTAAGCCTTTAATTCACAAAACTAAACAACCAGTTATTATAATAGAGCAAAGTAATTGTGAATATATTTAAATCGTTATTTTATTGATGTTTCGAAACAATTGTTCTTATCAATCTAAACAATAGAATAGCAATTCACTAATATGACTGCACTGCTTCAGTTTGACGTTATAAAAAATAACAATGAAATAACACCATTCCTAAGTTTAGTCGCGAATGGTTCAATTAGCAAAACGTCCAAACGTCCAATACGCGGTTAGTCCAATTCGCTGCCGGTCCAGATTACGTTAAACGAAATGCTTTATGAATAATAGGTTATTTTGGATTTATTATTTAGATAGAGTATTTAAACTTTTTTTACTTCTCGTTTCATTAAATTTCTTGTCACTAAATTTATTATTTATGAAGCGTTACGTTTAACGTAAATTGGACCAGCAGCGATTTGAACTTTAGGCGAATCGGACCTTTCGCGAATTGGGCTAACCGTGAATTGGACATTTGTTAGACCATTGTACGTTTTGCGAATTGGGCCGACCGCGATTAAACGCGTTCATATCGTCCGTTGTATTATCAGTGAAATGAAACCATTTCATTGTTTAGTCTAGCATTGATCAGCATTTCAAATAATAGTGTGTGGTCTTATGTTTTGTATCGCCTAATAATAAGAAACAACGTATTCATAAGTATATACATAAATGGCAGTGTTTTTATTACATTATGGATATTCAACAATTTTATTAACCCAATTTAATTTACTACATTATAAATTCGAAAGTCACTTTTTATTCATTCCAATACTTAAGATAATATCGTCACTTTATCACTTATCGATATGCTTTATAATATATTTTGGGCTCGAGGTGGGCTTCGGATCAGACTGGCGTGGTCCTGCGATAAGGATCTGTGCTTACACCACGGTCGTGACGTGGCAGGTGCTCTTCTCCAGGTGGGCCACCTCGTACCCCAGCACCGAATGTAACAAGTTCCTCCTCGCGTGATGGAGGAGGTTCCACAGCCGACGAATCGAGGAACCTGCCGCTCGCCATTGAGGCTTGCGATTGGAATATAGAGGCGCTTCTAAGACCGCTCAACGTATTAGCGCTCTGAGGCGCCTCTTTGAACTCCTCGAAGTAATTATCGCATGCAGTTGGTCGTGGCGCTGCAGGAAACCCGTACAGCGTCGACGATGACAAGTCTTTTAAAGACGCAGAACTTAGGTTTATTCTCCTGTTTTTGCTGTGTATTGAACAATGGGGCACTTCATCGCCATCAAAAACAAATCTCCGTCTTTCATGAGGAGTAGCGGCGGAAGAGCCAGCGGGTGGATAAGTGTCCCTTTTCAGCATTCGCCTCTCCAACAATGTAGAATCCCGTTCTTTAAACTCCGAAAATGCATATTCACGATCCCATGCACGACAATCCGCTTTGGCTTTCTCTGTTAACTCCGTTATCCAGTCTTTTTGGTACCATTGTAAAAATAGGAATATCGCTGATGTACCTGCCAGTTCGACGGCTATAAATCCACTGATATACAGTCCGAAGGAATATCCGTAGCTGTATGACATTCGCGGTGTGTCGAAGTAAGTCATGTGACGCAACTTGTGACCTACTTGTGACTTGAACACAGAAATGTACATGACGATTCCAGTCAGCATAATTAGACCTGTAACGAGAAACGTTCCACGTGAGTTATTTAGTAGATACACAATAAATTATTTAGTAGTTAATATTTAACTATGATTACAATATACAGTGTTCGTTTAGATTCCAAAGCAGAGCATATCGACTTAATTTTCAATAAGGCTTTATAAAATGTATCTTTAAAGCCCTTTAAAATCTTGACTGCATCGAGATACTTTATTTTACTTACGTCCGCATTTTACTTATTGTATTAATTGGTCACCGCGATATTCGTAATCAACATATATATAGATATATATGTATATATGCATGCATATATATGGATCATGCACAAAACAATTTTTAAAATCCTATGCTGAAACGATGGCGTAGAACCTGTGGTCGCACCAGGTTGTCACACCATTAGTATAGGCTACGTACTTGATCAAAGTAGGGATGGACGCCCGACGGACCTGCATTCTTCCGTACTTATGGTTAGTACCACCAAAATTAATATTTTTAGTTACCCGTGGTACCATTGACGAGATCTTACCAAGCCAAGGTCTGGCGAATACGGTGAGTGAAGGAGAGTTTCCAGTCGAAGCTCTTGTAACTTTGAGACTGTCTGTCGTATAGTGTGTGGGGGAGCGTTATTATGGAGACGTTTGGGACGTTGTTTAGCTGTGTCTCCAGTGATCAACCATTGTGATGAACGTTTAAGATTATCCTATGGGGTCCATTTCTCATCACAAGTGACAATACGATTCAGAATCCCTTCATTTTTGTGCCGGTTCAGCAAAGTAAGGCAAGCTTCGACGCGTGTTTGCAGCTGACTTTCATTAAGCTCATTTGGTACCGACCCTTCCGAGCTTCTTCATTTTACCAATTTGACGCAATTAAATCAATATCGTTTTGTCATTTACGCTGAAGGCTGCTGCTAACACAGACGTTGTTTGAGATGGATCCGCTTTCACCGTTGCTTTCAATTCGTCGTTATTGACTTTTTTCCAGAACGGAAACGATCAAACCAAAAACGCGCGTACTTTCGTTTGCGATGTTTGGTCCGTACACATCGTTGATATTGCGTGCCGTCTGTGCTGCATTGCTGCCACGACGGAACACATATTCGAAAATAACGCGAATTTTTAACTTTTTCTATGCTATCTATCTATGCTACACACGATATCTATGCTAAGAGTCGTTTGACGAGAAAACAAATGAATTGCTGATTTTTAAAAAGAACGTCATAGCTTTAAATTGAAATTAATTTGAATTTGGAGTTCCAAGCGAAACGCAAGATAACTAAAGTGAAAATGGCCCTTATGAACTAACGGCAATTTCATAGGTAAGGCCCTAATATTTCATTATACATCACTTTATCCTGGCAAGGTCAGTAATAAGTCGATGCATGCTTGGCATGCTTTCGTGCCAAGTGTGGAATGAATTAAACCTGGCATAAGTAGCAATCAAATCTTCGAAACTGTTATTCTACATTCAAACCAATTTCCCCTGCTATCTGGAGAAACCCTTATACAGAGACACATTACTACTATAGTGCTGTTAGCTCAGTGGCGGACTAACATCTTGCTGTGCCCGAGACTAACGACTGAAGGGATAAAAAACGCTTCAAAATAAAAAAAAAACTCAAAATTAAGAGTTCCTCGAGGATGGGGCTCGGGGCTGTAGCTCACCCTAGCCCCTAGGTTAGTCCGCCACAGGGTTATCCGAATATAACTGGAGCTAGTAGGGCTAATGATCTCAGTTTTGTTACAGATCACCTACCCATTAGGAAGCGTCATCATATGTTTGGTCGTTCTGTGGTTAGCACTAACATTTTGGGCGCCAATTGTATGGGATTCTTCAATTAAATTTATAGACTTGCCGGTCCCCGGAGCACCACCAACCGAACCTACTCCTGAGGCTCCTCCGGCTTTCTAGCGCCTAAGACAATAGAGGTTGATTGCATATTGATTATATATATTTACTTTATATTGATATATAGTTATTTCTTTAATTTTTATAGCAGAGTAAAATGAGCCATGAAACCGTCGTCTATACATTGATATCGTAACGTATAGTGTGGTTGATATCGGTATGCACCACTAGAGTAACAGTTGATATTTAGATAATATCGAAATGTATTTAAATTGCTTTTCAGGATTAAAACACCAAAAACAGTTTACAAAAAACATATATTTTCGAAAAAAGATAAAAATTAAATATTTTCTTATTTAAAACGTCATCTGCTTGCACACGGGGAAGTCGAATTTTTTGTAGGTACAATAGGTCATTACGCGTACAGGTCGTTATGAGTATAGTTTGTTTATGAGAATTGTATAGTCGTTATGAGGAGTATAGTATAGCATATTAGTCATTACGCGTGTAAACCGCAAAAACGTTTGATCCCGAAAAATATTTTTGTAGGAATTAAAACTTTCAATTATTATTATAATACAACATAAGAAAGGTCGATGACACGCGCCCGTTGGAAACCTAGAATTTCGCTACTTTACGTACGTTTTACGAAGAAAAATAAAAATAAAAAAGAAATGTTTAAGGAATAAAACCAAGATAAATAATATATAAAGGCAAGATTTCACGAAAGATTCTAAGAATACAAATATATCGTTTCTGCATATTGGCTTTGAATTTTATTTCGAGATTACTTTTGAACTGCTCTACCGATTTGACTCATCAACGAACGTAACCGATATATAGGCGCATAGTATTTATTTGTAAAATTACATTTCAATCCGTAGATAAAGGCGCCTTACAGTTTGTCCACAAATTTTGTTTCCTAACTGTTTGGTCCTTTAGATTCAGCTGCTCACCGTTAGTCGAGATGTAGGGATTTTTTTCGAAATTCTATAGTGTGGTTTCTGCAATAGTCAAGTAAGTTTCCTGGAAATTTAACTAAAAGTTTTCGATTGCAATACTGATCGACTGAAAACCTCGGTCGATTCCAATGTATAGTGGATGTGTGTATAGTGGTATAGTGGATTTATAAAAAGAAAACGGTTGACGAGTATGTGGGCCACCTGGTGGTGAATGGATACTGTCGCCCGGCGAACACATCCCAACATCAGTCTAGAGTACACTTCTCGGCCGAAAGTAATACACATCGACCTTTAATTTTGTAATTTTGTAAGTTTGTAAACTTTAATTTTGTAGAGCGTCATCTCTGTCGTACCTTGCTAGCCGATCATGGGCTATGGTTTTACTTAATGAATTAGGCGCAATTTTCTTGTTTTTAAAAGTATTTTATTATTACAACGAGATAATATTTATAGTAAAAATCAATTACATTGTGCCATATATTCGATATATTTTCTGTCCTATGTAAAATATGGGGCGAGTAAAGTGTAAACGTGTGCAAGCTAGGATAACTTACACGTAAGTAATGCAATTAACGCAGTCGTAAGTATTTTCATTTCATTAGAATTAGTTCCGTATAACTTTATTATAAGTTAAATGCTCATTTTACTCCACTATTATAAGAAAAATGTGAAAAACGATCTTAAGTTTATGTTTTACTTTTTAATGTGAGATGAAGATTATAATTTATTTTTCTCAATCCGTACGTTTTGTTTTATTTTTATATTAGAAATCTAATGTCGGCTCATTAAACGTCAGTTTCTGAAATGCTTATTCTTAGTATTAAATCGGTAACTACAATTCTCGTAATTTCAATAGACAGCACACTACTAATCCATTGAGATTTAGACACGGCAATAATTTGATTTCTACAGGTACCTAAATTGTTTTTATGTATAAAAATACTGTTTTTGGGCTTGTCTATTTTGTTACTTGTACAATTGGACAAACGGGACAGTGAAATAGACGACTCCTCTGTAAATGTATTCCCACTATTTGCCCAATTGTACAACTGGACTAATATTTTTATTCTTGTTTATTCGTATTAATCCAAATGGAAAATGATATTATATTTTAATATATCAATAAACTAGCTGTTTCTGAGAGTTCGTACCGTTGATTTTCCGAGTATGTGTATGTTACATGACTTGTTTTATTGATAAAAATGTGGCCAAATGTGAGTAGAGGTACTCACTAAATATCGTTATTGTGACTAATATAAATTATTCAGTAAATAATTACTACTATTAATTTATTTACTTTTGATTTAATAACTATTAATTTACTGACTAAAATTCATGTTGTTTTTTTAAAATAAAACCTAAGTTACTATTTTAATAAATTAATGAAAATTCGAAATGCACTTTACAATATAACAGTGCCAATACGAAACGTTTTGATAAATGGATAAAACAGTATCAGTCCAATAAGAAATCGGAAGCTGGATCGGTCGAAAAATAAAATCACAAATGAAAACGCACAGTCCAATTCATTCCATAACAAATTCGAGAAAAGGCTAGGTAGATATTCAATTTCACGAGATACAATTTCTACCAAAACCGTTTACTACTTTCGAACTTGTAGAGATTTGTAGTAAATGTCGACAAACAATTTAAGTCGCTCCCAAACCTTAAAGTATCGTGTTTATACACTAAGAAAAATTACGACGGTAATTACTGAATTACTGTTTAAATGCTCATAAACTTTCGTAAGCATTCATCCAAGCATTCATGGTCGTCACTAGTTGACCTTAGTGTAAACGTTTTTCTTATTTATTTATTTATGTTATTTCTATGTTTATATGGAAAAGTAATCTTGTTCAGGTTCCATTTTTCAATTTAATTAATGTTGATAAAATTCCATTTCTACGTTTATACAGTAGCCCTGACCTACTGTATAAACGTAGAAATGGAATCGATCACCGTTATTTTAAGGATGCACACTTATCTTTATCCTTTTAATTAAATACATTTACTCGAAATTGATTTTTCACGTACGTACACGAACATTTATCCACAAGCAAGGTAGACGCGCGCTTGTGAGTTACAAGAATTGTACCTAGTTATTATTTCGCCACGAAGACTACACTGTTCAAGTTAAGAAAAGAAAGATGTCATCACTATCAGTCACGTGATTTCACCAATTTACTAATTACGAGATCCTCTCGTAACCCTCTCGCGTTCATCGATTAACCAACGCTGTGTTTTGCCACATTGGACGGATGACATGACTTTTTTCTTAATGTGAATAGAGTAGGAGCACGAAATTGTGACGTCTTACCAGAAATAATAAAGAGAACACCCGCTACGAACGTGCACAGTCTGCGTCCTTTCACGCAGTGGCCGAGGACGCAACAGAGCGCGCCGATCGCCTGTGTCAACACAGCCAGCAACAGCGGCGTTGCCGACCGCGTCACTACGTCTGAAAAGTGGTGAATAGAGCTACACTAACAATAAAACAGAACGCACTAAGAATTTTGTAGCTCAAGTTTTTTTTTGTTTTATTATGGCTGGGTTAATTGATTGTGATTTGAATTTGGAAACTATGGAAGATGGATCCCGTCATTCTTCTTGGTCCGACTAGTCGGATTACTCGTAGTTTATTTTCCACTTAGTTCAACTGATCTGATCAGGAGGAATTTAGGATCAGTTTGTATTAGTTTCTCTTGATCAGAGTGAGAAAAGAAAAGCAAGTTGCAGCTTGCTCTGTTCGCCCAGTTTTAGATAAAGTCTGTAAAAAAGTGGAGCAAGGTCGACACATCAGTAGTTATGATATTGCTGAGGAACTGGGTATTGATCGCGAAACGGTTTTAAGTCATTTGAAAAAGTCTGGGTACTAGGAATTCTCTTTAAAACGAAACAAAACCGAACCATGTTTGCAACGATTGATCACGGGTGACGAGAAGTGGATTACTTACAACAGTAATCCAGTGCTCTAGAAACAGTAGCAAAACCTGGCTTAACGGGAAACAAGGTGATGTTGTGTGTATGGTGGAATTGAACAGGTATCGTTCATTATGAGCTTTTACCGCCTGGAGAAACTATTGATTCTGACCTCTTCTGCCATCAACTGATGAAATTCAGGCAAGCAATTGAGACAAAACGTCCTGAGCGGAAAGCGGTCCTGAGAAAGGGTGTGATCTTTCACTTCTTGAAATGCTAATTAAACGATCCGAAAAGTGTGTTCAAATAGACGGAGACAATATTGAAAAATATAAATATGTCCTTTTGTCGGACCGGAAACTTATAACCTCATCTCGTACTTACATATAAAAATAATAATTTGTCCATTTTTCTAAAATCGACAAGATTTTGGTATATTTAAACTTTTTAACAGCTGACATCTTTTTAATACTGATATTAAAAAGTAAAGAATACTTACATGGAATTGCATTTGTTGAGTCACTAGGGTCAGGCGCATATTGCGAAAGCGGGAAGTATGGAATGTCCAAACATCTGTATACAGTACTGCCAGCTGAAAAATAGAAAAACAATTATTGACACGCTGAACAAAGAGATTAATTTTAAAGGAAACCTGAAGTATCTAAAATCTACTTGGTTTCTTAAGATAAATAATTATGTGCAGATTTGTAATTTGAAATGATTGTATCTCTAATGAATTAAATTGGCACAAAAATCTCGCCACAAGCTTTTAAATCACATGATATAATAGTGATTAATTCTATGTTTACGTTCTTATTTTAGAGAATTTTAATAAAGCTTGTTTTTAAAAAGATTCTTTTAAGGTTGCTTTATTTACTCCTTTTTAGTGTTTTGAGTTGTAGATGACTCATATCGCCGAACCAAACGGTCAAGCTCATGCCGCTAAGTTTTTGTCATCAAAATTGCGAATCTATCAAAACGAATCCAAACACGACATGTTTACTGTTCGCCATTGAGGAGTTCCACAGTGCGCTGGCCTTTTTAGCTGCAGTATCAGGTCAAGGTCATGACACTTGGATGTTGTCATTAAAACTACGAGCCCAACATAACGAGCCCAAACACGACGTGTCTACTGTTCGCCGTTAAGTTCCACGGTGTGCTGGCCTTCTTAGCAGCAGCATCAGGTTAAAGACATGACTCTAAGGTGTTGTCATTAAAACTATGAGCCAAACGAGCCCAAACACGACAATTACACAGTTCCCGTTGAGGAATTCTGCAGTTTGTTGACCTTACTGGCCGCAGCATCAGGTCAAGGTCATCAGATTATTATATTGTCATAGGTTTTATATACATATATGAAATTTAAAGGTAGTAGTACAAGTAGAAGTGGCTTAAAATAGACTTGCAAAATTTAACTTAAACTAACAAACGTGAAGTTAAATAAAAGCTTGTAAAATACAATAGTCACAAACGTTTAGACAGACGGACACGTTGGTTTAGTAAATGGAATGGAAATGGGTAGTGTGGTGGACTGTCAGCACAATGCGTTTTCCGCGACGCGCGGCGGAAGCAACGACGACGTTGCATTGTCGAGCAGAACGCGCCGCGGCAGCGTACGGAAGTTGCGGCCTCTATTTCACCTAGATATGTGCAATGTACGATATTTCACCTAGATATGTGCTTTGTATATGTACGATATTTTTATACACGTTTTTTACATTTCTACTAAGTTGCAAGAATAAATAATCCTCGTATCGAATATTGTCATGACGAATAATAAAAAAACGTCATGACGTCATGGACGATTCATTAAAAAAACTTTTATTACGCTTATATGAGCACTTTTCTCTATATCTAGACTAGTAGCTAAATATATACGCTTACATAGGAAATGACCGATTTGTATGAGAAACTGACTTTTTTGTGTTATAAAAATATTTATTATGTTAGTCGAAATGTTGACCCACATTATCTACACACTTTCGCCACCTCACGGTCAGTTGATTGAAGCCACTCCTGTAAAATTCTCGTGGATATTCAAAGAATCAATTAATTTTCAAAAGCCTCACAGCTACTTCAGCATCAAATATTTTCCCTTGCAAAAATTTGCCCAAATTTCGAAAGAAATGGAAATGTGTTGGGGTGAGTTCCGATGAGTATGGTGGGTGAGGGAGAGTCTCTAGGTCCAGCTCTCGAAATTTTAAAACAGTCGTATGAGAAGTGTGAGGGCGGGCAGTGTCATGAAGAAGAAGTGGAGTTGAGCGATTGACAACGCTTTGTTGCCAGCGTTTCCATCATCGTCTGCAGCTCATTACAGTACACATCTGCATCAATCGTTTGACCGGCTCGCAAGAAACTGTAGTGGACAAAACCATCACCGGACCACCAAACTGATACTTGTAGCTTTTTCTTAGTTATCTTGCGCTTTGGACATTGTTAGGCTGCAACTCCTGGATCTAGCCACTGACACAAACGTTTGCGGTTATCGTACAGGATCCATTTCTCATCACAAGTCACGATGCCATTCAAAATTCCTTCGTTATTGTGACGGTTTAATAATACAGTGCACACTTCGACGAGTTGCTGTCGCTGACGTTTGTTCAGTTCATATGGTACACACTTTTCAAGCTTCTTTATTTTGCTGATTTGACGCAAATGAACCAACATTGTTTTATCACTAACGTCAAACCCTGCTGCTAACTCAGCTGTACTTTGAAATGGATTTGCCTCCACTATAGCCTTTAATTCATCGTTATTAACTTTGGTCGTACGTCGTCAGTGGGGCTCCTCTTTAAGATCGATATTTCCAGAACGGAAGCATTCAAACCATTGACGCACTGTGTGATCGTTTGTGGTGTTTGGCCCATACACACTATTGACATTGTGAGCTGTCCGACTTGCGTTGGTACCGTGACGAAACTCATATTCAAATATAGCACAAATTTTCAATTTATCCATTTTATTTTCAACATAATAACTTGAATAAAATTTAGGTACAGAAAACAAATGATATACTGATTTCGAAATAAGAACATCGTAGCTATTAGATGCATTTTGTTTTATTTTGAAATTCGAATTAGAACAGAAGATATTGAAATTCAAAGTGGCCAGTAATAAAATCGGTCATTTCCTAATAAATTCCAAATACCTAGAAATTCGATCTGAATTACAATGCTTTCAATTACAATTTTGAGAGTTCCCTATAAATTATAGGTTCTGTATATTGAATGAGTAATTTAAGTATTAGACGAGCCGTGATTATTCGATGGGTTTTAATGGTCCGCGGTATGCTCGTCCAACAGTTGAAGGACACAGACCGATGCTATCAACTATCAACAGACCTTTCTTTCGTAAAACTCTTCACTACATACGAACTTCCGTTGATAAGATCTTCTATAAATTTGTATACAGTTATATACACTCGTATAGAAATGAGTTTGCTTGGAAGAGCCGAATAGAAGTTGATAAAATACTTACGATCTGTATGACATATCCTCCATAGTCCTGAAACAGTGTGTGTCGCGATAAGATTGTGTCTTCCCGAGCCGTTGTATGCAGGATTTAGCATGTTCTCCTCAGTATGGAGCCAATTGTTAGTGGAGACTGCTACTAAAACGGCGACCACAGCAGTGCCTGCGGATAGAGGCGTGAGTAGCCACAGACACGCTACAGACGAGTCGATCTGTGCAACTAGGGTCGGTGAAGGAGGGGTTGGCCTGAAACATGTAAAGTCAATACTTAACAACCTCACTTTTGTCCGATTTGGTGGTCAATGTTGAATGGCGACTACGTGGAACCCACGAAAAGATTTTTAAAGAATCAATAATTGAGGCGATAGTTAGTCGGATAGTGAGATCTGATCACCAGGAAAGAACATAAAAATCGGGCATCTAGTTCATCTTCAAGTTGAGAGCAACATTTAAAGGTTTACTGGCAGAGAGGCGTTAACTCCGCCCTTTGTACAATTTTTTTGAGGTAAAGTTTTTAATTATATTTTTTTATAGAAAAGAGGTGGCAGACGAGCATACAGTCCACTTGATGGTAATTGAATACTGTCGTCCATAGACATTCGCGATACATGCCAACATCAGTCCGCCCCGCCCACGCCCCCGGATGCGCTACCTACATTTGCAGATTAAGGAATAATTTGGGAAAATGGGGATAAATAAATAAATAAACATTGAAAATTCGCAGATTAACTTTTGTATTTAGAAAAACACGAGTAGAATATTATCTCCAAATACAGTAGGTATTCATTGAGAAAGTAACCGAAATCTTAACCAGCCGTTTTCTCGTCCACTGCTGGACATGAGCCTCCTCGTGTACTTTATCTTGTGCATGAGGGATGTATAGCCTTAAAACGGCACGCTGGCCAAGCGGGTTGGTGAGTCCACTCTTTTAGGTCTTAGTTAGCTCCGCTGCAGCTGTGCACGCTTGCCACTTCCATATAAACTCATAGGCCGCAGCTCGCGGCGCTGCTGTCGCTCGCCGCTCTCCACGCTAACAGATGCTCAAACAGGTAATGTACAGATTCCTCAAGGCTCGTGGTAACGACTCTGTTATCCCTTAGTCGCCTTTTACACGACATCGACGGGAGGATTTCATTAACAAGAGTAAAATACACAAGTACCTACAACAATACGTATAATGATTAATTAATTATACGTATTGTTAAATTATACGTATTGTTAAATTACATGAAACCACTGATAACCAAACTATACTTAATATGTGTAGTGCTACTTTTCGGCGCAGATAAACTTGTCCCAACGAAATAATATTTTGTAAAATCAATATTAAATTCAATTTTTGTGTTTTTCCTAATCTATTTAATATTTCTGTATTAGTTTTATACAAGTAACACAAAAAAAAAATCATATAACAGTTTATGTTTTTTTTTGTGATAACATAATAGATATACCTACATGGCAACAGAGTTGTTATCCATACAAAAATAATATAATGTCCCAAGCACTGACACATCATGATTGCCAAGCGAAAACTGTTTTATTTGCTTTGAAAGTGTAAAGTTAAACCAACAAAATACAACATTACTATTGTATTAAGATATTTTGGGATTTGTACAAATTATATATACCTAAACTTTTGTCCGCGCTGTACAGTTTCAAAGATACATTCTGTTATTATAGTACATTATAAAAAATAACAGATGACGTTAAATATTTGGCTTGGGTTAGTTCAACATAGTGTAATTGTCAATTGCCACACGTACCCCCACTGCATAGAGACGATATGCACGAACCACTTGACTATTAACCGCGAAACGCAGTGCGTGTTTTTATTCTGCGTTACTGACATTTAACGGTAAATATTTGGATAGCGTAAAGTATTTTTTAAAATAAATGGGTAAATTCAAATGTCTATGATGTCGTATATTTTTAACTAATATTCTATACTAGCGACCCGCCCTCACTTCGCTTCGGTTTATTAAATTTAAAACAATCGGAATAAGATACTTTCCTGCGATAAAATGGAGCCTATATTTTAAGTTAGACCTCTAGCAATACATCGGTGAAAACTGCATTCAATTCCATGCAGTAGTTTTTGCGTGATGCGTGTACAAACATACAGACTGTTGTTTTGGCTTCTGTTGCTCTAATACAGACCCCCCATATTAGTTTTTTTTTCAATATCTATAATGTACAGACATCGGCCTGTTACAATTTTATTATATGTATACATATATAGATTTTTAAAGACATTCTGCAAAAATCATTGTATTTAAAACTATGTTACTGCTCTGTTTTGTTACTATATTGTAACAGTTGCAATAATTTGTAATCGTTTGTTAATTTAAATGTAATAATTTAAACATTAAAAAAAAATTCTACGGTGGTTCATGAACGCAAAGAAGAAGGAAATATCAAAGTTGTTAGTTTTCTGTACCCTTATCTATAAAATCCCGTATTAAAACATAAATAACACGGAAACTGCGCAGCAATTCATAAATTGCCCTTTTATATGAAATAATAAATCTCACGATGACGGAAAATATAATGATTCAAGGACAAAATTTATGTTTGATAAATCTTAAATTATTTACTCACTAGCTTCTACCCGCGGTTTCGCTCGCGGGCACTAAGCAGTTGTAAATTTTAATACTTGTAAAAGTAACGACATGATGGATTTCACAGATGCGCTCACTTTCAGTCTAGATATTATCTTTTTTCGTATTATATGTCAAATGCTGTAAAATCCTCCTCGTCACTGTTTTCAGAAAAACTAGGTAATTAGCGCCATCGGATACCATCCAAAAGTTGTTCATGCTCGATACTGATTTCAGAAAACGTAATTCTTGAAATGTTCAAGTCGTAGCGTAGCGGAAAGCCGCAGAGGGTAAGTCTTTTCACGACTTTTGCTTACGTGATACAAATCGATTTGTATACCTCATCGTACTAGACGGCTCCTTGTCAAAGAAGTGGGAGTACATTGCACTTCGATACCTACGGTTATTATAACCCGAAATTGGCATTGTAAATAATATTTCTGTAAAGCAATGGCGTTGTACTTGTATCTAGTAGAACACGCGAAGAAAGGCAATGTCTCTCTGGATGCTAACGGGTTCTAAACTGCTTGTGAGAGTGGAATAGTCCAATATTAGAACTGCGCGTCTATAATCCATAGTTTAAATGGGTTCACAGATATTCTGATTTACCGATCCAGAAGTGACAGCAGTGAACCTGAACGAACTGTTTTCACTGGAAAATCTCTTTAAATCCACTAATTTCTGACTAATTCTATTACATGTCCTTTTTTTATTTTTTCCTATAACTCAACTTCCTTATGTCATATGAAGATGACACATATACCAGTTTTACACATATAATGTGTAAAACTGTAAAACATTATATGTGTAAAATGTGTATATGTGTATATGTGTAATAAACACATATACACATATAATGTACAGACTCAACGCTTTTACTGTTTTATTATATGTATATATTATCTGCATTAGAAAGTAGAATGAGCCATATAAAAGCAGAAAATACTCTCACACAATCAGTACTCAATCAATAGTGTCACTTTTATTTCTACTTACTACAAAAGTTGCAACGCAATATTTTATAGGTATATAAAAAAAAACATTCACAAAAAATACTGTTTCAAAAAAAAAAAATACACGGAAATTATACGTCCGTTAAATTAATATGAGGTCAGAGATAGACAGACAAACAATCTTAGACAAACAAACAGCCCGTCGAGACATTTTTTTGTGTCGGAGATAAAAGAAATACTATATATTCCACAGATATTGAGGGATAGATAATGCAAGCTGTCCGTCAGTGCGTGTCCGAAATTGGTGCAGTCTATTCCGACCCTTCTCGCTATCGGGTCGTTGTTAAAATGTTTTATATTAAATTTTTATTAAATGGCATTTTGTTAAATTGTGTTATAATCAATTGTAAAAAATCGTCAAAAGTGGTAAACCGACTCAAGGGATAATGTTTCATTTCATCAGTGAGGGTTTTTCCATCACTAAAATTTACACCTGACGTGACACGTTTGGTTCCCATACAATTCCATGAACTTACGTTGTCTATCCATGTATTTATGTCATGTCTATGGCCTCTGAGGTATTCCGACATCTGCTCATCTGATGCATGTTCGACACATTAAATGTGACAAATAGTATTTTGGTTACCTATCAATTACCTGGGCGGGCGGCGGCTGGCGATAGCACCGCTGAGCGTGGGGGCTGGTTGCGCGCGCGCACCACGCGGCAACGAGGCATGCACGCACTGCGCACCCCCGCCCCACATCCCTTCCTTCCGCTTCACTGGAACATAACAAAGTGCTTGGTAAAATACACTGCATTCCAAAACAATACTAATAGGTTTTACCTTTGTTCATACCCCAGAAATTGACCATGTTGTATCGCCCAGTTTTAGAATACCATCACCTAGAAGAATCTCTTTAGAATCTCGTCCTGTGGGTGCCGTAAAAGGCGATTAAGGAATAACAAAGTCGCTACCACAAGCCCCGAGGAACTAAACCACGCCTAAAAAGTGGACTCGCGAATCCATTGAGCCCCACATCTCCCTCATTCACAAGACAATGCGCGTGAGAAGGTCCATGTCCAGCGGTGGGCGATAAAAGGGCTAGTGACAGTGATCCCAGAAAACCCATTTGGGGTTTTTAATTAAGTTAATATTTACAAACGTTGTGGTTGTTGGATATTATTGAGTTATTAAGTTTCAATTTTCATTGGGTCAATTGCAAACTCGCACGAGGAATCTCACCCGAATATACGATGAATAGCGAAACCTACCTTTCTGAATGCCGTTTGTCAGGAGTAAACGGCCTCCCTGATGATAAGTAACTCGACATCTGCTTAGCGCGGGTGACGAGGCTTAATTGCCATTTAAGATACCGTCCCTGTAACTAGTCCTTTTAACTACCACCGCTGGACATTGTCATGCATATTGTCTTGGGCCCTATAACGCCACGCTGGCCAAGCGGGTTGGCGACTCCACTCTTTTAGAGGTGGTGTAATTCCTGAACTTGTGGTAGCGGCTTTGTTATCCCTTAATCGCTTTTTACGACATCAACGGAACGAGATGGGCAACACCATTTCGTCCCGTGGATGTAAAGTGTAATGTAATGTAATATGTGTAGTGTAATGTAAAGGATGTGACGAGATGGGCCACTGCTGTAAAGGCGGCCGACAACATGCGGTCATTGAGATAGTAATTCCATAAAGCTGAGATCTCTGAGATCCATAAACACTGTTTTCATCAAACCAGATCCTAGTGTACAATTTATTAGATGTTATGTTCGATCTCTTGAAACTAAGAGTTTAATGGATTAAAGTAAACTTCGTCCCATTGTACTCTCTATTTCTTAATTGTACAATGGAAGTCCGACACAAAATTGTGCGAACGCTGTTTATCCGCCTGAACGTTTGACCGACACGACAGTTGAACGACATAACGTTGACACGAAGATTGTTTATCCGACTGAACGTTTGGCCGCCACGACAATTGAACGGCATAACGTTGAACCGAAGAATAAGTGTTTGATAGTACGTTATAAAGACCACCTTCATACATTCATTCATAGTATTTTGATAGATAGGTGCTCTTAGGTAAGTCTTTAAATGTGATCTCAGTAGTCGATAGCGATTGGTCTTTTGTAAGGGATTTGTTTAATCGTGTATTGTATGGTGTTGTTTGATTTTGAATGAAGATTGCCTGTATAACGTACTGTCGAATACTAATACTTCGGTTCAACGTTATGTCGTTCAGCTGTCGTGTCGATTAAACGTAAGTCGGGTAGATACGGAGTCGGTCTGTCACATTTGTATAAATTGTTAAAATATTACCGAAATTTGTTTCATTTTTATTGAGCTCTTTCTTTATTATTTGAAATTTGTTTGGGGTGTAAATTCTTATTTTTATATATTTAAGTATATTAAAGATTAATGTTTATTTAAGATCAGGCCTTCGATAAATTCGATGTATGAAAATTTTAATAGCAACTATACTCATAGATAAATGATTCTATTATTGTCATTAGTTTACAGAATATAAAAAATGGTGAAAATGAATAATAAAATGAAAAACCTTTATTATATTAAAACTTCAATGGGTGGGCTAATTTAGTAGTCGATTCGATGAAGGTTCGTACTAAGCGTTGTTGAAAAAAGGTTAGTAATCTAGGGTTAAAATGTAATAATAAAATGAATACAATTCTAAAAAATATATTTCTTAAATTCAATATACTATGTACAACATTTTGCCAAATTGTTTTAAGTCGCTTAGAACATGTTTCAGAGTTAGCTACAACGATTAGATATTTTTAAAATGTCCTACGGTACTTTGAACACGTTTGCAAAATACATATTCACACATGTAAAATTTGTATAAATCATTTTATTTAAATATAAAGTTTTAGGAGAAATAAGCATTACATTAAATTAACGAATCACAATCTTCCCGTTTCTACGAATAAGTGAGTACTCGAGTTATAAGTATGTGACAATTAGAGAAATAACCACAGCTAATCTTTACAAAATACTTTCACGCTCGTTTTCTTGAAATTGACGTTTTGTGGGTTGATATACAAACACAGAACACCATCCATATAAGTATTTATATTTCGGGAGCGAATCTTCTGTATATATCTACTTTGTCTTTAAGTAGGTACTATTACCTCTGTGCTATTATATTAAAATGATTAACAGCAAAAAAATAGTAACGGAGCAACCAATCGGTGGTAGAAAATTTAAAGGTGGGTTTTCGCGAGAAATAGGTGTCCCACGGACTCCGTCGACTTGATGATGACATTCTCAGTAATTTAAAATAACTAATTTCAGTTATTAAAAGTAGGTTATTTTGTTGATTATGATTTAGTATAGTAGATTTAGTTGAGCACATTAGTTGTTGTGGTATTAGATAAGTTGTTTAGTATTTTTTGATGCTCCTTTAAATAGAAGCCTATTAAAATAAGTCTTTTTGGAGGCAACTTTGTTACGTTTAGAATTGTGCTATGTATATTAAGATATTTATTTTTAAAAAGTTTCCATAACAATGTTTTATTATAACATCTGTGGAAAATAATTATTAGAATATATTTTCAACACAAAAAGGCGGGTTTCCGATGTTTTGGCTGTCGAGGAAGAATGAGGGATGTCATAGTAGGAAACAAGATTATAAAATAGGAAATGATGTGGTTCTGGGGCCGTTTTGTACCTAATTTGTATTAGAAGCTGGAATATACGAATTTAAAAGCGGAGTTGTGCATCACTGGATTCCTGTGTTCTACAGTAGGTACCGCTTATTCGCCTTTATATAGGCAAGTGGAGCGGTAAACTGGCTCCCAGTCAATTAATGAGGAAAAGAGCTTTGAATTACAATAAATTGCGGGTCGCCGTAATTGTAGATAACAAATCTTATTTAAAGCCCCCTTTTCGACTAACACGATGTTCGTATATCGAATTTTAGTTAACAACGCAGTTAAAATTTTACGGCGTCTATTTGCTTCTTAAGATTTACGATAATTATTAGGGTTTTTACGATTACAGCTTCTTACTTGGGTACATATTGAGAGTATATAAACAAGGTTATTATTTATATCGAAACCTGTTATGAATTAATGTCACTTGTTTGACTTCGAAATGTCGATTTCGTGAAGTATTAATACTAGTCTATATTATCATTGTGAAACTAGTATTATAAAGACAAGGTATATCTGCATCGTTATGAGAATATATTTTAAAATTATCTTTTTTTTTTTATATACTAGTGGGCGGACTAGCAAGCGGTCCCATGTGATGGTAAGTGTTACCGCCGCCCATGGACACATGCAACACCAGGGGGTATGCGTGTGCGCCGCCGACCTTGCAAAATCCTATTCACAGCTCTCTTGAAGAACCCCATATCTTAGCTTAATGGAAAGACGTCTTGAGGCAGTTCCTTCCACAGCCTACGGGTTCGCGGTATAAAGTAATTTTTGGACCGAACAGTGCGCGACACCTCTGTATCGAGGAAATGCGGATGGACCGCACTTCTGTGACGGGAGGTGCGGTTATAGAAACCCGAGGTGGGAATTATATTAAACAATTCTTAATATAATGCTGAGGGATTCTAAACCGCCCGTGAGAGTGGGATCGTCGACAATACGTACAGCACGTCGTTGGATGGAGTCAAATGGGTCTAATTGGTATTTCGGTGCGCCGGCCCAGAGATGAGAGCAATACTCCATATGAGGCCTCACTTGAGCTTTGTAAAGCATAAGGAGTTGCCCAGGGGTGAAGTACCGCTTCGCTCTGTTCAGCACATCGAGCTTTTTGGAGGCCATTTTGGCCTTATTTTCCAGATGACCTCTAAATTCGACTTTGCTGGAGATGTCGACATCAAGGATCCCGATACTCTCCGAGATCTTAAGAGGTATGCTCTGAAAGCGAGGTGCTACGACAAAAGGGGCTTTTTTAGCGGTGAATGCACAGACTTGTGTCTTACTGGGGTTGAAATCCACTGGGTTCAGAGAACCGCAAATCGAGACTAGATCTAAAGAGTCTTCGATTTCAAATGAATATTACAAACAAAGGCAATATTTCAGCAATGTTTTCGAAATCAGATGTCATTTTGTAAACAGCAAATAGACTAGCTGTTCGCTGGCTGAAGTACAAGTACCTAAGTATAATTTACTGTACATCAAAAGGATACAGTGTAAATGATACAACTATTTCTCAGTAAATAAGACGCTCTCGTAATCGCCGGTCGTGTATTGGTTCACAAGGAAGTCGCGTCGTCGTGGGCCTTGTCCACGACTGTAACTCCGCAAGGCAATGAAACGCCGTTGTAACCGCCAGTCGTGTACTTGTTCGCGAGGAAGCCGCGTGGTCGTGGGCCTTGTCCACGGCTGTAAATCCTCGAATCTTTGCGACAAAACCTCGTATCTGCTGGTCGTGTACCGGATCGAGAGGAAAAAGCGTGGTGGCGGACCTTGTCTGCTGCTGTAATGCAGCTTGTGAAATGTGAGCTTATAGCGTGTGCTTGCCTGCCCAGCGAGCCCCGTACGGAATGGAAGAGAAGTACCAGGTCCCACAATGACCGTGTAAGGTGCCTCCTGCTGGTACACGCAGCAGGTGCACAGGTACCGTTTCACCTTTTACTTAGTTCGGACACTATTTCCTTAATAATTTATATACATATGAAAATACAGTCCACAGATCGTGGCATCCTTTGGGTATCATTGGTTATACGCGTCATCATTGTTTTGGTTTTGCCATAATCATTAAAAAGTAATATAAATAGATATACACAACGTAGCCTTAACACAATGTCTTCCAGGCAACCTTTGTGGGTACAAGATACTTTGTACCAATAAACCAATATTTTTTGTGAATAATTTAAATATCATACATACATTTAAATATCATTATCATTATGCTTAAATGAAGATACATACAATTTAACAAAAAAGTATATATCCTAGAGTAGGGTAGGGCGGGGCTAGTTGATCAATTTTTCACTTGATCGATCATAGCTCCTAAACGCTATGTCGAAATTGCTTGATATGTATTCTGATAGATAAGTAATTTATTCCTTCCTAAAAGTCTCCCAAAAAATTTATCTCTCATAAATCTGGTTTAAGAGCTACACTCGTTTAAGTGAGAAAGGTCAAACATGCTCAACCTACCCCATAGGTGAGGTAAGTTGAGCAAGGGTATGGGGCAAATTGAGCAAATTAGAACATTAAGCCATGAAATGACGTGAATGTTTATTAGACATGTAATAAAATTGCTATTTTACAACCAACTTTTTATTTATAATCTCTTAGTGATATAATAGTGAAACAGAAACTATTATTTTTTCAAATATTAAACATAAAATTATAATCAACATCAACGAAACATTTCTTAAGCTCAATTTTTGGAATAGACACAGTCTTTTTGTTTAAAATCTTACTTTTACAGTTATGTAAAGATCAATGGGGGTTTAAATATAAAAAAGACATTAATGTGATATAGGAAATTAATCATCGTTGTCGCTGTTGCAATTAATGCAAACGTAAGTAAGACTAGCATTTGGCGCACATTTTGTATGTGCCCATTCCTTGCAAACTTGGCACTGGATCCATTTTTCTCCTGGTAAACTTTCGGAATAGACTTCGCAACAAACCAGGCAGGCATAGTCATCTTCATTGCTTTCCTCACTTGATTAACTCAGCTAACTTGTCAAAAAAAACTTTACCGTTTTGAGCATTAAATGATGTTGCCCTACCAAGGCTGGTGGGTTCTGGCTTTCGAATAGATAACTCGGGATTCCGTTTTAAAAACATCGTAAGCCACTCTTTCCCGGCCATCTTATTTGTAGACCAGGTGACTGGAATTTTGATGCCGAATTTAACAGCACACCCGTAGGCAAGGCGACGAACGTCTTTCGGGGAATATCCATAGAAGATTGATGCCATTTGTAACAAGTATTTTTCTAAAGAATCCTCTCGTTCTGAAGAAAATACTTGCCTCGGTGCTGCATAACCCATTGATGGAACAGCGCTTTCAGATTTTAATTTCTTTATAAATCTTGTTAAGGTCATACGTTTAATACCGAATTCCTTGGCGGCGGCATTTACACTTTTGCCTTCGTTGGTGACAGCCTTTGCTGCATCATTTAACTGTTGACTAGAAATAGAACCTCCTGTAGTCTTTCTTTTATATGTCCGCATGCTAAAATAAAAGAAAACCATATATTGCTTTTGTTTTAAACCGTGGGGCTAGTTGAGCAACAATTGCCCAACTAGCCCCTACCCAAATATTTGAAACAAAAGTGAAGTTATGAAAAAACCGTTTGAATAAGAACCAAATCCTTTCGAGATATCGTATATATAATAGATTTATGAAAGTTTAACACTTACGTGATCGAAAACGGATGTTTATTAACGTGTACAGAAGAAATTTGAACCGAAACTAATATTTTACTTTTTCGTCGCAAAACAAACAAAGCGTGTGCGTACGTCACTCGATCGACAAGTCGTCACTGGCGGTCGTGCGGTGAGTTCCCCTCCTGCAACCGCTTCTTTCCTTCATTTGATGAGTTAACGTGCGGTGTGTAGTTTTTGAGATATTTCGATTGCCCAACTTACCCCTATGCTCAACTAGCCCCGCCCTACCTATATTTCCCCATAAATATCAAATTACGCTTCTCAATGATTTTGTAAACGGGAATTTGTGACCGTTTAGCAAAAGCAGTATAAAATGTAATTTGTGCCCTTAAAATTAGACACTTGCAATATCTCTGGTACGCGTCAGTCAGCGAACGCGCGCGTCGAATACAAAGTTTGTAATAGTAATGACAGCGATAAACGGTACCATTAAACATAATTACGCGGGCCACGAAGTGCCATTGCCTCAAAAGACAAGTCAACGAAGTCGCAAATTCTAAAAGCACTTACGATTTAGCTGTGCCATTTAGCAGCGTGCCTATTCACTTGGCTAAGATGTCAACGTGTGACCACTAACATCGTTACAAACAGATTTAGCCACATTGTTTGTATGAACGGCTTCTTGGTGTCGTTCGGGTTTAGAATAGCACCACCACATATCTTTCCGTGGGCGTCGTAAAAGCCGACTACCTCATTCCTGTCTTTATGACTTTTACTTCTTGGATTCTGAATGTCTGGTTCGTTCTGATATAATTTTATAATTTTAAAAGTTTCTTCGTTCGTCCACGCCATAGTTTTGATAATAAATTTAAGCATGCACCTCACATACACCTCAGTCGACGGACGATTGCGAACTGACTGGTGGATCATTGCGGACGCGCCACGGCCTTTTGATCTGTAGGTGCCAAAAAATCGACAACGACAAAAAATGGCCATTGTAACCCATGATTGACAATTGTCTGTCATCATGCGCCACGACCCCCTGTACACAATGATGATTGCTGACAATTGGCCACCATGGGCCATTGTGAAACTAGAGCAATAAAAGAGTGGACTTGCAGACGCTCTTGAGCTGCGTGGCGTTATGATGCTTTACACTATACATCCATCATGGACAATACAATGTGCACGAGGAGGACGCCAGCAGTGAATAATAAAAGGGCTGGAGACGGCACAGGTTTTTCAATTGATAAACGTTAAAATCGTTACTCGAATAATTTTGTGAAAAATTTCCAATACAAATCAAAACTGTCAATGTGAAATATATCAGGCACACAGGTCACGCATCATTTTTATCATCGGTACCCGCTTTATATATAACTGCACAGGTACCAATAAAACGCGACTTTTGTATCGATTTTGGGTTTACAAGTGTTTATTTCGAAAGATGTTCAATACATATACCTATCGTACAATACATGTGTATATCTATGTATGCATCTCAATTAAGTGTAATGTATAAAATACTGTATGACAGTTATATGTAGACATTATGTCAAGATATAACTAATTATTACATATAGCATATGACAATTATTTAGAAATTCATTATGTCAAGTATTTATCGAATTCAGTTTATATACTCGTATTTACAATTAAATTTTGCATGCCTGTTGGAGCAGAATAAAATGGGCCATATTTGTAATTAACACCATATTTGTAACCTACGTTTTTGCAAAATAAATGATTTGATTTGATTTGATATGTAAAATATCACCATCTAAATGTATATGCTATGTATTTTCTCTTTACCACACAAAGGTTGCCCGGAAGAGATCGCTTTGGCAATAGGGCAGCCTTTTGTAGTTTTCGTGTAATTTAAGTTGTCATTTCACAATCATGTGTTATTGTGTTGATGTACAATAAAGAGTTTGTCTATCGTTGGTTGAAAACGTTCAACACGTGAGTTGCGGTCAGAACAAGTTATGAAAAAGGATAGATAACCTGACCCTAAATTAAACCTTAAAGCGCTCAAAGCAAGTTAGCGACACGACGCAGATGCCGCGACGGCGTCAGGCGTCCGCAATTTATTTAATGTTACCCCGCCTCCGTTTTATGACGTTTTTTACCCTGCTATGATGATACCGTCTCATCTTATTGAGTCGTTTGCTTCTCTTCTCTAGGGGGAACTTTTATTAAGTGACGGTGTTTCACAGCTTCCCTAGGACATTAATTTAATAGGAATTTCAACGCGTATTATGTCTAGGACTCGTAGTAAAAATATAGTTTTTACGGGATGCGGCATAAAAAGTCGGTATGAATTTGTCGTGTCAAATGGATTATCCATTGGCGAGTAAAACCACGCTCTTCTCGGTGCTACGTTTGCCAATAAATCACTTACAAAATTTTGACTATTGTAAAGCTGGTTATTTCGGTTGGTTATTGTATACCGTACCGTAGCATCTACATTTAACCTATGGTTAATGTTAGGTGTGTTGATAAAATTAGTATTATCCAGATAAGAGCTTTGAATTAAGTCCGAAATTCAACAAAAATCTTCCTAACCAGAAATCGTTGGAGCCTAACATAACCTAACCTAACCAGAATTGTTCCTACCCAGAAACGATTTGGCTAAAAGTTTCATACAATTTGTTTGAAATATTTCGTATGCTAAGTGAACTTCATCCAAAGCCCTTAGTTAATGCTAGCTTTATCCACACATTTAACATTAACCGTAACTTGTATGTACTCGAGAACATGAAAAAGCCATCGTCTACTTTCGTTTCTTAGTCCCTTTCCGCAATTACACGAATCGTAATTACATATTTAGTCACCTTTGAGACAGTATTCGAGTATTCAATTTATATAGAACAGATTGAAATATAAATTACGAAATAATTATGGCACCATCTGATTTGAAAAGAGGGAAAATTATTTATTCATATACTCGGCAAGTTATTTAATTGAAAAAAATATTTTCTTCAAATTATAAAAAAAATATTATTTTTAATAGTCATGTTTCAAAAAGGTTATTGTGAACCTTATTCATTACGTAATACCAAACACATTACGTAAATTCGTATATTCCAAATTCGTCTATATATCCCTCAGGAACACAAAGAATGGAGATTCATGCTAGAAATCATTTACGATTAAGTATTCGTATCAGATTTCATTGTCACACTTAGTTGATTAAAACCACACTTGCAATTGTTTTATAAATCAACGCAATTTCATGTTTAGTTTGAATTTAGAGTATCGATTCAAATTATGTTCTATGAACTTTTAAAAACTTAACTTATTCACAATCAACGATAACAAGTGACACACGTGACATAACGATACTGAACTTTATAGCATTTATTATAAAGTATTTAATTTAAATTGACTTTTTAGGATTTTTCATTCATTTAGTATAAGTTCGTGAATAAACGAAGTGACTGATGTCTCGTCTCATTACAAGATGGCTTTTTTATATTCTCGAGCATTGTACCTAGGTATACATCTTTTCTTTGCATAGTATAAAACAAAGTCGCTTCCCGCCGTCTGTCCCTCTGTATGTACGCTTAAATCTTTTAAACTACGCAACAGATTTTAATGCGGTTTTCATCAATAGATAGAGTGATTCAAGAGGAAGGTTTATACGTATAGTTTAATATTGTCTTAACGAAACCGAAGCGAAGCGAGGGCGGTTCGCTAGTAGATCTATATTTTAACTAGGTATTGTATAACCTAGGTACATGATAATCTTCCTACTGCTCGAGGCATATCTCCGCCTCTCCCAAGGGTTCACCATCAAACTCCAACTTCCGTTCTTTTAATACTGGCGTTAGTGGTGACGACAACTATAATGTCTTTTTAACAGTCACATGTGCGATGCGATGAAGATATTTTTTTGTATGCTGATATCTACGATCAGTCGTTAACTATAAGCAGATGCTTTGAGAGGTGCGTGGTGTGCAGACTAAATCCTTCATCGAGTGTCTCCTTCATCACCCCTTCATAAAACGAAGACTGGAAGCAAGCCTGGTTCTTGCATAATTTAGATCTATTATGTGACGTCTCTTTAGCTGTTTTACATGTTCAGCTGTCAAGGATTGCAAGCTGGACTTTTGTAAGATGTTGCGAGCGAATAAATTTCTTTTCATTCAGAAGTTTGCGAATATCGGTGTTGAATCAAATCAAATCATTTATTTGTTCGTCGCCACGCATAATGTTCAATACGCACAATGTTCAAGATATTGCAAACTGCGAAAATATTCAATTAGGCAAAATGTTCAAAACGAAAAATGTTCAACGCATAATACGCATAGGTAATGTTTTGCGTATTGATCGTTTTACCCACTGAACGTTTTGCGTATTGTACATTTAGCGTAATTGAACGTAATGCGCGGCGGCACATTTGTTTTGCAAGAGCTTTGGTAAGATAATATGGTGTCATATTGCAAATATTGTGCCTAACCTATTGGAGCAAAGAATAATTTTTATTGTAATAGTAATTAAATACTAGGGCATACAATATTATTCACAATAATAAATAGATACTTAGTCCGCAAAACTTTAGATTCTCGAGAAAACAAAAATATAATCACGCCCTTAATAAATATAATACGTGTACTGTACTTGTACTTGTATCAGCCTTTAATGTCTTACTGTAGGGCACGGGCCGGGCCTCCTCTGGTATATCACTAGGAGTTTTCAGGCCATAATCCGCCACACCCGCCCTATGCGGATTTGTGAATACACACACTCCAGTTTTTTTTTTTAATTTCTGGAGCATGCGGATTGCTTCACGATGTTTTCCTCTCAGCGCCGAGCTAGTGACAATTTTTAATACTTATAGTATTTCCATTTCTTTATTTTCTCGATGACAGTTCTAATTTGATAGTTGTAGTATTGTGTGACCAAATAAGTAATGATATCGATCGCATATATTTATTATATTTTGAACAAAGACAAATACAACAAAAACATTCAAATATATTTTTTCAAGGTGGGAACACTCAATGGCCCACCGCCATTTTGTGTTTGTTTTAATCTGTCACTCGCAACAAGACGGTCGTGCTAGTCACTACATTTCTGTTCGCTGAGTTTTTTCACATTATCCATACGTTACGTTGTGTATTTTGTGTTCTTCCGTGTTGATTGCTGCCCAGCTGTCAAATATCAAAATGCCGAAAGGATCTGTTCTGAAAAGGCAGGCGAGAGAACTGGTGATCAAGGTTCGTAATTACTTTGAAGCAGAGTATCAAAATGGTGGCCCGCTATTACCACTGTCGCAAGTGCGAGAGCGTGTTGCGGCCGCATTAGGAATTAGTGGACCTACTGTTTCAAAAATTACTACCGAAGCTTACGGTACAAGCGGCATGCAGGAAAATAAGCTTCGTACGCCGAAGAAAAAACGCCAACCACGTCGTGTCACATCGGTTGACAACTTCGACGCTGACGCTATTCGCCGTCATATATATGACTATTACTTGCACAAAGAAATTCCAACACTTAAAAAACTTGTTGTTTCTTTACGTGAATGTGGTTTGTTCCATGGCCAAAAATCGTCATTAAGCTTGGTTTTGAAAGAAATTGGATTTTGTTATAAAAAATCGGACAAACGTAAAATATTGATGGAGCGTCACGATGTTGCTATGGCTCGCTGCGAATTTTTGAGCGAAGCCAAAAAGATATCAGATTGGTCAAATGTTATTTTCACTGACGAGACTTGGTTAAATGCAAACCACACAGTATCTAAGACCTGGACTGACGACACCGTCGCTTCCACTAGTTCAGTGCCAATGGGAAAAGGTGAACGCCTCATCATATGCCATGCAGGGTCTACGAAAGGATTCATGTCAGATGCTTTACTGGCCTTTAAATCCAAGAAAACAGTGGACTACCACGAAGAAATGAACGCGGAGATTTACGAAGGATGGTTTAAAGAAATGGTGCAATCTCTGGAAGAACCGTCGATAATTATTATGGACAACGCTACATATCACTCCAGACAAATTGATAAAATGCCGACGCAGGCCAATAAAAAACAAGAGATAATTGACTGGCTCCAACGTCATGGCGAAAATGTGGATAATACTTTATTAAAAGTACAATTAGTGAATATTTTAAAATCGAATAAAAGCCACCCTAAAAGATATGTTATCGACGAAATAGCTGCCGAATGTGGTCATTGGGTTCTTCGACTTCCGCCGTATCATTGCCAGTACAATGCTATAGAACTAATATGGGCACAAATCAAAGGACACGCCGCTCGAAACAATACCCATCCCCCTTTTACGGCAAACAAGATGTTAGATTTATTAAAAAATGCATGTGCGGAAGTAACTGCCGAAAACTGGGAAAAAATTGTGAGAAGAACCCAAAACATTATAGCGTCGGATTGGGAAATTCATGTGGCATTCGATAATATAGAAGTACAGGAACTTATAATAAATGTCGGGGAGAGCTCATCGAGTGACAGTGACGATTCATCAGATTTTGATTAAAATAAATAAATAAAGATTACCTGTCATTATAATTATTTCGTTTCATTGTCGAGTACCTACCTATACCTACTTATTTTACAACAGCTTCGAATATTTTAAAGAAGTTGGCATTATCAATCAAGAATTAACACGTGTAACATCTTGTAATGAAATATAATAATAGTTAATAAATTTGTACAAAAGTATCCGGCAGTAGTTTAGTTTCTTACATTTTGTAAAAAAATATCGGATCTGTTATCGTGTTACGTTTATCGATAACTACATCCCTAAAATTGCTTTCTGGCTGACGGACCTTGTTAATGAAATATGACGTCTTGGTGCCTAATTTTTGTTCGGAGTTTTAGGCGTTGACGCTAGAACAAAGTTATATCGACCACTGTGTGTCAGCTGTCATCGAGAAAATAAAGCAATGGAACTTGTATAGTACTTGTATTAGTTTATTCTTATTTCAAATATCAGTAACCACTTGAAAACATCTATTGTAGCGCACTGATATCAGACGATTCAAACACTCTTCTACTGATATTGTTATTTAAACAGTCAGAAATTCTTTTTTCTACTGTCGTCTTTTCAATAAAACTTGTTAAATGTAAAAATTAGATCTATTATACATTTAAAAAATCGCCCTGTAATAATATTTTTCAATCTAGGATTAAAAAGTTTTTTTTCTTAAATATACTTAAGTTAGAACCTTTTTATAATGTCACGTAGTTTATTATAGATGCGGACTCCCATACAAAAAGCGTCCCTTATACAAATTAGTTATATTCTTTGTTTGGGGAGATATCTTTATGGAGATAATTTATTTTTGAGGGATGTAAGTGCTGAAAACGCTACGCTAGCCAAGCGGGTTGGCGAGCCCACTTTTTTAGAGGTGGTGTAGTTCCTCAGGGCTTATGATAGCCGCTTTGTTATCCTTTTACGACCTCCACGGGAAAAGATGGGGTGGCCCTATTCTATAGTAGGCCAATACTTTTTTTTTTTTTTTTATGTACGAAGGCGGCAGACGAGCATACAGTCCACCTGATGGTAAGTGGATACAGTCGCCCATAGACATCCGCGATACATGCCAACATTAGTCTAAAATGACAAATGTTGGCACGCCCCCGGATGCGCTGCCTACCTTTGGCGATATAGGAATGGATTTGGAGAAAGGGTTAGGAAAATGGGGAGGGATAGGATGGGATGGGAATGGGCTCTGGCACATCTCACTCACTACACCTGATCGACTAAATAAGTTATCTCTTTGCGTATAGTCAAGTACCAAGAGTATTGTTGGTTTTTAACGAAACCTTAAAGCCAAGCCCTTAAACCTGGTATTACCTAAACAGAATATAGATTAAATATCTAGGTCACAACTAACAGGAGATTGCTTAGCACTTTGAAAACAGGACGTGTTGTGATTTATTGAATGTTATTTCGCTTCGAGTTACGGTATCCCAGCCTCACCGGCTATTTGCTTCGATTATGGAATAATGGACAGCCCGTATATGAAGCCCTACAATGTTTTTCCATTAAGCTACGACGTGGGGCTCTTGAAGAGAACTGTGAATAGATAGCAATATCTGCAGCGTACCCGTATCCTTCTAGTGTAGTAAGTTTCCATCAACAGCGGTGACCGCTTACCATCTTGTGGCCCGCCAGTCTGCCATCGCTTCAATAAAAAATTAAACTTTTTTAGGTATAACCTGATCAACATCAGAGCAGTTATTTTGTGTAGGTACCTGTCCTCGAGAGCGATCCTTATTCGGACTACCTCAGACCTTATGTCGAATAATTTTATAGGGTTCCAGTAGCTACTAGAACCTAGAGGATCCTCGCATGCTGAAATGTCACTCTTGCAATCTGCTAGAGTAAGAAAGAAAGAACGTTTATTTCAGATACGACTAGAGTATGTACTATCGTGTTTTTTTTCATGCATGCATTCTGTGCACAGTGGGGGTGGGTGCCTATATACAATATGTTAGAATAATAGGACGGTTTACACGCGAGAGGTAAATTATAGATAAAATAGAGCGAGAGGCAAAGAGGTAGCTTTTGTATGACAATTATTCTTCCAAAAAATATTTCACGATCAATGTATTACAAGTAAGTGCCTTTAATAAAAATTAGTGTAGGTACTGTCCATTAATTTTATATCGATAGAGGGTTATTTGCTGAAGACCTCATACGCCGAACATATTTATAGCCTTCATATTAAATGTGGTTTTGGGGTGTATCCTCAAATATTGGAAGTTATAGCTCAGAGCTTTCATGAAAATAGCACGTAGTGTTATCCAGGAAATACGCGGGAAAAATTTAAGAGGAGATGAAATTGATATAAGTGCCTATTTTATATTTCGGTTGCTTTAAAATACTCTAAAGCGCAGGCGATTTTATTAAAAAGAACAGCAGTGTGACGATGATACACCATGGAGTGCATTACATAAGATCACAGGATAACTGAATCTCTCATATATAAAACAAACGAAAATCTGAGAAGACATACAGCTTATTCGAACCGTCGCACAGTGGGACAGAACCGTGCGTACCGTCTCAAAAATAGCTTTTCGTAATGTTCTATATTGAATATTTTGTTAATGCATATGTCTAACTGAATGTTCGATGCATATTATATAGCAGTTGAAATACACTATTTCTCATTTTTTGTATTAGAATAAGGCTTGCAAGTTGACGCTCAAAATTATGTCAATTATGTAGAACACAATTCCACCAGTTTACATGGTCATATTTGCATTACTTTACCAGCAAATTTGTAAGTGTGATATATGGTTAGAATGGTGATGAAGTACTCTATTTAAAAATAATTTAAGTGAACCATTATGTGAAACCTGGGGAGGTAAAGAATTTTTATTTCAGGACCTAATATTCTATCCTTATTAGAAACTTTGCATAGACTTTTGACAGTTAGCGGTGTCTGCCCATGTCGTAATTTTGATAGCATCGTATAGAGCAGCTAATGTTAAAGGTAGGGCAAAAAAAATTGAGTGCCCGAATCTGCCCCCCTTGAAATGAAACTAAAAATGGCTAATGGGGAGAAAATACAAAATATTCCAAAAATTATTTTAGTTCTGATTAATGAGATTTTTGGATATTTAGATCACTTTTGACCTTTTTTTCTTAAACAATATTATCTATTTACTCAATCTTTAGGTAAAGTGGGAGTTTTGGGTAATGTATTAGTATGTAGTATATTTTTTTTATCGTGCGGTCAGATGTGGTTAATGTTTTGTTATCACTGTGTGAATTACATGTTTCTCATATAGTTTATGTATTTCTCTATCGCGGTGAAGGAAAAGGGAGCAAGTGGTATCTAGTTATAGTTGTTAGTGTACATTATCAGTACCTACCTACTACTAACCACCTTCATAGATAGTGGTTAGGAACTTGATAATGACACTAGATAGTAATATTTTTTCACACGAAATTTCAGTATAAAAGTTATTGATTTACGTTGTCATTTACCAGTACTTTAGTGTGCTTTAACATAATATAGTCTTCACCAACCTCGGTAAAAAAAAAGTAGTTAAAAATAAAAACAAAATGAGTGAATTTGTTGTGCCTCGACGAGTATTATGCGAATTTTTTATTGGCCATGGAACAAAATCAGAAGATATTCAAAAATACTTAGAACAACACCACCATTTGTCGTCTGAAAAAAGTGAATTAATTGTGAAACGTATTCAAAAAACGCTTATAACAGCGTTTAACGATCGGTGGACCAAATCTAACCGAACTAAAGAACGTTTCTTTAGTAATAATATATCGTGGTTAGACGGTGAATTTAAGGTACAATTCGAAGAAGCACCGATGGATATTACACCTACAACATCTGAAAAACGTGGACGTCCACCAAAGTCTTATGAAGATCTATCAGAGAAATCGAAAAAAAGAAAGAATATGGAATTGGTACAAGAATATGGACTCGAGTATATACATAATGCATACGTTCAAGGATTGCGGGCTGAAGGAGAAATCGAAGAAGCTACTGTTGTTTCAATGATGCGGAATTGTGAAAGAAATGAAAAAAGGATCATGAAGGAAAAATTATTGCATGAAAGTCGCAATGGAACAGATTTTACGGTGGATGAAGCTTTAAGTATGTTTGCAGATTTAGATCTTTCGAAATCACAATACGGATTTCTTCGAGCAAGTTTGATTAACAAAAACTTCGACATATTGCCATCATATAATATACTGACGAACGCCAAAAAACTGTGTTATCCTCCACTATCCAGCATTCAAATAACCGATATAAGTGCTAAAGTAAATCTACAAGATTTGCTGGATCACACTTGTGCTCGCATCTTAAAGATTGAAAATGTTTACAACCCAAGAAGAAAATCTCTTAAATTGTTTACCGAGTGGGGATGTGATGGTTCATCGGGGCAAAGCGAATATAAACAAGTTTTAACAGATGAGAGTGACTTAGTCTCAGATACAAACTTATTTATAGCGTCTTTGGTACCAATAAAGCTGACTGACACAGAAACACATGAGATAATTTGGCAAAATCCGGCTTGTTCTTCTATTCGTTATTGCCGACCAATCCTGATGGAACTTGCAAAAGAAACGCCCGAGAAAACCCGATCAGTGGTTGGTGATATTCGGGGTCAAATTAATAATTTGCAAACATCAAAGATACACAAGGAGACGCAGGTAATTGAAATAAGTCACGATCTATTTCTAACTATGGTGGATGGAAAAGTTACACAAGTTCTTACTGACACAAGTTCTGGAGCTGTATGTACAGTGTGTGGGGCTAAACCAAGTGAAATGAATAATTTGGAGAAGATTGCATCAAAGCCAGATAATATAAATGCTTACGAATACGGTTTGTCTACGTTACACGCGTGGATCAGGTGCATGGAGCTAATTTTACATATTTCATATAACCTTTCATTTCAAAAATGGGCTGCGAGAACTTCGGAAGATAAAAAAAGTAAAGAAGACAAGAAAAAGCTTGTACAAAGTTTGTTTCGAAGCCGGATGGGATTGCACGTTGATAAGCCCCGACAAGGAAGTGGAAACAGTAATGACGGCAATACAGCTCGGCGTTTTTTTGAGAACTACTACTGCGCTTCAGAAATTACAGGGGTTGACGAGGAACTTATTAAAAGGTTCTATGTTATTCTGCAAACCATGGCATCCGGTATTGCTGTAAATCCAGAAAAATTTGGTGAATATACTCGTGCAACCGCACAACTGTACGTAACAAAATATATGTGGTATAATATGCCTTCTTCAGTACATAAAATCTTAATACATGGGGAAAGTATAATAAGACATTTTGCTGTTCTGCCCATTGGTCATTTATCTGAGGATGCCCAAGAATCGCGTAATAAAGATTACAAAAAATTCAGATTGCATCATGCTAGAAAATGCTCTAGGTCCGCAACAAACGAAGACGTATTTCATGGTCTTCTATTTACGTCAGATCCTTATATATCAAGTATCAGAAAACCATCAGTCACTATATCCAAGAAATTGTTAGAGGAAGCTAAGAACCTCTTAGCTATTTAAATCGAAATAATTTCGTACATTATTTGTAAAACATATTTTTGGAGTGGGTTATTATATATTTGTCATTTATTTAAATGTAAGATTCATATGTAATATAAAATAACATAAAATAGGTTTATTAATATCATAAAACTGTAAAATTATAATTCAATAAGTTAACCAAACCATGGTTTAATATTAAAATAATACATTTTTATTTTGTTTTATTTTATTTTATATTATTTATTAAACATTTGACAATGATACATTCATTATTGGATTGTATGTACTCTGGAGACACTACATACCAAATTTCAGCGATTTACTTCAATCAACAAAAAAGTTACAGATTTTTGAGACGGTACGCACGGTTCTGTCCCACTGTGCGTCGGTACCTCTAATCCCTACAAGCATTTCCTATCAAATAAAGTGGTCAACTCATGGAATAATCTACCGCAAGATACAGTTAAAGCAGAAGTGAATAAATTCAAAAAACTGTTTACACAGAAAGAAGACAGCATTGTCATAACAGTATTGTCATAGGCGTATCAGCGAGAGTTGCTATCCTAACATATAAATAATAATAATAATAATAAGTTGTGAGGTGTTCAGAAGACCGGAGAAGATTCGTAATAAAAAACAATAATTACTTATTTTTGAAAAGAAATAATTTCAGAGACTTGTGCCGAGGCCTTGGGATATTAAATAAGTAGCTTCTTACATATTCATACAAGCGATACTTGACTCTTAGAAGAATTTCTTTTGGTAGTTCCTTAGTTATTTTGTTAAACTGTGGTCTCTAGGTATTTTATTGAACTGTGCTGACTTTTAAGGACAAATTTATAAAGAATTCAGTTTTTAAATCAAATTCGGATAAAAAGGAAACGTTATTTATCAATAACTGAGTAGTTAAAACACTGCATTCGTTTTAAAAGTCGTTAATTGAGATCTACACGTGTAATAAAATCATCACATAGTAGAGATCATATCATATCATACAGAGTAATTGTTGTATATATTGCAAAAAAAACAATTGCCTGCTTGTTTACTTGTATTTGTAGTTGTTCACAGAAGACTAATGTACGTACGTGTTTCGGTAGTGAGTGAGATGTGCCAGAGTCCATTCCCATCCTATCCCTTCCCATTTTCCCAACCCATTCTCCTTATCCATTTCTATATTTCCAAAGGTAGACAGCGCATCTGGGGTCGTGCCAACGTTTGTTATTCTGGACTAATGTTGGCATGTATCGCAGATGTCTATGGGCGACAGTATCCACATACCATCAGGTGGACTGTATGCTCGTCAGCCGCCATCATCCATAAAAAAAAATTAACGTGAATCGAACAAAACGTTTTGACAGCTTATTAAGAAACTTAGCATAATTATAGTTTAGCCCAGAAAATATGTATATATTATATTATAGTCCATACAAGCGAGATCCAGTACGCTAGGACTGATACGAATACCTAGAAAATATATTGGAGCAGTCGAGAAAATGTAAAGTAAAGTAAAAAAATATGTCATCCCAATTTGCAGGTTGTAATTTATACACATTAAAAATACTTTCAACATCGATCACGGACGCCTACCTGCGTTTAGGATCGATAGGGATTGCTCGATCATGCTCTACCGATTATCACACCTTACATCGGATTAAATATAACAAGTAGGGGAAAATAACGTCCCAAATCGCAAGCAGAGGAAGTAATGTAGGTTGGTAAGGGACTTTGATCGATGGTTCACGATATTTGAGCTCGATTCTACATGTTGTTAAATAAATTTTATTGTAAATTGCAGACACTGATGGACTTAATGATGCGTAACGTTTTATGTTGAAGACATAATCATTCAAGAGAAGTGACTTAAGACGTCTTTATCTCAATAATTATGTTGAGAGTAAGTAGTGAGTGAACAAAGGCGTAAACAGAGGCGAAGGTCATAAATAGTGATAGCATCTATACATTGGTATATGTACCACTTTATTACAAGTATGGCGCTGCTTTCTTATACATACAATACATAATATCAAGTATCAGAAATTCTATGTTTAAAGAAGCACAGCAGTAATTTATTTGCAGAATACAATAAAACTGTTTAACAACAAACATTAAGAAGCTTAAGATACAGACGATTAACTGTTTTATACATATCGATGAAAAATATAATTTACCCTCAGGTGCCTAAACAGCCGTGTTGGACTTTTTGGCTGGAATTCGCAGTAAAGGTTGCGTTTTTGTTTGATCACGTACCTAAACATTATTGTGGGTTTTTGTGGTTTAATAGTGGTAATTTATTAAACTTCAAAGTGCTCGGTGTTTATGCATAATGTCGAAGCAAGTTAGAATCACTTTTTGGCGAGAACTCGACAAGTGAAGTCCAGTTTTACTTTAACTATTGAAAAAAATGTGTCTTAGGCGTTTTGTGGTTTCATTGTGATAGTTTATTAAACTTCAAAGTATTTTTTGTGCATTGTGTTTGTGATTTTTATTTAAATAAAAGCATAAGACTGCATTTTTCGCATGCTTCTAAGTAGTCCAACTCTTCTATCCTTCAATTCAATTTAAATTCAATTTTATTTTATTTTCTTTTTTATTTGACGAATAAGCCATAGAATACATCAGAATAAGTATATTATCATAAATATATCTTAAATCATTTCAGAAAGCCTCAAGTACTCTATTGGATACAAATGACAGCTATTCAACAATGGTTCTCTGCAAAAACAATGAATGGCAAAGTATAGGGGTAATCAATCAAGACAGAGTAACACGCCCTTGTCCTTCACCTAAGACTAAGACCTCATACATATTCTCGGAATTTTTAGAGTTCCGTCAAAACGAAAACTCAATTAGCGAAAACAGAAACAATTAATTAAACAGCAAAAGCCAAAAAATATTGAAAGGGCAGCAAATCAATGGCTGCAAATTTAAAGATTGGTTAGATTTAGGCTCTCTGGTAACAATAAAGGAATTGGGGAGATTCCGTCGCCTTGGTAATGTCATCCTTAGTAATTTAAAATTATTTATTTCAGTTATTAAAAATAAGTTGTTTTGTTGATCATTCAGTATTTATTGGTGCTCGTTTTAAAACAAGGCTTAAGGCTCATTTACACACGGAGAGTTTCTCGAATGGTTCGGGAGAAAATATTGTATACTTACGATTCTCCAAACTGCATACAATTCTCGCCTACAACTATCCACATGATACTAAAAACTCGATAATAACTGGGATAACAGTGATCAGATGTTGATAACTCAGTTGTTTATGATGATAACATTTTTGACAGCGTTCGAGAAACTCTTCTTGTGTAAATGACTCATTAGCGAAGCTACTGTATCTGTTAGATTGAGCCGATTTAATTACAAAGTCATTCATATAAATATCTCTGTAATATTAATAGTCACTATAATCACTACTAAAAGTTACCATTCCATACCTTCAGTCCATACCACTCATTCGCTCTTTTCATCCAGTCATGAGAAGAACAGGAGAACTCCTTCCTCGCCGTCTTAAAAATCAATTAAAGAGACTAATAATTTATTTAAAAACTCATCATTGTCCGCGACTACATACGTGTGTAGTTACAATTTGTGTGATTAGCTCGACTCCCATGGGAACGGTTTATTCCATATAGTCCTACTAGTAGTTCGATGATCTAACTGTTTGGACATAAATATTCGAACTTTGTACACGCGCCACTTTGGTGGGGTTCGGCTCATCTTGAAAGACCCAAATGGTCGATTGCTGCTTTGTTCCGGGGTCGCAGCTGTAAATCCATATTTTGTCACCTGTTACTATGTTTCACACCAAATTTGATGCCCCTTCGTTGAATCTGGTAAGCATGGCATTGCACCAAGTGACGCGTTCCGTTTTTTGAGCCTCAATCAAATTGGATGGGATCCATCGCGAGCACAGCTTTCGCAAAGTCAAATGTTTGTGTAAAATTGATTGTATCTGACTCATGATCTAAGGATGCCCGAATCTCTTGATAAGGAGGTCACATGCCTGCCTGTTTCGATCACGTGGCGCACAGCATCGATGCTTTTGTTGTTGACATCGGTGGACGGCGGCGAACTCTGAATTCTGAACGCTTGAATTCTGCAAACCAACTATAAATTGTCGTCTTGCTTGGTGCTTCATTGCCACAAACAATTTGAAGCCGAGTGAGCCTCGGCTGAGCTGTCAAATTACACTAAAAATCGTAGAAAATCATACAGCGCAAAATTTAAAATGTCTACAGAATGAAAAAATAAATGACCGTTAGACGAAAAAAACTTTATTCTACAGCTAAAGAGTTCCATTTTCAAATATTGTAATTACTTTTTAAATATTGTAAGTGGCCAGTTTCGGAAAATTTCAGTGTGACCTATGTATACACCACGATATTTATTCAAAAAATACTATATGCAAAATATAGACACGGTTTTGTTAGGGTTTTATTATATTGTTTAGTAAAAAAGTATGAATCTTTTTCTAAATACACCGAAAAGAAAGAAAAGACGTTTTAGATCAAGCGGCCCATTTGTTTCGTCAGTGACGGAACCCAGATTGTGTTTACGATATGCCGTCCACTTTGCCGACATTTTTGTGATTTATTTTACCTTGTGCAGAAAATATTATAATAGTAAAAAATTTACTTAAAAAATCTACTGTCCTCGTATACGATAAATGGCATGGTAGCTTTATATATTTAGATAGGACTTTAAACGGACAATAAAAACTGAGGAGCAGATCATGATTAACAAAACAATTTACGGTTCTGAATGATACTCATTAATGAAATCTCCGTTCTGGTGATTGTCTGCGATTACAAATCTACTGTCACCGTATTGTTTCTTTTTTTTGATATGTCCTTTGCCATGCAGGCCGCTTGACTCTGGAAAGCGTTGTCTGTTAAATTAATTAAAAATATTAATTATAAAAGCACCCTACGATTAAAGCAGACACTGTCTAATCATCTTTTACATCGTATATATACTTATGTACGTATATTTATATGTAGTTTATGTATGTAGTATCGGGGTCGAAAATAAAGTGGCTTTTCAAGTTAAAATCACCTTCATAATTACCAGAAACTAAATTTTACACATAGCGTCGTATAATGAAAACTGTCACGCCCGCCATTTGTCGTCTGACTCCCTTTTTTCACTCGATCCATTCACTTACATCCCTACAGTCATAGTTCATTTGGTTGTAATCGTTCCTCATCCAATCCACAATACCACATGTATTTATCTTTATATATTATAAAAGTCATATATATAGATATTATATTATGTGTATATTGTAATATGTACATCCAGTACCTAAAGTCGGATTTTGTATTCGAATCAGGGATATGATATGTAACTAGAACTGTCAAACAGAGTGAAATTTGTACGGAGATGCCACTTTATGACAGTTCTACATGTCGTATCCCCGACTCGAACAAAATATCCGACTTTAGCTCTTTTTCTATCTTATTGTTCGGTATTGTTCGGGGGCTGCGAGGTGAGGGGTGAATTCAAGTGCTGCGCGGGCGCGGATCGCCCGTTAGTTAGTTAGCCTTTGACCCTTCGCCGTACGAGTCGGCCATTGATCCTTATGCAGTACGATCGCAATCTATTGTTGTGCAAGTAGGCTGCACATTTTTGGGAGACCTTGGCGTTCGCGAGTGTACATAGTTGGTATAACAAACAGTAACTAGTGCAGTGTAACGACGACCTTGCAAGAGCGCTATTAAGCGCATCCCTGTTCAGCAGTTCCGGGGTCCCTCAGGAATATCGAGAGTAGGTGAGCAGGAGGTTACAAGGTCAGAACTTTGTTTCATTTTTAACTTTTGACTCCGCGTATCGCGGATAAAACACTTATATTTATTACATTTATTTATTCTCCTACCACTTCATGTCCTAAGGTCCTAATAGCCCGAATGTTGACTGGGAGATAATGCAGTAAGGCATTAAGTCCGCTTTTGTAAAAAATTACATAAAAGAGTAAATAAATAAATAAGACAAGCTATTTTTTTAGTTACTGCTTTTAATATTCTTTGGTGCTTAGGTGACTAAGGGAACAAAGTCGCTACCTGAGGCACTACACCACCTCTAAAAGTGGGGACTCGCCAAACTCTAAAAGTGGCCGTTAAGACCATACATCCGTCATGCACAAGGCAATGTGCGTGAGAAGGCTCGTGTCCAGCGGTGAAAGAAAGGGGGCTGGTTACGATTAAGGAATTTTATATTCTAAATCGGGTCCGAACGCGTATAATAAAGGTATTTGTTTATCCCTTATTTCTACTCGACGTTCCGGCACGGGATACACCAGCCGTGGTCACGAGTTGACTGAAAAGGCGGGTAGTCCTTAAGAGACTCCTAGACACTCTTTAAGAGGAGCATTAGTAAACAATGACATTGACGTTGAGTCTGACTTTCTGAGGTTAAAAGACAACCAATATTTATGCCATATGTGAAAGGGATGACCGACAAAATTGGAACAGTATTGAGAAGATTCTCCATTTAGACTGTATATACTCCGTCCTTCAAACTAGCGGAAAATCTACGCTCACCTAAGGATGTTATACCTTACCAGACGCCAGGTGTCGATAAGGTAGACAGCAGCAGCGGTAGTTTCTATATAGACCAAACTAAGCGTATAGTTGCGGAAAGGGTCAAGGAACACATCGCAGCTGTAAGAAACCGCGAAACTAGTAAATCAGCAATAGCCGAACACATTTTCAACGCTGGAATTAATCACTGAAGAGAACTCTGCACTTTCATTATTATTGCAGGATTGTACGTGAAGCGAAGGAAATTAGATTGAAAATAATTATCGATTGGTATTAGAAATGTAAATAGATATATGAGCTATTTAAATATCTGTAACATTACAGAACACTATATTAAATTAATTAAATAATGTATTAAACCTCTGTAATTGATGTATTATTGATTATTGAGGTACATTTGCTATTCCCCATCAAGAACTCAGGTTCAATTTTACGAAAACCAAGGCCTACCTACAAACTCAGTAAACGCCTAAAAGATTAACTTCTTGAAAACTTTTCCGGAAGATAAACTTTGCCTCTTTATATTAAATTATTCTGAAACTTCAAAAGTAAGGACGAGGAAGATTTTTGGAAGTGCTAATTGATTGATATTTCATTTTGAAAAGTAAAAGTATCTTTGCCCGTATTTTTCTTTGACTTCCTCAAATAATTTTTATGCATTTTTAAACCATGTTCAACGCTCTAGAAGAGTTATGTTGGAGAGACTATATTATCCCGGCTCATGTGACGGTTCAGTGGGCATACGAACGATCAAAAAAGTACCTTTTAAAACGAGACAACATGGAGACTATTTATTTTATTATTTTAAATTAATAAACACGAAACTGAATTTGTTAATGACACTTTATTTATTAATTTTTAAAAGCTAAACCTTAATGAAAATTAATAATTAGAAATCTCTTTGCCAATGATTATAATAATATACGTATTTAATATACACACAAAGATATTTTAGTGGCGCTACAAAACGAAATACAAATGTATAGCGTAGTATTACATTTCCACTTACGACGAAACTATAAGCGACACGACTAAAGATCCCAAGAAACATAGTCTGTCGATTAGATCTTGTATTATATAGGTATTAACCCCCCAGCATCATAGTAAAATATAACAGTAGTTTAACTTCGGCCATATTGTCTAAAACTGTACCTACAATCCTTTTTCTGTACAATCTGGTAGTTGACTAGTAGAGAATGTCTTAAGGCATTAAGTCCGCCTGTTGTAGGTACGTATAATTGTTCAATGAAATTTAAATAAATAAATAAAAATTGTCAATGTAGTTGACCTATGTATTCGTGCATACAGAGTGCAGGTTTGTGTGGCCAATCAAAGAGTGACTTGTTGCATGAAGAAAACCTACTGCTATATTTTCTTAACTTGCAACAACGATGTTATATGTTTTATCTTGAGAGTCGTTAACATTAGTAAACAGTCTGTCGACAGCCTTCGTATCATTGGTCCATGGTTGTCGTCAGTTTTCAAATGATGTAGCATAAATACTTCAGCTGTATATAGGAGCAGTTGATCACCTACGCAACTTATGACGATATCGGGCGACGTGATGTCAATACTATATCTAGGAGTCGAGGAAACTAATCGTAAATGGATACACTGACTTAATAAGACTAGTAAAGTAGGTAATATATCTTGACAAAAACACACGAATCACGGGTAGCATATGTTTGTGCCAATATACGCATATTGGCACACACATATGTTACCCGTGATCAGCTTCACGAAATCAACAAATTGGTATGACAAAGAACGTGGCACTGTTAAGTTTAATAGTATGACGCGTCTTCACTTGAAATTCTGTGAAATTATTGAATTTTTTTCTGGACGAAGGCGGCAGACGAGCATACAGTCCATCTGATGGTAAGTGGATACTGTCACCAATAGACATCCGCGATATATGCCAACATTACTACAAAATGTCAAAAGACAAAGAATAAGGGATACACGGCTCATGTGTTATAAGAAAATAAGTTACTTTTATTATTTTATAAGTATAATTTCAGCAACAATATCTGTCGGCTAATGTACAACGCACCACGTTGGTTGGTTATGACAATACAAAAGTGTACCCACAGATATAAATAGATGGATAGATAATGCACACTTTCCGTCGCTGCGTACCAGAAGTTGGCACTAAGCTTTTACTTCTCGTGCTGCTAGTTCAGTCTGTCCCAACCCGCGACACTAACAAGTCGTGGTTTTACAAAACATAAAAATGATTGTGTTTGTATAGTTGATACATTTTACATGTTTTATTGATGTATAGTATACATCAATAAACCGAGTCAAGGGAGATGTGTCGTTTCATCGGTGAGTGATTTACCGTCACTAAACTTTACTCCCTAAAGTGACACTATTGGTTTCATACAATACAATACAATACAATACAGTACCATACAATTTATTCACTAAAGTCACAGAGATCCCTTACAAATCAATAAGTTAGGAATACTAAGAAGAAACAAACGGGACTTCTTCTCTATTTTTACAATTGTTTGAAGTAGCGAACCCAATTATCATAAAAAGGTCGCACCTGTGTACTCAACTAGTCTATAGGTATATAAAGCGGAGTGTCTTTTCGTAGTTTCACTCTTATTTCATTCGAGAATGTTTTTACCAAAAAACATTTTCTATAATTTTAAATTATATAGTACCTACGTAGCGAATTACGTAGCAAATGTTGTTCAAAATTAGTGATCCTTTCCATTAAAACTGGATACTAAATATTTATACAAACATACGACCACTAGAAAATCCTAAAGGTCACGAACCAACTACAATCATACAGTATCACCTCACTTACAGTATCGGCTAATCGAGCATTCACACAAATACAAACTCCTTTGCAGCTCTTTACCAACTTAATTAATAAATAGTTAGGTAGCACCATTGATATGGGAATAGACCTGCGTTCCAAAGACACCTGGTTGATAATTAATTTCAACGGGGGGGGGGGATCAGATGAGGAGGGGTTTATTAAAAAGTCAAATTTGAAACATAAATACTATGTACGCAATAAGAATGTTCAATTTTTAAAACACATGATAATAAAAAAATTCGAGAGCTACTGAACATAGGACACTATTAGACTCTAGCGTGCCTGCCCTCCAGTGCTTCTGAACAAATCTATTAGATTATTAGAGCAACGAATATTAACTATAAAATTTATTTATTTATTTTCAGGGGGAAATTCAACATTTTGTGATATACAAAGTATACATGAAAATAAAATAAGTAACATTCATAGGTGTCACAAAAGTTATACAAAACCATCTAATACAGAATTTATAAACCAAAATAATATAACAAATGGTTATTTAATCAATGGGCTGAGTTCTTACTATTAGAAATTACTGTTATAACTCGTTTACGAAAGCAAAAAAAGTTTGTAAACGCGCGAATGCTCGCTTAGTCAATTGATGCTCTACGAGTAAAGAAACGCGGCTCTAGGTAGTTGTCATTCATTTCGAAGGCAGCAAAAAACATGCCATTAACTGAGATTTACTTCATACATTTAATTATACTAAATAGAATTAGCAACGTAAATGGAACAAAATTGGAATAAAAAAAGAATACTTAATTATTTATTTACATGATTTTTTTAATCTACAACTCCAGTCGCGCGCGTCGCTAGTGTCTCTTGCTGAAGGTATTACTCATAAAGTACATTTATGGTATTTGCCATTACTTCGTCATAATATGTACGTAATATTCTTGCAAATAGTATAAACAAAGACTTTACAAAAAATCACTGATAATCGCTACAAATAAATTACCGTCTCCCAATTTGTTTAAGTACACTTGAACGACTAAAATCTGCTCGGTAGGCTGAAATAAAACTTAAAAGGGAAGAAAAAGAGCCACCCGTCATGGTGAGAGATTAACAGCCATAATCAAGCAATTGGGTGAGGATTACAGCAATTTTTATGTCACCGTAGACGGTGGCGCCCTTGCGACCGGAGAGTTCTCATCAATCAAGACCGTAGAGTCGCGCCACCAATATCAGCGAAATGGTAGAACAAACTGTTTAGAGACGACTATTTAGTAATAGAGTTTAATGGAGTTATATGCGATGGATTTTTGGCCTCCTCGTGCACATTGTCTTGTGCATGAGGTATGTATGGCCTTAAAACGCCACGTTGGCCAAGGGGATTGGCGAATCCACTCTTTTAGACAGTCACGGTAAGAGATGGGGTGGTGCTATTCTATAGCTGGTCGACACCACACGGCACCATATCATATCATCAGCCAGTGAAACATTACATAAAATAAATATTTAGAATAAATGAAATATAGACATATATTTCATATATAAAACATTATATATGTAATGTATGTTTAGATATATGTAAACATAAATTAAACATATATGTATATATGTTTAATTTTATTTAATTTGTATCTATTTATTATATATTCAAATAATAAATAGATACAAATGATCAGATATACTATGCAAATAAAATAACTATCTATGGTGTCTATTTGGAGGAGGTGATTATTCAATCTCCTCTTAGGTTTAGTAACAGCAATGTATCCTCTTAGTAGCATAACAAGCGTGTACCATCGCTACATGCTTATAAAGCCATCTTTGTAGCAAGATAAGAAGAAACTAATTAAAATTTGAACTCGTTCCACCCGAGATTTTCTATCTTTTGAAATTTAAATTTCTCTAATGGTACAAATTCAAGCGATTGTCGCAACAATTAGGCCTCTGTTTCTCGTTTTTCGTTTTGGAACTCGAATTTGTTGGAATAGATTCGATATAACGCATTTTATTAATAGTGTCTAAATTTTCTTAAATAACATGTTTAATGGGTCAATTTATACTGATTTGTAAAAAATAATTTGTTAATAATAACTGATTTGTTACATTTGTCGGAAAAGGAAATAAAATATCTGAATATACAGTCATACAGTTTAATGAATATACAGTTGAATGCTGAGGTTATTTAAAAAGAACGAAAAAGATTTGTAAGCCATCCTACATCAGAAACATTTTTTCGTTATAATGAAGACATAACATTTCCTGATCATTAATTTACATTAGAAATTTAGAAAAAATCCCCATTTCGGTTGCCTTCTCTTTACAGAAGGCGAAATAAATGTCGATGTGGAATATGACATTGAAAGTATGTATGTTTGAAAATAAATTCAATGTATGATATTTTTTTAAATTTGAAAGTAATACGTCAAATTGAAAAGACCAAAGCTTTATCGTTTTAGCAGAAAACAAAAGTCTTTTGAAAATCCCCGAAGGTTTTTTTTATAGAAAAAATGCGGCAGACGACCATACAGTCCACCATTCTAAGTAGATACATTCTAATATACATTCTAAGTGGATACTGTAGCCCGTGGATATCCGCGATACATGCCAACTTCAGTCTAGATTGACAATCCCTCAGAGGATTCAGCACGCCCTCAGATGCGGATTCAGAAATGTATTGGGAGAAAGGGTAGGGAAAATGGGGAGGGATAGGGTAGGGTGGCATGGGAATGGACTCTGGAATATCTCACTTACTACCGAAACATGTACGTACATTGGATAAATACGATAAAATGGGAAATGCAGTACATTTCAAGGTAGTCTTCCTCGAAAGTTTTGTAAGAAGAGTTATTTATTGAAGATTTTAAACTGTTGTTATCGTGGTTGAACATAATAATTGCAATGTAAACTGGTTACTCAAGATTTATTATTTATTTTGCATAGCCGATATTCGGAATTGACCACTTTGATAGTCAAAATTAAAAAAAGGTCGTGTTGACATTTGCCCAGTGGCAACACTATACATCCTCTTGAGCTTCGGCTCTCTCTTGGGCGGCCGGTAGCGGTCGGACGCATTAAATAATAATCTATAAAATAATTGTAGACATAAACTTTGGTTTGCCATCGACTTCGAAAAATAGTGAATGTAAAGTGTACCAGCTGGGGAGGACCTCCACGTCTCTGTGGACTTCGGACCTGGGGGCCTCCTCGCCAATTTCTACGCAACCGACGCCACAGGTAGGTGCACTTATGTTCCTATGCATTGAAACTGATGGCAATTTGATTTGTAATTTTGATTAATATTCTAATGCGCGTATCGCGCTTGATTTGGCCACAAGGGGCTGATTCTGAACAGAAAATATTTCGGTCCAGTTACACGAGCTGTGATCGCTGCTAGACTGCGGTAGCAGATGAAGGTATTCTTGATAGGTGGTGTTGCTTAGAGCACCTATTAAAAGCAGAAACCAATCATCGAATTTCACAAACCAAAAGTAATTTCCACTGAACGCCATTACAAACCGCGTTTGGTCAGATGCTATGAAAAATAAAATATGCCGAAATTTCAATCACGAGGATGCACTTACACGGGACTCAGTGATTGAACTTTGCAAACCCAAGACAAACAAATGCGTTTTCAAACTCGTGTGTTTGGTGATATTTTTAGTATAGTGTGCAGGGAACTTAATCAACAAAGTTCAGGGCGAAATAAGTTCAGTGTGGGGGGGGGGGGCGGTCAGGTGAATCAAAAACGAACACGACGTACAGTAGACACATTTAGGCGGACTTAATATTAAAAAGCATAAAATGTTATTAAAAAGCCCCAGCCAATCTTGGGGCTATATAGTGACGGTACCAAGGTGTGAGTGAAATAACATGATATCAAATAAAATTTTGCAATAAATAAATATATATATAAATATAACAAAAAACTATTTGATACAATAGCCATGCAACATATTATTAAAGCGAGTAGGAGCATAACCCTTTCATATAAAACGGCTAACTTTTGATACGTTTTTACAGAAGTGACTAAATTCGTCGTGGAAAATACTTTGGCGCAACTATGTATCTTCCTACGCAAAAAGACTCCCAACGGAGGGATTTGGATACGACGCATGTAATAAAGTATTCGTGAAAAACAAAGGAGCTGCGGAATCGTTTCGCGTCATTACTAACGGTTTTCCTTTCCTCGGTCGCGCGTAAAACTTTTTTCGCCCGAAAACTGGATTTTCAGACAATCCTTTTTGCACCAAGACCAGTTTTGAAATTGTGTCTGGGCCGAAATGTCTTTTTACTCAACTACGTCCAAGCTAAAAGATTAGATTAATGATCACTTTAATTTTAGAGATACGTGCACATCTCTCATATGTACACTTATTCTAATTGTGCATAGTATTGTACTTGTACTGGTATTAGCCTATACGGCCCATTACAGGTCTCCCCTAGTGCATCACTCGAGAGTCTGGAGCCGTAATGCACCACGTGGACCCAGTGCGGATTGGTGGATTGTGTGTATTACTACAGAATGATTTATAATAATATAGAAGAAGTTGGCTGGCATCTTTGAGAATCCTGAGTTACAGATGCTAGCGCTTTCCACATTCGAATCACTCGTAGTGACTTTTTTCGTAGTGATCATGCGTGTGTGCGTGTGTATGTTGCGTGTGTGTATGTGTGGTGTGTGTATTAGTGTGTAACGATAATGTTTAAAGGAGGATAGGCAGTTATTTTAAGGTATGGCATCCGTCTAAGCTGCGAATATGACTTGTAATTTAAAAGTTATACCGAAGAATGTTTGACGGACACAGAATATTCGCTAATTGGATTTCTGTTAACAGAATGTTAAATAATAATACCAATTATGTACGGATTTTCAATGATCACTAGCTCGGTGGTAAATAAAAATATATACCCGAAAATTTAATAATCTATGGCGAGTGTACCATAATATCAGCCTATGTCTCTCCACTGCAGGATGCAGGCCTCTCCGAAGGCTCGCTACCACACTCGATCTTTCACTCTTGATCTGGATCTTATTGGTCCACTCATTGAGCCACTACCGGCAACTTTTCGCCCACTAATGTTCATCAATCCGCACTGGGTTCGTGTGGTGGATTATGTTTATCAATTCCATCATGATTGCAAACGAAGGCCTTTGTCGTGCAGTGAGACGTTATAGGTTGACATTGAAGTATGCGTATTACCTAAGCATAATTAGATTACCACGGAATACAAGTAATAAGGACTTCTAAGTATTATAGCGTTCCTAATACAAGAATTCTACGAAAGTAGGCGGCTTTGGAATATCACACCCTATATATTCCCATTGGGTAACAAGCTGCTACCAGAAGCCCTGTGGAGTTAAACCACCTCTAAAAGTCGAATCGTTTGAAATCAGTAGGGGACAACGAGTACGGTAAGTGATGGAGAATTTCCAGTTGAAGCTCCTGTAACTTTGAGACTGTTGCTATCCTACTTACAATTTAATTCGTCACAGATTAGTATGCAATATTCATTACTTTCTTTCATTAATTTTTCAACGTTTGGACACCTAGTTTCACCTTTTTAGGTGTTAATTATTATCTACTAATAAAAGAGAACGCTTTCAAAAATATACTCATATAATATGAAAAAAGAAAGACGTATAATCCCGTTCAAAAATGTCTTAATTTATGAAAGCTTCAGGACGGATATTTATAATGTAAATGTAACCCGATTGAATATCAAAGACAGAATTGGTACGCTCAAATACATTCAGAGTGCATTTATTCCTATTAGACACCGAGATATTTATTTTATATACTAGTGGGCAGACGAGCAAGCGGTCCCACGTGATGGTAAGTGTTACCGCCGCCCATGGACACCTGCAACACCAGGGGGTATGCTGGTGCGCCGCCGACCTTGCAAAATCATATTCACAGCTCTCTTGAAGAACCCCATATCATAGCTTAATGGAAAGACCTCTTGAGGCAGTTCGTTCCACAGCCTACGGGTTCGCGGTATAAAGTATAATAATTTTTGGACCGTAGAGTGCGCGACACCTCCATATCGAGGAAATGCGGATGGACCGCACTTCTGTTACGGGAGGTGCGGTTGTAGAAACCCGAGGTGGGAATTATATTAAACAATTCTTCAGAGCATTCCCCATTGTACAGGCGGTAGAACACACAGAGAGACGCAACGTCTCTCCGACTGCTGAGGGATTCTAAACCGATATTTTTATGGATAAAAATTGTTAACGGGTTATGCACTTGTGTAAACAAATTGTGAATCTCATATATTTATAAAACGTGTATTTAGAACCCAATCATTTAAATTATTGTATAAGTAGAAAGAACTATAAATATTCCTTAATAGAAATAATTGACAAAATATAACTAAATTAACTAGAAATATGAATGAAAAGTTTAGTGTCGTATTTTACATTTTTACATGTGAAAACTGTATTTATTTGGATTGTTTGCATTTTCTAGCTTTGCAATCATAAACAGCACATGATACCAGGATTGTAAACTGTGTTATTTCCCTTGTACAATACTACATAAGCACAAAATATTCAAAATAATTGGACCACTCCGATTGACAAACCGTTGACCTCTTACAGTTGTTCAAATCATGTCTCATTTGACAATTCCTGCACTCTTTCTCACTTATACTAAACGTGCTTTGGTTTATATTCTCTCTCGTATGTTGTGTATATCTAGCGATAGCATAAACATTCGATCTTCGGAAACAACCATGAGATAATCGGACACATTATTAGTAATAATACATTTCCTTAAAAATATTCCTTGAAAATCCTAAGAAAAGTAAACAGTCTACCGGTTCAATAAAAAATAGATGACAGGTGTAATTGTTATAACTTGATAAGAAACGGGAACAAGCGAACATCAATTAAATAAATTTCATACTTTAAACAATATTAGGATCGTGTAGCAGGATGCTCGTTTCCAACTATCCATCATATAAGACATTACTAACTGAAAGTTCTTGTTTGGACGATTAACGAAATAAACTGTTCTCTAGTTAGTATTCATGTTACCCGACTCATTGTGTATTCAAGGAGCGGATGAAAATGAAATATGGACTATTCTCCTTGCATTTTGAACACAAGGTGACTTCGCGATTCCCACGCGTCTCGTTATTGGTCAAATTCTTTTGCAGGGTCCTACGATTGGTGAATGCTGAGCGGTAATTACTTTTAATTGGTTTATTTGAAAATCACGAATGTGAATCACAAATTATTTCGCCTATTTATTTATTACAAAGTACACAGCTCTCATTTGTGGTATCGCTCCTTAAGGTTTGAATATTATTTTTAATTAATTAATAATAACGTATAATGTAATTTAATTTATAATGTAATAAGCAGGGTATTGTTAGATATTAATTATATTACATACTACAACTTGCAAATTAATTAAATAAATAAATAGGAACCAAATGAACAGTCTTGAAAAAATCTAAATTTGTTTTGTATCTCAAATCAAGTCAAATGCGTATCATACATTCGCTAAAACGATGTATGTGTACGTTTAATTGTTTTGTCAATTCGATATGTATACTAATGTAAAAACAAAAATCTATTTATATTCGTACGATCTAAAACGTAGTATAAGTACTGTAAAATATCTATTATAGTACTGTACATTATCTATATAATATATTGAGTATTTTTTTTATCATACTGCCTTAATTTAGTTCTCTGACAGAAATATAAAATACTATTTGACATACCATAAACAACTAAATTTGTGTAAGTACATATCGTTGTGAACTGAAGAAAACAGAGTAAAAATGTGTAAAATATACTACAAAGTGTGCGTACGTTGAGCGATCTGTTTGTTTTGTACTCGCGTGTAGGCACGAGTAAACATGCAGATGTTTATTTTGGTCAGGTATTTATTTTGTGGGTGAGAAGTGTGTTATTCAGTTATATTTTAATAATTCTGGAAACAACATTAATAAAAATAACCATTGTGAGTACGGGAAACGAAGCTTGGGACGCCCTCCGGCCAGGTGGACTGACGACTTGAAGACTGTTGACGGTACTGGCTGTATGAAGTCAGCTGGATGAGACGGCTGAAGTCCGTGTGTGGTGGCGGTCCATAGGAGAGGCCTATATCCAGCAGTGGAGAGACATAGGCTGATAGTAATTTGTTTTTTAATAGGTGCTAGTGTGGTAGTGAAGCAGGCGGCCCCATCTTGTGATGACTTACTAATGTTTATGCTACTCATAACCTGACGTAAATCTACGTAACCCCCATAAATGCAGGATTATTTTATAAACAAAGATCAACATAGTTTGGGAAAATCAACATAGCGTGCGAAGATCAACATAGCGCGAGAGCAAGGATTCAAAACATAGCATGTTCAACATAAACGAGAAAGTGTCAGAACCAGTTTTCAATTTGCACACGTTTCCAACAATGTAGGCACGGAGTTGCGACAAAAATGGTAGGTATATGAAGTAGCGACAAATCACGCACTAAGGGGTTTTATGTGTCACGTCAAATTGACATTATGCCTCGTAATCTGTTTATGGTAACCCGTGTACGCTATGAATTCTTTATCGACCCTGACTTTAATCCTTTTAGAACTGGGATAACAGATTGGACTTACCCCTAAGCATCCAAACACTCATTATAGTATACAATAGTTTTTTTATAGAATTTTATTCCACATATTGCAGTATCCACAAAGTAATAACATTACAAAGTCTTGGTATACTCGAAAGTACTGCGCTTCTTGTTGTCGGAAGCAATAACTCCACATAACTCAATTCACTACCGTCTATATCATACTCCAAATAGATACCATTGTTTTCTCTCTCAAAAAGCATCAAATAAGGAACGAGACGAATACTGAAAGGAGTATAGAGAGCACTCAGTAGTGTATGAGTTGAGCGAGAATACGATATGTCTCCATCACATTTCCATATATTACCCGCTCCCGGGAAAGTTTGCCGCTTGAACTCGACGGAGGATACTTCTGCATTGATGCGTGACGATGGAAACATCTCTTTCAACGCCTTATTCCATTTCTTTGAATGTTCACTTATGGCATCTACGTGTTACACCAAAAATATTCAATAACTATTCAATTTTCATTTATCCATAGATTTGTTTCGTAACTCTTAATAAAGATTCAAATATTTATATTATAAGAAAGCTTGTACAAAGTAATCCACTTAAATGTAATGTAATGTAGTCAATCAAAACTCAAAAGGCAACTTTATGTTTGTACTTACTACATTTTTTTTCGATCAGTAAATAATACTGTTAAAGTAATTTTATGTGTCGAAGTTAAACTAAATACCAAATACACTTTGTTTATTCGGCTGTTGCAATAGATTTACATATTATATTATTCCTGGAATGAGTCTTTTTGTTGTTATTTCGTGAATGTTGCGTTCAAAAAAAAAAAAATTGTAATAAATCCACAGCACTTTAATATTTCATAGACTTATTATAAATAACTTAAAACTTACTGCCTCTTAAGGATTTTCATTATCCGGCCCAAACAGTGTATTAAAATTTAACATCGATAGCAAGGGAATTTATGTTAAACATTAATTTACATAGTATTTATTACATTATACCTGTCTTTGGAGCAAGCTGAAGGAGTAAGGATTGTGTGTGCGTGTGTGGGTGTGTGTGCGCGAGGGTGTGTATGTGTGCGTGTGTGTGTATGCCAGTTAAGATGGGAGATATACATAAGAACAACAAACAAAGAACCATGAGATTTAGTCACTAGCCTCACGACTTGTTTTTTATTATCATGATTAACAATCGTCGTATGCTTGGGGTACTTTACAGATATGAATCGTCGATTAGTTCGTGTATTTGGAATCAAAGCCGAGCAGTCGAGGAAACTGTTAGTAAGAGGAAAGGAAGTAAAAAGGAAAATCCAGATGTGATATAAAAAAACTTAAGATATGAATGATAACAAGGACATCTCTAAAACAACAAAGGTAAGACTTGTCAAAACCCTTTGTTTTCTTGATCTTCGTATATGGAGTAAAATTTTGGAATTTGCTCGCAGGAGAATATTACGCATATCATAGACTCTCTAACATACTGTTTCAATTGCACCTTTACTAACGTGGCAGAGCGTGACATATCAAGCGTCATTAAGCCAGCTGGCCACGTAATGACAAATAGATAGGCTTCGATTCTCATGGAACTTAAAATCAAAGATTGTCTGCCATCAGTTTACAAAGGATTTCTACATACTTTGGTCATATAACCAGTGAAAAGAAGGACTGCCTTGAGAATTTTCATCATCAGCAAATTAGAGGGTAAACGGCCATGAAAGCAATTACCGACGCGATGGTTGGCCCAAATAGGCAAGTTGACTTGTTCTACATGTTCTACAACCACTGTTCTACATGTGGAAGACTGTATCCAGTGGAAAGGCATAAATACTGTGGCATAAAATAAGTGGAAGAAAATATTTGTTTTTAATTTTAAACGTATTTAGACCTCTTTTATCCCCGATTGGTGGTGGTATATTATTCAAAAATTTTGATGCAGCGTACTTGTATGGATTTTATAATACATTCAGAAATAAACGCATGTAACAAAATTGTCCATTCCAATTCCAGTTACATTACACAGAAATGTTCAGTTATGTTAGTCCCTAAAAATCTGTTTAGAATTTATTTTTTAAAATGTGTTCGTCGTCAGCGACGCGAAAAGCTTTCCTACGGTCAGGATCGGGTTTGAGTAATCAAGTTTACTTTATGTACTTACATCATAATCGCGTTATGTGTCCTTGCGGATACACATTTTGATTGATGAAAAGTGTTTCATGATAAATTTTGATTGATGCGAACGTGTTCCGGTCCATCCTTCTAGGCTGTCCTAATTTACCGACACAGCTAGTAGGTAGGTGGCATTCTCTCACTTATAATGATGATATTTCAGGATTTTAGGCCTTAATGAAAGTGGATATTACATACATTGAGCTATAGCTTGTCTTCAAGTATCTGACTACTGCATGGTGTTAAAAACTGTGTTAATCACAGTATTGCTATTGTGCACCATGCGTTTTGCATAGGCACTGGTGCCTAGTGTATAGGCACTGGGTCTACAATATTATTCGTCTGTGATTGAAACAGTCACACAACAACAGCAACAAGATAAATAAAAAAATAAGTTTTTAACACCGTGCAAGTATTTGAAAACAAGCTATAACCAGTTGTACGAATCGGTAAGTAAAAATACCGAATGTACAAACCAGAGATACAACTAACTTAGATTTCTCGAATACCCATTTTGATAAGTTTTAAATTTTTCGACCCTCTTGTTCTAGTTATTTTCGTAACTTAATAAAAAGAAACCTTGATTGGTTGAAAAAATATTTTGAGAATACTTCTGGTTTGATCCTCTGGTTTCTACTTCTTTTGATACTAATCAAAAGAAATTGATTTATTCTGGTAAAATTCTTTGGTAATATTTATTTTTGCCATGTGAAAATGCCATGTGTGTCATCTGCCTTTAAAATAGGATCACCCCATCTCGTCCTGGGGGTTGTCGTAAAAGACGATTAACGCGGCCATAACCAGCCCTGATGAATGACACCGCCTCTAGAAGAGTGAGTTCGCCAACCTGCTTGGCCAGCGAGGCGTTTTAAGGCCATCATTCCTCATGCAGAAGGCGAGCATGAAGAGGCCCATGTCCAGAAATAGATACAAAAATTAATAGTTTAATTTTATAAATTTCACAGTAATTGTAAAATCTATAATTTGATCTTTTTTTTTCGGAATAGCTAAATTCTTGTGGCCCTAACGGCCTTTCAAGAGTCACCGAACGGACATGTATGGTTTAGGGCGAACGCAGAAGGCGCTCAGTCAGGAGCAAAGAGTGTGTGCAGCAACGAGCCTAAGGGCTCCCCTGCCGGTAGACCGGCGGAAGGAACGGACCTCAGCTTAGGGCGTTGCTTTGGGAGGGTACCGCGGGATTCCCAGGTCGATGAGAAGCGCCCAGGCACGTGCCAATATCTGGTATAAGTGTTGGCTGAAGGCCGGTGTGTTCACAATGTAGCGAGGGTGACGTCCTCGTCTCCGCCGGCGGGGACAGTGTATATGTGTAGTCTGTGAGTGTAGTGTAAGAACCACATTGGCAGCAGTATTTGGGTCGTCGGGGTCATCTAAGACGTGCCGAGGACGACGACGACGACGGCAACGGGGAGAGTCATTTCTATCTGAGACATAGGTTAGGCTGTCAACTACTAGGGGGGTGGGATAGTGAGGAACTCTGTCGTAGTAGCGTCGGGCGGACCCAGGACTCTATCAATGCACTTTCATCGTTATAGAGTTGGTATTATTACTCTCTCTTCGCATAAGATACAGCAAAAGATCATGTATGGTCTAGGTCTATCCTATATCCAACAGAGGAGAGTATGCCGTAGAGAGCGTAGTGGGAAGAACGTATTTATCCTTTTTTGATTAAAGCTCCCATAACAAAGAAAACAAACGAAAATTGCCTCTGGTACGTAATTTATTTTTATTGGATTGACTGATTTAATTTAACAAAATTAAATCAACAAAATTAATTAACAAAATTAAATCAGTAAACAAAAGACATTTATTTTTAAACCCCTAGAGGAATAGATTAGCCCGAATTTTAAGAATTGATTGATCGCTCCACCTGGTAATATTAAATTGAATAAAAACCTTGTTTACTTGTCATGAACCCACGACTTCCGTTTAGGAATATACCTCTAGAGATTTATATCCTGTCACAGAAAATATAGAAATCGTGAACGATTAATCGTTTATTTATTGACCAGTTTTCCATTTAGTATAAATCATGGATCCATTTCATTTTTAGTTCATTCCATATACGAGTATATTCGAATGCTGCAGAATAGAAGTTTTGAACTTTAATTTAATCGTCGTTTATACGTTTGATTTCATTAATATTTTTTAAAACTTCTATTAAATGACTATTATGTCGATATTATTTATATTATATTATTAATCAAAACTATTTTAGCTTATGCAATACTAGTTGGGCCCGAAAAGTGTCAGGACAAACAGATATTACCTAGGCTAAACTAGTTTATCCTAAAACGCTTTGGCTTAACTAGTATAGCCTAGGGAAAACTAGTTTAAAGAAAAGGTCTTGCCGATTACATATATAAAATCCCCAATAATCCGAATAGTATTTATTTGACGCCTGTGAATGAAAGTGATGTTTATGAAGTAAAAATAAAGTCTTTAAAAAATATTAATTCCAATGGCTACGATGGCATCAGTACTAAGATTTTATTTTGATTCATTTTGACACTAGATATAATTTGACATTTAAATTCGAATTATTTTTTTATTTATTTTATTCAAAATGTAGTCTTGTTGATGTAGTCTTTTTAGAGGAACGTGTGGAATGTGTGTAAATTTATCATGAATGTGTAAGACCTGTATGTACCCGCATTCTTAAGCAAATAAATAAATTATTATTATTATAATAACCGATAGCAGCGACAGACTGAAAGGAGACTTTTTTTATTTTTATGGTGCAATTAGCACATTCTGCCAGTGTCAAGATCTCTTCGTAATTAACAATTTGCCAACGTTTGTCATTCTGGACTGATGTTGGTATGTATCGCGGATGTCTATGGATGACAGTATCCGCTTACGATCAGGTGGACTGTATTCCATTGAATTGAACTCTTTGAACTCTTAATATTTGGGAAACTAGAACCGACAAAAAGTTCCCTTTTCTCAGATGATTACTGTTACTGTAGTCACTAAATAATATAGTTGCTGTTTGATATATACATTATATTTAGTATTCTTTAAATAATATACATATTTTGACATATAATCGCATATCTCTGTTTTTAACCTACATTAAACACTGCGTATATTCACAAAGAGCATTTGTTTATGTTTTATGCGTGAATATTCTTACCAATCTCTAAAAGTGTTATGGATTTTGTATTGTGATGACATTGTGGCGAAAGCAGTACATCAAGCAAATCAAATCTAGTAAATCTTATTGCGGCTACATAAAGCCGGGATTGAGAAAAAAATATTACGGTCGATGGAAAAACATTTCGGGAAAGAAATGTCCTCGTGTATTTCTAAATTTTAAGCTAAGATCCTTTCTACATGTTTATCTTTCATCACAATACATATATTTTTTCATGTAGCGATAGCAAAATTTATTTTAGTTAAATTATTTATCAGTAACCAACCTATTTACTGTAATGACCGAATATTTATTTAGTGATTAATGTAGAAAATAACTATTTTATTAACATTAAAATCTATGCATAGAATTTTTATTGTACTACGGTATATAAATCAGTAAATGGATAATTAATCTAGTACCGTGTTAATCTGGTACTTTCTGATTGAACTTAAAATCAGTGCGTTATGTAAAATGGTGTCTGATATGAGATGTTACTGTATACCGTAAAAATTCCTTTTACTACCAACTGAAGGACATGAACCTGCTTATATGTACGTTGTATCTCCTTATGAGAGATGTATGAGATTAAATCGCTACACTGTCGCGCACTCACCAACTTGCTGGCTCAGCGAGTTGGTGAGTCTGTCCTTAGCCGCCTATAAGGACATCCACAGGAAGAGATGGGGTGGGTACTATTATTAAGGCGGCCGTCACCACCGGCCCCAATGTTTATGAAATGTCAAAATTTCATAAATAGTAAAATATTTATTGTCTGAAAAATAAATAAAATACTTATATATTAATGAAAAGGTGGCAAACGAGCATACAATCTACCTGGTGGGAAGTGGATACTGTCGCTCATGGACACCCGCGGTGTATGCCAACTTTAGTCCCGAAAAACAAGCTTTGGCACGCCCCCGGATGCGCTGCTTACCTTTGTTGATGTAAGAATGGATTTAGAGAAAGAGTTGGAGAAATGGGAAGGGATAGAATGGGATGGGAGTGGGCTCTGGCTTATCTCACTCACTACCGAAACACGTACGTACATTGGGTAAATGTCCTAGAGTAGTAAATGTAGTAAATTTCAATGTAGTCTTCTGTGAGAGAGGTGTAACGTGGCCAGTCGAATGTGCCCAGAGACTGTTGGATTTCAGCTAACACCTTCCACCTCCATAACTATATATAACGTTTTAAAACTTCAATTAATCTAAGTCTAAATTTAAGTTAATGAATAGTTCCTTCATATGTTTTACCCAATTACAACTGATTTTATCCAATACCAGCACAGAGTAATTAATTTATCAGAGACTTCAGTGGAACCTTCTTTTTTAAGATTCACGTTTACAACAAAGTCGCATTTTCATCTTTTTGATGTCAAGAATTCAATATTGAGAGGTTGATATTTTCCAATAAAAATGTACGTATTATAATCAAAGGTTAGAGACAGATTCCTTAAATAAATAAATAATAATAGGATATTCTACCTTATTTTTATTTCTATATTTAAGGAAAAATTGCATTTTGGCGAAGGGCCACCGAAGTTCTCTCCACTTTCTTACATTCTTGTTCTTCCAATACAACAGCACGCATCTCATATGGTTCTAGTGACGATTGTCGCGACACTTAAAAACGTACATGTTTCACACACGTATATCCTTATTGAACTTTTTTTTGCTTAGCTTGGAGTCCGGTCACAGCTTTGGGTAAAGGCCACTACATCAGGAATACCGGTCTGTGCTCTAAAACTCGTATGTTGTTGGTGCTAAAATCGCTAAGCGGAAATGGGACTGGGCTGGCCACGAAAGAAAGGTGGATGCCATAGGATGGAAACCGAGACAGATAGAGCAGACCGAAGAGGAGATGGCGGGACGACTTAGATATTCACGGTATGTATTTGTACTTGTATCAGTCTATAACGTCCCGCTGCAGGGCAAAGGCCTCCCCTAGTAAATCACTGGGGGGGTTTCAAATCTTAATCCACTACGCGGGGCTGGTCCAGATTGATGGGTCACATACTCTAAATTGTTTTTTATTTCTGGAGCATGCGGGTTTCCTTACAACGTTTTCTCTCACTGCCGAGGTGGAGTCAATTTTTAAAGATCCGTAAGAAAACTTTAAATATCTTGATAACTTGTACTTTACACGTAACCGAACTTTTATCCACAAGCATGGCTGATGCGTCCTTGTGAGTTGCAAAATTATAAAAATCCTATGGTCGTTCGTTCTTAATCACGCGACGGTACTTGCGCGGGCTTTTTCAATGCGATGTTTTTGACTACCTAAAAATTCTGTCCTCATTTCGCATCTCTCCTTTTTCTGGGGCTTGACGTTAGGCTCGTAAGGCTCGTTCCAAATGATGTAACGCTTGTTACAACTGTTATAAGCAATGCTCACATGATACATTAGATACAAATGTCCCGGGTCACTACTCGCCATGAGATAGGTCAAAAACATTTATAATGTTTAGGAGTTATTTCATATTATGCTCTTTCGAGTACCTAAGTTTTATTCATAAACTGTGTTGACATAGATTAAGTATGTGCGGGTACATCTTATGTGTGTTCATATCATAAATAAGAATATGCAACGACTTTAAGTTTGTCGTCGTGTACTGATGTACAACACATGCAATTTGTATTTCAAATTTCATATCGAAAATTAAACTTGCGTCACACTTACACTGATTATGGCGGTGATCACTTAGCGTAATAAGCCATATAACATTCCCAATGTAGGAAACAATTACAAGTAGCTTTATTAGTTCGCTCACAGTTCTTATAATTGTAGTTTACGAAAAAACAAAATGAAACGTAAGAATTGTAAATCTGTGACATGAGGTGATGGTGGAATAAAGGCTTGAATTAAAGAAAATAGCCAGTGGTAGCTGGATGAGAAGACTGGAAGATTGTGTGTAGTAGCGAGTCAAATAGCCACTAAGTCTAGGTCGGACTTCTATCGAGTAGTCAAAATATACAGACCCACGTACGATATGGTAAGAGTTGCCAACATTTACTTATGGGTTTATGGTATTTTAAAAATTCACATAATTCATTTTTTGAGTAATTTTCTTCGACGATCCTATTGTACAATATAAAGCACATGAAGTTTCCTTGGCATATTTATGTAGACAGTAATAAATATAGATGAGGTGTATTATGTTCAGAGGAAACGTCACAATGGGGATAAAACAAACAGTAAGTTGAGTTCATCTCAGTACAACAAAATAATATTTTACATCGAAACACATGCCAAGAACTGAAATTCATTTCGTACCTATGTTTTCTTATTGATCACACATCTGAGATATATAAATATTCTTACCTATTTAAAAATAAATACATACATGGGAAGATTTCTTTTTCATATACAAATAAAAGAGGCAATGCAAAATATATTACACAAAAAATTCTATCCTCGAAATATTTTACACGTTTTTAGTACTTTTACTATTTTGTTAAATAGGTATAATTGTTTTATTTATTTCATATAATAAACTATATTAAAACGAATTCGTTTCCTCGCGATACCTCAAGAGGTCGTATACATTGTGCGTGTGTGTACTTGAAGTTCATTTCAAAAGTTCATATGGAGATTACACCTACTGTTCTTTAATTTATTGTGAGGAGGAAAAGCGAAAGATAATATGCGTAAAATGAAACACATCACGCGCGGTATAACACAACACACGTATTTAAATGTGAATGCAATAATAAAATTGGTTATTATCTTATTTTCTGTTACGTATGCACCAATGCATTGCGAATTATTGATTGGTCTAAAGGCAAAATGTCAATTACATAACCTATTCCCATTTACATAACCTATTCCCCTTGTTAACAACACGGTTTTCTATGCTAGGTATAACGGCGAGTTCGTCACGCCGCGCTCCACCCGTAGAGAAACTGTATATGCTTGTCTACGACATGGTTTTCCGCCTGTGGCGGCACGGCAAGTGTATTTTAGGTGCGGACTTCCTCTGTCTATTTATTTATTTAGACACTGCAACAATTACAAATATACAATTACAAGACTAAAGTCCGGTATGTATCCCAATTAATGACGTGTACAACATGGATAGAAACCTATATACTTAGATTAATTGCGACTATGTGACACAAAATTAATATATTTTTTTTAAAATCGAAAAGTTACATATGATAAATCGTCAAAGTTAAAAACAAATTAAAAAAAATATTTTTATTTTTTCGGTGCTAAGCTAAAAAAAATATTTAAAATAACAAAACTCGAGTAGGCTAGTAAGCGGCCACGAAATCCTGAAAACATCTGGTGTCGTTAATAAAGTCCTGTAGACTGACAGTCTACACTGCACTTCACAGTGGCAGTTCACTCTTTCTACCTAAGTTACTATTATATGTTTTTTCTACAGCTACAACGTGTCATCTAAATAACCCAAACCTTGAAATACCTTAACTAATTTAAAATATATAAAACCAGCTCAGCGAAAAATACAATTATTTTAGGTCATAAATCAAAGTTATATACTTTATTTAGGGGCTTGGATGCATATGCCCCATGTCAGTTCCATCGTAATCTAAACTACACAAACTCAAAAAAGGGGAAACAACTTACATAAAAATTAGCTACTAATGAAGACTCATAAAACCTGCACAATGATTGGGTAGCCTTTGTGTTTTGTTCTGCTAAATTTCTGTTAAATTCACCTACATCCATTGAGAGTCCTCATTAGCACCGTGATTTCCCCTTGGCTCCGGGCACATTTCACCAACAAATGTTGGACATCTTCGATAAAAAATCAAAAGGTAAATCAAAGGTTACAAACATTTAATATCTTGTTGTTCCGTCTAAGTATTCATGACACAGTACACTATAGTGACCGGCCACCGCGCACGGTACTTGCAAAGGGTTTATTTGTTTTGCGTAACTGCTGCCTGGTGGAATAAAATATATACTAGAAATTAATAATAAATTATTAAAAAACCTATTGTAAAACTGCTTGGATCGATTATACTCTCGTTACATCAGTTAACAATATACACGCCATGGTAATACCATGGTATATAACTAAATACCATGGCCTATAAAATGTGTGTGTGGGATGTATGCGTTTGTATGCGAATATTTATGTACGTATATAAACGATGTATGAGTACTGCACTCTAAGAAATGTGTCAGCAATTTAGTATTATGCGAGAGTCAGGATTTGAAATCAGTTTAAAATAGATTATATCGGTTTCGTTCAAAGAAAATGCAAAGTTTTGCATTTTCAAAGTTCAAAGGAGTGCACGCTGAAATCCAACAGCCGCTGGGCGCACCCTACTGGCCTCGTTACCCCTCTCCCACACAATACTACCTTGAAATATACTGCATTTCCCACTTTATCATATTCCCCCAATGTACGTACGTGTTTCGGTAGTGAGTGAGATATGCCAGAGCCCATTCCCATCTTATCCCTTCCCATGTCCACGACCCTTTCTCCAAATCCATCCTTTCATCAACAAATGTAAGCAGCGCACCCAGGGGCGTGCCAAAGTTTGTCATTTAGGACTAATGTTGGCATGTATCGCGGATGTCTATGGGCGACAGTATCTACTTAGTATATATAACTACATACTTGGAACTATAATACTATAGGTAGCAGACGCAGATTAACAAAAAAAAAAACCAGGGTAGGAGAAAATTTATTGTGGACGCGCGATTTATTAAGGACACATTTATAAAGACACGAGAAAGTTAAGATTTCCCCGGTGGTAAATCTGTAAGTCCGACTAGATGTACTATTCTGAACTCAAATTAATTTCGTTAATCAATCTGCCGCATTATCCTTGCTAATGTTCAAGATTGACTAGAACATGATGCTGAAAAGCATAAATCATATTTAAAGCGCAAATCAGCCTACGAATACCCACTGATGTCCTTGTGTTGTAGGACCTTAGTCACAGCATAATAACAACTGTTACTCCTAAATTGGACGTAAGTCTCTATGATATTGGACTCTGTGACGAGATTTCCGTGAAAATAGATTATCGAAATTCTAAACAGAAATCTCACAAAGTGGTTAGTCAGTGTCATGCGTTGGTGATCGTTACTCAGTGTTTTTATATTTATATAACAACAGATAAACAACAGATATTTATATAACAACAGATAAACAACAGATATGTATATAACAACAGATAAACAGCAGATATCTATATAACAACAGATAAACAACAGATATTTATATAACAACAGATAAACAACATATATTTATATAACAACAGATATTTATATAACAACAGATAAACAACATATATTTATATAACAACAGATATTTATATAACAATTTTATAAACAATTTATATTCAGTGTTTTCATAAATAACAACAGAAGTTTTATAAGTGTTAACGACATGTATTTTATTATTGTTTTTTTATTCATTTGCCAGACCAAATGTAATGGATGTAAAATCAAATACATTGCCCAACATGTTCTGTTTTTATAGGTGTGCAAAAAATTATAGGAATGTCATATATTGATTGTAATTACAAATATTGTTACTAGGTATTAGAGAATCAAAAATTTAAGTTGTATCAAAAGTTGTCCATACTGCAATATTTTCTTATCAATATCTTGTCCTACTGCAGGGCACAGGGCTGCCCCGATAAATCACTGGGGGGTTACGAACCATAATCCATCACAGTGCCAGCACACTGCCTCCTGCGGATTGGTGGATACACGTACTCCAGATTTTCTTATTGAGCATGCTGATTTCCTCACGATGTTTTCCATCACCGCCGAACTAGTGATATTTTTTAAGAATCTTCCACCTTCTTTTTCTTTCACCTTTATATGGATCTATGTTAACCTACGAAATTTTTAAAAACTATTTTGCTTATAATTGTAAAGATAACAAATATTGGTTTCTAGTATTTTATTAAATTATTTTCCAAAAAAAATTTGTTTATTTCCGGGCTTTTAGCTCCCATCACACATGCAGCATGCGTGTGTGATGGCAGCTTTATTTATATTGGAAATGCGTTTTGCATGAAACATGGGCTTTCGTGTGGAAAAGCATATTATTTATATACAATATCATCACCCGTCACTATATCAAAACAACATTTGATTGACCATTGTCAAATTTTTCAAGCATTTGGAGACACCATTCTATGCGGCAATGTTTTTGAGCTTCGCTTAAATTGTAAGGAATCCATATGGCACAAAGCTTCCTTACCCGTAGGTGATTGTGTAAAATAGTTTGAACTTGACTCATACCCATACTTAATGATGCCCGCATCTGCTGATATGTCGTTCGTTTGTCTGCTTCAATCATGAGCCGCACAGTTTTGTTGTTTTCCTCTGTCACCGCCGTCATAGGACGCCCTTCTATAATATCGTCACTATGGTGATTAAAATCACGTTTAAATTCACTGAACCAGTTATAAACAGTGTCACTGCTAACTTGCTAAATTGTAATTAATTAACTTGCGAATGGGAATAAAAATATCGGTTCCAATTTCCACGATTTATCGCATGCTTACGCACACAAAGGCATGCTTATAAAGGGCTCTAATAAAGTCAACGCTATTGAAACCGATCGATAAGTGGATGGCCTTAATGTCCGGTCCAAGTTTCCACTTGCAAAGTTTCATACATCTAAAATTACATTATCAAGTCAATTTCGTCGTAACTTCATCGAAAGGGTGTAGAATTCGAATAGGTATATATCTTGTCTTCATTATCTTGAATGGGTAGTGAATCTAGGACAAAGAGGCATAATATATTTTGCAAAGGTTTGCCTAAAAAAAAAAACCTAGTGAAAACTGTTAAGACGTGATTTCACCTATTGATCAATTACTGTTTACTTAATGTGAATAGAGTATAAATGGATATTTGGTTCGTCTACTGGATTAAGAAATATTTAATAATTTTAATATTAAAATAGTCCATAGAAATTTCTTCGTAATTCTCTTTTTTATTTACCATTCAAAATTTTACATGACTTTAGTAAATTTAATAAATAAGTATATTGGCTTCATTTAAATTGGATTTTTTTCTATCAAAGGTAATTTAGCGGTATTTTGATTTCTTTTTTTAGCCTTTAAGATATTTTTCAATAATATGTTTATTGAAAAATATCTTTAACATATTTACAATATGTACAATATATTGAAATATATTATTTAGAATATATTTTCTTGAATTATTTGTTTAATTATACACTTCATTGCACAATATCGTCCAAAAGGCGAGCTTAATACCTTAAGGCATTCTCTACCGGCCAACTTTTGGATTGACCAGAGTGGTTCAATTTGGAGGTGCATGAAAGACAAAATATAGGTGGTGTTGTATAATAAATATAATTATTACATATACATACATATATACTTATACACACATATAAGAATAAGTGTAATACATATAAAGTAGGCATACATTAATGAATACATTATATGAATAAAATAACCACATAAGTAATATGAAGTGGAACAAATAAAAAAACATGTTGCTGACAAAAGTAAATAAAACGGAAGAAAAGATATAGCAAGAGCTGCTGACTGAGCTCCTAGCGATGAGAAATAGCGAGGTAATGTTCCCGAAGCATCTTTTTAAAAGAGAGTTTTTTGGAGTATTCCGGATATCAGTGGGGATGGCGTTCCAGAGTCTAGCTGCCTCCGCAATTAAAGATTTAGTCATAAAGCCAGTACGGCAAGAAGAGACTTGGAGTAAGGAGTTGGTGGCGGAGCGAAGAAAATGGTCATAGGTGTCACCGAAAAACTGAAATTTACATCATTCACTGGTCAACTTGGATCGTATATCATTGAGAAGACATAATAAAACAGTAGAAATTACATTGAGTTAATTTAAGAAAAATAGAATTGAGGGTTTTTTTAGAAGCTACAAAACCCGAAACAATAGGTGATAGAATTTTTGTTTGTATGTTTGTCTGTTCGATACCGCATCGCGTAAAAAGTACCGAACGGATTTTCACTAATGTATTGCTAGGTGTTCGGAAGGGAAGCTGGTGTATGTGTGAGACAAGGAATTAGAGAAATTTTATTTTCATAGATAATACTTTTAATGGAATTACTCAAAAACTATAATACTTTATGAATTGTAACGAGATTTTCACAGATGTGTTGGTCAGTATACAGTCTAATAACAGCGTCAATATCTCATCTTTCAATGTGTTATATCAAGAGTAATGCATTAAGATTTTCGCTATTATGTAGCTTATTATCCTAAAGCTAATCTGAAGTATCTGGCATCTCGCTGCGACATCGGGAAGCTGAGCAGTAGGTATAGAACATAAAACGAAATTGTAAATAATACTAACACTATTGTAAGAATTTGAATGATTTTTTTTTGTGTTATAGAATAACGCCGCAAAGATCCTTATATACGTATATTAAGTTTGAAATCAGTTAAATATTTAATTATTGAAATAATATTTACTTAATTTATTACGATACTCACTAACAGATGGCTCTGCTAGATGCAATTGAGACTCGAAAACAGCATACTTAATATTTAATTGAATATGCTAAAGCTTTGGGTGTTAGAAAGAGCACGAAAAGCACAATAAATTGTGGTCAAACGCTTTGTTACACATCAACACAGGCTTATTAGATAAGATTCACTATTATCAATAGATTCATTCGATAGTACTGAATATAGATAAATATTTTTTTCCAGCGGTTTGTGGACACTTGCCTGAAATAAAGTGTACTTACTTATATATGTTTTTAAAATTATACGAGTATGGCATTGTATAAATAGAGAATGTTAGTAGGGTCGCGTCCTTATACTTAATTAAGCCGATGATATTCATGCGATTTAAAGTTCAAGCCTTCGTGGAGATCAAAGGGCGGTATCGATTTTATTTAATGAGGTGTCGTAATTCTTCGAAATAACCAGAATATCCATTAAGTCGTAGGTATTATATATCAAACTAAATATAATACAATTATGACAAAATATAATAAAAAAAGATCACGGGTTCCTTGCTGGTCGCACCATTCAATAAAGACAAACTATTTTTCGAGTTTCGGTGGTGTAGTCTTTGTATGTGTCTGGAACCAAGATACACAAAATCCATAGTGTGGGCCATTGAGTGTCGCCCGAAGAACAAATTAATTTAAAATTTAAATACGACTAGTGCAATGCAACGCAACCAGCCAGCCCTTTCAGTATCCACTGCTGGTCATGGACCTCCTCATGTCTTGAGCATAAGTTATGTATGGCCTTAAAACGCTACGCTGGCCAAACGGGTTGGCAAGTCCACTCTTTTAGAAGTGATGTAGTTCCTCAGGATTTGTGGTAACCACTTTGTTATCCCTTAGTCGCCTTTTACAACACCCGCGGGGAGAGGTGGGGTGATGCTATTCTATAGCCGGCCGACACCACACAGCATAATATTATTATTACATACGAGTATATCTACTAATAATATTATAATTTACGATAAAATAAATCTCTTGAAAGCGAACACTTATTCGTGATAGCAAGTGTATTTATGTAAAATTTATACATATAGTTTATGCCTTTATATATGTGTAATTTTATGTAACTTACTTTATTGCATACCCTATCTCTTCCCTAAATCATTCCTATCCCGCTGTCTGGAAGAACCTGCTTTATGTAATAAAATTGCCTATTGCTATGTTACATGTATTTTGTTTATAGAAATACTAGCAATGTATTAGTGCGTGTGATTACTTTCAATGATTCCCGCGGGAACCTACAACGGTTCGGGGTAAAAAGTATCCCGTATATTGATCCAGGACATAAACAATCATCGTATTATATGTGAGCTCTGACATTGTACGTGAATTCTTGATAATGATTCCCATGGGAATTTTAAGATGTTGAGATGTTTAAGATGTCTGTAGTTCACTATACGCCGTCTTTTACATTATACATACATTCATCATACATCTGGCTGACCTTGGTCGAGGTTTGGGAAGGGAATCAAGATGATGTGTTGTAAGTGAATGTCGCCAGAAACCCCACAACGTAACAAATACCTAGTTTATTTATTTTTTATTTAATGGACGAAGGCGGCAGACGAGCATACAGTCCACGTGATGGTAAGTGCATCCTGTCGCCCATAGATATCCGCGATACATGCCAACATTAGTCCAAAATGACAAACAATTGCACGCCCACGGATGCGCTGCCTACCTTCGTAAATATAGGAATGGATTTGGAGTAAGAGTTGGAAAAATGGGAAGGGATAGGATGAGAATGGACTCTGACACATCTATCTCACTCACTACATTTCAAGGTAGCCTTCTGTGAGCCAAAATCAGCCAATTGAGCATATTTGAGCAGGAGTATATTTGAGCCATTTACATTTTAAAAGGTTCATTATGTACATGCCTACGAACACGAAAGTGCCTGAATATCATTAGCGACAGACAAAAGCTCATATTTTGACTTTTTGTTCGTAAGTCAATTATGTGTAAAAGGGAGGATATGATGTGTGTGCTCGTATTACATACAGTATACCAGATATAGGTAGGTAGGTACCTTATATACGGTATAGTTTGACATGACGGTAGGTGCTTGTTGTTTATACGTGCAAGTATACAGGTGACCGAACTTATAAAATACGAAGCTCAAAAAAAAGTGGTTATAGAAGCAAAAGGGCAATTTGGTGATTTCAAAAAAGGATAAATACGGTAATGAAATGTAAATTGTTGATAGTACGTTACTTTAAAGTTTCACTTTATTTTAATTATTTATTAAAGTGAAATTACCACTGTATAAAAATATTACACCCCTTAATGATGATCTAGAGATGTAATTGGGGTTCAAAGAAACTTTATTCTCACTAAGGCATTGTCACTTACACGAGAACTTAGAAGCTAACATAACAGATAAATAGTGGTACGAGTCCGGTGAACAAAAGCTGCATACTATAAACACAATCAACATTTAAATTGTAGTTAGTGAAACTGTTAGTGAAGTAATTGTAATTTTATTAATATTAATTATTAAATGAAAAAGCAATCTATGTCTTAATGTAACCTTTATTAATAAAACAGTTACCTTTAGGTACATGTATTGTATAATAATTATTAAAAATATAAAATAAAATATAAAATAATAATAATAATTATAAAATATATGGAGTTTCCGTGCTTCGATATAATAACCCTGTTAAATGTCTGTAAGTTTATAAAAAATAATCGAACATATGAGGGCCAGGCCATAACAGTGGATATGACATAAAAATGAAAATTCCCTTATATTTCTGATACAGAGAAGAAAAATTAGAAAGTATTTGTCCTTTACATAAAATTTAATAAATAATGACTTATGACATACGCCCACAAGCAACATTTTGTCCTTAGTTACGCTGCGACGCGATAAATTGTTTATGAAACGTAACGCCATGTACGTGAGAGCATATAAAAATTACATTATAAAGCAAAATGTTTGTTTATCTTGGTTAATATTAAAACTAATCAAACAGACCCGATGTTACATAATAAATAATTATCACTGAAGAAACCGAGCGTTTGCGTGTTTACAAACTATACGTTCAATAATGCATTGTTTGTATATTAATATCTATACATATCGATATGATATATATGTATATTGATCATAACCAGCCTATTAACGTCACACAAGCTTAAATCACTAACGGGTTTCAGACCATAATCCGCCAAGCCGCGCTTCGCTCCACGATTCTCACGTTTTCTTTCACCGCCTAGCTAGTGACAAGTTTCAAAAATCCGTTATGACAGTAACTCCGTACATATTGAATATGCAATATGCAATATGCATACTGAAAGACAGTATAGTATCTCCATTAAATTCGTAAATAAGCCAAATTCGTCTGATGGTATCAAAATTAAAATGTTTTAAATTTTTTGTTTAATATTTGTTTTGTACCGTGTGGTGTCAGCCATTTTTAAAATAGCACCATCCCATCACTTCCCGTGAGTGTCGTAAAGGCGTAAGGGATAAAAAAAAGTCGCTAACCAAAGCACTGAAGAACTACACCATCTTTAAAAGAGTTGGCTCACCAACCCGCTTCCCCAGCATGCCGTTTTAGGGCCATACATCCCTCATGCACTAAGCAATATGCATCGGGACGTCCATATCCAGCGGTGAACGATAAAAGGACTACTTACTGTTCATTTGTTCCTGAATCATACAAAAGGTGGCATAGCATGTGGCATAGCATGTGGCATAGCATGCGCCGCCATAAGGGTTTTTGTACTTGTGTTTAGGTAGTATGCATCTAATGCATCCCTTTCAAAAGTGAAGAATTTTAATACATGTAATACAGCCCAATTTCTGCAGAATTTAGTTTCCAAAACGTTATTGCAAAACTCACATTGTTAGCAAAAACATTGCAAGAACCGTGGCGTAGATTTGAGATTGCAATGGGTCCCGTCACTTATTGGTTTGGAAGGCACGAAGAGGCTGACAAGCGAGCACAGCGCGGGATTGTAGATGGTAAAGATATCGCATCGCATCTCGCAGAACTATTTGGAAACAATTGTTTCGAATTATTTGCCTTTTTTCTTTTTTTATAGAAAGAAGGTGGCAGACGACAGTATTCTGATGAAAGATCTAGAGAAAAAGGCATATATCATATGCCTCTTTCTTATCCCTTGGCATATAGTATATGCCCTTTTCTTATGCCTTGGCATATGGTATAGGCATATGGTTTTCTACAGTTAAATTGACTAAAAAAGTATATGTCTCCCAATAAGTTGAGATATCTCATGAAAGAGACCATCTCTTACAACTGCAAGATATGTGGAATTGTTGAAGATATCCATCACTCATTTGTGGATTTGGGGAAAATGCGTTGACTCTTCTCGTCGCCAATACCACAATGCGGTCCTCGAATGGCGGTCATATACCGAGAAGCGCAGTGTGGAACGCCCTCCGGCCAAGTGGACTGACGACTTGATGGAGTTCGCCGGTGGTGGTTGGATAAGAATGATGGAAGATTGTGTGTGGTGGTGTGCTCTGGGAGAGGCCTTATCCAGCAGTGGAGAGATATAGGTTGATGGTATGGCATGATTCGAAATTATCCGTAACAGGAGACTGTAATGAGTGTATGTTTTATAAGATTCTTGAGGAACCCAACTTACAAGCAGCATACTGTTATACTCTTTCCACGGACTTGTGAGTCCTCACTAGAACTGAGTATCTGCTTTTTTTATTTTCATTGTTATAGTAGCATAAAAGTTCAACGTATGTTGAAACTGACAAACGCCAAGGCATAAAAGTACCGAAGAAAAGGAGGTTAAAAAGTATTAATAGATATCTATTAATACTCTTCTGTACAATTTGCTTTCCAAAATGTTGTTTCATTTATATTAGATTGAATGTTCAATAAAGTAATAAAACGAATAAATGGAAATATAAATAAAGGGCTTGTACTTAAATGAGCATTAAAAAATACTTAATGAGCAGCAAATCCTGATCAAGAAAACAATCTGTTTTTTTCATAACTGATGTAAATAATTTTTAAATACTAAGTCATCACAAAATCGTTTTTAAAAATCCTGTTTCTATTCTCACCAGAGAATTCAAACCCAACCCACGTTTAAATTTGCTGCCATCGATTTGCTGTTATTTAGTATTTTCTTGATACTCATTTTATTTATTTATAAACGTAGATACATTTCTATAGAAATACGCCGCCGTGTCCTGCGTGAAGATAATATATTGCAAGTGAGCACATGTCCCTTCGATTACCTATACACAAATTTCACAGCATTATCGTAAAAAAATATTTGGAATTTTTCGTCAAATGTGGACGGCCATTCTTTGCTTTATGTTCGGACGAACGCATATTTCATAGATATTATGCGCGTGGACCTTTATTCGGATACATTGTTACAAAATATTGCGTATATCACTGTGAATGACTATTGGAATGTTTGTGCAAGGTAAACAATTAATGAATCCCTTTTATCGTGAATCGGATTTTCAAATACATAAATACCTACACTTTATTATTTAAAATAACACCGACGAGCTTTCATTTATATTAAACATATAATACATATATGTATGGATAAGATAGTTTTCGAAAACATTTCACTACGTAGATTAAAGCCCATAATCCATGTGCCGAATATTATGTAGTAATTGTTTTTGTACTCGTAATCTTGAAACTTCCTAATACTCTTTTGTTATGGATAATGTTTAAGTACACAGTTTATGCAGAATTTGTAGCAGCTTACCAGATGTTATGTAAATTTAAATCTTACGCATCAAAAAGTAATTTCTGTAAACGATATAATAATAAAGTAAAAAGCGATTATTATTTTGGTACTTACTTCATGTAAATTAAATTCTAATTTTACGCTAATAAACATTATAAGTATTCGTACGTACCACTAGACAATTAATTTGAACATTGTGTTGTAAATGAATTTCACGAAATACAAAATAATCCTCACGATTATTATTTTTTTATAAGAACTCAAAATATTTTGTATAAAAAGCAAAATATGTACTAATTCCTATGTAAATTATTCTTTTTTTTTTTCTAAACTAGAAATACTAGACAAAGCATTGAACATTACAAATTCTTTAATACAATATTCACTTACCATATAATTAGTATAAACAGCACAAAAAGCGGCTATCCTTTTAGAAATTAGATCACCATTACACTCAATTACTTTCACTGCTAACAACGAAACAGTTATCGCCCACTTTACGCGACTGTTCTCGTAGCCTCGTATACCTTCGAACCTCTACGGTGAGCCTCTACGCGGTTAGCACGTGCGTATCGCGTAGCTCCCTACGACGAAGTACAGTCACTACGAACTACGAGTCCGAAGTTTTCCGAACACGCCCGAACAGAGCCGAATCTTTGTACGCCGTGATTGATATCAAATGAAATGTGAGGAATGAGTAGTTGCAGAGAGCTCTTTGTTTTAAGGATTACATTTTTTGCCACCGTTCGCGTCGACGTGACAATCGTATCTCTTATGGGAAAAGCTTTCTCATTTCCTACGGCAACTTTGCTGCTGATATATTTTATAAGAGGTGAAAGCCTATTACCAAAAACTCCTATTAATGAATATAAAATATCTTTAAATTAAACTTTCACGTTTATACTTTTGGTGATAGCAAGTAATTCTTAAGAAAGGGACTTAAAAAAATCTGTGTTTTAAAAGAATCTAATTTTTTATCATAATTTGTAATAATTGAATTTACTTATATGTAACTAGCTGTTAATCGCGAATTAGCCCTCACTGACCCGTACAAAAATTATCCTGCGATTTATGTTTTTCCACCAACCAACTTTTCCGCATTTACAAAATAAGTAACGATTACATTGTTTGTAAATAATGTCTATTACCATTCAAAATGACGTATGGTATCTCTAGAGTCTAGGTCGGCTTTAGAGTATCACCACCCCATCTCTAACCGCGGATGTCGTAAAAGGCGACTAAGGGAAAGCCGCTACACAAGCTCTGAGGAACCACACCGACTCTTAAAAGAGTGGACTCGCCAATCCGCTTAGTTAGCGTGGCGTTTAAAGACCATACGCCACGATAAAAGTAGCAGGTCACTGTTACGTAACTAGCTGTTGCCCGCGGTCTCGCTTTAATTACTCAGTCGATCTACAATAAACCATGCTAATACACCTATACTAAATTTAGTTACAATAATTCATTATTTTTTATTGTAGAGCTATTGGATAAAAAAAAATAATAAAAAAAAACTCATTTATTTTAGTAATAATTTATTGTAAGTGATTAATATATAAATCGTATATAAGGTTTGTTCCTTGCCATTCGATTGTTTGCTCTCTTTTCTCAATATCCTACTATAATAATAGTACGAGTATGTCGATACCACAAATACCGCAATCGAATTTTCCGCCTAATCGATTTTTACTACGACTGTAAATATTTGCAACAACGACCTAAGCCGATTGGATAATAATTTCACAATTTTCAGTGTCATTGCTCTCGCCATTAGCCTGGATCATTTTGGAGGGAGGGCGCGGGCGGACGCATTGTGTGGACTCACGAAACAAGTAGACGTCTCTCAACAATAACAAATTATGTTATACAGAAGCCCATGATTTGCGGATATTTGATTATTATTAAGGGTCCATCTCGAAAGGGCTCGATTAAACCCTACCCGTAACTCTACCTTTCCACTTAGGTAATTTGAGAAATGCCCGGAATATCTTTATGAAGCCCTCGGGGTAGACGCAAAACTATTGGTGTTGTTGAGAGACGACAAGCAACTTTCTGATACCATGGTAATATATACTGAGGAGAAGCCTACACGGTTTTTGCTTAATTATGCATACACGGTAGGCAAGTGTTAGACAGGGTACTTATCGTACTTTAAATATATGACTACGTTACTAGAGAATGACAACGTTTAATATCTGTGACGTTGAAGAGAGTGATAATCTAGGAGTATCTATTCTCGAATCACTTCCTTGAACTCTCAGTCGTCAGTTCGAACTCTCGCTAGTACCTATCGCTGAGTTCCTACTAATGTGCCTCTCCGTTCTATTCAAAAGTCGGCTGGTAGAGAATGTTATAAAGCATTGAGATCACCTTTTGTACGACTAAATGCAATAAAGTTTTTTAAACCTAAAGATATCGATAACTGGTGATATTTAAAAAAACATTGTCTCTTGACTTGTTCTTAAGTATTTTTCACATAAGGAAGGTGGCATACGATAATCTACTTGGTGGTAAGTAAATACTGTCACCCATTGACTAAAACTTGAGCGCTAAGTGTTTTTTATAGAAAGAATACGGCAGATAAGCATACAGTCTTCCTGGGTTTAATGGATTCTGACGCCCATGGACATCCGCGATATATGCCAGCATTACAACCCTCAGGAGTGTTTAACGCTCGAATCTTAAAGGTTTAACGTTTACTCAGCGCTCAATCGTCGAGTACTCAACGCTCATTTTTACAACATTATTAACCATTCGCAAAATGTAAAAGATTCAGACTCCAAGCTCTGTAAGAAACATTATCCAATTCACAGTAATACGTGGGAACGTTTAGCATACAACTCCTGGTCCATTTGTGTTCATTAGTTAGTATCCACTAATGGTAACGGCTATGGTCAAGCGGAATGTTCCTCGAAATGGTTTGTATGGAATTTAACTGCGACTCGGATGCTGCAACTTTATGTTGGGCTATTTCTTTAAAATATGTTTCTATTGAGTATGTTTTCCTTTTTAACTCGATGTTTCGGCTGAGATATGCTAACCATGGCCACGAGCTGACTTATGGTTGAAGTTTCCCACCCGAAACAAAAGAAAAATTAAGCATTTGCTTTTAGAACGCATTTAATAGATAGATATATGAGAAAAACGAAAAAACAATCATTATTAAAATTAGTTTTAATAAGGATGGTCTAGTTAATAATGTACTTAGTAATTATTTATGTGTAAAATAAATAAAACTAACGCAATAAATAAAATAGCATGCAGAATAATGTAGTCAGTTTCAAATATTAAATAGAATGTAAGTTTAACACACGGGTAGTTTTTGTTAACATTTACTTACATAATTGGTAATTTTTGCTGACATTACCGAGTAAAACAAGCTTGTAATTTCAGTAACTTTAACCAATTATTTTGCCAAAAAACTTACGCCTTCTCGGTGAACCTATTCATGATTATGAATTACGTTATTGAAATCAATTAGGTACGAAAAACTTAACTCACGGAAACTAAACAAAAGAAATATGTATTTAATGAAGATCCTTACATTTCCGTGAAATGACAGGTCAAGATAAGCAATCTTTTTCTTATTTAACTTTATTGTGTTCTCCATATACATCATTACGTAGGAATGTATGTATGTTCTTATGAATAAATTTGTACATCGTATTATTTATAAGTAGGTATATATTTGCTGTGCCGCATGGTGTCGGCCGACTAAAGAATAACGACTAAGGGATAACAAAGTCGCTGCCACAATCGCTGAGGAACTACATCACCTCTGAAAGAGTGCACTTTCCAACCCGTTTGGCCAGGGTGGCGTTTTAAGGCTATATATCCCTCACGCACAAGACAATATGCAAGAGGAGGCCCATGTCCTGCAGTGGATACTGAAAGAGCTGATAGTATTGCATGCATATATTTGTTGTAAGTATTTATGTAAAATATTTATTTAATCTTCGTTCAAGCTATATTTATACATTTCATCGCACCTCTCTGTTTCAATCCAAATGCGAATCCAACCAGCCAACCGGAGATCGCTTTTTATACGATTAAGTACAATAAAGTTTTTTTAAATAAATAAAAAATAACGCATTCACGTAATAAGATTGACTGAAGATTTGTTTGAATTCAGCATAACGCTCGGTAGCGCATCTAACGATGTAAACACAGTATCATGAAAAAACAGTATGTATTTTGTTGTTATCAAACGCTTGCAATACAGCTCCCGTTAGTTGACGTGATAAGAGAATATCGTTGCTGAATATTAGTTGCAATATTAGTTGTTTAATATAGAACAAAATCGATTTCTCCAAATAGGTGCAGAGCGCCTTATAAGATCAACTTGTCCCAAGTCGAAGGGACTAACAACCAGTTCTTCTAATAAGGCTACTTATAGGTATTCTACAGGTATAATTATAAAAATATACCGATGACTCCGCTGGCCAACTGTACTGCGCCCAGGGTAACAGAGTATTCAAGACTAAATTTTTGTTTACACACGGAGAGCTTCTCGAACGGTTCTGGCGAAAATATTCTATACGATTCTCGTATGCGACCAAACAAATAATGTGATATATTATAACAATACAAACTCGCTAATAATATGGATAACAGTGATCAGATGATGATAACAGTTAGCTTTTGACCCATGTTCGAGAAACTCGCGTTCGAGAAGTCGCCTTATGTAAATGAGCCATAAGCTTAGTATCACGAGTGCACCAACATCAATAATCCAGGAAGGGATCTTATTGGATACGGGAGGAAAGGATCTATATGCACAAAACAAAATTTGGCGAAAGATATCAAATTAAGTCTATTTAGTTATCACATAATTATTATGTTACAAAGTTTGAGTACAATCATTAAAATACAACTTCATAATTAGATCTTCATTTAATTAAATACAATTTAATAATGCATAGTATTAGGGTTCCAATACAGCTACAATCACTGTGTACAAATTAACCATTGATCAACCAAAATACAAGAATGTATAAATAGATAGCATTACGGCCCTAAAACTTAAGCATTTACAAGGCGGTCTTTGCCTCCTTTCAATTCAGTCTGCCATTTCGCGGCAAAACTTCCAACAACGTATTATTAATTAATAGTTTTCCTTTTTTACTATAATTACAATATTTTGACGTAACAATGTTCAAAATACAATAAATATAGAAATAATTGAAAAATGTCTTCTAAATGTGTCTGCTTAAGTCCTTTAAGTGAATAAATTAAGCAAAGACTCGTAAAAATGTAATTATTTGTACTTACTCGTTTATCGTGACAGTAACATTTTACGTAAACCACTGGCACCACTCATGTACACAGTTTTGTCACATGAAATTATCCATCTACGTATTTAGGTTGATCGATTGGACAATGTTAACTATGTTTGCAGAAAAAAGCCATTAAAAATGATCTGTAATTTTTTAGACTGCACGAATTTTATATTGTAAAAAAATCGGGTGTGAACGCGTGAAATTAAAGGCTTTTATTTACCTTTCATTTCTACTGGACGTTACCAGCCGTGGTAACGAGTTTGATTTCACATTCGAAAAGGCTACGACACATTACACTAAATAAATCGCAAGATACGCAAGGCAATTTGCGTGTTCAAACGTGATTTACAATATAAAATGTGTACAAAACGCGAAAGTTTAAAAAGTTATATACACGGATTACTTTTTTAGGTGATAACAACACCCTATACTTTAATCTCTACGTACTGTTATACAAACCTGGGCGCATGGATATTGCGGACATCGTCTGCACATCTAACAGTTATTGCTCTCACGATATGCTGCGGCCTCACAAGTATTACCCGTTTTATTGCATTCAATTTTATTTTATGCCCTCTTCATATACGTATTGATCGTGAATATAGATCTTTCAGTATACTAAAATCTTTATTCCACATACGAAACGACTCCTTAATGGCGCTCCTTAAATTTAAATATGTTTCACCGCGAGCATAGGTACTCATATTTAAATTTTTGTTAGATTTTCATATTAACTTGAAACGGATATCATAAATACATATTTTAAAACTTGTCATAAAATTATTCTATTTAAATCTGGCATGGCAGAAGTAAGTTGTTAAGTCAAAATCAACATTGTTTTAAGGGCACAGTTTAAAATTTAATAATTATGTTTTCGCTTTGCCGAAATCAATTTCTATAAAGCTATCGAGTGCCGAAAGATTTAAGATTTTTATTGTAAATCCAAAGGAATACAACGTGTTAGAAGTTCTATTTAAAATTTGATATATCTCTTGTTCTTTACTTATGCTGGGATTTCTTTCGGGATTTTTTGTCGAACGACTGTACCTTCAGTAATTATTCAAGATGACAAACAATTACGACTTGAGCTCGATAAGAAAGTTATTAAAAGTGTGGGTTTAAAAAAATAAAATGTTAGAAAAAAGTTAAAAGTGACATAGAATGTAACCAGAGGCAAACGATGAAAGTTGTATAATTTGATAAAGTTTTTGAACAAGACATTTTGTTATACGTTATTCTAATAAATTCAACAATTTAATAGAGATCTCATTCATGATGTAATATTTCATAGCAATATATGTAACGTTTCTGGGTTTTTTTTTATCAGCTAACGTTTCATTAATAATTCCTGTAGTCCACGAAAATTTACTCAAAAAACCCCAGAATGTTATATAATTTTAAACATAATAAAGGAGTATTAATCGTATATTATGTTTAATAAACATAATATAACTTTTAAACCTTCGCGTTTTGTTTATACTTTAAAAAGTTATATAAGTATACCAGTGTTATACGTGTATACTAGATGTTATACGTGTATACTAGATGTTATACGTGTATACGTGTACGTTATATAGATTTACAATATAAAATAATGAACCACTTTCAACAATTATAACAACAACCTCAGCTTTCAAATGAAGCTACAAAATAGGAAACGTATATTAAATCGAAGCTTTGATTTATAATTCTTAACATGAGGTTTATACTTTAAACATATATATCATAGATATATGTGATCATGGAAAATAAGGGAAAAGGTTTATACCGCATTAAAAACTGGTAAAAGAATAAAAAGACGGAATGAACAAAAAAGAAGAACAAGGACAACATCAGACACTACATCGAGGGCTAGAGTAAATAATCTGCTGCAACAAATTTCAATGTATCTGCAGCCAATTTGCTATCAATCTATTGATTGTACTTAAAATTGGTATAGTTTTGGTATGCATACTGTTAACGTACTAACGAAAGTACCTATCTCCATTTGCATATCAAATCTACCATCATTACATTTGCTAAATTTCGAGATTGTGACAAAGGGGCGCGGCAATATTACAAAGGTTCTTAATGACAATAGGGAACAACTGTATCAGGAAGTTCATCTTTTTAACCTTCCAAACAAAGGAGCGACGAATAATAATATTCTAGATAAACGGCAGAAGAATCCTCAGGGCGTTCCCAACTAGCGATTGCAGGCGTATCTGCCAAAGACACTGCCATAACAAGCACACCTTAACACAGCTGTGATAAATCCTTGCAAGTTAGGTTCAAGTGAGAAGCAGCTTATGGTAAAGAACTTACCGCGTTCGCTTTCGGGACTTACCTGCCGCGGATTTTAGTCCAATAAGATTTCCTGTATGCTCTCATCTGATCGACTGATTTCTTACGTCGCCTGTAATTGTAAAAGAACGACTTTTATGCTAAAAACAACTCATCTATAAAAGAATTCTTCGTCTTATTTATGTGCTGATACAGTCCCATTTTGATTACGAATTTAACACTGTTTCTTTTTAAATGTCGTAGAAGCAGATCGTGTACAAAAATACTAGATCTAGCAATTGCGTGTTTTGGTCACGGGTTCATACTCACACGAATATTGTAGAGTCACCGACGCTCCTGAACTGGTGCTTAGCCCAGAGCGTTACTACTATCACTAGTACTAGCCTTCCTATTACTGGCCTTCCTACACCTAAATGAATATAGTATACGACATTTATAATAATTGTAATTGGATTACAATTATTTTTACAGAAAAGAGGTAATAAACGAGCAGACAATAAATGATACTGTCGGCCATGTACATCCGGGATACATGCTAACATCAGTCAAGAATGACAAACGTTGAAATGCCCAGGGTTATGTCGCCTGTTTTTTGGAGATTTAGTTGTGAATTTGGCGAAAGAATTGAAAAGGTGTAGGAGTAATAAGTGCAGCAGGATGATTAGTTTTTCTTATCCCATTATACAACCCATTCCTATTTGGGCTATGGGATGGGTTGGTCTAAACAGGAGGAATAGGAATTGAAACTAAATTGCAAATATTTTATTGTGTTATTTGGCAGTAAATCTTGTAACTTGTATTTTTAATAAATAAATAATTAAATTGTGTTTAACTATATTTCAAACGGGAAAAATCTTTGTATTATATTGTGTCCCTTCCGTCTGCCTCAGAAGGACATGGAAAAATATAAAATGTGGTTAACTGATAAACATACCGAGATATAGACGATTATTTAGCCCCCTGTATTTTAGCCCTACGAAATAACATTGAAAAACGGTAAAACACGGTTTAATTATTTTATTTGTATTGTAGAATATTTATATGAAGTTTTAAGTTATTAGGACCATCCAATAATACAAACTTTGACACCCTGTTTCACCACTTTAGGGATTGAATTTAGAGAAATCCTTCCTAGCTTACTAGACCCAAAGAATCCTTCTTTGTGTCATAAAATTTCATGTTTCTAGCTTCAGCGGTGTTGGCTGCGGTAAATAAGTCACCCAGATTACTCAGTCAGGATAATTTATATGTATTGATTATTACGTGTCGTGACGTAATGTAACGTGACGTAATAACTACACATCTATAAAAACTACATAACACAACAAAATCATAAGGATTTAATTTCCCAAAAAAGATGTCATTTGATAAATTTCAGGTCTCCGATAACTTGTACCATCCAAACTTCTTCTTCAAAGACAATGGCGAACTTATACAAAGTATTCCGGCTTTGTCGCAATAAAGAGCATTGAGTGAAGGGATGGTAAAGATAAGACATTCTTTAGGGTCTGCGGTTTAGGTTTCTGAAACTAAATGCTTTCAAGAAATCGATTGGTGTAATAATGAAAACGTCAAAGGTGTTCGAAGGTTATTAATTCATACGTTTACACAGACTTTAACAGGGGAGCGTGATGCTGCATCCCACAGACAACTGGAAACGAGTTACTCGATCTTCACAGAAGATTGCCGCAACTCCGGTTTTCGGCAGAAATATGAGTGAGATATTTAAGGACGGCAGCGTACGCGCATGTGCCCTGGTGTTGCAGGTGTCCATGGGCGGCGTTGACCACTTCCCATCACGTGGACCACCCGTCCGTCTGCCAGATTTTCTTATAAAAATATACCAAAGCCCATTAATTTCCCATTCCATCCCATGAATACAGAGTATAAGGGGATAAGGAAACTATTTCATTCCATATCCAATCCTATCGAGTAAAGAATTGGGAACATAGGGTTTTTCTCCTTGGAATACCTACTCTATATTCTGCAGAGGGAGGGTAGACGCTAAAATCTCACACTGAAAAAATAATCATTAAAAATTAAAAAAAGATATTTTTTCGTTACGTCCGTTATGAGATCAATCTATAACATTCCACTGCTGGGTACACGTCTCCTCTTGCAATCAAGTCGAAGTTTCGATTATATCTATTCTGGTCCAGTGTGGATTAGTGGAAATGATATTAGCATTTTTTTCGCGACGGACACCGGTTCGTGGTGTGACTACGAAGTCACACCACGTTGTCACACCTTGAGTATACGTTTCGTGCTTAACCATAATAGGGAAGGATGCGCGCCCGACCAGCACGGACACATGGAGAATGGAATTAGGATTAGAAAAGAAAGTACAGGAAGGATGAGAGCCGTAGAATTAAAAAAGCGATAGAACACATGCTCCCATCTGTATCCGCTCCATCTTCGACAAAAAAATAATAATGAATCTTCTACTGACTTATGTTCTCCTAGTAACTATTTATTGGAATAAATGAAAAATAATAATTCTCATTTAATCGATATTTCGTATTGAGGAGAATTAATTACATACCCATACCATACCATCAGCATAGGCTGACATAAGTCAACCTATGTAGTTGTGTGGTCGATGGGTAATTAAAACTCGTCTTGGAATGCCCGCCATAACAGACCGTCAAATCGGTCACACCGGTGTTTCAATGTGGGGTGACCACGTGTCCGCTGCGATTTTTTATTCTCGGGCAAGCCTGTTTCTTCGCATAATTTTTCTTCACCGCTGAGTTAGTGATAATAGCTGGTACTTAAGTAGAACCAGAGTAGTACGGGCTGGGGTTTGATCTTGCGAACTTACAATCTCTCGATTCAAATAACAAGGTCGTCGTAAATCTGGAAAAATACAGATAGATATCTTAGCTCATAAGTTTTAAACAATGATTCGGAATGAGTACGAAGTCTTATTCCGGATAGTAATCTCTCGCGTGCGAATAGTCATGTTGATCGCTAATCTCCGTTAGGACCCGGCACCAAAAAAAGAAGAAGCCAGGCTAGTAGAGTAGAGTAGAGTAGTAGGTCGAGAGTAGATTCTAACTTAAGCCTGGCACAGCTATATATATCAGAGCCTAATCTCTCACCGCTTATTTCACAAGTCCGGTGACTTTACAAGTCCGGTGACTCTTGAAAGGCCACTAGGGCCACAATAATTTAGTCAATCCGAAAAAAAAAAAAATCACCGCTTATTACATTTTTTATACAGCTATAATGAAACCCTTTTGAAATTTCTCTTGCGAAACATATAACAACACAACCATGTAAAGAACCATTTGAATATTTTCTTAACATTTACCCCAGAAGGATAAAAAATGAAGGACAAACTTTTAATTAATTACATGTGCAAACTCAGTGCAAGGAATGAAGCGAGTTAGTGGATGAAAGTGTAAAATTTCCCGAGACTTAACACTGGCATCTCGAGAAGAGACTTAATTTTATGCTGTTCACGGCTACTTTAATTTCTCGCTAGACTGATAATTTTCTGGCGCCAGCACCCATGGAGAAAATCTGAGTAAAACTTTAGCACTGCAACATTATTTAAATGCAAACGCTGTATAGACCGCTTTAATATTTTATTGTGGCGAATATTCAACATAGTAACGCTATTTACTTCGTATTTAAAAGCGACCGCATACGCTTGCAAGACCTTATTTTACTTTCATTGTGAACAGTAGTAATAATTTTTTGAACTACAAAAAATCATTAAATGCCAAAAAGTTAAGAGCAATTTTAGCTAAATTTTGTATGTTTAGGAGCAAAGTTCCTTTTAAAATGCCCTAGTTGAATCAATCGTCTCCATACGGACTCACGAGTTACGGCCAAACATTTCACAATTACCTTGATAAGATGTACAATCTTCAAATAAGGTTGCTTAGGAAGATTGTCCACTATACATAAAACAAAAACACCGTGAAGATTACTCAGAATTATTCAAGGTCTGTACTGTACTGACGGTGCACAAAAAATTTGATCTTATGTTGCTAAAATAACATTTTCACAACATTGGAACACTTATCCAGTACGACATGAACATACTCGTAACACAAAGGCGAAAGCCAAGATTTACTTACTTATTTATTACTTTCATTTTTACTTTCAAAAACAACCAATTATGACAAATAAAAAATCCCTATATAAGTATTTAATTTTATACCAAATTAAATAAGAGATAAACTAACAACTAATAATATTAAATCAAAATTAAAACGCTACTATATGACAATTTGAAATTACAAATAGGAGAATGATTTTCAGCAATTTCATATTTTTTTTATGTTCGTTATAACTATTTCCCGGTACGTGGCCTCCATTTGAGGACTCCGTCTACCTCATCGGTTATCGGTCCTGTGGCAAATTTGACCTGCCCATTGCCACTTCAACGATGTCGTTGACTTTGGTTCTTTAGTCTTCGTTTCGTTTCGTTTGGTTTCTCCCATATGCCAACTGCAGTCCCGAATGACAAAAGTTGTCACGCCCCTGATGCACTGCCTATCTTTGGAGATGTAGGAATAGATTTGGAGAAAGCGTTGGGAAAATGGGGAGGGACAGGATGGGATGGGAATGGACTCTGATATATCTCACTCACTGCCGAAACACGTACGTACATTGGGGAATAGGATAAAGTAGAAAATGTTGTACATTTTAAGGAAGTCCTTCTGTAGAGATAGGAATAGAGTGGGAAGTATAATAGAATAAACTCGATAGGGTTGGATTGAATGGAATGAAATTTGATGGAGCTTAACCCAACATATAAATTATTATCATTATAAGTACAAAATCTTCGTGTGAAGCATTTTGTCTAGATATACCTATAATTGGACTAAAAATCCTTCATTCTATAAATTTTATATTAGATTGCAGTTAAATAACAATATTTACAGGCGATCTTATATACATCTTGATTAAATTATCCTATCCCTCCCCATTTTCCCAACCCATTCTCGAGATACATTCCTAAATCTTCAAAGATAAGCGGCGCATCCGAGGGCATGCCAACGTTTGTCATTCTTTATCGATGTTGGCATGTATCGTGGATGTCCATGGGCGACAGTATTCACTAGATGGACTGTAAGCTCGTTAGTGCATATACTTATAAAGGAAGGAAATTTTATATGTAAATCAATATACTATTCCTCCAAAAGGAAAGTTTTTTACTCATAAGAAAAAATAATATTACTTTGTCGAACTACCATTACACTTTTTTCTGCTAGATTTATTCAGGTTGAGCTACCAAAGGGCGGGATCAAATCGATAACATAAGTCACTGTCAGATAAAACCAGCGTTTAGTAAAGCATACTCTAAATCAGAAAGGTTCACTTGTTATGAAGATTGGAATTGGTGTAATAACAGTAAAAACACACATAAAACTCATCGAAAACACGAAGTTAATGTCCAGACGTATATAAGCCGGTGTTAAAATGAAATTGCTCATTCGGCAACACTGCAACTCTGCTTCAAGAGTTCACCAGATTATCTCACCTCGTTCTTATACTTGTGAATTTAGAAAAAATAATTACAACAAAATATACGTACTTTAGGAAACTTTTGTTAAATCATAAATATTATTAATATCCTTTTTAAAAATAGAAATAGGAAAATATAGATAAGTTCATTTCTATTAGGGAAATATCCAAGATTTTTTTATTACATATATGATTACGAATCAATCTATGAAATAAAAACCAAAATATCGTAAAAAGCTATTGAGTGAGAGGACTTAGAAGTCACAATTTACTGTTGATGACGTCACTAACACAGGAGTATCAGTAATTTCAATCACGTAGATATTAGTAACAGAAACGGCAATATCTCTCCCGTCTCAAAATATTCCCAAACTTCTCAAATCTTCTAATTAATTTGAAATAAGGTTTTTTTTTATTATACGAGTGCATTTGTTTTCTTGTCACCGGACATGTTTTATTATAGTTAACTGCACTGTTAAATATTGGTTTAACAGAGTAAAAATTCAGTATTGAATGAGCGTATACTAAGATCAGTTATACTAAGATCAGTATACTAAGCTCGCTCGCAGAACGCATTGGTCCATGAGCTTACGAAATGACTCGGAGTAGGTAAGCCACGAACTGAAAATAACAAGCATGAAAACCAAAAAAATGGTTGTGTGCTGCGAGCCTTACTACTACTGTTATGTATCCTTTGTCTGTATACATAATACAGGATTAAATAAAACATACCTGCACCCTCTTCACACAAAATGTCTATCATTAAAAATAGCACCTTTTGTTTTACGCCTTTTTTTTCACTTACTCTCTGACTCTGTTACTCTCTATTACTCATTATAAGCTGCTACGAACGGCAACGCTGCACACTTCATTTATAAACAGCTGCTAATCGAACCGATACTATTAGATACCTACATCTATGTAAATCGTTGGTATACCTACGCGGTGCGAGTGAGAGAATAGTTCGTGTGAAAAAGAGCTGAATTGTAGAGGTTGCAGAACAGAAGATAATACTTTTCACCAAAGAAATAAATTGTTAAGATATGTGTTAAATACATTGTGTGCAGATACTTATTTTTTATGTAACCCGTACGACCTTAAAGATTAGCAAATTAAAGTAACAGACAGAGGTCGTCTTTCTTAGAACAGTCAGTTGTTGGAATACTTAAACGAGTTTTAGAATACAGACTAAGTACTTATTGGACGAGGCAGGCAGGGTGTCCCCCAGTCAGATTAACAGATGGCCAAAAGGAAGTTATAGACACCGAGTGGATTGAATAGTTTATAAGAGTACTTAGTAGAAGCCTTCATCTACCAGTGAATTGACACAGGCTGACATTGATTTTATGAATTATAAATACCGTTACTTTCGTTATTAATAAAATCGTTAATAGTTTATAATATCCTTGTTTTGACCTTAGAAACGTCGTTAAGGCCTTCGCACGGACTTAGGATCGTTGCCATAGTAACTTCCATAAGACAAAGACTTACCTATGAAAACCGACTTGCTATTTTAACCAATAATTTCCTTATTAACCAAAATACACAAAATTATTAATAATTAGCTTCTACCTGCGGCTTCGCTCGCGTGGACTTATAAAAGGTTTTTAACACCTGTAAAATGACCGAGATGATGGATGTGCTCGGTTTAAACTAGATTTTATCTTTTCTCCTATTTATTCATAAACCTCTGGGATATCTATATCGCCATCAGTGCTTTCCGAAATAGGTATTAAATTTTGTTTAGGTATTCCACGCATACTTGCATTGCACTATAGGTTATCTTTCAAAAGTTGTTTTCATGCCCGTTACTGATTTCAGAAAAACGTAATTCTTGAAAAACGTAACCGCAGGGGGTAGTTCTTTCTACAACCTTTAGTTACCTGATATATAGGTTATATATTATATAGATTTGATAATCGCATCATTCGCGAGGGCTCCTTATCTAAGAAATGTGAGTACTTTGTACTTGGCAACAGTTATTATAATCCGAGGTTATTATAATATATCTAGCAGATTACAAAAAAAAATACACAGAACGCGTACTATGTTTTATGTTGTCAGCAGTTGGCAATATAGCGTCACTGTGCTCGCCAGTCGTCTCCTGCACGTCAACAAGATGTATACTTTTAATTAATTCTTATGATCATTCAATAAAATAGTATGGAGGACACTGAGAGTTATTTATAGCACCTTCTGAAGCTACATCTTTCACCATACATCACAAATACAGAACCTCCACGCAAATATTTAAATGAATATATGTAACATTATATGTTGAAAGAGAACTTATTGTCCGTTCTAGTTTCTAGATATTTTATAAATTAAAAAAAAAAACAGAAGTTTTAATCCTCGATCTTAAAAATCAGATGTTAGAGCGCCCTTGTGTATTTATACAAAATCGTTAAAAAAAGAAATTTTAAGTTAAAAAATCTTAACCGAAGTCAGTAAGTCCACAACGACAATAATGAGACCTTATTGTCGGATCGAACAGTCTCCTTGCTCGGATACCGTTACAAATCGATTTTTTTTTTAATTTAAAAAAAAAAGATACTTTACAACATTTCGTTACATTCTGTGGCATATGTCTAAAAGCTAATATCATCCTTATGCGATAACGATAATTCCAGCTACTTCTCAACAAACGGCAGTTGTAATGACTCACCTTTTGACTGCGTCGTGTCACTTTTACGATCTCTCTTGCTAGGCGTATAACTAAGGCCGGAACTGGCTCTGAAGGAACTACTAGTGTGATTGAACATGTTCCAAGTCCCTTCACTAATTACCGATAGAAATAACTTCACACTATCGATTATTACACAAACCGTATGTAGATTAATTATCGGGAATCGATTTTCCCAGTGAGAATACGCGGCGCTCTGGTGTAAAACGAATTTGTGTCGAAACTAAAATTCGTGGAGCGAGCTCGGCCCGGATGCGTTATTTTTGTTTTCGCGGCACTCCCGCTGTGTTTATTCAATTTTAATAACAATATTTTCCTTCGTCGCTGCCTCGTCGTTGCTATACAAAATCACAATAAACATTTTGGGCATAATTTTTATGTTACACAATATGCTGATAAATTTCAAAGGATATTGCACAAATGATGTTTGATTTTTACCGATGATATTGCATGAATATCATCAGTAGAATGCAGTGGGACATAAAAAAAGACTGACATCAATATTTTTACAATATGCAATAAGGAATCTATATAGTATGTATTACGTGTGAGCAAGCGGTAGAAATTAGAATGTATCTTGTACGAACTGTTCAGTTAAATTATATGCAGAATCTGTATGTACAGTTTCATAACCTTAACAAACTACTGATATTTCATTGTTTACTTTTAACTGATCGTAAGACACAAACATTAAAACCTCACGACGTTAGGACGATGGGAAAAAATGTATGAAAGTCGTCCCAAACTACCAACAAACATAAAATTCGGGACAATATATTTGATATGATCTATCTAATAATTGTAACTGCTGAACAAAAAAAATAAGAAAAAGAGTTTAACAAATTAAAGATAAGTATAGAAAAGCTGTTTGTATCATGGTTCGCCCACGTTATTGACAGTAACTGCCTTAATATTAAAAGATCAACGAAATAAAATGTCTCATTTGAGGCAAATCTCAAGTGTGTTGATACATGTTAATTTCTTTCTAGGATACTTTTACCCATCGTCCACATGAAAAGATAAATAAAAATACCTCAGTAATACCACATAAAAGATGTATCTATGTAAAAAAATAATGATGTGTGTATGTATGTAAAAAAGGTAGATTTCGATATTTTCCTTATGTTAAAAAAAATGTTTGAGTTTGATAAGCCCTATCCAACAACATCGAAACTTCCAAACTGTTTAATGTTTAAAAGTATCGGCCAGTCGAGCGTACGCACAAATACAAACTCCTTTGCAGCTCATTACCAACTTAATCAATAAGCGGTTAGGTAGCGTTAACAGCAAATATAACCTTGTAAAACAAATATATGCATTCAGTTAGAGCAACGAAAATTAACATCGATGTGGGAATAGACTAGATGACACTCATACGTTTTTATCAAAGAAATCTGGTTGGCAACTTCTAGGGGGGTGAAGCAGATGAGGAGGGATTCATCAAAAAGTCAAATTTGAGACGTAAGTACTACGTAATAAGAATGTTCCATTGTAAAAACACATATTATTATGAATTAAATAATTGGAGAGTTACTGAACATAGAACATTATTAGACGCTAACGTGCCTGCCCTAGAGTGCTTGTATAACATATCTAGCTAATATTCTCAAATCAATGAAAATGAACATTAAAATCACCGTCTTAAACCGTCATAACCGTTCGAACCGAAAAAAGGTTTGTAATTTCGCAAACGATTTGACTGGTCATCCTTAATCGAGATATAGATATTTTTTTCCAAACTTCGAAATCAGAGCAGTAGAAAGATGTGTTCTCCCAAAAACACCTGCACACAATACCACACCTCAAACTGACTCAGTTCACAAAATGAATTTTATTTTCACGTTCTTGTTTTCACTCGTCGGGCATATGGAGTGTGCTAACGTAAAAATTTAGGATCATGTTTTTACTGTTCATAAACCAGCTGCAACTTTATTCGTTTTTCGTAATGATGTTCACGTTTATTCATTAAAGAGGAAATTTAATTACTATTTACTTACATGAAATGCTATATTTAACTGGTATGCTGCATTAACTGTGGACCCGTTATTTGTTTAGTAAAACATAGAATGATTCCATATTATAATGAGTTTACGAATACTTAATTATATTACAGTATTTTGTGTGAATTGTGTTATTGTTTGTGTTATTACTGTGTAACAGTCTATAAATTTCGAGAAACAGTGTGTCCGAACTTTCCCCGAAGAATAAAACATTATTCCGTGGTAACTTTCTTAGAATGGTATTTATTTTCGTAAAAATATCAATTTTTTGGACTTAGTACTTAGCAAAATTGTATTAAAACTTCAGTAGAAACGGACACATTTTTTTGCAAAAAAGCAAAGTCTTAGAATTTTTATTTCAATGATCAATCATGAACGGAGTTCATGGCCCGTGGCATCAACGTTTCGGACACATCCTGTACTACATTACGAAAACATCGGCCATCGGCTAATCCGGAAACACCCGAACTCGTCATCCACGTCTATGAAATATCGTACCTCTAATTGCTACTTTATTACGAGGTAAATACAAAACTTTACGTACATGTCACGAGTCAGTGGATAGAAATATCTAGAGCTGTTATTTTCCCTTGAAAAACTAATGACATTATATCTATACTAAACAAGTCACTATATTGTCAGATAAACGTATTACATTTTTTCTACTTAGGTCTTATGTATTTATTTATTTGGGTATATAATATATGTATACTAGATAATTAATTATAATAAATATATATATATATATAGTGTGTAATGTATGGTAGATATAACATTATATTGTTTTACTAGCCTTAAGAAATCAACATCTATATCACAGCACCTATATGTCAATCATCAGTCAAACGTTACAGATCATTTAAGAGATTTTACTTGACCCTCTGGTGGTATGTATTCAATATCTTCCATGTTATAATCAGAGTAATCGAGCAACAGAGTAGTCTTCATCGTCGCTCTCAGAATCATCAGAACCCTCAGAAGTATTAATTATTATCCTATCCATAAAATCATGGCTCATCTCGTTATGATAGGTCTCCTGTTGTATCCGTAGATATATACATTAATAAAGCCGCGGGAATAAATTCATTTTTACTGCCTGTGTGTAATATGATAATACGTTGTCCTGTTGAATTGGCTTATTTTATACTTTTTCTTGGAGAATCAGTCCAACTTCTACCTGCGATATGTGACGTATGTTCATCCATAGGGTTCATCCATATATACCTTCCTTATATTTCCATATATTTCCTTGCCTTCAGATCGAAATCTTTCTTAGATAAAATCTAATAATTTTAACCGTTTCAATCTTACATCATTCTTTTCCATTAACACTTACCTGTTGTTGATAGTTTTAGTGAACCGAAAACCCAACTGACAAAGAATTTTTCTTAATGTACCTACTCTAGAATCCTTTGAAATCAATGCGTTTTATTAGTTTCAGTTTTAAAGACCTCTAGGTTTAGGCAAGTGCCGACTTGCCTAAACCTCAGATAAAAAATTATGCTCCATTCTTCTTACAACAGAATAGTCAAAATCGTCAAGATTTAAGACCAACTATTTTTTCAGTCTGCCTTGTTTTTTAATTTTCCGGTGAATTGGAGCTGTCGTCATGAGCTCGTACAATTTTACGTTTACTTGTACAGGAAAGACCAGTTGCATGACGAACTATTTGTTGTATCTTGTTAAATTAGTTTTTCTATGACGTATTTAAAAAAAATTAAATCGTTCTGTTAAAAAATAAAGATATATTAAAAATAATTTCACCGGCTTGTTTATTTATAGGTTTTCCTTGTCTTGAATTCTTCGGCATCTTTGTGAAAGCGACTCTTATAATTTTGTGAAATTTTCGTGTGTGTATCAAAATTTATAAATTTTGTGACAGCGACTGTAGTGGATAAGAATGAGGCTTTTTAAGGATTTTCACATTCATCACAACATCATTGACAGGATACCTTTCTGAAAATTAAATATAAAATGGTAATTCAAATCAGGTCGTAACAATATAAAATTTATTACATATTAAAAAAATATGTTTTCGGTTTCTAAGTAGCACTATATAAGATTTTAAACTTGTCTTTTGCTATCGTGGTTCAACATAATAATTGTTATGTAAACGGGTTAAGTTGATTAAGGAACTTAATCAACAAAAAGAAGTTCATTGTGTGGGGTTTGAATCAAAAACGTACACGACGGAGGGTAGACAGATTTGTCTGTCAATAGCAACACCTTCACCCGCCTCCGCAGTCTCGCCGCGACCACGGTTCATGTAACTGTACCGAAATTAGGGCTATAATAAAAAAAACAACGTGAGTAACCCGTTTACATATCAATTAGTAGCTCTATATATTTATGAATTCAATGTTTGCCGAAGATACTCGAATACAATGAAACACCATACGGGTGTCACCCTGCTATAGAATAGAAACCCCATCTCTTCCCGTAGTTGTCGTAAAAGGTGACTATAGGATAACAAAGTAGCTACCACAAGCCCTGAGGAACTACACTACCTTTAAAAGATTGGACTCACCAACCCGCCTGACCAGGCGAGTCGTCTTGAGGTCATCATACATCGTTCATGGACAAGACAATGTGCATGAGGAGGCATGCACATGCATGTTATAATGATAATATTTTTATAAATGTTAATTTACGATTAAAAAATATACCTCACACAGTTGTGAAAAGTAAACTAATACGGTCTCATAAATTCCGTTATTACAATTCTTTCTACTCTAAGTACATATTATAACATATATCGACAATGCGTGAATAAACATGAATCCCTTCCATTTTAGTACTTATTACAAATGGGATAATGAATAAATTGACCTTCAGTCGAGCGTAGGTACCTAATAAAATCAATCATTTCAATTAAGATTTGGAAGCAAACGGCAATTATTTTCTATTATTGTATCAAAACAACACCCTTTGATATCTATAAATCGATTTTCATTATTACATGGCATTACTTGTTAAGTTACTCGAAAATTCTATAAACAAAGTATAATGACTGAAGTCGCCTAATTAATTTAGATTTATCTTTGAAAGCTTATTGAAATTATTTATTAAAATTAAAATTCTGAGCATCAAATCTAAAGGCATCTTAGCAAAGTTAAAGTAGCAAAGGCATATTAGACTTTTTGCGGGAACTCGAAAAGTGGAGTGATTATTGAGTGTTTGTTTGATTATTGTAAAAATTGTGTACTATACGTTTTGTGGTTTAATAGTGATAGTTTATTAAACATCAAAGTGTTTTTCGTGCGTGGTGTTTGTGATAATCAAATAAAAGCGTAGTACTGCGGTTTTCGTGCGCTTCCAAGGAGTCCTCTTCTGTCCTCGGTGAACATACTATCGTTTTACTGAGCGACTCCTGACTTACTCCAACGGGACTGGACGTGGACAGGATACGTTTTAGACTTTGAAATTGTTTATTACGAAGAAAACTTCACACTGGCAGAATGTACTGATTGCACCATTGATGGTGTACTGATGGACTATCGAGTTGGAAAATTATTTTTGCTACATATTAAATATTTATGTTAACATTCATGTCAACTGTCAAAGCTCTTCATTTAATAACCGGACCATAATGGAGCTTTTGTACTCTTACAAAGTTTTTTACGTTAATAAATGAATCGTTATGGTGACTTTGACGTTTATAGCCGTCGCTCTAACTAAAAGTATAAGTTTGTTCCACAACATTCTATTTGCGGTTGACGCTACCTTGCTCACATATTAAATAAGTTGACATTTATCTGCAAAAGAGTTTGTATTTGTTCATACGCTTGATTGTCCAGTAGCATAACAGTACTAACATGTAAAGACTCCCTTCCTACGAAATACTGTAATTTTCTACAAACGTATCATCATCATTGGGTGCCATTTTCATAATTATGTTATTAAGCGGTCAGCTGGTGAAATTTCCATCTCTCTTTCGCCACAATCTTCAAATTGTGGTACTTGAGGCGGGACCATTTCTTAATGTCACCCATCCATCTCCTTCTCTAGTCACCTGGTGCTCACTTTCATAAGTCGCTACATTTAAGTGTCGCTATCTTACTATTGTTCAGTCTCTGCTAATATAGATCACATTCAATTATTTTTGATAACATTTGTATTTCAGTTATTCAGTTATTGTCTAAATAGTCTAAACTAAATTAAATATTTTTGTAATAAACTTTTTAAAATATGTAACTAAAAATTATTGATCTGTGATGCGTCTTTAACGTTTACATCTTTACAGCTCTCAGTACCTCCCAAGGGCCTATTTAATTGCCCTCTTACCACAGTATACCGTACAACAGTACGAACGGTATTAACTTCATACTAACATTGTGAACTAGAATTGTTTAAGTACATATACATTTATTTAATTTTTCATTTAAACATAACAAACGGTATATTACAATTATAAAAACCAATGCGTACATTATTTATACCGTATATACTTTATAATGATTTATCTAAAAATTCTACAGCTTACCTACGTAGATATCGAAGGCTAGCGTCTTCTAGCTAAACAATCAATAGTTGATAACTTGATAAGTAATTATGTTATATTGAAGCTAAGTGTACACGTCCATTACACGGTAGTAGTAGTGAGTAGTAATAGGTATTTTAGATAATAATATATTAATGAATTGTTTTGCGATTTATTGAGATGATTAAGTAAGTGATTAAGTACGTACTAGGTGATTTATTGATTTATTGAATTATTAGTGCATCAACTAACACAAATTAAAATCAATATACGAACACTAATAAATTAGTGCTATGCACCATAACTGGTGTTTTAAATATTGTTACTACTATACTAGTAATACTCCTGACGTTAATAATGTATGTATATATATATATATATCTTAACACGTAAGACATTTAATCTAGTGTTGCAGCTAAATGATTGTAGTGAATGTTTTTGAAAAATTGTAATTCCATACTATTTGTTACGTATACTATGCTCGCATGTACAAAGCTTCTATCAAGCGTGGATCGTACGCATTGTACGTACATTGCCATTTGATTTACTTAGTGTAAATTGAGAGCACTTTGACACCTATGTACACATAGGTGGTAGGTGTACACATAGACGTCATTGTATTAGGATACCTTACCTACAATTAAATTTAAAGCACAGGTACGTACTCGTCACACCGCAAAATATCGTCTAAATATCTGATAAATGTGATATGATCTAAGAAATTGGACCCTATTGTAGGTTCTGGTTCCTTTGATATTGAAACTTCGGTTAAATCTTAAAAAACTAACATTTTTTAATTGATTTATCTTAAATATCAGATGTTCGAGCCGACAGTTAAACAACATGTAGAAACAACGATTTATTAACTAAACTAAACTCAATACCTAGTCTGGTCATATATACCGTTAGAAAGCATGGTATGCTCTAAACGCCATGATAATATTGAATCCCTAAAACATTCCATAAGGGTAGCGGTTGCCAATTTTCCCATGGAAAGGGTGCGTGTTTCAATCGAAAACTGGCCAGTTTAAAAGATTTTAAAAAGCAAATGGTGACCATTTCGACTAAACGTTACATTTTTAACACAAATTCTTCTAATAAAATGATAATGTAAAAAAAATACATTAATGTTTTCTTTGTAACAATGTTTATGGCTGGACTACTAGGTATACCTATGTCGCAAATGAACTTGAAGCTTACGAACATTTAACAAATCATTTAAGTCAGACACCTCCATTTTTATATTTAAATAATAATATTAAAAACATATAAATATATATGTATTAGTATACATGTAAAATACAAAGGGATACATAAGTACAATATAAAATATTTTTGTTGATAATTTTACAACTTTTCAATATTTTTTTTCTGTTTGTAATCTAATCTATCACTTATTAAGTTTGACACAATAATCATACCAATTAAACAAAAGCTCTATATTTTAGAAGGGAATTATAGTAATGAGTTTAATTAGAAATTTAAATAGTTATTAATTTAAATAAGTCTAAATGAGTTGATCATGATAAGGGAAATATTAATGTTATTAAATAATGGAAATATAAATAGAAACAGAGTATTAGTATTTTAAAATTTGTTACACAAACAACACTTACCTGTATACCGCAATTGTAAGGATGCATGTATTATACAATCTCACAGCCGCAAGGCGCTCTCGTCTGACCACGTTATTTCTCTCTCATAGAACACTAACGTACTGCATTTCTCACTTTATTCTATTTTCTCAATGTACGTATGTGTTTCGGTAGGGAGCGAGATCCACTTCCAAATCTCTAAAAGTAGGCAGTGTCTACATTTGTCATCTGGACTGATATTGGCATTATAATCAGGGGGACTGTATACTCTTCTGCCACCTTCTTCCTACACAAATGAAAGAAAAAGTTATAGGCTGATGTCGATACTTCGAGCCGATCGTCAGATCGTCAACAAAAATATGTTATAGGTATTATGCAATATGTAAGGGGATGTCAAGTGAAATAAGCCAGGTGTGCCTTCTATTTCACCCCAAATCCCGATAAGATAACATAAGCTTTTAATGTATAGTATAGTTTAATTTTAATTTTAAGTATAGTACAAGTTTTAATTTAATACACCGCCCTATAGAATGTTCCTGGGAATTGAATACAGTTAATCGAAATAGTTGAGAGTTTCTCTAAGCAAAGGTGAACTTGGCATGAGCGTAGTGGTACCAGTACCTATTACAAGCCGGCTAATGAACACCGAGCCGTAGTCTTGGCGAACTTAGTAATTGTAATCTATCAATTTAAGACTTTGCTATATACAGGGTTAAATGTCCGTGTGTGTGGTGTCGGGTTTAGAACAGCACTGCCCCATCCCTTCCCGGGGGTGTCGTAAAGGGCGAGTAAGATAACAAAGCCGCTACCACAAACCCTGAGGAACTACATAACCTCTAAGAGAATCGACTCGCCGACCCGCTTGGCCAGCGTGACGTTTAAGAGCCATACATCCTTCATACACAAGACAATGTGCATGAGGAAGTTCGGCTGGGGTTAGCAGTGGATGAAAAAAAAGATTGGTTACCATACAGGTTTAATTAAAACAGTTGGTTAGGATACACGGTTAATTGAAAGGGTTGGTTGGGATACAGGGTCAATTAAAAGATTTGGGTAGGATACAATGTTAATTGAAAAATACATGCACCCCCTTAACACTAAATTTCTATCATCTAAAACACAACTTTTATTCTACAATATTTTCCTCAACTTGTTTTAAATATTTAAAAAATGTCTCATAAATATATATGCGCCATGTATATGGAAATTGATTCATTGAGGGGGAGAGTGCACGCTGCAATCCAACAGCCGCTGGGCGCGCTCGACTGGCCACGTTACCCCACTCACACAGAAGACTTCCTTGAAATGTACTGGATTTCCCACTTTATATTATTCCCCTAATGGACGTACGTGTTTCGGTAGTGAATGAGATGTGCCAGAGCCCATTCCCATCCTATTCCTCCCCATTTATCCAACCCTTTCACCAAATCCATTCCCATATTTCCAAAGGTAGGCAGCGCATCCGGGGGCGTGCAAACGTTTGTCATTTTGGACTAATGTTGGCATGTATCATGGATGTCTATGGGCGACAGTATCCACTTACCATCAGGTGGACTGTATGCTCGTCTGTCGCCTTCGTACATAAAAAGAAAATGTATATGAAAATGCTTTTATTAAAACCAGTCTGACTAATGCATGGTTTTAATAAAAGAAGCCAAAAAATTACATATAATATTTTTTTACAATTGTGATGCTTCGCTTACCTACTTGATTACTAAATCCTTTATTCTCATTTTACAAATTTATATCCAGTAGTAAGTCATTTGACAATTCAAGCGCGGCTGGGTCTAAGAAGGTCACTAACACAAAAGAAAAAAATTGAAGAGTAAAGGTCATATAGTTTTATAGATTAAACAATTATCTAAAAATAGATCTTCGCCGCGGTTAGGCGACATTCCTTATATGCGCATGTGACATGTCAACGAGAACAGGCATTTCCACAAAGGCCTGTAAAGGACACGCGGCTACGCCTTACTAAGAATTAACTCTTTACATTGTTATAATGTATTGTATTAAAATTGTGCTATGTTATTAGTTTAAATTAAAATAGAAATTCCATTTCATGTTAATTTAAACATTACATCAATTTACAGATGAAATTTTACATCAATTTACCCGTAATTAGCCATGTATTTCTGTTAATAATATATTATCTATTTACATAATTTGTATGGCCTTTAATTTCTTAATAAAATAAAATAATTAAATTTTAATAGAACATTTTTTTTTTTATAGACTAGAGGGCGGACGAGCAGGCGGTCCCACGTGATGGTAAGTGTTACCGCCGCCCATGGACACCTGCAACACCAGGGGGCATGCGGCCGCGCCGCCGACCTTGCAAAATCCTATTCACAGCTCTCTAGAAGAACCCCATATCGTAGCTTGAGGCAGTTCGTTCCACAGCCTACGGGTTCGCGGTATAAAATATTTTTTGGAGCGAACAGTGCGCGACACCTCCGTATCGAGGAAATGCGGATGGACCGCACTTCTGTGACGGGAGGTGCTGTTGTAGAAACCCGAGGTGGGAATTGTATTAAACAGTTCCTCAGAGCATTCCCCATTGTACAGGCGGTAGAACACACAGAGAGACGCAACGTCTCTCCGAATGCTGAGGGGTTTTAAACCGCCCGTGAGAGTGGGATCGTCGACAATACGAACAGCACGTCGTTGGATGGAGTTAAATGGGTCCAGTTGGTATTTCGGTGCGCCGGCCCAAAGATGAGAGCAATACTCCATATGGGGCCACACTTGAGCTTTTTTAAAGCATAAGGAGTTGCCCAGGGGTGAAGTACCGCTTCGCTCTGTTCAGCACACCGAGCTTTTTGGAGGCCATTTTGGCCTTATTTTCCAGATGACCCCTAAATTCGACTTTGCTGGAGATGTCGACACCAAGGATCCCGATACTCTCCGAGATCTTAAGAGGCATGCTCTGAAAGCGAGGTGCTACGACAAAGGGGGTTTTTTTAGCGGTGAATGCACAGACTTGCGTCTTACTGGGGTTTAATTCCACTAGGTTCAGAGAACCCCAAATCGAGACTAGATCTAAAGAGTCTTCGATTACAGACACTAGCCTGGCGCGACTCTCTTCCACTTCGACCTGAGGGATGTTGGCGCGGCCCCTGTACAAGGCGTCTCCAGTACTGTCATCTGCATAGCAACGTATGTCACCAATTTGCAACAGGTCGTTGATATGCAGAAGGAACATTAAAATAAATGTGTACCGTACTTGAATATAATTTATTAATAATAATAAAACTGTAATTTCATAAAACAGCAAGGAAAAAATATCGGCAAAGAATCGGAAAGATTAGGTGTGTATGTAGGTAGTAGTAAGTTAAAGAGAGTTAGTTCGTCTTGTATAATGTGTGCCATTATGTAAGATAACGTAATACTAGCGTAGGTTAAACGCAGCGGCAGAAACGATAAGGATACAAAAACACTCTTCGGATAGCTTGCTTCGTATCATATGAATTATAAATAAGTTTTGTATCAATTTATGTTATATTTTTGTACGACTGCCCAATCGAACGACCGATAACGTTGCTTAGTTGTGACATGTCTGTCCTAGTGACACACGTTTCCTATAACGATCCCCAGATGGCAAGAACCTTTACTATCTCTACTATCCTTTACATCCTATACTATCTCATGTTGTGAGCGGCTGTCAGGTTTTGTTCAGCATTATATCAAACTAGCGACCCGCCCTCGCTTCGCTTCGGTTTATAAGAGTTTTTTGTAATTCAATTTCAAATAAAATTTCAAAATAAAATATAGCCTATTTAGACACGGATAATGTAGCTTCCTATTTGTGAAAGAATTTTTGAAATCGGTTCAGTAGTTCCAGAGATTACCCCCAACATAATTTTACACATAATTTTACGTCTTTATTATATTAGTATAAATAGGCCGACCAGCACTGAACTAATAGGTTTGTTCGCTGAACTAATGTCTAATAGGTTTGTTTCGCGTTTTCATTGGGAGGTTTATGCCTTAATCACCAGGCTGCCCTGGGCAATCGGGTTGGTGATCGCGGTGCTAGGCCTCTGCTCTGGTGATGCTGCTGCTCATCACCGGTCTCTGGTATTTGAGATCTAGAAAATGGAATGGTTAAACTGCCATTGATTTATTGTCAGGCCAGCTATCAAGTAGATATAATAATTAATCAGTCGTCTAACTCCGGGACGCCGTGTGAACTCGTTCATAGGATTCCACAAAACTCTTTTCTAGCTGTTGTCAACACCTTAAGCCCTTTCTTTATGTTACTATCTAGACTATGCGAGAATCTAACATATTATTACATAGAACGCTGTAAACTTTAATTTGTACGTCGATTTTAATATATATATATATAATGAGAATCAACATTCGCGTAGTAATTTTAAAACAATTAACTTTGCTAACAAACATGGCCATGACGTACTAAAAGTCAAATGTTTAACTGAACATTACTTAGGTCGCAAAATAAGCGCCGTACTCGTAAAATGTATTTTATACGAATGCATGATGTTAAATACTTTGTAAATTCTTAATAAATATACAAAATATGAATAAACACCTAAATATAGAAACAAAATTGCGTCCAAGCCACACATTAAATTGCGATAAAATATTATTCTTGAATCGTAATAAATATTTAATAATGGCGTTTTTAAATGTAACAATGCGTATTGCTGTGTATTTTGTTAGGTACTGGTTTATGTAATACAATGTGTCACAAAAGCTGAAATAATAGGATTTTGCAAGGCCGGCGGCGCGCCCGCATACCCTCTGGTGTTGCAGGTGTCCGTAGGCGGCGGTAACACTTATCATCACGTGGGACCGCTTGCTTGTCCGCCCACTAGTATATAAAAAAAAAACAAGAGCTAAAAACAGGTTGTTCGATGTTAAGAATTGAATCGATTCCACCAGTTTTGTACAATAGTTTTTTTTACAACATATTGTTCATTTCTAACATATATATTTTATTCAACGCGCAGTTACGCAATGAATGTACATGCTTACACAATAATAGATACATGCTTCACATGCATTGCATGATGGATTTTTACAGAGTAACGCCTGATTTAATACATAACATGTTTATTATTTAAACATTACAGTTATAAAATCAATGAGTTCTTTATAATGATTTCTCTAAGAGTTAGACAGCACGCCTGCTCAGAACGCGCCCATTTGAGAAGTAAACATCCACGAGTATGTCATTACGTTTCGCTAACATTTCAATAATGTCCTCTGATATTGACCTATATTTATGTGAATATTCACATAGTTTTCCACTTATAGTAGGCATTCGTGGAGTAAAAAGAAAATACTGTCTATCTATGGTATATATTTTTTTCTATATGTTACAAGCAAAATAATGTTTTCCATAAATTTTCTAAACGCGTGTCCATTCTAAAGATAAGCCTTACAATGGTTATTTATAGTGAATGAACAAAGTAAAAGCTAGGGGTGCGAAAGGGGTCACCACAGTCCGACGATCATAATTTTTCATCTCATTAGCTGTGAGAGGTGTCGCACCCCTCTCGTTCTGGATAACCATCGAGCCTGATTAGCTCACCGTTTTTTCCAGCCGATTGTACTAAATGTACCACAGGTGCGTACCATAACTGCGATAGGTAATACAAATTCAGCCGAAACTGATGTTTAAAAAATGGTATATGAAAATCATTACCGAAATTCGTCATTTTAAGGGTTAATTGTTAGATATTGTTAAGGAATTTAAAAACTAAACTTACTATATAATAATAATTAATTATATTATGATTTACATAATTATATCATATTATTGTTTCGTTTTTCGAGCTTTTGGGTCTCTATTTTCCGTTCCTTCCGCCCTGAGTCCCTACAGGAAGAGAAGATTCCTAATTTTAAAACCCAAAACTTTAGAAGCTGTTGTCATCGTGTGTATGGCTGCTTGTTTTTGTAAGATGTGGGTATTTATTTTTGATTCGAGCATGTCACAATACCCGGTTAAACTTTTCGCAATCACGCCGGTCGCTCCTATTAATTATATTATATTATAATAATTATTTATTATAATAATAAGTACTTAATTTACTTAGAACAGTTTGATATATTATTCTTATCGACAAATCTTATTTATTTAAACTTCAATGCGCAAAGAAATATTGCACAAGAGGCGAACTTAATTCTTTTTTATAGTGGCGTTCTCACTGTCACCCTGTAGTTAAAAGGAAATGTGGAAGGCGGTCAGTACATCAATAATCAATAAGTATATTATAGTAAATCTTATCGAAACGAAATGTTTTTCAAGATAACTTTTAAACATTCGCGTTTTGTATACATTTTATATTGTGCATCGGGTCTGAATGCGTATAACAAAGGTATTTATTTGTTTGCCTAGCTTTTATTCCTACTGACCGTCACTATTATGCCAGGATTGTAAGTGAAGCGATTGATACTAAGAAATATAAAAATGTAATTGCGGAAGATGGATATAAACTGTCGTCGTCGTGAAATCCAATGATTAACATATTTAAAGCTTGCGATTTACCGTCGAATAAGTCCGTGGACATTGTTAGTGTAGTGTGACACGACCTTTCCGAATGTGAAGATCAAATGTGGCTAGTTGATAAACAGCCTCTTCAGTCAACTCATGACCACGACTGCTATAATTCGTATCGAAACGTCGAGTAGGATTAAAAGGTAAACAAATACCTTTATTATAAGTGTCCAAACCCGATTTACAATATAAAATGTTTTTCAAGCTCCTCTCCACAGGTGCGCTCCACTTATCACCAGTAAGTTTCCCGCCCGCCACCTTTCTATAGAAGAAAAAAAATACAAAAACATTACAGCGTAACCTCACACCTAATATTCTGAGACCACCTCAAGAAAATAGTGAAGGAAACTCCGTATTCAAGGTAAAGGGATTACAATAATGGACATCAATGTCAATGCTGATATTATTATGTAAGGAACGTGACGTAATTGGTTCGACGAAGAAGGAACAATATCAATATATTTACTGTAATAAATATATACCATAGCTTTCTAGAGTAAATTTAAACAGTGAAGGTATAACAATTATCAAGCGTACTCGTAATTTCCCAACAGAAACTAATCCTGTATTACACTTACACTTTTATACAGACCTGAACTTATATACAGTATACACTTATATACTTCTGTATATACTTTTATACAGAACTTTTTTATACCTATATTACATAGCTGCACTTTTATATAGACAATATACTTTTATGCAGTTGTATGGTAATTTAGCGATATTACCATAGCGATTATGGCCCTAGTCGCCTTTTAAGAGTCACCGGATAAGGTAGTTAATATTGTAAAGATGAGCGTTGAGCGCTCGAATGGTAATTCAATTTTAGTCTCAAGCTATTTAACCTTATTGCGAAATGTATTGCGATTTACTATAAAAACGTTCACTTGTTAAATCATACATTAAATATACAGTGTATTGAAATATCCATCAAATTGTATCTGAAGATCCATATTTGCAACGTATGTCAGAATGACGACAGGTGGCTCCCGTTTATCAAGTACGGGTGTACTTGATAAACGGGAGCCACCCGCGAGGAATTGCGATGTATTTACGATAAACCTCAAGACCATCATATGTCAAAACTTGGACTACAACTTTGACAAGCGTTTAACGTTCGATTCTTTAAAGATGTATTATCGGTCACTCAGCTCTCGAGTAGGTATCGAGCGCTCAACGCTCATTATCACAACACTAAATGATGAGGTATGATAATTAGTAATTAGCCCCATAATACATGACAATTTGAGCCATACGTGACAATCTAATGCCTTATTTGTATTATAATTGCGTCGTGACAAGCTGTTATTTAATATATGGACACACTAGTATATCTTTAGACAAAAATAAAAATGTTTAAAGTACATAATGGAATAAGACATTTTAATAGTTGTGTTAGATGTGGAAGCGAAGGAGCTCATTAGATAAATTTTCAGATTCAGACAAGTAACAAATTAAACAAATAGACATAGCTCTGAGTTGAATTTTTGCAAATGATAAGACTTGTAACCAGTTACACTGTATCCGATAGAAATATCGGTGACCATTACTTGGGTCATAAAAGATTCCAAAAATGATTTGTTTGAAAAATTATTTTGGAGCAGATAGTCACAATGATAACTACTAAACGAAAATCGAGTAACACACGTATCACATAATTTGTATACAGCAAAGCATAAATGAAAAGATATGGGCCACCTGTGTAATATTTTGATAAAACTTTCAATATCTCGTTACTGTATAGCGTCCATATGCACAGATTGGAAAATTACGCGGCACTATATCATCCGGCATGAATATTGATTTTGATTGGCTCCCACAGAATAAATATTTGTTAGTCGGATCATTTCAAAAAGGGCAGAGATTGCATGCATCCATGGGCATGCATCCATTGCATGCATGGGCAGTAGTATCCAGGATATGGCTCCCACACTTTATTATAGATACAAGTTTATACTAAACTAAGCTTTAACCTCGGCTTTACTCGCTTAAAATCCGATGTCGCCCTTTAAAATATATAACAACACCTACTGTTATAATAACCGCTATAATTTTATAGCAATTTTGTTGATGGATATGTTGCTGTGATTGTTTAAAATATTATTTAGATTTACCGATGAAAATTGACAATCAACAATATCGCTGTAGAGGACCGGAATCAATAATTAAGAATCGGAAATTAATTCCATAACGAAATGCAACTAAACTCATTACGTGATAAACGTGAGCTTGTTACACTACATGTAATAATGTGCACACATGCATTGTAGGCGTTTGTCTTTTGTTTACATCTAATAAAAATTAAATGAATGGTTAATTTTTTTTATTATTATTATTTATTTTCTTATTACAGCGTACTGCCGCCGCAATTAATTTAATTGTATTATCAGTATTAAAAAAAATATTTGCGTGTGTATATCACGATTTACGTGGATATTAAATTCTTTACATATACTTATACAATTAATTGTGTGTAATTTTGTACCATTATTATCTTATTTTATTCGCACTCCAAGCAACCTGCCCACTGCCCTGCCTTTGCACGATGTATGGGATACGTTATAATAAACAAGTCTGTAGTTAAGTGAACAGATATATTCGTGCATCTCACATCTCGGAGATTCTGGTAGATTTATTTATAAGCTCCAATATATTCAATACGACAATACACCATTTTGATTTTGGTGTATGGTCATTTTGATACATTTTTATACACGACCATTTTGATACATTTTTAACGTAAAATAGTTAGGTCTATTTTTCTTCTGATTCATTTTCATATATCGTTTCTAACGCTACCATGCATGCAATATCAACGTACTTAGGTATTTCATGAGAATTATAAACCATCTGTATATCCTAACTTATATCCTTATTACTTATATCCGTATATCCTAATGCAGTTTCAAAATCCGTTGAGTTTATAGTGTCTGGGTTTATAGTGTATGTGTGTAGTAGTGAGTGCGAGATATGCGTGTTGCATTGCACTTTACGTAAATCATTTGCATTGGGAGAATAATTTTATAGCGATTTTATACCAAAAACTATAAAGTATTATATATTATTTAACATGAGCAAGTTATTTTATTGAAGTATTGTTCTCCAGTCTAAATTACACTTCTTTATTATAATAAATTACACCAGTATAAATTACACTAATCATTTCTTTCTTTATTCCTAGGATATAAATAAGAAGTCCACACGTATGTTAGAAGACACCCACGTTAATTAATGAATATTTTCCTCCTGTACAATCCCGGACACCTGAATCGAGCCACCTCGCATTTTTATGTATAAAGCCCTGAAACATAATACTAATGGTTAGATCAAAGAAAAAGGTTTTATCCAGTTTTGAAGCTGGCATATTCACCATCATTATGGTGTGCTATTGATACAAATTTAAATTCATGAATTTGAACAACAGAAGAAAAGCAGTGTCAGTTCATTGTTTTGAAAAAAATAAGGAAACAGTAAGTTTTTGAACAGTTTTTATTTATTTAACGGTGTTGCTTTTCAATAAAAGTTTTTCCTGAGATTTGAACCGATGTTGACCTTGAAATTATGGATACAGCGCCTGAAGTAGCCGCGCAAGCTGTGGCACTTCTTCAGTCTGGGCTTAATCAGCGAAATTGAGTGCGATTCAGGTGTGCGGGAGTGTACAACCATACCGTAACCAGCCCTCTTTTCGTCCACTGCTGGACATGAGCCTCCTCATGAACATTGTCTTGTGTATAATAAGGGATGCATGGCCTGAAAACGCCACGCTGGCCAAGCGGATTGGCGAGTCCACTCTTTTAGACTTGGTGTATGTAGTTGTTCAGGGCTTGTGGTACCACTTTGTTAGCCCTTAATCGCCGCTTACGACCCTCACGTGAAGAGATATAGTGATGCTATTCTAAAGTCGGCTCACGTCACAGGGCCGTATATCACATTATAAAACCATAAAATGTTATATTTATCTACACGAATAAGTCTTTTAAGAACACGTCAATTCGTATAGCGTATCAATCGTAAACAAAAAATGCTCAGTATATAAAAGGCAGTGAGTGAAAAGAGTAATTTTCTCCTCCATAAAAACAGTTACGCAGTTATTTATGGTGATACCGCAATCTATACAAGGGATTTCGCCCGGGGCACAGCATTAACGATTATCCGGGTTTTTCCTACAAAGAAATATTACTTTGACAAATAAATTTCGTGTATTTCTTTCCACGCTCAACACAATTCTGGTATCGCACGACGTTAATGTAAAATTATATTATCCAGTCGACCGGACTTCGTTGTGAGGAAATATTTGTTTGGTTTACATTTTTAATTCGCGATTATAGGTACGTTTTGTTAATTCGCGTTTTGTTAAGGCAACAATAAGGCTTGTGTCTGTATAGTGAAATTACAGTCGGCCCAACAAAAACGTACCGTAGAATGGCCGCAAAGCTGTTGAAAAGCGTCTACGTGACGTTATTGTGCGCGTGCGACTCCCTCGACTCCTCGCGCCTCCCCGATCCCGTCGCGTCGGTGACCGCGAACGCGCGCGTGATTTGCATACAGATTGCTTACACACCCGTACACTTCTACTGAATTTAGCATTTCTCCCTCTTCTTGGGCGCAATTACGTATTTTTGCCTATTTGCGGACTTTAAACAACAAATGTGAGGGTTTACCTTTATTGCGACTTTCAGTCATTTCCATGTTTACTAATACGGATGAAATCTGTGCTTCCTGTTGTGCTTCATGCTGTCATTTGCTGTTGTGCGATAATGTTATTGTTCATAAAATGGAGTAAAAATGTAAAGTTTGTTTCTATCGGGCAAAATTGTTTAGAAAAAATAATTAATGTAATCAATAATACAGTTACTATATTTAAAGATGACTACCGTTAAATGTACAACCATTTCCCATTCTATACCCTCCAATGTTAGAATTATGTATTTCGGAAGATAGTGAATAAGATAAGCCAGAGCCCATTTCCCATCTCATCCTAACTCCTCCTATCCTATAAAATTAAGAGTATAATGGAACATAGAAACTCCTCATTCACATGACTTGAAAAGGGTAGGTACATACGAGTGAACACGCGCTAACGCATACTGCCACCGACGCTTACCGACAATAGCCGATAGATGTCGGATACCGTCTATGCACAGACATAAAAAGTATTTAGTGGTTTTACAAAATTGTAATACTAATTTCTAAACGCTCTAATTTAACATTAAAAGTTTCTATTAAGTAACCTAATTAAAAATTTAATAGTAATAGCGTTCTAATTGAACAGCAAATTAGAACATAATTAGAATAAATGATAATTTAATAGTAATTACAGCATATTTTAATAATAATTTCTAAATCATGTAACATTTGTTCCAATAGCTCGTCCTTTATAACCACTGTATTTTTTATAATCTCTGTAATCTGTATATCTATCTGTTTAAATCCGCTTATTATATTAACCCTTGTATTTCACTGTTTAATAACATTTTTATATTTTCTATGTATTAACCGGCACTTCTTACAAGATCTCTCAATCTACTTATCTTCTTACTCAAACGCATTACTTATCTACTGGGCATGAATAAATATCACTGGCCGAAAACAATAGATGCTGCTGCTAAATAACTACGTCAAAATCTAAAATTTGTGAAATGAGTCGACCATATTCTGACAAGACGTAAAAAAAATCTAAGGAGCCGCCCGGATGAAGCGAAGCGAGCCCGGATGCCCGAGAGATCAGTGAAGAAGGGTTGAAATAAAAGTCACAGGCTTGTCTCGGGGCCCAGCAGCCTTGGGACACATCATCTCGGCCTACAGCGCTCTTAAAAACCTAAACACAGCCACAGCATTGAAACTCCGACGTTTTGTTGGCGCTACTTCTCTCGCCGGCCGCCACTCTCTGGACGCTGGTACTCCTGCTGGTCGCCACTTTTTGCGCCTGGCCTCCATCGCCAAGTCTGACCGCCGCTGCTTCCGACTGGCGGTAGTGCCGCTCTTCGTCGCTCTGGGCGTGCGCCCTGCTGGGCCGCCTCTCCCACCGTTCATCCGAGTATTCTATGAATTGAACCTCGTACGAACACTTTTCCGCCACTGACACCTTATCCCGGACTCTTTAATATATGTAGTTCTGTCGATTCTGTATTAGACTACCTTTTAATAATTTTTTTGGGAATTATATAAACTATTAAAACAATAGTTTTTCAACAATCCTTTCAATAGTTTGTGTGTCTAACACGACAATCATTACTACATAATAAAGTCTGTCATAATCAAATTCAGGGATGGATATCACTATCACCTACGGTCGTCTAATATTATTAGAAGCCTATGAAATTTCATAATAGTTCAATTAGTTTTCTTATATAACCCTAATATGAAAAATAAATCCTGTCTGGATCTCTTACCAATAACAAAATTAAAGCCATTAACACCACAAGAGTACTTGATAAAAGATATTATGATTCCTCTGAAACGATAATATCGCGGAGTGTTGCAATTTATTGCTGTCAATTTAGCTTCATTAGCCAAAGCAACGCTTGCTATAAGGCGCCAATTACACGAGCGAGTCTCTCGCGACGATAGCCACAGTATACTCGTAGTTACTATTGAAATTAGTGACACAGGCGAAAATATCGCCTCGAGAGACTCGCTCGTGTAGTTGGCGAATAAGCCGCGGCGTACTCCGAACTAGCGCTGTCTTAACGGTTTTTATAGCATCTTAGAATAGTCAATCCTTACCAGATAGCAGATACTGATATATGCTCTAGATATTTGTTATTAGTTCTAAATATCTCTTTCAATATCTCCTTTATTTATGTATAACTTTATTTATATCTTTCTTCAATTTTATCAACGCCTACACAGCGTTGATAAAATTGACTTATTATATCTTTTTCTCTTATTATATCTTATTGTTTATTATATCTTAATACTTAAGTTCACTGTTTTATGTATATAGATTTATGATATGTATGTGGGTTTGAAGATGAACGGTGTGAAGATAGCATGTAGGTACTCGTATGTGACTGAGCGGTGAGTAGACGAATGGAAGGTGACCGGTGTCAAGTGAGCGAATGAGTCGATTGAATGAAAGGTTGTCGTGGATAAAGAAGTAAAAGTTTTTTAAAGACATAAGGCGCAAAGCAAGGTGTTGACGTTATGAAGAGAAGTATGGACAGGACCCATGGATAGGGCGGCGGTAACACTTACTATCACGTGGGACCGCTATCTCGGCCGCCTACTTCACTGTACAAAAAATGAAACTGTAAATAATTCATTACTTCGCTAATAGTATTTGCACGTCAGTTTTCTGGAACAATCAACAACCTCGACATAATATGTCGTTGTACCTATTTTCAAATAAATAAATTTTATATTCTATCGGCTTCTAATGTCTAAACATTTTGCACAAACATAATATCTCCATAAAGGTGGACATAATGCCTCACACTAGCATTCTCTACCAGTCAATCTTTGGGGAGACAAAGAATTATCCGAGGAAGAAGAAAGAAATATAAGAGGAATACGTTATAAAGTAGGTAAGTATTATAAAAAGTAGAATATATAATATATAAAAATACATAACTAATAAAAATAGTTAATATCATTACCTTATATATGCAATTCAATACAATACAATTCTGCGTAAAATTTTCAAAGGGCTACCCTACCTGCATTTACTGACGAGTGCCTCTTGAAACAAGCACAGATTCCACTCGCAACTTGGAGTCCTTTGGATGCGCTGCCCACTTCACATTTTAATATAATCAGAATTGTACCATTACAAAGGAATGGAGCCTTGTCTAACTGAGTAAACTAATTCTGTCGAATCTACATCGTAATTAATCAAACTGCATGAGGAGCTTTTCAGATACTCGTACATGAAGCTTCGTTTCACTCGACAATTTACCTCTTTTACTTCCACCCAAATATTGAGGGTAGGGACCCGTGCTCACACCAGGTTGTCACACCAGTGTCACTAACGGGAAATAATACACTGGTGTGACTGTTCCGAGTATGTGATGCCGTTTGTACGGAGTGTTCTGATGACTTCACGAATACGCATAGGTCATGTTTAAATGAGTTAGCACTAAAAGTATATGGCATAGAGTTAAAATGTTGGTGTTATTTTATAGGTTTACTCAAAAGCTATCGATCTTAAATTGTAAGTTACAATTGTAAGTTAAAGTTAGAAAAAAATAAAATATTCGTAGGTAATTTCTTAAATTACTTTATTAAATAAAAAAATGTATAAGTGTAAAAAATAACTTGCCAACCTATGACACTTTTTAAGATTCATAAAGAACCCGACCGTTGACCATCTGTCTTCGGAATAACCCAAAAATTAGAGAGTTTGAAATTCATAAACCAGTGGAATTTATGAAATTCTTCATAAATTTCACTGTGTGTTCGCCTTTACCAGTCTGGTGCGGGTTTAATCCAGCGCAGTCCGGTTCATTTGGCTCGTCTCGACTTCGACGCCTGCTCGCCTGTTGTGAATAGAATCCAAATTACTCGAAAAATTCCCGGCAAGCTACATTCCACTAGAGAAATGCTCAGGTTAATCCATGTTTAAATAATTTTATAAGGAAACTGACGGTTCCGACGTAATAATGAAAAAAAGGGATATAAACATAGAAACAGAAACAAACAAAATAACTGTTAGTTAAAATGTTGCATCTGCTCGAAAAGTTCAATGGAAAATGAATTTCCAATAGATTTAGTTTCTTTTCTAATTGGGGCATTCATAACTATAGGTATAAAACGTTATATAAATTTATCCATTCGGTTTTTATCGCATTCGCTGTTGAGACGCTTGATGCATATTTAGTAGTAATTTAACCGATCTGCATGAAAAGTGAAAATATAAGCTATAATTCTGCCCAGTTAAGTTCTGGGGTTCTTCAAGAGAGCTGTGAAAGGGATTTTTCAAGGTCGGCGGCGCTACCCGCATATCCCCTGGTGTTGCAGGTATCCATGGGCGGCGGTAACACTTATCATCACGTGGGACCATACCACTTGCTCGTCCGCCCACTTCCATATAAAAAAAAAGGTTTAATTAAAATCCGTCCAGTGGTTTTTGCGTGATGCGCGTTCAGACAGACAGACAAAAAATCCAAAAATTGTTGTTTGGGCTCTATATCATTCGCACATTATATTGCAAACACGACTGACTGTTGACGACTGACATGACGGCGACTTCATGCTCGTGGATGTTAGAACATGTGCGGTTAACTTGATTCCCGTGGAAAGTCTAAATTAGATCTAGATAAAAAGTACCCTAAATGTTAACCCAGCACATAAGCTACAACTATGCCAAGTTTAATTAAAATCTGTCCCGTGGTTTCTGCGTGATACGCGTTCAAACAGCCAGACATACGAAGAGACAGACAGCCATCCAAAAATTTTATAAAAATGTTGTTTTCGTATCATTACGGACACGGCTTTTTACGATTTTATTGTATGTGTATGTATAGATCTTATTATATCGTGTATAGATTTATTCACAGATCGCAAGGCGCCTGGGCGACCACACTCCCGATTTTAGGGATAGCCATTTTCTGGCGCAATACCTCAGGATCTAACGAAATAATGTCGCTAGCATGTTGAGTACATTACCACAGGGATCAAATTTGTACAACATGCTCATTTTATAATCCGATAGTTTGAGTATTTTATATTAGTTTGAGCATGATATAAGTATTGATTTTATTTAAGATATTGTAAAATGATATAGTTTGTTTTCCGATAGAAATTCTGTTAAATGTATAATTTCGGGAAGTTGTAAGTACCTACTAGTAATTAGTTACTCAAAACTCGTCAGCTATAATAGTCTCGCAAAACTTCTTGGGTTTTGACCTTGAATGGGCGTCAACAGTCTGTCCCTCCCACAATTTCAAACAACACTCAATAAGGCGATTGTGCGAGTAGGAAGTTATTGTTGCGTCTCGCTCGAACTTACGAACATATTGTATTGTAAATACCCCCTCCATCGCATTTGAGCCCTCACCACCAAACGGACCTAAAAAAAAGTTACTTCGCAGGTTTGTCATGTGATATCGCCGGAGCCCAAGAAGTTTTGCGTTATTTATACATAACATTTTCTAGTAGTCCATCCTGGCTTACATCATCGTGTCAAAGTCTTAGATAAAATATACAACTACTTATCACAAAACTTCGCAAATAAGTAATACTTTCACTGCAACTACTCGCGATACGACGCTCGTGTTTCGTTAGTTTTCCAACGCTTTAGTAACGTGAGATTAGGAACATTAAGGCCCTTCCCCACTAGAATACTTTACTTAACACTGCAGCTAACTATGTGAATGGCATCTTGACGTGCAGTCAACAAAAAAACTTCTAGATCGAAACCATTTTTAATGTCCATTTACCAATTCATGAACTACGTAAATAAATAAATGTAACACACAATGACCCTGTGGCGGACTATTGAGTCCTGCTAATTGGCGGACGTTCGGTGGACAATAAAATATGTGCTAGGAAATAACCGTTCACTTTGGCAACGCGGACCCGATTGACTCTATTACATTTTATTACGTATAGACTACATAGAAAATAAACATTTGTATATGTACTGTACATAGGGCACAGCTCACACTATGTTTGTCTGAGACATGGGTCCAGAGACACGAACAAACGCCATCTAGATCCAAACAAGCACTTATTTGAATGCTTATCCGACAGAAAATCAAACTAAACCTTTTACAAAGCACTTATCAACTTATGGTATAAACTGTCCTACAAAACCACTCAAGTCATATGGGTTAAGTCATCGAATTAAAACCCCAGGGATCACTGAATTTTCTCATAAAGTTAGTACCTATATTCCAGATTGTATTTAATAGTCATTAGATTGGCGATGAAGAAACACATTTTGGGGTAAGCCACATGTTCGAGATTGACAAATTTCTAGACGTGTACCTAATTTCAACCTACTGCCTCGTTACCCTAGTGATTTACGGCACGTTTTCCCCTTATGATTATTGAAGTAGTTTATGATTCAAAAGCAAGAGAAATACTAGCATTCAGCAAATCCCTTTTCAAGATCTTTCATGTACCGAGAGGGAAATGCACTCTAGTGCAAATAATGCTTTAGAAGGAGACGAGGGTGTAGTGGGGAGGTCTTAGGTTACAACGACACCGTGTAATCTCGAGTTAGCGAGCAATTTGGTGTTTACTTACAGCAGAATGTAGCTTTGGATGTTGGATTTCCGTCACGTTGAATCTTCATTGTCTTTAATTCGTCACTTAATATTTTTATTTTTATTGAAAGGAGCGGCAGAAAAGCAGACAGTTCACCTGGTGGTAAGTGAAAACTGATGTAGACATTGAGGGGCATGGAGCATTTAACACACGCACGAGCTCAATGCATTTAGGCGGATACACATATACCTGATTTTTTTGTCAATTTTTGTATGCGTTTTTTGTAAGCGGGTCTCCTCACAATGTTTTCTTTCACTGCCGATCAAGTGATAATTTAAAAATATGGTTTTAAATAGAAACTTTCAGTAGAAACTCTGTTTCTGATAGAAACTTAATAGAAGTGGTACAGGCCGGGGTTTAAACCGGTGACCTCAAGAATGAATGTCGACAATAGCTACCCCTAGGCAACACTGCTCTTAATTTAACATAGTATTCTTCTTAACGTAATACTGATCTTAATGTACAGTCAGCAATAGTTCAAAGTTCTTAGTTAGGTCACATATCACAATAAAATAGAAAAAGAATTCTTAAGGGACTATCGAGTTGTAATAAAATGTCACATGCTACATGTTAAGATTTATGTCAGCTTATGTCAGCTGTCAGAGCTCTTCCTATAATAACCGGACCATAGAATCGAACAGTTTTGGGTACATTAGCGTGTTTCTGACTGTCCATAAATATCGGCAATTTTACTCTTATTTAACGAGCAGCAAATTTAGCAATTTGGTCAGCTATAAAACATATCTATGGTAGCAAAAATTGGCAGCAAATCGTTAACAGCTTACAATGTTCTTATTGTCAGCAGAATTTTACTATTTTAGCCAGCCACCAATTATTGGTGACGTCAGCTAAAAAATAAAATCATGTTGGAATTTATAATGTGCCCTCAGATATCCTCTTAAGAGGATAAATTTTACTAAAAATAGGCATCTATAATGTTAATATTTAGATGTTAATTTTTTAATTTGTCCAGCAAATAATTTCTTTTCTCTTCTACTCCTCTCTCCTTCTGCTCCTCTCTCCTCATATCTCCTCCTCTCTCCTCATCTCTTCTATTCTCTCATATTCTCTGTTTTCCTCTTTTTTCTTTTCTTCTCCTTTCTTCTCCGTTCATTTCTTTTCTTCCCTTTCTCTACTCTCCTCTTTTCTTCTCTTTTAGTTTCTTCTTTTTTCTTTTCTCCTGCACTCTACTCTACTTTACTGTTTGACAAATTACATTTAAAAACCTATATATATATGCGGTATACATTTTTGCTTCCCTTTTCGGATTATTCTGCAGTTAACGGGATGCATACGGGATAAATTATTTGATGTTATTATTTTTTCTTGCTGATTAGTAATTTCAATGGAGTGCAATATTTTGTTAATCGATCATTTATCTGCTGCCATAAAAATTATATCCATCAAAAATCTAAGTCCAAATTCGAAACAGAAGATAAACGAGAGTTAGCGGCGCTAGTAACAAAGTAAAGCAGCGACGATACAGTCAAAACTGACCACTCATTTGGTGCCTTTTGTCTTGTAACAAGTGTCGTTAACAGATAACAACACTTTCAAACTTTTTGGCTGGAACTGGTGAAGTGAAGTGAAGTTATTATTTGATTATTATAGAAAATGTGTATAATGCGTTTTGTGGTAGTTTATTTAAATAGTTATGATAGTTTATTAAACTTCAAAGTATTTTATGTGCGTAATGTTTGTATAAGATCATAGGACTGCGTTTTTCGTGTACTTTGAAGGAGTCCTCTTCTGTCCTCAATAGACCTACTATCACTTTACTGAGCGACTCCTGATTTACTTCGACTGTACTGGACACTGACATGATGCGTTTTAGACTTTGAAATTATGTATTATGAAGAGAACTTAACACTGACAGGGTGTGCTAATTGCACCATTGTCATATATGAAAAAAAAAACACTTTAAAATTTAACGTTACAAATAAAACACTATTGTTAACGCCGTTTTAACAAATAAATGATTTACACATTTGTCTACAATTTCAAAGCGAGGCTCTCAAGCAAAATGGTCCCATTAATTGGGAAAAGGCTCGAGTATAGAATACAAAAGAGAAGCACACGTAAATAGCGAATAGAAAATAATTTAGAAAAGTAAAATAAAAAAAAGTATTAAAATTAATTACTCGCATAAAATGTTTACGTGTTAAAGAGTCGTTCGTGTACATGGATAATTTAAGCTCCGGATGTCCACATTTTACTCAACTTTGACTGCATATTTCAAGCGAATGTCCCATTATTGCAGTGGTAAAATTGGGTTGTGTCCAACTTGCCCGTTCATATAAATTTTCTCTTTTGTTCTTTTGCATTTTGGCGAAACGAGCCTTTCATAGAAACTATTTTTGCGGCGTAAAACGTAATAGCGGTTACTGGGATGCATCGCAAAATAATTTCGTGTCATACTGGTACTTGCATGGTATTCCGAATAGAGTTGTATTAAAATTGTAAATTATGAATTGTGCTAATGTAGTTTATTCTTGTAGCATTCTGCGATATATCTATCTAATTCTAAAGCATATTTAAAATACAAGTAACTTGACTGACAGATTTTTTAAAAATTGGTTGTTTGTCACCGGAGCGTGAACATAAAATAAGTTTTAACGACAAGTTATTGTTATAACTATATACCTAGTTATAATTATTGACTTTTTAAGTGCAATTATTTTTATCTTACTTTATTTTTACCTAGTTTATTATATATGAGTTTTTATGCCTTTAATAAAGAAATTATTATTATTATAAGCAAATTTCATATTTGTTTGTTTTTATTTTACCTTATTTTATTTTTGACCAAAAACAGTTATTAAGCAACAGAAATATTTAAAGATTTTACTTATTATCCAATTTACACTAAAGTTCACATTTTTTTAATAATACTTGCAATTTTTAAATAAATATTTTAACTGCCTTTTTTATCGGTCAAGAGGTAATTAAAAAATGGGTGAATTAAGAATGTTGAACTGTAACTGCATGGCTAAAGATGTTTATGCTATATTTATATATATATAGGTACGAGTATATTTTAGTATTAGTATTTATAAGAAGCCGTCAAATAAACAAAAATAGGTACAACAGATTAAAATAAATAGAGACAACAAATAAAAACACTTTATGATCCTTTCATCTGTATAATGTTAATTAATATTATACATATTTACTATATTTAATAAATTTACGACTTACAAAGAACCTAAATACATAGAAGTAACTTCTAATATGTTATTTTATGCTCTTTCATTATTTTAAAACAAAAGCATTTACATATGACAAGGGGATGTAAACAGGATTCTGCAAGGCGGCAGCGCACCCGCATGCCCCCTGGTGTGGCAGGTGTCCGTGGACGGCGGTGACTATCATGTGGCCAGCCCACTGTCTCCCATTTGTTATATAATTTAAAAAAAAATTATAACACAAATTTTGGTGTATTCAAGTAGAAAATCTATATCTAGAATCTACTGAATGGCTAACAAAGGAGTCTTTGTTAACACGGCATGCACCGTCTAAAGTAAATTAATATTAACGACGTACATGGTGCTTAGGTGTTATATTCGAAGCAGTGAGCTGTAAAATGCTGTGAGATAATCAGCCGTGAAACAAGCGACGCGACGGCTATTTTACTGCGGCGAAGATCGTTTCACACCTCCATCTAAAGCTACATTTACACTATAATTTTTAAACTTTTGCGTTCTGTACACTTTTTATGTTGTAATTCATACTGTAACGAGTTAATCCGTGACCACGGCTTCTGAAGCTCGTGCCCAAACGTCGTCGAGTAGAAGTAAATGGTAAACAAAGGCCTTTAATTTTAAGCGCTCGGACCCGATTTACAATATAAAATACCTTTACACTCTCTGACAAGTTTGAATAGGTGACTTAAACAAACTATCTGAGAAAAAGTAAGTAACTAGTGGGTTGACATCCACAGAAATTACTGTTGTGTGGAAAAGCTTTGTACAATTTATAAATAGCTCCATATATTTTATATGCTACTTGCAAAACCCCGCAGACATTGTCCTGCCACAGAAGTTTCTGCAGCAGCTGCCATGCTGCAGCGCCATCTAGTGGCGAGTTACAACATAGCCGATAGCATAGAAACTTTCTCCGTGAAAAAATACATATATGTGCCAACTTTCATGGTGATCGGTCAAACGGTGTCGAAGTCTATTAACATCAGATATACCAACATCCTCTTTTATATATATGCTATATATATATATAGCACCTGTTTATAAGAAGGCAGGCGTTCTTTCTGTGGGCAAACTTTATGTTTTGCAGAGCTTAAGGAAATTTTATCGTTATCGTTCCTGCGCTGCCTAAATCCAATAAAAGAGTTTGAAGGTGTCCAGTGCCGACGCCTCGGAGCAGTTTAGCTAAAAGATATTTAAATTATATGGCTCCTAGAATATATAACTTATTTAATAAGTCAGAGAAAATTATTAAAATCAACAATAACCAAATTAAAGCAAAAGTTATTAGTTGGCTTGTCCAAAGGTTAAAGTGACTTTAACATTCGTAATTTGTCGGTCAAAATGAAAGATTTATTTTTGCAAATTCAGTACTAAATCTCCAAAAGTAATCTAGCCAAGTTCAAGTAAATTCGTCGAATGTAATTGAACCTTATTACACATAAATGTAGTTTTTTTGTATAAGATAGGTACTCTTTATTACGTAATAATATTTTAGATTAATTAATAGTATTAAACACATGAACATAACACGATTTATGTTTTTATCACCACTAATAAAACATTACTAATAGCTACTACGAAACTGCGAGTATCGGTAGTATTAGTATCGTGTGGTCCACCCGCTAATCTGCCATCTATTCTAAAAAAAGACGTAGCACGAGGAAGTTCAGAAGGTGTAAAAAGCCATGCTTCTCATTGGAAGCTGGCGAATCTATTTCTTTCTGGGACAGATAGATACACATTATTGTAAACTAAAACAAACAGAAGAGAAACATAAAAATACAAGTACATATTTAGAATAAATAATAAATGTACAACCAATGACGTTATAGATTTAGATCAACTTTTAGTGCAACGATCCACCTTCTATTTTCATAAACGGTTATCTAACTTTTATTATGTATGAACGAAAAATACGAACTTAATTTGAAAACTAGTAATCATCTCTGTGCTTGTGACGATACCCGCAAACCGCCTCCACATAGTTACAAAAACTATCTCAACTGGACTAACCGCATTGTAACACTCAGCTTTCGAACACTCGCTTTCCGTATTTCCTATGTAAAGCTCCTGAATTTCCAATACGCTTAGTTTGAAAAATAACTGAAAAATTTGACGCGATCGACTAGAAATGGAACGTTCGAATAATACAGCAGAGTTTAGTAACAAGAATAAACGAACAAATTTTGTACTTTACAACTAGCGTGGGGTCCAATTCTACTAATATCAAACTGACTGAACTCAAGCTATATCTCAGCGGAAACTGTACTCAATGTAATTTTTGTATTCCACTAAATACAATGCTTCAGTTTCGTTTCAATCGAAAAATTTATACAAAACGACATTATGGGGACAGTATTTTGATACATAAATTGATTAACATTATACCTACCGATGTTGCAAAATGTGGGAAATCGCTCTCTGACTATGTAAATATAATACTCGTAATAATTATAGTAAATAATTTATTAGAGACATAAACACGAATGAACAAAATTAAAGTAAAATAAATTATTATATCCTTTTCTATTTGTATAATACAGGAAAAAATAATATTTTGGATTGTCAGCGAGCGGTTTTCAAACGTTTTGGAATTGAACGGTAATTATTGGGAAACATTTCAGTTTTATTGCCTTTTATAATGAAATCAAAGTCGAACATCTACTGAAACTGAAACACAACTGAAACATAAACGGTACATGTTATTAGTCCCCTGGTTACCTTAGTAACTTTCAGATTTTATGTATTTATTATACAATCTGTGCTTAGACATGTGGCGCTCGATAAAATTTTTGAACACAATACGACCGATTCGAAGAAATTTTAAAAATATACACGCAAAATTTTTCAGCGTTAAAACAATATCTCTCTCGCTTTGAAGTTCGAAATAAGTCTTCCGGGTCCATTGGTTTTGTTTAAAATTGACGGCAAAATACTTACTAAGGATTCTCCAATGATAATCCTAAGGGATTCCTGTTGTACAAACACTTTGCCAAATACCCGGACCAAAAAAACAAAGATTTCTTTGTCTCTTTTAAAACTATCCGGAAGTTCTTAATAGAACGTTTTTCCTGGACTGGACTGGTACTAGGACTGGTGTCGTTAATATTTTTTCTTTAGTGAAATGCTGAAAAATTGTTTTTTATTGAACAAAGGCAGCAAGCGAGCATACATTCGACCTGATGGTAAGTGGATGTTGTAGCCCGTGGACATCCGCGATTGGCATGTCCACGGATGCACTGCTTGCCTTCAGAGATTTAGGAATGTATTTGGAGAAAGGGTTGCGAAAATGGGGACGGATAGGATAGAATGAGATGAGAATAGGCTCTGGCATTTCTCACTTACTACCGAAACAAGTACTTACATTGGAAAAATAGGATAAAATGGGAAATGCAGTACCTACATTTCAAGGAAATTTAGCAAACATTAGCAAACAATTACAGGAAATAAGACATGAAATACACAGACGGACAAAATTAGAGGAATACAAAAAGTAGTCATCTCACCTCCATTTTTTGTAGTTAATCACCTATTTACCTACATTATGTCGAGTTACACGACAAAACAAAATTATAATATGTACAATAATGTATATATTAACCATATTGTGCATATTTTGTATTATGCATATACCTATGCATGCATACTGCAATTTTATACACTTTAGAGACACTATACATGCAATGTATGTACGCAGTATGTTTTGGTATATGCATTTATAATTTTTCCGTTTTTTGTTTTCCACTATTTTGTCCAATACCTACTCCCTCATTCGAACAGTCTCTTTCAGTCTAGATTAAGTTTCAATCTAAAAATGTTTATTTGTTTGAAACGAATGGACACATCACACTTTTTTATTACATTTTTGGTTAAAATTTGATTCACGTTGTACGCACCGCCGAGTTTCAATATGGATTTCTGCCGGAAGGAGTAAATACACGCTCTCATAAATACCAGCGATACAGGATCATACTTTATGTGAAAAAATTAATTTGATTCGCAGCTCTCACAGAGTGCTTTACTCCAGCACCACCACCTCTTATGAAAGTATTGATCTTTGAGCTTACTGCTTGAAACACTATCTTTAAAATAAAAACCATAAATGGTGGAAGCTACTCATTCGGTGAGCAATGACAGATACCCGAGATACCTGAGTTCCAACCCAGAGTCACTGAGTTTCCACTTATGTAAATAGGAATTTTTAAATTATCAGTAACTCTGCGGTGAAGGAAAACACAATATACCCCACCATTAAAAATAATTTCAAATATGTGTATCCATCAATCGTGTATCCATCAATACACCCCTTAGTGAATGCAAAGAGAGATCTGTGCTGAGCAGTGGGGAATTATAGGCCGATATTAGGACCGTCCCTTGTAGTCGGGAACGGATTTAAATGCATCAAACTAAGCGCTGGCTATTTGAAATTGGCACGTTTATTTTTTTTTTTGAAGTTGTGTTAGCCTCGTACTGTAGCCCAAGCAAAATCATAAAATTCTTAGATAGTCACGACTGGGCATTCGGCGTTATGTTGTTTTTCAGTTAGCACCACCAGGAGGACACGTGTAAGGTGCTAAGAGGTAACTCCTACAAACGCCGGCGACAGTTGTTGGTGGAATGTACTACTGAACGCTAATAGTCTTTAAGAAGATTCTCCAACAGCATATGACGTCTCAACCTAGTCTTTTCAATTCAATTCAATATGTTTATTTGTGGACAAAGGTACATTGTTATCTCTGTAATCACGTATGAGTTTTAAGCTATAATTCACTACGTCGTTAAAATTTTCTAAGCGGATTGTTGGACAATCTGTAAAGATCTGTCATTAATTACTTTAAAACACTAAGATAGCATGACAGGCTCACATAATATTTGAGTGGTAATACTGAAGTAATGCTCATACTCGAATGGACCGCGCACTGGACACGGCAATTAACGCTCCGATTACATTGTAAATTATTTATTAACATTTTATGACCAACTGGTAATTTATAGCTTTAATTAAATATTCTGTGACAGAGTATGTTCGTTATACTCGTATATAAACCTGTTGCATTCACCCGTAATCATCCCTTTTAGTATCCATTGCTTCTCGCACACATTGTCTTGTGCATGAGGAATTGGGGTTGGCGAATCCACTGTTTAGAGGTAATTCCTCAGCGCTTGTTAATCTTAGTCGCCTTTTTCGACACCCACGGGAAGGGATGGAGTGGTGCTATTGTAACGCCGGCAGACACCACATGGCCAAACATACTATACCATAATCCTGTACCCTGAAGTATCGATTAATTACGAGTAGTTATCTGTTTAATATGTAATTAGACCACAGTCTTTAAAATGTACTACTGTCAAACATTGATTCCTATTTACAAGTCTTGTGTAGGAAATTATCTATGCAAATACATGATAGTTCTAGTGACGTGAGTGACCTCTAACAAGTATGTTTAGATTTAAAACTACAGTGATTTCAATAAAACAACAATGTGATTTGTAATTTCAGTATTTAAAGGCTTTTTATGACAATGGTTCCACTCGGTCTAAATTGCCGTATGTTATGATGCAATTTTAAATATTTTTATTCGATATTGTGATTCCTTGCCAAATGACTATTTGCATTACAATCACAATATGTTTATATTACATTGTGTCTATTTTACATGCTCTCTTCCCAATGCACCATTTTTAAATTATTTTCCAGTTATTGCAATATAATGAAGCATACACACAAAGCGAGTTGGATTTTTTCCAATTCCCTTGGTCTGATCTCATTTGAAATTGCATTTTATTTATTGCCCAACATCGGCTGCTGTGAATTGAATCCAAATTACTGGAAACATTCTTTGGAAGCTTTGAACTGAACTCCTGTAATAATATACCTTTCAGTGGGCGATATCCCCTTTGTAAAAAGTTACGGAATTTAATTTTGTAAATGATAAGCTATGAATTGTTACTTTATTTACAGACGTTTTAAAGTTATTTTTTTTTTTACTTTGGTTTAAACTCTTCTAATGTAAATGTCATACAATTGTAACAATAACCTGTTTTTGAGTTTTATGTATTCGTATGTCATAAATTACGATTTTTAGAATGTTTAATCAGATTATCTTGAACGACCAAATTCATAAAATCTTCAGTATTTTTATATAAAACTTTATGATACCTTTTTGCAACATCTGTTACACTACATATAGTGTACATATATAGTAGTGTACATATACATATAGTGTACGGGTTACATATAACCCGCTGGACGTTTATCGTTAATTGATGGTCTTAAATGTATGGTCCTATAATGGAATGCTGGTAAAATGGGTTGGCCAGTCCATTATTTAATAGGTCGTGTAGATCTTCAAAGCAGCATATTAATAAAACAAAGCTGCCACCTCGCGGTGTGGTACCTTGTGGTATCTTATTATCCCTTAGTCGCCTTCTACAGCACACACGGGTATTTACGGGTATGTAATATGGAGTGGTGATATTCTAATACATAATAAATACACTAATACATTTAAACATTTCATAAAATGAATGTGTTTACTTGATTTCGACTGCACTAGCTTTTTCTTGTTCCACAATTTAGCGATAATAAAATAAATATGTTGCAGTCAAGGCTACAAAGCAAATGCAGTGAGAAAACGTTCAAAATAAACCAATATCGAAGACATTCCATCGAATCAGAAATATAAAAGAGAATAGATTTTTTTTATTTTCTGCTTTTAGTTTTAATGTTAGAATTCTATGTTTTTAACTAGAAATTAACTTAACCTAGAAATTAAGTTTTTAACCTAACCTAAACTAGAAATCTTGCTCATTTGATTTTTATAATGAGTTTCATACTTTCCTACATTTTTTTTAAATCTAGTCTCACAGGCAAAGGCCTATCCTCTCTTATGCCAGACAGTGTTATTTAATGCTTCACCAAGTTTTGTTATGTACGAATATGTCTAGGTCGTACCACCATCTCATTCTCGGTCTGCCTCTTCTACATAGGTTATAATAATTTTAGTAATTTTAGTTGATATTCGTAAAGCTTCAAACACTTTAATTTAATAAAATAATAGTAGTAAATAACAATATAATAGAAAATCTCGGCGCCATTCTGCCTTAAATAATTACACAGAATCATCTGGAACAAAGGAAATCAATCCAGTGAAGAATTGATAGCCTCTAAGTGTCGCGTCTTCCTAGTAATGGAAATAGCAAATAGCAACCATGTCTTCGAATTACCTTCCAATAAAATGAAGTAGAATATCTAAAGTATTTGGTTATAGGCATAGTAACATCCACTAGAGCTATTAGTGAACCCCTTTCAACCCATATCAAGGATATGAAACAGTGTGACAGTAACATTATTAACACAAACCACATCGCTAAATGTTCAAGGTTCTAAAATTTTACATCTTTAAATCTTCTAAGAACAATTGCAGTGATAAGTAGGTATAACTGATTATTATCTAATAAATGATTATTTTTGGCCGCGTAGTGGCGGTCACACTATTTCTTCTTGAGAGTTTAGTAAAAGGCCACTAAGGGTAAGTAGGTTTAAATGATTATTATCTAATCTGTGATGCGAAGACAATATACGTCTACAATCTTAGGTTATTTTGCTTCCTCATCCACCTTTTTTTTCTTTTTTTCGTAATGGCTAAAATTCCTGTAGCCCCCCTAGTGGCCTAGTGGTGTTAGGTTAGGGCGAGCACCGAAATGTTTTTTTTTTTTTTTATGTACGAAGGCGGCAGACGAGCATACAGTCCACCTGATGGTAAGTGGCTACTGTCGTCCATAGACATCCGCGATACATGCCAACATTAGTCCAAAATGACAAATGTTGGCACGCCCCCGGATGCGCAGCCTACCTGCCAGCCTACAGCGCAGGAGATATAGGAATGGATTTGAAGAAAGGGTTGGGAAAATGGGCAGGGATAGGATGGGAAGGGAATGGGCTCTGGCACATCTCACTCACTACCGAAACACGTACGTACATTGGGGAAATACGATAAAGTGGGAAATGCAGTACATTTCAAGGTAGTCTTCTGTGAGAGAGGGGTAACGTGGCCAGTCGAGCGCGCCCAGCGGCTGTTGGATTGCAGCGTGCACTCTCCCCCTCCTAAAAATGTCACAGCCGGAAAAAAAATAAAGTCCAACGAGTCTAAGGGCTCCATAAAGTAATACAAAAGAAAAGATTGAAACAATTGTAAATAAATTCAATAATATAATAACAATAGTGTGTACCGAAACAATACCAATAAAGAAGAATACGGACACACTTTCACTGCCGTGGTGGTCAGAAGAACTCGCAAAACTGAAGAAAGAGGTCTCCACCAGGAAACGCAGAATAAGATGCGCCGCGCCGATCCGGAGGTCGAAGGTCGTTAAGGATTACCTGCGAGTGAAAGAAACATATGAAATGGAGGTCAAAAAGGCACAAACAGAAAGCTGGAAGGGGTTTTGTGGAAGACAGACAAGGGAAGGCGTTTGGGAAGGCATATACAGGGTAATGAAGAAGACCGAGGAAAGAAAGGAGGATGTGCCCCTAGCCGTGCTGGGGAAAACACTGAGCGATAAAGGGTCGGCGAGGCTGTTGGCTGAGACCTTCTACCCGGAGGACTCCGAGGAAGGGGAAACTTCAGACCATCGCCGAACCAGAGCTTTAGCAGATCAGATAAACGGCTGGGTACATAATGAAAACCATGATCCACCGTTTACTCTGATCGAAATGGAAATGGCGATGGAAAGTTTTAACCCCAAAAAAGCCCCCGGAGTGGATGGTTTCACAGCGGACATTTGTCAGCATGTACAGTCCGCCGACCCACGGCTATTACTAGCGATATTTAATAGATGCCTGCAGCTGGGCCACTTCCCTAAGATCTGGAAGGAGGCCACAGTTGTTGCCCTGAGGAAACCAGGGAAGGAGGACTACGCCAGCCCGAAGTCCTACAGGCCCATAGGCCTTTTGCCGGTCATGGGGAAGGTTCTGGAAAAAATGGTGGTGGGGAGGCTAAAGTGGCACCTCACACCAAAAATGAGCACCCGCCAGTATGGCTTTATGCCACAAAAAAGCACCGAGGATTCCCTCTATGACCTGATACAACACATACGCGAAAAGCTTCGTGAAAAGAAGCTTCTTTTCACGAAGCTTTTCGCGTATGTGTTGTATGTCCTCTATGTCCAATGATACAACTACCGCTAGCTAGCGGTAGTTGTATCATTGGACATAGAGGGAGCCTTCGATAATGCTTGGTGGCCGAAGATAAAAGCCAGACTGGCCGAAGAAGAGTGTCCGGTAAATCTCCGGCGGATGATGACCAGTTATCTTGAGGACCGACGAGTCCGAGTCAGGTATGCCGGAGAAGAGTACATAAAGGACACTCACAAAGGGTGCGTACAAGGGTCCATTGCGAGACCCACTTTGTGGAACCTCCTCATTGACCCACTTTTGAGGGGCCTGGAACGGCGCGGCGACTACGTACAAGCTTATGCTGACGACGTCGTCCTGGTGTTTGCCGGCGGCACTGCGCAGGAAGTGCAGGAACAGGCCAATGCCGCCCTCGAGTATGTTCGGGGGTGGGGTGTCGAGAATAAGCTTAGGTTTGCACCGCATAAAACCAATGCTATGGTGCTGACCAAAAAGCTGAAGTTCGACATACCACTTCTCAGCATGGGCGGGGTTGACATTGGAATGTCCAATGAGATTAAAATCCTGGGGCTCACAGTAGACAAAAACCTCAACTTCAGAGCCCACATTGCGAACACCTGCAAGAAAGCTCTGAATGTTTATGGGCAATTGTCTAGAGCCGCCAGGATAAGTTGGGGGCTCCACCCAGACATAATTCGTATTATATATACGGCAACGGTGGAGCCCATTATCATGTATGCCGCCTGCGCATGGGCGCCGGCCGCCACCAGGATGGGCGTCAAACGGCAACTGAACGTTGTCCAAAGAGGTTTTGCTCAGAAGCTCTGCAAAGCCTATCGCACCGTCTCCCTAAACTCGGCACTATTATTAGCCGGAGTATTACCACTCGACCTCAGAATACAAGAGGCAGCCACCCTATATGAGGCAAAGAGAGGGATACTCCGGACGATGCCGATGGACCGGGAGGTGGAGCGTAGGGTGGCATTTGCAGATACTCCGCATCCGGCAGAGCATATAGATCTGCAGTTCATAAGCTTGGAAGACCGAGAACAATTTGTAAGCTATACAAAACAAATAGCAGTAAAAATTTATACCGACGGGTCTAAGATTGATGGCAAAGTGGGGGCTTCATTATCCATTTGGAAGAATGAAGCCGAAACTAGAGCCATCAAACTTAGACTGCCGCCGTACTGCACGGTCTACCAGGCGGAACTGTTGGCTATATGCAGAGCCTCGAGGTTGATCCTCCAAAGCGGAGAGTCGAGCTTTTGCATACTCAGCGATTCACGCTCGGCGTTGGAAACAATCGCCAACCCTTGCAGCCCCCACCCTCTAGCCGCTGAAACGAGGGCTAACATTAACAAAATTTTACTCCAAAACAAAGAATTCTCTTTGTTTTGGATCAAAGCACATTCGGGGCTGGAAGGGAATGAGCGCGCTGACCAGCTGGCAAAACTCGCTGCCAGGAAACTTAAAGTGAAGGCAGAATATGATAGCTATCCGGTCTCATTCGTCAAGCGACAAATCCGTGAGGAGTCGCTTGACGAGTGGAACCGGCGCTACCAAGGGGGCGAGACGGCGGCTATAACTAAGACCTTCTTTCCGGACGCCATTAGGGCATATGGCATCATTAAAAAGATCCAAATGGAGTCGGTGATCGCTCAAGTGTTAACGGGACACGGCGGATTCTCCGAGTACCTGAATCGCTTCCGGTGCAAGGAGAGTTCGGCGTGTATCTGTGACCCAGACGCGGCTGAGGGCATATTGCACCTAATCATTGATTGCCCTGTATATGGCAAGAAGAGATTTGAGGCTGAAATGAAGATGGAAACTAGTTTTAAAAAGGAGAACCTCGCTCGCATAATGGACAGCGACCAAACAAGACACATACTCCTAGAGTTCTGTCGATACGTTGCAAAGAAAACAATAAATAGAAATAAATAACAAAAACCGCGTAAAAGACAGAACGAAAGGAGTATAAGACACAAACTAGAGGATAAGAACTTTAAAAATATGACTGGGACTCTGACCTTTACATCAGGGTCCAACAAATAATATAAGATATACTAAGACTTCTGACCTTATACATCAGAAGTTGAATACATATGACTGGGACTCTGACTTTTACATCAGGTCCAACAAATAATATAAGATTACACCAAGACTTCTGACCTTATACATCAGAAGTGGAAGGTGAAAAAATTTGACTGTATACGCAAATACACTGTATACTGTATACAAATAAGGAAGAATGCAAGAAACCAAAACAGACAAATACAGACCCTGACACTTTACGTCAGGGGTCACTTGCGAAACGAGGGGTTTTTAGCCGGTAAAAGTCCGGCATATCCTTCCGCCAGGAACAGATCACTTTTAAGGCGGAAGGAATCCAATGAGGATTTCCCCTCGGAGATAAAAAAAAAAAAAAAAAAAAAAAAAGGCTCCCACGGACTTCGGTTTAGGGTGTTGCTTTGGGAAGGCAGCGCGGGATAGTGAGTCACTGCGGTACTGACGTGCCAATATCTGGGATAATTGAGATAATAAGTTAGTAGGAGGATATTGCATACTGCATTCCCACAGCCGCTGGGCGCACTCAACTGACCACGTTACCCTTTTTCACAGAAGACTAACTTGAAATGTACTGCAGTATGCACTACATTTATAGTAGTGCCTACTTGCCTCATATGCCTACGTTATAGTATTTCCCCAATGTACTTACGTGTTTCGTAAGTAATTGAGTGAGATATGCCAAAGCCCATCCGATCCCTCCTAATTTTCCCAACCGATTACTTAACCGGCAAAAGTAGGCAGCGTATCCGGGGGCATGTCAACGTTTGTCATTCTTTACTAGTGTTGGCATGTATCACGCATGTCTATGGACAACAGTATCGTGACTTCCGCATTTATTCTATAAAAAAAAACATCAGACCACCATCATCTAAGTACTACACAAAAACTCCACCGACACCTTACAACAGCATCACCCAATTCCTAAGGATAAATTAGGGCCTTACCTATGAAATCGCTGTTTGTTCATAGTGCGTTTGGCTTGGAATGCCAAATTCAAATTAACTTCAATTTAAATCTATGACATTCTTCTCTAAAGCTATGACAAATTCATTTGTTTTTCCGTCAAACGACTTTTTGCTTTGATATCGTTATGTTTGCGACCGTGGAAATGTTAAAAATTCGCATTATTTTCGAATATGAGTTCCGTCGTGGCAGCAACGCTGCACAGACGGCACGCAATATCAATGATGTGTACGGACCACAGAGGACTTACTAAGGTACGGACCAAACACCGCAAACGAACGCACGGAACGTTTTTGGTTCGATCGTTTCCGTTCTGGAAATTTCGACATCAAGAACAAGCCCCGTGGAAGCCTCAAGACTAAAATTGATAATGACGAATCGAAAGCAATAGTGGAAGCAGATTCATCGCAAATCACGTCTGAGTTAGCAGCAGCCTTTGATGTAAGTGACAAAACGATATTGATTCATTTGCGTCTAATCGGGAAATGGAAGCAGCTCGACTTCATGTACCGTATAAACGTAATGAAAATCAACTGCAAATACGCATCGAAGCTTGCCTTGCTTTGCTGAACCGGCATAAAAATGAATGGATTCCGAATCGTATGATAATAGTAAACGTTCGTCACAATAGTTGAACCCAGAAGGCAGCCTAACAATGTCCGATCCGATGTCCCAAACGTAAACTGAATCAAGAGAAGCTCATGGTGACTGTATGGTGGTCCTGTGCCGGTATTATCCACTAAAGCTTCTTAAGATCTGCACAACAATTAATGCAGATGTGTACTGTGAAGAACTGCAAACGATAATGGACAAATCGCTATTAAACAACCGAGTCTGGACATGGCTCTACTCAGCTGCTTCTCCGTGATAACACTCGCCCACACATTACATGACAGACAGTCTCAAAGTTACAGGAGCTTCGACTAGAAACTCTCGTCACCCACCGTACTGGCCAGACCTTGCCTCCACTGATTTCCATTCTTTTCGGAATTTGGATAACTTTTTATAGGGAAAATTCAAATCCGATGAGGCAGTGAAAAACGCCTTCAGAGAATTCATTGATTCCCGTCCCCAGGAGTCATCAATCAAATTCCATTAAAATGGCAAAAGTGCATTGATAATAATGGACAATACTTCGACTAATTAAACATATAATTTTAATATAAAAAATATCATTTTTAATTTTTTCATATACTCGTAAAACGGCAATTTCATAGGTAAGTACCTAATATTATACGTATGATTCGATGTTTATTAAAACTTCAACAATTATAAGGATACCTTTAAAAATACACTATTTAATCGCTTGTCCATTTTACTCTGTATCAATTGCTCGCAATGTGTCTTACAAAGAATATAAAATGCCCAAGAAATTGTCTATGCAGCGAGGAGTGAAAAGAAATTATCAGTCGCGGATCGCGGCTGATGCGGCCGGCCATTTGGCTAGCGGCCAGCCCTGACCGACCGATCTTGTAATTTACTCGCGTGGAATGAGATTAACACGACATCTGCGTTGTATTTACTAATCCGAACTCGCCATTTACTACTTTTACTGGTAACAATATCGAGAGGAATACATTTGTCACTCTTCGTTCGCTAAAAGCACTCCACTGACACTGTTTGAATGAAGCGTGAATTGTGTGATGTGAAGGTACTCTTAACGCTTTGTCTGTTGTTTTAAAAACAGATGATGTATGCTAGGAAGTCTATATTTATCTTATTGCACATTAATCACGAATGATCTAACCTGACGTCAAGCAGAGTGTCTAAACTCCTAATTCTAATAGGACACGGTGTTGGTACCACAAAACTTCTAACGATTTAGTTTTAGCACATATGCGTAAATAACCACGTGATTCTTAAAAATGTTTAAACCGTAAGCAAATGATAAAACGTATTGTAATTGTGAGTAGCTGCAAAGAGAAATAAATCTTTAGTAGTCTTTCCTTTCAATATAAACGTTAAGTTCTTACTCATAGCGCCCCTAGCGTTGTGAAATAAATCCAGCTTAAATTCTGTCTAATAGAAAGTCATAGGTTTGCAAGAAAATAATTCAATTGACGGTCTTTACATAAATCGCCCTCTCAGCAACTTACAGTATCCGTTCGCAATTCATATATATGTATCCATACTAGTAGTACGTATAAGAAGGTATTTATATATGTATGTAAGTTACTGGTGTTTTTATGAAACGAAGTGTAGAACCAGCATAAACATTTATATAATACTAGGTAGAAAAGTTTGAGACTGCATTATATAAAACTAAGCAGCTGCCATTGAATACATTTGAAAAACAGAGTGAAAAGCAATATCAAATGTTCTTTAAAAGCTACATAAAAACGACTACCTCACAGAAAGTACCCGGTACAACATTTTTTTACTTTTTCCGCTCCACTACTCAACTACGATGAATAGTAACGAAACCGCGTACTTTTATTTCAATGCACCACGAAATGTGTCGAAATAATTTAATGAACTAGCTGCCGACTGCAATCTGGACCAAATTTATTTCCGTAAAAATCGAGAACGCGGCCCCAAGTACGAGAAAAAAGTATTTAATTGCTCCCAAGGAACGGGGAGAATGGTGAAAATTCGGGTAGCGAATTTATAGGAGCTATTTGGATGCAAATGATGAGCTCCGTGCGGCCGCCAGCGACTGTATAACCCCGAAAGAATAAGTGAGAACGTCTTACGAGAAAAAGGTTCGTGATACTCCTCAGTATTTATTCAAGAGCGCTAAGGCTTAAGTGAACTGAGTTGAGCAATAAATAAAACACCGCTGAACGGTACTGACGTATCTTTCATAAATAGGTAAGTTGCGTCAGCCAATAGAGGGAGGACTTCTTTATTTAATGTCGACGTTAACTTTATAATAATTTTGTTTAGAAAATAAATTGCGTACTGTGAAATCAACGAGACATGAGCTTTGTGTAAGCGCACACCGATGGTGTACAGTGCGAACCATTTCGACAATCGGATTGAACAATTCGGCACCCACTCACGCAGATGCAAAGTTCATGTCTCATTGATTTCATTGTAGAGTGAAGAATTTTGAAGGCGCCTTTTACATTAAGCAGTTACGGATGTGCAGGAATTGCTAAAGATGCTGTTGAACACTTCAATTTATATTTTTCATTGTTTATTTAAAATACAATATAGTCACGATGAAAAGGAATAATTGACAAATAAGGTATACGAATAGACCTGAAATTCCATTATTGAGTATTTAAACTAAATGAATAGTACAGAGCATTTATGCTAATGAAACTACAGCAACATTTCATTAAGATATTTTATCGTAATAATTATCATGTTTTATATAGTTACATGAACCAACTTAAATATTTTTATGGAGAAAAGTGACAAATAAACAAATGGGCCACCTGATAGTAACTATCGTTTTTGACAAATACAATAAGTGCCAATATGAGTCAGAAATTTAGCCCTTTTAGCATTTATCCACTGTTGAACATGGGTCTCGTCATATACATTGTCTTGTTCATGAGGTAAAATAAAGCAAACGTCAGGTAAAATAAAATAAACGCGTTTAATGTGAAAATCTTAGAGGTTATAATGTTTTATTCGAAGGCTTTATTGTATTTCTTCATAAAACGTGAAGCATAAAATAAAATTCTCAACAAAGTGATACGTAGTATAGAAAAATAAATGCGTCATCTCCGTTGTGGTGAAGTACCGGAAGCGTGGCGCTGCGGTCGCCGCCCGCTCTCTGTCACTTCCGGTTCAAGCCCCGGAACCTTCTACAACTTTTCAAAAGTATCCCGCAAAGAATTGAGTATCGAACTTGTTCACGGACAAGTTTTCTAAACAAAGGACACAACTGAAATGCATTTTGCCGCAGACAATGCATTCGTCGTTCAACAACTGAAAATACTCCAGCGCCTGTCTGAAGCGTGCGAACTTTCTCAGAATTTCTCAGAGTTCTCAGAATACTGTTGAAAATTATAGATATTTTTTTACTAAATAGACAGTGTATTGTTCCGTTGCTGGACATCGGCTTCTCCTAAGGACCGCCACGATACAGGCCTTCAGCTCTTTTCATCCAGCCACTACCGGCGACTTTTTTCAAGTCATCAGTCCACCTGGCCGGAGGGCGTCGCACGCTATGTTTTTTTCATAGAATGGATGGCAGACGAGCGGGCGGGTCACAGATGGTAAGTGATCGCCGCCACCCTTGGACACCTGCAACACCAGGGGGCTAGCAGGTGCGTGCTGACCTTGCAGAATCCTGTTCACAGCTCTTTTGAAGAGCTCCATATCATAGCGTAACGGAAATACCTCTGCTAGCAGTTCATTCCACAATATTCGGGTTCGCGGTATAAAGTGTCTTTTCGACCGCACTGTACGCATATATATACTTAAATCTATAATACTATACTATAAGTATAATATATACATCCAAATAAATTAATTTTGTTTTTCTTATAATATAGAGTTAATTAAAGAATACCTGCACGATCTGTATTTCTATATTTCTTCCGTAAAAACTATACTTTTGCTTTACGACTTTTTAAAATTGAGCAACGTTCACTCACTCACTCGCAACGCGTTGTTACTTAATATAATGTTACGTATTTATTTGTATAAATATATATTTTTTGTGTTAGAACTTTGGTAATAACTAAAAAAAATGCAATGAGGTTTATTAAAATTTTCATGTCTATGAATACAGAATCGTGAATGAAATTCATAGTTACAGGTTTCGGAAAAGGTTCGGTTACACTCTGTATACTTTTTGTGCTGCTGTTTTTTGGTATATTATGCTTATTGAGTATACATATGCCCCATCCAGCTAGTAGTGGCTGAATGAAAAGTACAGGAAACCGAATGTGGTGGTGGTTCTTGAAAGAGATATCTCTAGCACTGGAGACAAATAGGCTGATTCTATGATATGGTATGGCATGCATATTATGATAATTTAGACGCCCTTGTGGCGTGGCATCTAACATATATATATAATTCTTAACAAAACTATAAATATATTGGTTTTATTCAGCTAATTAAAAAATAAATAAAGTTTCCACAATCATGAAAATACAAAGTACCAAGTAAAAATTTTATAAACCTAAAATTCACACAAAATTACAAGTAAGTAGGTACATACCACTAACGGCTTAGGGTTGTTTACTACAATGGATTAATTGCCGACCAAAATTAGGGTTGGTGGCAACTAGGAGTTGTGTAAAGTTGTGTTTTGACATTTACGGGCGTCCCCGACACGGCGTAATAAGACTTTGTGTCCCTTAAACAGCCCCGTTGAAACCCTTTATTATATTTTACAAGAATATCTGTGTTGGTAAATTAGAAGAAAAGAGGATTATAATGTAATAGTGTATTTCTTCTCTTCGTAACCCATAAGGGGCTTTCGTCCTCTAATGAATTAGTTTTTCCAAGGTCAATCCTAATAGGATGACTTAATCTTTGTCTAAAACGTATTTAAGTGTAAACAGTCTATAGATTTTCATGAAGGTTAGGAAATCTAGTCCTTATATTAACTGGGTTATTTCTTTCCCTATATGTCATTTTAATTCCCCGTAAGTTTCATAACATCTAAATACAATAGCTAAAACATTTTCAAACCCGTGCTCTTTCTTTTCCAATCTAGGGAGGGCACGTTAGGTTCGACCAGACACAAATACGTCGATGGGCGATGAATGGCCCATCTCCGGGGCAACGGAAAGTGCCGGAAGAGCACCGACGCTCGGCCCCAGCCTTTTAAGGCATCGCGTCTTGCTCGAATAACGAACAACTACATTATAAAATAGCCATTTTAGCATACGAGCAATTTTTCATAAGCAAAGACGTACTGGTTTAATAGGAAATTACATACATATATAAAAAATCAATACCACTCCAATTATTATTATTTATATAATTATCACCTCAGATTATAAGAAAAGGCACATACAATACCGTGCGCGTAACCGAAGCCGTGAGGCCCGTATTCAACTATATGTGTGATGTCCGTGATGTAAAAACAATTATGTCAGTCTGTCCGTAAGATTGCCAGGATAATGAAAAAAAAAACATTGTTGATATTAATAATTAGGTATTAACAGTAATTACAATATTGTATAAATTAGAAATATGAGTAAGTTCCTACTTGTCATTATCCTTTGTCATTGTAAAAAGCTCTACTATGAAAACTAACATACAAACAGTGTTTCGTGTGTCGAACGCTGTGTCGCGACAGTTATTTTATTGTTTTATTTAAATTTAATTATTTTTAAAAAAAGATTACAAGAATGTTAAAAATATTATTGAAGCAATATAACTAGAAAAAGATATTAGTAGACATGCCATTTAAAGTATCCACAAATATCCATTTAAGTATGTATATATAAAGGTCTAAACGTGATTATAATAATAAAGAAAGCAACAATATGTAAAGGAAGTTAAAGAAATATTTTTTTTTTATTATTTCCCCCTTTGCACAAAAGTATTTCCGAAAAAATTTCCAGTACAAAAGTTTCATACAAAATTAAATACAAAATCACAAATTATTTAAAGGTACAAAAGTTACGATATCTACAAAATAATCATTTTGAAACAAACAAAAAATAAAAACTGAACCATAAGTTGGGATACGTTTCTTGAACGGAAACATAAATACCCTTTAAGAACAAACGATTGCAAAACGATATTCCATTTCAAGTACTGCTTCCCAAATGCCACTTGTGTTCATTATGCAACAATGACAAAACAGTTCTTACAATATCTACTGAAACATAAAAACCAATCGAACAGCACCTTACTTGTCTAAATCGGTTACTTGTCTAAATCGGTCCAGTCGTGAGAGCTCAAGAGTGGATTTTTTAAATGTATAGGAGTACAAACACATACCTACAAACATACAACAGACCCGCGAAAACATTCCACTTCGGCGTAATCACTTAATCATGTAAATTTCATAAATAAACCATCCATCAGATACATTTTTTAGATTCAGATATACAAGGTAAACCTTGTAATTTAGGGAAAATATCTCAATGTATCCTGGGTAACACTAACCGATATTGGTCGAGATTTTGTATTACAATTCATCAGTTAATATTAAAAACGAAATATATATTAAAAATAGTAAAAAAATAAAGTTAAATAAATAGTAAGTACGTAAGTATTGATATTTTAACATGCCATAACATATTATGCCTATGTATATATAGCATAGCATGCCTATGAAACGAAACTCTGCCCTCCTATTTCTGTTTTTTGGATAAGTTTTTACAGTGTTTAACAACACAAGATGGCATTTTGAAAAATATTACGTAGCACACACATGACGCGTAATCTGTACGACTCTTGGTATCACACTGATTCGCATTTGTATTTGCTTTTGAATAGATATTCGCTTTGTTGGCCGCATTCCTGTGTTCCGCGCGTGATATTTGCCTTTTTCCTCTAATCTGAGATTATTACTATATTAACTATTATTTTATTTACTTCAAATGCTCGGTCCTGTTTATTTAATAAATACATCATTAAAATAAGATTAATTTGTTAAATCTATCTAGTATTTCTAGTGATATTTAGTATTTCAAATTGTAACATAGCAGTTGCTAAATGATAATCGATTACAAACTTAACTATTTATTTCTTGACAAATTATGTTGTTAATTTATTCAGGCTACTATCATCTGTATAACTCAACATATTGGGAGATAGCCTATTTCATTTTAAATCAAAACGTTTCCTTTCACAGATTTGAAAAAAAATTGAATAGAATCATTTATCAAAATGGCATGATTTATGGTCAGAAACTCTTTCGGTAAATACAAATGAGAGAGAGTAAGGACGTTGGGTCACTGCCAAAGAGAAGCCTGATTAATGATTTTAGAGGAAAATGTTTTGGGAAAAATAAATTCAAACTTGTACGTTCACCAGTAACAACATGTAATCCCTGAAGTTGCATCATTTTCAAGCCGTTTTAAAATTTACATCTAACTGCTTCCAATTGAATTTTAGTTGATAGATTTTTTTTAATATTATGATGTAAATAAAATAGGAGATGAGTGGAAACTGTATCTTTCTTAATATACTTACTAGGTTATATTATTTGCTATGTAATTTAGTATTATACTGTAGGGCAATTTAATAGCATGCATGCTAAGTGACAGCACACAAGAAACACAGAGACTGCCGTGAAATGTAATAAATTATTTCGAGACTGAGTGAAGTATGCTGAAGAACATTTCTCATTTCATCGAGTACGGAGTATAATTGAAAAAAAAAACCTCTCGTTCCATTATACTACCTGCTTTGTATCCCTTCTTTTTCTATCGTCCCTCCTTCCCATGAAGAATGGGGAGTGTAATCGAATTAGTGTTTTTTATTTCATCTCGCTATGCTCCGTAGGTTTTTTTAAAAATCTACTCTTAAATATATCCAAATCCATTTTTAAATCTTAAATGGTAGGCTCTAAATTCGGGAGCGTGCGAACTGTAGACATCTAACGAAATTAGTACCTATTGTCTATATAGAGATAGCTATAAGGCAATGGCTTCTATGGCAATACCCCTTTGTCTATAAGGGGCTTATAGTATAACAATCTCACATTCCGCTCCCGATCGCCCTAGCGATCGGACGTCTCCTGCTCCGCTGCGCTGCCGTAGCCGCCCCGTCGTAGCTGCCGTCGTAGCGCCGTAGCGCTGAAGCCCGCGATTGTAATCAAAAGTTGCCTTTCTCAAGGCGGCGGCTGATTCCGTCTCTAAACCACTGCAGTTCCGCAACTGCAGATTTGCCCCTTCTGGGAAAATCCACAGTTTCGTGGTCCTCGGTGGAAACCTAACGGTGCCAACGATCCGAGCGGGATGTTGCCCCAAGTACACCCGCCGAGCCCCTTCAGGGTGAGGCAGTCAATTGGACGGGAGCTAGATAACCGGCCTTGGGGGATCTCCTAGTCGGCCTAGTCTCTGGTTTGCCTTTCAGCAACACACCTAGTGTCGGTTGGGTGTGTCTACACCCTTCGCATTAGACCCCATAGGGCCCCGTAGGGCCCCGTCGCACATTAAGATCGGCGACGGGTTACAAGCTTAGGCCACACTAGGCACACACCTCCCTGCTACGCCCAGCAGGGAGGGTTACACAACCCCGGGTTACACAACCCGGGAGTTGGGACACTATTGTCCCCCCACCCTTGTCTCTACGACCCCCCACCCCTGTCTCTACGACCCCCCTCCACCACGACCCCCCTCCACCATATCTCTCCCCCCACCAGCCAGCTATGGCGTCGCTACTAAGCGACGCAGCGATAGTTGCGCACTTGAAGGCATTCCGTCCGGAAGTCTTAAACTCTGTCTGCGTAGAGTTAGCCCTCGCGACCTCCAAACCCGCACCCGCGGCCCCAGCGGCTACCTCCGAGAGCCCCGAGTCCCCCGACCCCGCCCCCGAGCAGGATAACTCCTGCAACACCTCCCAGGAGGACATGGACATAGTCCAGCCCTCTTGCGACTCCGACTCCGCATCCGAGGCGGAGCACTCCCCCGATGAATCTTCCGACGATGGCTTCACCGTCGTCGGCAAGAAACGGAAAAGGTCTGTAAAGACCTCCTCCCCCACCCCCGCTGCACCCCCGAAGTCCGCTAAGTCGGACCTCGTAGCCCAGCCTGGCGCGGCTTCCCGCTCTCGCCAAAGCACCCCCCAGCCCCCGCCCGCGGTCCCCCGTACCGAAAAGCCCCCTCCCCCAGTCTTTATCCAAGATAAGACCCGTTGGGAGCACGTCCGCGCCGCCATGGAGACGCTAAAGATCTCCTTCACAAAGGCGCAAAACACTGCTGTGGCCATTAAGGTCCAGGTCTCCTCCTCAAAGGACTTCAGGTCCTTGACTACCTATCTTCGGAAGGAGATAATCTCCTTCCACACCTACGCCACTGAGGAGGAGCGTCGTCTCCGAGTCGTGGCCCGTGGCCTCCCTCCCCAATTGGGAGAAGATGAGATCCTCGAGGATCTCAAATCCCAAGACCTCCCGGTGCTAGAAGTGCACCGTCTTTACAAGGGGCGCGGCAAAACCCCTTTCAACCTAGTATTGGTTGTCCTTCCCCTCACCACCGAGGGGAAGAAAATCTTTGACACCCGCACTATCTGCGGGCTCTCCGGCCTCTCTTTTGAGACCCCCCACAAGCGTGGCGGTATTGGGCAATGCCACAATTGCCAATACTACGGCCACGCAGCGCGCAATTGTTATGCGCGATCCCGCTGCGTCAAGTGCCTGGGCGACCACGGCACCAGCGACTGCTCCCGTCCCAAGGGTGCCGAGGACCCCCCTGGCTGTATTCTCTGCGGACATGACCCACCTCCGCCCATGGTCCTACCAACCTTGCGGTTATACGGACCGAATCGTCGGGAGGTACGCGCCGTTCGCCTGCTGAGGGCTATGTTGCGGCGCGTATCTGCTCTGCCTCCCTACAGGTATTCTCTTTTCTCCTATGTCCCAAAACGTCATTCTCCCCTTTCTGGGGCTGCATCCACACTAGCACGTGTACTTCGGTGCCGAGCAGCTCTTTCCTCCGGGCTCCTCCTTCTGTGCCATCGGTGTGCAAACTCTCTGAGCCCGCGGAAGTTCGCTTCGGAGGAGACGAGGTCGCAGTAGTATACCGGACCCTCCTCCCGCCGCACAATCCCCTCGAGCATACTACGCCGATCCTCCTCGTATAGAGGACAAGACCATAGTACATGGTGCAAGTCCTCGTCTGCCATGCCACACTCACACTGACTACTGTCACTCAGCCTCATATCATACAGTCTCTTACGGAAACATCCATGCCCAGTGAGCAACTGCGATGTCTCATAGTCCGGTTCGACCCAGCGCGATTTGAGTCGAACCGCCACGTCCGGGAAGAACCTGAACAGCTCTCTGCCCTTGTTCTCGCCAACCCACCTTTCCTGCCAGCTAGACACTGTCTCGTCCCAGATGGCCTTCCTCCCGGCACGCGCCTCCCCCCCGGTCGCGAGTAGGCGCGCCAGATCCATCCTGCCAGCGCGGATCACCTCCAGGTCCGCTGGAAGCACGCCCGCCAGTACCGGTAGCGCTAGCGTGCTGACCGATCTATATGCCTTCGTCAATAGGATCAACGAAGGCCGCTGGGTGCGCAGTAGGACGCTCCGAACCACGTGCAACGACGCACGCTCAAACCAGCACGCCGCGGCGTAGGTGAGCGTCGCCACATACGTACCACGGTACAAGATCCTGAGGCCCCGGAATCGAATCCCCCACGATGAGGCCGACACACGGGACATCTTCCCAAACGATTTACTACTGCTAGCACCTATGTACTTCGCGTGCTCGACGAATGATAGGCCTGCATCGATCACCACCCCCAGAACTTTGGCCGACGTGACGGCTCCCACCGAAGCGCCGCCAAACCTAATAGTGGGCGGTCTCTGGAATTTCCCCCTAATGGTCATAGTTTGCGACTTTGTAGGGGAAAACTCCAGTCTATTGCGGACCCCCCACTCTCTAATATACTGCAAGACCTCTCCCGCCAAACTCTCTATTTGAGATCTTGACTGCGCCTCAATGAGGACCGTGACGTCGTCCGCATAGGCCACGATCTGAACCTCTGGCGGAAGCGGTAACCGAAGCAGGTCATCCATTAATAGGTTCCAGAGCGTGGGTCCAAGCACAGATCCCTGTGGACATCCCATAGTGGAAACCTTCCATTCCACCCGGTCCCCGACGAAAAGGCCCACCCGACGGTCGGTGAAGTAGTCCGCCAGCATCCTATAGATGTTTGGCGGACAACCCCCTCTTTTGGCTTTGACCATTATCATCGGCCACCAGGCGTTATCGAAGGCGCCAGAGATGTCCAAGAAGATAGCCTGCACGTACTTTGCAGTCGAATACTTAGTCGCGCCTATAATTGTTCTGAGCGCCGTTACCGTCGATTTGCCTGAGGTGAAACCGTGCTGACATTCCGAAATCTGATTTCCAATCTGTGGAGCACTCAGAAGGAGTACTCGTTCCAAAATTTTGCCCAGTACGGGAAGCAACGTGATCGGACGGTAGGCCTTGGGATCCGTCAGTGGCTTGCCGTTATTCTTAGGCAGCACTAATAGGCGTCCACTCTTCCATACGTCCGGAAATACTCCCTCAGTCACACACTTGGCGACAACAGCAGAGAATTCTGCTGCTGCCACCGCCCATACATGCCTGAGAATCCTCCCCGAGAGGCCATCCAGTCCCGGTGCCGTGTTAGGCAATCGCCTGACTATACCATCTAGTGCATCCCTGGTCGGTGGAGGCGCGTCGGTGCCGGAGGGTGGGAACGACGCCACTAGGCGGACCAGTCGGTGATACTCTGAGTCCCTTGACTGATCGTCATCAGGACCTGGCTCTAGTCCGCCGCTTCCTAGGGGCCATAAATCCCCAGGAAATCCAAAACCTAGCCCAAGCGCTCAGGTCCACTGACGGAGACGCTCTAGCCCGTCTAGACCTTGTTCTCAAGTACGAGCACGTACTTAGCGCCCTTGGCCTCTTCAAGGCCTGTCGCTAAAACCCACTAAAACTCTTTTATATTCTCCAGAGCTAAATTCTCAGAGAATAAAACCCTCCTCCCTCTCCGTCGCGTTTTACAACGCTGACGGCTACGGTTCCCAACGCACCCAGATCCAAGAATTCCTCAAAAATCACCAAATCGACATAATGCTAGTGCAAGAGACCTTCTTGAAACCTAGCAAACGCGATCCAAAAATCGCCCAGTACAACATTGTGCGTAATGACAGATTGGCCAGCCGAGGAGGCGGCACCCTCATTTACTACAGAAGGTCTCTACACTGCATTCCGATTCCTACCCCTTCACTGACTAACATGGAGGCCTCGGTCTGTCGTATAGCTATGACAGGTCATCAACCTGTCACTCTGGCATCTGTTTATCTCCCCCCCGACAGAGAACTGCTCAGGACTGACCTCGAGTCGCTTCTCGACTTAGGTAACTCAGTCATCCTGGCAGGAGATCTCAATTGTAAACACCCCAGTTTCAATAGTCATACCTCTACCCCTAACGGAAATCGCCTTAACAGACTCATTGACCTACTCGACTTTGACGTGATAGCTCCAGTGACGCCAACTCATTACCCTGGTACTGTTACCCACAGACCCGACGTCCTTGACATTGCCCTATTTAAAAACGTTACCCTACGTCTAAACTCGCTAGAACCCCTCTCCGAGTTAGACTCCGATCATCGCCCCGTAGTCATGAAACTAGGACGACAGACTGATCCACCCCTCCAAGACAAGACGATTATTAACTGGACCAAGCTGAAAGAAGCCCTTAAGGCTTCCAGCTCTCCCCACCTCGACTCTATCCCCGACTACCTGACTAGTGCGGATGACACAAACACGGCGGTCTCTGGCCTCGGCAGCCACCTTAAGGATTTAATCCAAAGCTCCTCCAGGCGAGTCCCAGCGGCGAACGATCGCCGCTGGGAGTTGCCTGAGGACATAAGGGAGCTGATAAGAGACAAGAACGCAGCCATCCGTGCTTATGACTCTTTCCCCTGTGACGAGAATAGACGTAGAATGCGAGCCTTACAAAGGGAAGTAAAGCATCGCATCGCCGAATTCAAAAATCACAGTTGGGAATCCCTGTTGTCAGAGATTTCGCCATCACACACTGCCTACTGGCGGATGGCGAAGTCCATGAAAACAGACAATACAGCCTCGTTTCCCCCACTGACAAGACCAAACGGACCTCCCGCATTTGACGATGCAGAGAAGGCCGAATGCCTAGCCGACAGTTTGGAGGCCCAGTGCTCCCTTAGCCGTCAGCCGGTGGACGAATCCCACGTCGACTCGGTTGACGGAGAGGTGGGGCGCCGAGCCTCCACCCCCCCCTCTGACTCCCTTCTACCGGTTACGGTAACAGAAATCCAGGAAATTATCCAAAATCTCAAAATCAAAAAATCTCCTGGAATTGACGGAATACCCAACAAGGTGTTCAAAAGCCTCCCGATCCATCTGATCGCTCTCCTCGTGGCCATCCTCAATGCCGCCATGAGAAATCATCTCTTTCCAGTCGCCTGGAAAGAAGCCGTCGTCATCGGCATCCCCAAACCGGGCAAACATCGCTCGGATCCCTCTAGTTACAGACCTATTAGCCTATTGAATACAATGGCTAAAATCTACGAAAAAGTCCTCCATTCTCGCCTGCTGAGCTACATTAACTCAAAAAGGCTTCTCATTGACGAGCAGTTCGGCTTTAGAGCCAAGCACTCGTGTGTCCAACAGGTGCACCGAATAACGGAGCACATACTCCCGCGTCTCAATCAAAAGAAGCCCTTCCGAACCCTAGCTGTCTTCTTCGACGTGGCGAAGGCCTTCGACAAGGTCTGGCACAACGGTTTAATCTATAAGCTGTACCAACTGGAGGTGCCAGAAAGTCTCATTCTCATCATCAGAGACTTCCTTACCGATCGCACTTTTCGCTACAGAGTCGAAGGCACTCTGTCTAGCCCCCGCCCAATCAGAGCTGGAGTCCCCCAAGGCTCCGTTCTAGCACCCACGCTCTATTCCCTCTACACTAACGACATCCCCCTCACCCCAGGAATAGAGCTTGCCCTTTTCGCGGATGACACCGCCCTCTACGCCTCAGATAGGAACCTACGCATGGTATCTCTGCGCCTCCAGCGCGCAGTCACCGCCCTAGGTGAGTGGTTTGCGAGGTGGAGGATAGAGATAAACCCGACGAAAAGTGCAGCCATGTGCTTCCCTTTTCCCAGGGCTAACGCTCGTAGGCCCAAGCTGTCCCCTCTCCCGATAACCCTCTTCGGTCAAACAATTCCTCTTGTCAGGAAGACCAAGTATCTCGGAGTCACTCTAGACCATAGACTGACCTTCCGAGAACACATCAAAACTGTCCGCAACCGAGCCGCCTTTGTGCTCGGTCGCCTCAACCCTCTCATAGGCGGGAGAAGTAAAATGTCGCTTAGAAATAAGTTGACATTATACAAAACTCTCGTCCGTCCCATCATGACCTATGCTAGCGTTGTGTTCGCACACGCAGCTCCCTCCATCATTGCAATCCTCCAAAAATTGCAAAATAGATTCATGCGCAAGGCCGTGGCCGCACCATGGTACTTGCGCAGCGTTGACCTCCACAAAGACTTTGAGCTTCCCTCCATCGTCAAATACATAAAAGACTCTGCCCGACGCTACTATGACGCCATCCCCCATCATCCCAATCCTCTGATTGTCTCCTCCCTCACCTACACACCGGACAGGAGTGCCCCTCCCCGCCATCGTCGGCCGCGGCACATCCTGGACGATCCCGACGACCCGATCACCGCTGCCAATGCGGTTTACTCGAACACTGCACACAGACACCGTCCCCGCCGGCGGAGACGTGGACGTCCCCCCCGATACACCGTTAGCACACACCGGCCCTCAGCCAACCCTATTTTCACTAGGTACAGACACGTGCCTGGGCGCTTCTCGCCGACTCGCGACCCCGCGATATCCCCCCATTGCAACGCCCTAAGCCGAGGTCCGTTCCTTCCGCCGGTTTACCGGCGGGGGAGCCCTTAGGCTCGTTGCAACTCACATTTTTTCTCCTGGCTGAGCGCCTTCTGCGCTCGCCCTACGTCAATGCGAACGGTGACTCTTGAAAGGCCCCAGGGCCACAAGAACTATACATACACGATGTTGAGGCAATCAGGTTTTTTAGTCGGTAAGAGTCCGACACTACCTGGTACCACCTAGGCTGGCCCAGCCAGACTAGATGGTACCAGGTGTCCTATGCAGGATTTTTCCTGATTGTCTCTCCTAACAAAAAAAAAAAAAAAAAAAAAAAAAAAAAGTATAACAATCTATAACGTCTCACTAAAGGATATAGGGGTTTTGGCCCATAAATTAGTGCCAAAAATGCCAAAAAATAAATTAGTTAATAATTAGTGCCCATAAATCTGCCCTATTGCAGATTCGTGAATATACATAGTACCAGATTTTTAAATTCTCGAGCACGCGGGATTCATTGGTACCGGCCAAGACCTTACAATTTTCTTATGAATAGATCCCATCACTAAACTAAATTCGAATGATAAAATATTCCCTTGTAGCTTCCGGATGTCTAAATGGAATTTAAAATCTAAACGATGGAGTTCGTCCATTTTTTGACAAAAAATCATATACAGGTTGCACTAGTTGTGCACGAAAGTTTTAAAAATTATGTTAGTTTATACAAAAAAGGTTAGGAACTGGTACATTGCACAATATCAGATTGTTAACTCTAATTCTATCAGGAAGTTCGTTTTAGTTTTTGTACGTGAAGTTAACACCAGTGCAATCTGCGCTTCGTTACTGCAGTTGAAGTTGAACAAATAGATCGTATTTACACACTGCAATACGCTTCCATGGTTACGATACATACGAATGTTTATTCAATGAAATGTGACTTTACATTATCTGTATAATATATACAATCTCCATCAGCGTAGAGTCATTTAAGAAGTAGTTATGAAGCAATTGAAAAAAATGTTTTTTTCAATTGCCTGCCATTTTTGGAATCGATAAAAACTTATCAGTACAAACTAACCGCCGACTCGATATCGCCGATTTCACCTCTCACGGTTCTGTAAACATTTACAGAAGTTTTTTTTTTTATTTCAAATTGAATTTCTGAACAAAGACAGTGCTTCTATATAATTATATTTAATACTGTCGTTTAAATACAACCAAGCAAAATTGTATAACATTCCACCGAGGCTATAAAAGGTTTCCTGACAAATTAACTTTTGACAAGTTTTTCTTTTTATTCAAGGGTTAAAATCGTCGAAAAAATCGAAGTCTGTGATTGGGGGTCAACGGGACGGAAATTTCCAGGCGACTACCTACCGTTTAATTACACTCTTTTAGGTACACACTCGGGCGAGCCATTATCGATGCGGTTGCAGGAAACCAAAGCTTATCGTTATATGGATACATAGGTATCGAGAGATATACTTTATTGTATATCAAAAATTGCAGAGGACCACAAAATACAAGTGCCGAATTATAAATACACCGATAACCTTACCGATAACCTTAATTACCTTATTTGGGTGGTAAGGAAAAGCCTGTAGATGAAATTGAGGTCTAAGGTGCAATAAAGAAATAATGTCATACATAACATATATACATTTATGCATACCTCATACCCACAAATGCAAGCCTAGTCGACATCAACTGATCCACTATACAGCATAGATATATCATTTTTTGCTAACTGTAATGATGAGCACATGCATGTGAGCGAGAACACGTTCAAATCATAGCACGTGAACGTATAAGTGAGAAAGAGTCACAAACACAAAGGTCGGGTGTTCAGTTGTTTCAGATCGGTTCGGGCTACAATGCGAATGGGCCGTATGCTTTTTGAATGAAGCGATTGGAAACAAAAAAAATATTCAAATATTAACAGAGATAAAATAATCCTGAAATTATTACATGGTAAAATGTGGAGTTATCGTTTATTAATCTGTATTTTTTTAATAATTAGTAATTAGTAAACGTGTGTAATTTACACTCGAAATCTGTGATTTTGTTTCATGCACCTAGTTTTCCATATTTCTTTGAGAAACTCAGAAAAGTGTTAGTGATTTTGATTCGTAATAGTCAATGAGTATTATTATAAATATAATTCTAAATATAATTCTAATATATATATTTTACTACACCCATTTATTATTTTTCCCTAAAATAAGAATTGAAACATTAAAACCACGAGACCTTTTTTATAGTTTTTGTTGGCGGTCTGAATCGTCCTATTCTGGAGAACTCACACTCGTTTTCCGAACCGCATGCGGTGTAAAATGCCTAAACACCACAAAGGTCAATGAATGATTAATAATTTATGTGTCATGATAAATTTGACAATATATGTCTTATAGTATGTTTATGCTAAACGGAGTTTTTAAAAACATACCGGCAACCTCTCGATGCTGAATTACCGACTTAAAACATTAAACTAAAGAAATGAAAAGTTTTGTTTCCATTGAAACTTTATTCTGTGTTCTAGAATAATAATTCTCATAAATCTGGCAAACATGCGGTAATCTAAATATGTTCCAACTTTTTTGGCGGGAGCCCGAGAAGTAAAGTTTTTGTTGGATTGTTGTAAAAATTGAAAATTGTGGGATTCATGGTTTAATAGTGATAGTTTATTGAACTTCAAAGTGCATAACGCTTTTGATAAATAATTAAAAAAACACGTGAGACTGCATTTGTCGTGTTTAATTAACGACTCCTAGTTCGACGGGACTAGACAATGACGTGGTAAAAACAATTCTTTTTTATTATTTGCCATGTATGGACCAATGGCTATGCCAGTGTCCAAATAATTTATAATAAAAAGTAAATACGTTCATGAAAGGAGAGCTATTTATTCTCTTAAAATACATTACATTATAATCACATTTTTAATGTAATAAATATTTATTCTTTTTTGTATTGAGGTAGAAGAAAAGAAATCCCACTAATATTATAAATGTGAACGTTCGGATGATTGGATATTTGTTACAGAATCACGTCGAAATGGCTACTAATTTCTTTGAAACTTGGCAAATGATTATATAAACCCGATTATCACATACGCCAAATAAATCATGTAGACGCATCGCCGACATAAACTAGTGTTGAATATTAAACAGTCTTATTATAGAACGCAGGAATCCAGTAATACTCAACTGAGCTTTTAAATTCGTATATTCTAGTTTCTAATACAATCGCATAAAATTTCTTAATTTTATAATCTTATTTCTAACATTCCTAGCTGTACACACTGACAACTCTTACTTTTTTCTCTCTTTGACAGCCAAACATTGGATACCCGCCTCCATTCAGTGTTGACATAACGAAAAGTAATCTATCAATTATTATCCACAAATATTATAACAAAACATTTCAATGGAAACTTTTTTAAAAATAAACATGTGACATTAGCAAAAATAATTATTTTGATTCATTATATATGAAAGCATAGTAAATTTTGTATGAGACGTTCAGGGCTAATATATATAAATGTCTATAATCTACAATTTGTGCCCAAAGGCTGGTATTTAAAAAAACATAAAAAATTACATTACAGCAGCAAATGATGGTCAACAGACCAAACTATTTGTAAACAAACTTGTAGTTCCCACAGCCGCTAGGCGCTCTCTACTGGCCACGTTACCCCTCTCTCACAGAATACTAACTTGAAATACAACATTTACCACTTTATTCTACTCCCCAATATACGTACGTGTATCGGTAGTGAGTGAGATGTGCCAGAGCCCATTCCCATCCTATCCCTTCCAATTTTCCCAACCCTTTCTACAAATCCATTCCTACATCTTTAAAGGTAGAGTGTTGTTGGCGTGTATCGCGGATGTCTATGGACAACAGTACCCACTTACCATGAGGTGGACTGTATGCTCGTCATTTCGTTTTCCTATTAAAAATATGCTGAAATACTCGTAAATAATTTTAAATTACTAAGAATGTCATCATCAAGTCGACGCAAGATTCCTATTTTTGTCAATTGTCACCAGAGAACTTAAAACCTAAGCCACTTTTAAATTTGCTGCCATCAATGTGTTGCCCATTCAGTATTATCTGCTGCTCATTGAATTATTTCTCTCGTCTAATCATTTTTCTAAAGCAAACAAATAATAACGAAATCTGCCTTCCAATAAACGCGTGCCATCTTTTTATTTAAAAAAATATTATTCGCTTTATACTCAAAACCCTACCAATAGTTTTAACCCATATAAGTTTGCTCGTTTTATTCAAATGGAACAGCGCTCAATTTTAATCATAAAGGTAAATTACACCATTCATTAAAACTTAAATTTCAAAGCTCTGTTTTTGCTGTGTGCCACTTTAACGAGAGGAGAATTAGTTTTATAACGCGGTTTATACCTGATTTTTTTTAATAAACTACAAAACTGTGAAAAACAGTTTTGTTGCTGTGAAAAGCGAAAAAACAGACGAATAAAAGCCTGACCGATTTAAATAAGACCAAATCTACGGATATTTTAAGAAAGAAACAAACACTTGTAACAAAAACAATACATAAATCACCGTAAAACTTGAGATGTCTACACGCCTATTCGGGGATTTCTTTTGAAAAATATCTAGTTGCTCCGAATGATATCATAGAGTTTTTATAACTGCTTATCTGGATTTATGACTAAATCTTTTCCCTGCCGTGTTGTTTTTTTTATTTTTATATAATATGATATGGTCATTGTCTATGGTATTGCCACTATTCATGCCAATATTCGTAAATTTTGAGTAATCTTGGCATGTGTCGCAATCATGGGTGACTATATCCGTTTATCGCCATGTGGAATACCTACTGGTCTGCTATAAAGAAACCTGTCATACCATACCACCACCAGTCTCCAATACTGAATATAGGTCTCTCTCAGGGACCACCACCACACACGGTTATCACCTCTTATGTCCAGTCACTATCGACGAATTTCTTCAAGTTGTCAGTCTACGTCCCACGCTACGTTTCCCGATACGTGGAACGTCGAGGTATCAGTAATTAAAATTAGCTAGAACGAAACACGCCAAAATTCATTTTACATGTGAACTGAATAAAACAGATCAATTCTAACATTTTTATTCCATTTTTACCTTTATAGACATAAAGGTAAAAATGGATTTACAACGAGTATTATTACACTTGATACTGGCTTCTGTACTATACATTCTCGCATGTCCTTGTTATTCATACTGCAAGTTCAGTAAACTAAAGCTCAACGCTAACGAAATAGCAGGACGAGAGCCCACGGCTTTGTTAGCCCGTAGCCATAATAGGTACAAGTTGAAACTTTTGCGGTGATTGTTCTGGAATGCGTAGTTACACAAACGAGACCGAGGTATGTTTCGTCATTATTTTCTGGAGCGGATATTTAGGAAAATAGACACACGCCTTACGATAGCGTACGATCAGTCTTCGTGTCTCTAGTATATTTTACACAAAGAAAAATAAATAAATTACCTTTGAATTTGGAATCTGTCAACATGTGAAAAATAAGCGTCTTTTCTCAACTTTTTTCACAAGTTCACAAGTCTTTTCTTTTCTCGACTACAGTATCCACTTACCATTAGGTGGGCTGTATGCTCGTCTGTCGCCCGTTTTCTATAAAAAAAGATTATATAAAAGCAAATGGTGACCATTTCGAATGAATATTATGAATGAATATTCGAATGAATAATTGATATATTTTTAAAATGCTTACCGATTTATTTCTAAAATAAAACAAATTCTTCTAATTAAATCATAATTTCAATGTTTTGGCACATCTGTAATTTTAATGTCGCATCACTACTTCTTAATACATCGACAGTTCTTCCTCCTTTTTTTCTTGCCGCGTTTATATTAATAAATAAGTAAAAATGGATGTTTCATTGTATTGTATTGAAATACATTAAATTAATAACAGTGCAGCCCTCGTTTACTTTGCTTGGCCTCATTAATAACCAACACTTTTGCCTCTCTTTTTTAGTTAATAAACGAAACAAATGTAAGTCATTGTCATATTCTCCTACGCTAGGTCAAACTAAAAGTTCTTAGAACTCTCTACTGTAAATACGATAGAAAAAACTCGTATTTCGAAAATGGAACTTTGCTTGTCATACGACATAAAATTTTCAATGCTGTCATTTGTTTTTTTTTTAATTCTGGCTGCAATTTGAAATAATTTAAAATTAATAATAAATAATTTGAGTTTAAAAATGACGGACAGCTTGCGTTATCTATCCCTCTATATCTAGGCCTCGTGACAAAATTTTAGACTGAGTAACGTTTAATTTTAATCTTACGACTAATTTTAATCTCGTCAAGCTCGTTCGGACGCATATATTGAATATCCATATCAAATTAACATATAGGTAATGAGAATTTACGTCACAAAACGGACCAAAATTCCTAAACATGATGGGAATTCCTTAATACCGATATATTGCTAAGCACCTAGTTTAAATTATAGCTGCGAAGAACAAACTTGTAGGTTAGTGGCGAATGATTTATGCTGGTCGGGTTAACCCACGGGAGCGATAACGTGTGGCGTGTTAACTTATCCCAATGGATAGGGACATAAAGTTTAAGGTGTCCTACCTATTATCGTTGTCACCATAATTTTGTTGTGAATTGAACTATTAATATTCGGATTTAAACAATTTTAACAATTAAGGGCATTACTAGCGACGATTTGTTTCGACTGGTGTCCGTATTCGATTATAAACATTTTGAATTCGTGAACGTGTTTGTTGTAATGACGTTAAAGTTCATATTCGTCACTTTAATTGAAAGAACAAGTTGTTGTACAATGTTGCATTTACAGTTGGAGAAACCTGACTGCCCATTGAATAAGTTGACAATAGCTCAAACATTTATACTTAGCCATCGATCGTCAAAAAATATTTGAGAGAAATTCCCAGAAGGCTTATTTCTTGAAATGGTCTTACCAAAAATATGATTGGGTATTATGTATACTTTTCAAAAGTCGCTTAATATTGAAATGTGTGATTAAAAATGTTCCAGACACCAGGCCTGAATTAAAAAATAGAAAACATATTTCATGCCAAGAAATCATATTTTAGGTGTTATTACTGTTGGCATTAATAGAAACAATCATTAATAATGTTATTGCAATTGATATCCGCACATCACTCATACATCGTTTTTAGTATAATTCATTTATAATTAGATCCATGACTATTTGTATCTTCAACAGCCATTTGGAAGGCCATTACTGCTTCTTCTGCGTTAATAAAACGTATTCCTTTGAGTTTATCCTTAATTTTAGGGAATAAATAAAAATCACAGGGTGCAAGGTCGAGATTGTATGATATTTACAGTACTCAAAAATTGCTTCGTTTGTCTGGCGGAGTGAGGTGGAGCATTATTGTTATGGAGAATCTATCTGCTTCGTGGCTGTCACTCTTTGATTTTTTCCAAAACACAAGGCAGGCAGTTCCATACCAGTCCGCAGGTACTTTTTTATTTCCTAAAGTTATAGTGGCCCAATATATATATATCATTTTTGGAACCAACTACATACCTCGTTCCGAAAATATCGGAAGTACGTGATCAATCATAGATCCCAGGACTTGGCAATCCTTCCTTCATATATGCTTTAAGAACTATTACCAAACACCATTAGTAATGTAGCCATACACTTGGCAAGTACGCAGCCATGATCATGCCTTTTGTAAAGTGATAATGATGAGGCACTTCCCACGTATTTTATAGCTCTAAGAGATTCTTTTACTTGCCATGTTAAATATTGATTCTTTGAAGTTGTCACATTCTGTCCTGTTAAATTCTTTATAGGTTAGAACATGTTTGTTAATAAAGACATATAGCCCAGTAAAAATGTACAGAATTTCCACTAATAAAAACATTTTTTGGTGGAGAAGCCAATTTTTTAATATTTTGTTCAAATGACCCTTTCTCAACCCCATAAAAATCAATTTTTGATTGACCTTGTTGGATTTTTAACAGAAATAACAATACAACAATACAGATATAACAATACAAAAGCAACATTTAAAAAATGGCGCGACAGAAATCTTTAATATAAGTTCCCGCAAAAATAGAATAAAGTATTTCTAGTCATTCAGTGGAATATGGTGGTAATGTTTAGAAAAAAAAATCATAATAATTTACATTAATTTAACAGTTCAAAGACTAGAACATTAGAATCAAAACCAAACTATCAATTGATTAAAAGTTCAATTTACTAGCAAATATGAACTACGTAAACACTCGCACACGTTCAAGGTCAAAAACCTAAGCGAGCTATGTTATTCATATAAAATGACTAATAATTGTTATTTAGAATGAAATAAACAAAAATCACGAATGACATGATAATTTCAAGTTACAAATAATAGTTTTAGTGTACTGATTGACATAGTAAAATATTTTACACAATTATTGTAAGACCTTAATATATAAGTAGATACGTGTGAAATAACAATGCTTCAAAACCGTAAAGTTCTTTTAATATGAAAATGAAAGAAACTGTTGATACTCAAAGTTAAAATAAGTATGAAAATAGGACAATTGTTGTTGGTGCAGATTCAACAATCGTAAATCGTTAATGAGACCAACAATCTCCGAAAACTTATCAAATACCTACCCTTATGAATGTGTACGCGTTTATAAAAATAAGAACGCGCGACAACTATGTCGTTACGCATCTGTTTATTCGCGATCTTTAGTAAACAACGTGAAAACATTTTTCCTCGCTAGAGGTAGAGAACCTAAATATCTCAAACAAACATTCCGGACGAGTTCGAGCGTTTTCAAAATACGTCCAAAGGAAATTCAGTGCCGCTTTGAGATAGTGATGCACAAGTCTATCGATAATGTTACGTCTAGATAGACATCGAACAGTAACTATCAACGGTATTAATTTACACATTATTAACATTCAAAATCTTCAATAGAATTATTAATATCGACAGCTTTGTGTTATTGACAGTTAAAACATGAGTGATGATTCGTTATTGTTCTGCTGTCAATTAAACATCTTTCCCACATCAATGTCTTGGCTAAATATAAGCTTACAACTAAACATCATCCCTCACTTTTCGTTAAACTATAAGATTAATTGTAAAAGGTATCATTACCTTTAACCTTAACCGATATCGTTGAACTCACTCTTCAGCCAGCGAAGTCTGAATTTCGCTACACATTTTCAGTTTACTCGTGGCTACTCTGATATTGAGGGTAAATATCCTCAGCATTTTACGTAATGAGAAACTTTCATACATTAGGGTTACGTTCATGCTAAATTCGCTCTTCAACAATTCAAACACCGTGAAACCGCCGTTTGTGCATTTCGTATCTACAATGTCTGTTATTATTTTGTTTTGTTTAGGTGTGCAATAGAGTTTTATACGAGTATATCCATCTAAGTATGTTGCACCGTTTTTATCTTCATTATATAAAAAGAGAGACGCAGGATGATTTAGACTGTTAAATAGTGTAACACGTTTTGTAATTCAGCCTATAAAAATCGAATGCTGCCAGCTGTTATGTGAACGTGTCGTGCCGCCTCAGCATTCGCACGTGACTACACTTACGTTATTAATGTGCACGTTTTATACACAGCCATATCGATAGGTCAAGTATCGACACTTAGACAACATTGTTTTGCGTTTTATTGTCAGCGGGGCAGTGCGATTCGTTCTGTTTAATGGCCGCGTAAAATTGCGACGTTCGACCGAATCCGCCGTCACGTCCGTAATCGTTCACGCACGGAGTACACATCGCACTTACACGGTAATACACTGGTTACCTTTAATAAATTTATTTTAAGACATCTGACATTTCATATGGAAACGAGATGGGTTCAGGAGACCGTTCCTCAAAATCTCAGAAAGACATTTTGTCCACGGAAATTAAATTCCTTATTATAATGATTATACAGGCAGTAAAACTATGGCGCGTTATACTTACGTCATACCATACAGTCAGCCTGTATCTCTCCACTGTTGGATATAAATAGACGATTTTTAGTACGTGCTTAGACTGGGCCTAATCTAAGCAACGTTTTAGCACGAAAAAACGCAAATAAATATAATGAATTTACTGCCAGTTTACACCTCAAAGAGCAAACGTTGTAGTAAAAATATATATGTTAATGCTGCGAAATTATTTAATAAATTACCTGACTACTTAAAGGAAATGAAATTGACATTGTTTAAGAAAAAGTTATTTGTCCTTCTAGTAAATAAATCTTATTATAATACATATTAATGAATTTTAGACATGAAAAAATTTGATAATGATTACGATATTTAGATATAGTTTGAAAATCGTAATTAGATATAAGACCACTTAGTATTGTATATAGACACTTAGACTATACTTACACTTAGATATAGACCACATTGTAACCTACCCGGCAGGATATAGTGGACCAAATTATAAGTTTTGTGAAACATCTTTTTATTTCCTATATAAATGATAACTAATAATAACTCAGCTATAAATGATTTGAATTTGAAAAAAAAACGTTTGTCATTAAATAGACAGTTGAAATAGACGCTTTAGACAGTTCTAAAACACGGTAATGCCGTCTTAGATCGAAACCGTGCTTAGCTTAGATCGAGTCATTATTTTTGTCGACTTAGATCGATCCAATTGCTATTTGTTATAATAGACGAATTCTCGCGAACTTTTCTTTGGATCCGCCATTTATTTATTTACTGAGTCACACAAACAGTATGTTACATTTTACAACAATTAGGTACCTAATATTTATACTAAAAAATGGTTTGGGTAACCTAATAAAAACGCAACTATTAGCTACGAGTATGAATATAGGGGCTTATGAAGTCTCCTTTACATATTTATATGCTTGCGTAGAATCGGAATATTGATCCATAGAATATATCTAGACTTTTATTGGTTGCAGCTAGATCATTATACTCTCTACACATACGGCGAATGGGCGAATGAAATACAATGTTTGTACGAGCATATGGAATAGAGAAGGTTCTAGCAGATCTACCTACACATTTCCTGAATTTAAATTTAATTGAAGATAGTTATTCTATCTTCAATTAAATTTGATAGTCAATTTAATTGAATTGACCATCTTCAATTGAAGATAGTCTTATAAGATAGTTATTATTGAAGATAGAGATCACTTATTCTCCTACGACATTGAACTGACAACACTTTATTATGACTTATTATTAACAGTTGCACTGAGCCTGTTCTGATAACAATGATGTTATCAGATGTGTAATTGGAATGGCTACGGATCCATTTCACATACAAAACTATGTTTGTATATCATTTTTGTAATCGCGTAGGAATAAATCACGTGAACATACGTTTTTAACATATTTCTCCTTTTAGTTTAATGTTTTGTACTCAAAGAATAAAACTGTCAATGCAAATGTCACTCGTAGCATTTGCATTTCCCGTGTGGAGCGCGCTTGTTGCCGATTGTTCCCTTTACGCCTGTATTTACATATAAAAAGTATGTCGGCTACAAAAAACACACATTTCACTGTCAAAGCAAACCAGAAAACTGGGCAAGATTGATATTGGATCCACTTTCTGGCCTCTCTTTTTAATTAATCGCTTTTGTAGGACCCTAAACTTCAAAGGGTATTGCGCAATTCGGATACGTTTGAATGTATCAAAATTGGTGGCGGTAGCGGTACAGTTCCGGGCGGACCGACATTAGACTTGGCAATATAATACCTACTGATAATAACGAACGTGTGAATGAAGTTAGATTGGTCATACAGTTGCAGCAATCTTTTTGACAAACATAAAATCCCGGCACTGATTGATTTTACATATATAAATCATATATGTGATAATAAAAGATGTGTTAAAAGACGGATTCAATATCAATATTTGCTACTTCAGAGTTAGTGATCTATATTTTCTGCCCTACTTTTCATCGTTCCATTATTTTTTCTGCTGTCTTGTGTATTATATATGTATCATAATATTATGTATGCAAATATGTGTATATATGTATGTACGTATGTGTATGTATGTATAATAAAATATTATTTGTCTATATTACTATATATAATTATAATAACTAAATTGCACTCGCGTTTTTATTTCTGTTTGATGATCCGGTGCTTAGTTGGCAGAAAATACCATATGGCATTAAGTTCGCCATTTGTTGAAATTACTTGTGCAATGAATTTTAAATAAATAAATAAATATTCGAGAGGGGTGCACGCTGTAATCCCACCTCCGCTGGACGCTCTAGACTGCTCAAGTGTTCCGTCTCACAGGAAACTATCGTTAAATGAATTGCATTTCCCACTTTATCCTATTCCCCAATGTATCCAATGTGTGTACGTGTTTCAGAAGTGAATGAGAAATGCCAGAGCACATTTCCAGTCCATCCTATCCCTCCCTATTTCCCCAACAATTTCTCCAAATCCATTTCTAAATCTACAAAGGTAGACAGCGTAGGATATATCGCGAATGTCCATAGGCGACAGTATCCTTTTACCATCAGTTGCGATTGTACCCCGCCTTCTTTTTATAAAAATACATATAAGCAGAGACAGTAAGACTGTTACGAACGACACTTACCATACACTGCGAATATACGAGTAAATTGTCGTGTCGGAATTATATACAACTTCGTTAGCGATGTTCACACATGTCGTGATGGCACCCGCCCGTCACTCTGCTACCAGGGGCTCATTACAACCTTTCGTGCCAGCATAATAGTACAGCGTGTGTGCAGAAAAGATGGCTTAATTATATTTGTAATTATTCTACTACACTGTGCCGTAATTAAGTTTAATTTTAAATGTTTCGGAAAACATCAATTCGACGGCAGCAAAGTAAAAACGGACACAAATAAAACTGTAATTTTACAAGAAAGCCGTTTGAAGGAATAAACTTGACTTTTAACTTACCACTGATACAGACCAAAATTGTTATGAAAGCATAATACTCGTATGTTATAATTTATATAATAATATTATTATAAGGTAATTGACATAATATTTGTATTTTTCGATTTGTTTCTTATTTTCGTACCTAGTGAATTGGTACTAGGTTCTTTTATATATATTTTGTTTTATTTATAGATAAGAGGGCGGACGAGCCAGCGCTCCCACGTGATGGTAGGTACGAATGCACATTCATTTTAATAATTTAAGGCATACAGTTTCAATCTTTTTTCTTGTAACATTTTTTTTGCGATACCAGACGACGCTGTATATAACGAGTATAGTATACGCTGTTAAGATTAAAAAATACATATACATGATTATTTATGCGTTGCTGCTATATTTTAACAAATAATGGCATTTATCAAAAAAATATATACTCAACACAACTAAAACTTTTTGGAGGGAACTCAAGGAGTCAAGTTGAGTTTTTGTTCGATTATTGTCAAAATAGTGTATTAGGCGTTTTGTAGTTTAATAGTGATAGTTTATTAAACTTCAAAGTGTTTTTCGTACGTGGTGTTTGTGATAATCAAATAAAAGCGTGGGACTGCGTTTTTCATGTGCTTCCAAGGAGTCCTCTTCTGTCCTCAATAAACCTACTTACGCTTTACTGAGCGACTCCTGACTTACTTTGAAGGGACTGGAGATTGACAGGATACATTCGACACTTTGAATTTGTTTATTACGAAGAAAACTTGAGACTGGCAGAATGTGCTAATTCCACCATTGTCATATATGAAGAAAAAAACATGCACATAATTATTAGTGAATATCAGGTAGTTAGTGCAGTTGTCTCTATTTTGTACCTGTCTGTTTCTATTTTTTTTTTATTGGGAAGTAGGCGGACGAGCAAGCGGTCCCATGTGATGGCAAATGTTAGCGGGGCCCATGGACACCTGTAACGCCAGAAAGTATACGGGTGCGCCCGACCTTGTGAAATCCTATTCAGTTTTCTTGAAGAACACCATATCTTAGTGTAATGGTAAGACCAATTCCTCTGCCTACGAGTTCGCGGTATAAAATGTTTTTTGCACCGAACAGTACGAGACACCTCCATATCGAGGAAATGCGGATGGACCGCGCACTTCTGTGACGGGAGGTGCTGTTGTAGAAACATCTTTTTGGATGTTATAATTTATAACTTAAACGTGATACAATAGACATTGCAACATATTCAATTTCAACAATTTTACCTTTATTAATGAAGCATCTACCTACCTTAGATGCTGCAGCATTTGCAGACAAATGTATGGATAAAATGTAATTTTAAAGTACACTGTATTCAAATCGCCACTAAAAGGAATAAATCAAGTTAACACCAACCCATTTTTGTACATTCACGCAAAAATTGAGTTAGCAGGGTTTAATATTTTTATTTCGGCACTCAAAAAGTCTAAACATTATAATTGACGAACTCTGAATATAAATTTAGGCATTTCGATTGCTAGAAATGATTACTTTTCTCCTTGGGGAGTCCAACGGGTGGCGAGAACGTGACACCAGAAAACTGTGGAATTATTATTCTAAGCATGTTGAAGAGCCCGTCTGGAATTACGAAAATTGTTTCGGGGATAAGAGTGTATGCGTTTTGTCAAAATCCGGCGAAAATATCAAATCCGATGGTTATGACTCAATATGAGTAAGCCTCAATTTCAGAAGTATGTTTTAACTTATTGGCTCGATTGTCAATACAGATTGATCGAACTGAGAAGATTCGGGTTCCATCGCCTACTAAAATCTTGCAAATGAGTACCGTCGAAAAATAAATGTGGCATTTGTTCAAAAACTTTAATATTTTAAAATATTTCACGTTTACAGATAGGTCACCAACCAAGCTATACACAGAAGAAATCAAAATAAAACTTAGTTAGTATAATACAATTTTATTTTATGTTCTATGTCAACTTATAGGACTTTTTTTAACCAAACCATTGTAAATTCCCTTGGGTATATATACTCATACATATAAAATTTACTCGACCGTTGTTATGGGGAATTTGGAATTAAAACTGAGGTGTTACTATTCCCATAATACACTTATCACCATAATACGCTCTATTTTACGAGATTTATTGGAATTGGATTATGAGATGGAATGAAATGGGACAGAATGGGATTAAATGAAATTGGGTCGAACTCAATGAAGTGAGATTGAATCAGGCTGGGGTAGGATGTGGGAGGTAGAATGGCACGGGACGGAATGGAATGGGATGGGTGACATGTTATGGCCTGGGATAGGATGTGGTAGGAGTACAATGAGCTAACCATACATGTTCTAAAATCAACACGCGAGCACAGCTAGCCTTACAATAGGTGAAAAACTGCTTTAAAATTTGGTTGTGTGCGTCTGGTTTGGGGAGCCATTTCTGATACAAAAAATGGGATTTTACACTAATTTAGTAGGTAATTAATAGGTTTTGTAGATATTAAAACATATTCATCGAATACTTTGCGAGTTATAAGGGGGCTCCTCAATGCAAACCTCAATATCCAAAGGATCCAAAGGATTAGGGAGCCACTTTTATATACTTTTAAAATCTTTTACTACTACTTATAGGTACTACAAAACCTCAAGCAAATCAATTCATTTATTGAATGGCTACATGTAACGTTCATAAAATGGCTACAGGTAACGTTCATAAAATGGCTACAGGTAACGTTCATAAAATGGCTACAGGTAACGTTCATAAAATGAAAAGTTCTTCTAAAACCTACCCGATAAGATTAACAATACTTATTTAAATTGTTATTTATTAATTGTAATTATTATTTATATTCTTAGTTTCTAAATTCCAGTATAATATTTAAAATTGTAATTAGTAACATATAATTCCAATGTCAGCAATAATGAAATATATAGTCAATAAAATTACTTAAGTCAATATCAAGTTAATAGCATTTTAGGTTCACATATTTTGTTTTACTCGATTACTACCTTTTTAACTACCTTCTCAAGTTATCCTTTGATATGTATACTAAGCTTACTTTTTGAAGTCAGTTAATAAAGCTTTGGAATTTTGATGAGCAAACAATAAATAGGTCATGTCTCCATGTTCGGTCCCTTAACAAACATGTGTGCCGACGTAAGCTTGTAATGAATGTACAATGAGTATTATGAAGGATATGAATATATCTTGCTGGGGAAATGAGTATGTATGTATCCAAAACCCTGAGATTCAAATAATATTCGAAATTACACATTTGAATTGGTAAACACTAAAATGCAGGGATGTCTTGTTTCGAGTACACATGAACATATTAAGTTAGGTATTATAGTATACGTATCATTCTTTTTTTATAGAAAAAAGGCGGCAGACGATGAAAATGAAAATTTCTCAAAAAATGTCTGAGGTACGAAGTTTAAATTCTTAAATTAAGGAAGGGACGCAACGTAGAATACTGACATCGTGTTTCTTAGTACCATTATAATTACTTAAGGGTGTGACCGGATCTAGAATACTACCACACTACCTTTACACGTGGATGTCGTAAAAGGATACGAAGGGATAACAAAACTGCTACCACAAGCCCTGATGAACTACACCACCTCCAAAAGAGTAGACTCACCAATCCGCTTAGTCAGCGTGGCGTATTCAGACCATACATCCCTCATGCACAAGATGATGCCCATTTACTCTTACCGTAAAAATATAAGTTGCCGTAAAATAAAATGGTTACTATAAGGGTGATAGAAATGGCAATTGCTGTCCACCAAATATTTTCAAGCTGATATCAATTAATTTTTTAGTGAAATTGAGAAATTATTTTTATTCTCTTAGAAAAGGACCTCATTATCGGTTCGTTCTACTTTCCCAGATCAAAAGTTAAACAGAATCTTGAAACAAGAAAATTTTAAACAAAATCTTTAAGTCCATACCAACAACTAAAGGGAAGGAACCTTCCCTTTGTTCAGAGACTTCTGTAATAATCTCAATAAAACATTCCTGCAAGAAAATGCCAATCCTCGCGACTTGGACAGCAAAAGTTATGGGAACAAATTGCTGTCAAACCGAACTTAATTGTAGTGTTTTTCTTGTGGCTTGGTAATTTTCCATTTAATCTATTCTAAAAGCTGGTCCACACTGTAATCGCTTATGTTACTATCGACATATTTTTCCGGGTTCGTACTTAAAAATTGAGATACTTGGAAACCGAAGTCACTCTGAACTTTAGGCTGCGGTTCGATCAAGAACGAGAAACGATGAGCGGATAATCCTCTATATACGAGTAACAAGGAGCGAGTACACAGTTCGACCACTAAAACTAACTACGCGACGTAGTTTTATGTCGCTGGGCGTGGAACGAGTGAAGAGAGCGACAGTGACCAGCTAGAAGCAACTCACTTAGGTTCCACCAATCCGTCTCCGCACACTATAGTTGACTGTCACATTGCAGGCGAGTGTTACTGAGCCAGCTCTTTTAACTCTCTTATCGCCGGGCGACAAAATTTAGAGCGAGAATCCTGTTTTGCTATGGGACCTTGAACTATTATTTCTATCTCTGTCTTTCAATTGTTGTCTTTTGGAATTTTTACAGATCTTGGGTGAGAAAAAAATTCATCGCTCATCGTTTCTCGTTCTTGGTACACAGGGAATCCTAATATACCTACGCCACAGAGAGTAGCATAGTTAAAGTGTAACAGTTGTTTAACTCCGGCCCCATTATCGAGATAATTGCCTGCTCTGGATTCGTGGTCAAACGCGGAGCACGAGCTGTTGACTGCGGTAGGCGCTCAACGTGAATGTTTAATATGATTGATTCCATTCTGTGCCGTTTATGAAATATGAACAAGGCACGCGACAAATAAACCGTGACTCGTATGCTTTTTTATATATAATCTACGGATATGTTTTTACTATGATGTAGATTCATCAATATTTCAAAAAAAAGAAACCTACACAGTGAAATTTAAATATGAACTGAAATAATGATAAACAGTTTTTACAAATATTAAGCTGCTTTAAAACGTAAATATAAATGTACATATTTTAAGAATTTGTGTTATGGAAACTACTTTCAACCGCAATAGAAACTTGACCAAGAATTAAAGTCGCACTGCACCAGTTCCTTTGAGTTTCTTTAAGTTCGAGAAATTATATTTAAACAACTTCTTAGTTTTAATTTATGTTTAACTTTCATACCGTGGTTCCTCTTACTGCCTTGGCTTAGGGGATCGTATTCTGCAAGGAAGAAAATATATAAAAGGAAATAATTATTTAAATTTCTAATTATTTTTTTTAAAAGTATTTTCAGAATATGACTGAATTACAAATCAGACATATTTCAGCTCTTAGGGATTTTTTAATAGCAAAAGAAATGGTTGTCGCGTAATTAAGTATCCTATTATATCCAACTAAGGCAGCATAGCTAGTAAATTCAACTCTCTTGGATTGTCACAGAGTACCGTGTGGCTTCTAGTTTCAAAGCCAATATGGAAACAATGCCGCCACCCAACGCTTGATGAAGTTTGCCTTCACTTTATTCGAGGACTTTAAACAAGGATCAACTTGAGCTTGTTTTCAACAAGTGCTAAACCCGTAGCAAGTATATATAATCAACGATGCATCTCAAAAGACAGAGGTTTGTTTTAAAAGACGATTCTTGAGAAGAAGGGAAGCTGAGATATTAAACTCAAGATTAAACTAATAATTATTAAAGCATAAAGATCGGCTTTATCAAAAATTTACAAAGAAGAGTAAATAAATAAAATAAATATATTGAACTGTACGGTGTGTGGTCTACATTTGGAAATGTTAAATGTTGTGTTTGTTGGAATCTAGGGGGCTCTACCTCCCAGGATATAGTGTTATGTGAAGGAACGTGTTTGGGAAATAAGTGCTAACCCATGCTAACCATGCTAAGTGCTAAGCAATAATTGCTTAGCTTAGCATTATTGCTTCGTACTAGTACTAGCACTTAGATATTTGCAATATTTACAAATAACGACAAATGATTGCAATTTCACAATTTTTCGGCAACTTATTAGGTTTGAATAAAGTAAATCCTTAAACGTTTTTGGTTTATTTGTTTAACGAAAACGAATAGCATAGCACAGCATAGCACAGCGTAGCGCAGCGTAGCGCAGCGTAGCGCAGCGTAGCGCAGCGTAGCGCAGCGTAGCGCAGCGTAGCGCAGCGTAGCGCAGCGTAGCGTGGCATAGCGTAGAATAGCGTGGCATAGCGTGGAATAGCGTAGCATTGCGTGGCATAGCGTGGCATAGCATAGCATAGCATGGTAGCTTAGCATAGCACTACCCATGCTAAGGTGCTAGTACGAGACATAACAATTGATTACAAATTGTTACAAATTGTACGCGTTGTAAATACATACACGGCAACAAACTTGGCTTATAATACATACATTTGTTCTAACTTAGTACAGATACATACATACATAGGATCTGTACACAGTGAATGATTGAATTGGATTTTAATGTCTCACAAAATGACTGATTCGTTTTCGTTAAACAAATAAAGCAAAAATATTTAAGGATTTACTTTATTCAAACCTAATAAGTTGCCGTAAAATTGTGAAATTGCAATCACTTGTCGTTATTTGTAAATATTGCAAATATCGTGAAAGTTCCCTATCTAGAGCAATTGATCTAGAGTATAATACCAAATTTACAATGCACCCCTGTTAATTCGCAAATGTTGACTGATAGAGAATACCATAAGGAATTAAGTCCACCTTTTGTCTTTGTGAACATTTTGTTTTAAATAAATAAAAAATCCTGATGTCTAATTTTGACTGTTATCTAATTTTGACGTATTATAATAACTCTATTATTTAACGCGACTGTTAATTAATAGTTATTCGCTCCCAACTTTGTTAGAAATTATGGCCCCGATGAACAGAACCGATGACTGTCTTGTGTTAGTTTCATGCAGTTTATATTAATTACTATGCACCTACTTCGCTTAACGTTACTTATAAAGAACAAAGGAAAAATATCAAGCTATATGAAATCTGACCGTCAATTGTTCTCTTTTGTATTATTGACACTGTTGGGCCCAAAGGCTCCTGAGCACTCAGTGATATGGAACAAATGGCATATATTATATTTTCAAATGACATCAAATTCAATCAATTCGAATTCAAATTCAAATGTCATGTTTCGTCCAATCTAAGACAGGGACCATGAATATTAAATTAAATACTTACACGTTATAAGTAGTTGGCGGTGAGGATGGCGGTCAACCTGATGGTAAATGGTTACTCTCTCGGCTGGCATTCATAAAGCACTTTGTGGTTTAACTACCTATGTATACAAATTCCTTCTTCCTACGAGTATGAACCTTGAACGGTTACTTGCCCGTCGAGAGAGTCGAGTGCTCGCCTCAGCACCAGAATGTGACCTATTTGTGACTGAGATGGGCAGACTGTAAGAGAATACTCGAAGCCAGAATGTGAGTGAATAATTAATTATCATAAGTTAAAGATTAAGTTTAGTTGTTTTGTAACGGTTTACTTTTTAACTGTTATGTTATTATATATTCGTGTACGGCAGTAATAAGTTGATAATTAGAAATATACAAAATTACAAATGTAGTAATTAGGATTTACAAAAAAAAATTTAAGCTTAGAGATATTGATTTCAGTATTAAGTACTTAAATATTAACGCGAAAACATAACCATTTAAACTGTAACATTGGAAAACAGTCGATTTCAACTTATCATCTAACTCCCGCCATGCATGGATATAATATCTCGATCTCGTAATTTAAGTAACTGCGAGAGCGATTTATCAAAAGACCGACAATAGTATTATTTTCTTGCAATCTATTCTTGTTAGAGAGAACTTAAGCCGGATTCATTTTACAGCACCGTGAATGATAATATGACTATAGGTAATATGTGAATGATTATAGAAATAATATGACAGACGAGCAGACAGTTATTCTGGTGGTAATTGGATACTGTCGCCCGTGGACATACGAGATACAATCAAGTATTCCAACATTAATTAAGAATGACAAATAATTATCTATGGAGACTTTGGAGGGGATTAGAAAAAGAACAGGGAAAGATGGGGAGGGGAAGACGGAGTAAAACGGGTAGAGCAATTTTCCTCGTCCCATTACATTCCCTGTCCTTCCTTGGAGACGGAGATGCGATGGGCAACTTTGTCTTTTTTGTTCTTCGATACATACATATTTGTGGCCAATACCAAATAATTAAAAGAAAATCATCAGAAACACAAAAACAGTCGGGCCAACGGCGTCGCCTTCTCGTGGATCGCCAATAAAGGATCCGCTCTAAAGGAGTTGTATAGCATTTCTTGAAAGCGTTCACACGGCTTCGCGCAGACACTCAAATTGACAACTGGTCACCAGCCAGTCAGCCGTCCGCAGTGGCAGCTGTCCGCGCTTCTACACTCACGGAAGCCGTTTTTTAAATGTTGTCTTCTTTTATTACTTAAGACAATACGGTTGTGTCCTTTATGGTTTGACAGATTGCGGTAGGCCGTGTGGTGTCGGTCGGTTTTAGAATAACACCTCTCTACATCTTCCTGTAGGTGTCATAAAATGCTACTAAGAGCTGCACTACACAAGTCCTGAGAAATTACACCACCTCTAAAAAAAGTGGACTCGCCAACCCGCTTGGACAGCGTAGAGTTTGAATGTCATATAGCCCTCATACACAAGACAATGTGCACGAGGTGGCCTATGTCGAACAGTAGGTGCTAAATGGGCTAAATGGTCTGTGACCACAGACCATTTAGCATGTCTTAGGGTGTCTTAGTAAACAGCAGAGCGACAACGACAACCGCTTTACTTTATAAAACATTACAGTGAAATCAACGAGACATGAGCTTTGCGTTTGCATGGGTGTACACAGATAGTGTACAATGCGAACCATTTCGACAATCGGATTGGACAGTTCGGCACCCACCCACATAAATGCACAGCTTATGTCTGGTTGATTTCACTTTACTATTACTCGTAATAAAGAATTAACAAAGATACAAATTTAATAGAGTTAAATGCACTACAAAGTACAAAGTTGGCACTAAATCACCATTGCAGGCGCGGTCCACTCCACCTTATAATAAACTACTTCATATACAAGCAACAGATGGCGACAATGTGCTAAGTTCGAGTATAAATCAAACCCCTTTAATGCCCCGGGGCTATCGGTTACGTTTGGGTCAAGTAGGTAAAAGTGATTTACAGGATCCATAAAGACAGCTACCAACTGGTTATATTACGTTTGACAGCGCCCTTTACGTCGGCCCGCCACGGTTTGTAATGAAACCTTACCCGTGTTCAACACGGGAACTTTGCGATGGGGTGGAAACCAATAACCCAAGTGGGTCGTGTTCAACTTTGATATGCATTGGAAAGTTAGGTAAGCCTGTTTATTTATTCTTGTAAAGAAATATTATTCCCAAGTTTTTCAATACATATTGGTGTCGTCCTTAGAGTATACATATTACATACCCGCTTATGTAGGTATACCTAAGGTGGCGTCTCCATATCTCTGTTATTGAGGTCGCTCTACCATAATATATTTATATAGGTTCAGTTTACCTATATAACAAAAAATAAAAGTGTATCCATCCATGTATTCAAAATACGAGTATAACAAACAATAACTCTTAATTTAAAGTGAAGTTAAAAAAATGAAATAATAGTTTTAAGAAAAGACTAGTTATCCAATTAAGTTTTTATGTGCAATTCAAGTTTGTCTCTTAGTGTATTTACATTTTTATAACATACATATGAATTTTTATAACTTACACGTCGTGCATATGTTAGTGTAAGTTATATAATAGGTCGGGGAGAAAGTCTTTTCGTATTTTGTATGTATGAAGTTGTGATCCAATATCTTTGATTGAACTGTTTGTATCTGGCTGGTTATGATACCATTAAAAAGGTAACATTATAAAAAAACGAAATAAAAAAATAAAAAACTGTTTCCCGCCATTTTTCAATTGCTTTTCTGTCCAAGAAAATGAATGAATCTAACGAAGAAAATTCGATACATTTTAAAGATTTATTACAAAAAAGGGAAAAATGCGACACGCCGCAAAAAAAATTTGTGCCGTTTATGGACCTAATGCAGTGTCAGTAAGAGTAGCACAAAGTTGGTTTAAACGTTTTCAGTCAGGAAATCTTAATGTTAAAGATGCAGTTCGCTCCGGTCGCCCTGTTACCGATAAAGTTGATGCCATTTGTGAAAAAGTGCAGCAAAATCGACATATAAGTAGTTTTGATATAAGCATATATTTTTGATGAACTGGGCATTGACCACAAAACAGTTTTCACTCATTTGAAAAAGTCTGGATTCACAAAAAAGCTCGATATTTGGGTACCACACGAGCTCACTGAAAGAAACCTAATGAACCGTGTATTCGTTTGCGATTCTCTATTAAAACGCAATGTAACCGAACCATTTTTGAAAAGATTGTTTACTGGTGATGAGAAGTGGATCGCTTACGACAAGAACGTGCGGAAAAGATCATGGTCTAAGTGCGGCCAAGTTCCACAGACTGTGGCGAAACCCGGATTAACGCGCAATAAGGTCTATGGTGCGATTGGAAGAGCATCGTTCATTATGAGCTTTTACCGCCGGGCAAAACCATCGATTCGGATCTCTACTGCCAACAGCTGATGAGACTAAAGCAAAAAATTGAGAAAAAACGCCCGGAATTGATCAACAGAAAGGTTCACATCAATAGAGGACTGTCAAAACTACTTGTCGTAATTTTTTGACCAAAAATCCCAAAATTTCTACAGCAACGGGATCATGTCACTACCTACAAGATGGCAACAAGTTATAAACAAAACGGCATATATATATTATAATTAAATGTAATTAAACTTTAAAAAAAATGTCTTGAATTTGTATATAAAATACGAAGAAGCTTTTTCCGTTATACAACAATACTACGTTATTTATTTCTACATCTCCCCCTGGTGTTGCATGTGTCCATAGGCGGTGGTGACCACTTTTTGTTTATGGACGAAGGCGGCAGACAAGCATACAGTCCACCTGATGGTAAGTGGATACTGTAGGCCATAGACATCCGTGTTACATGCCAACATTAGTCTAAAATTACAAACGTTGGCACGGCTCGGATGCGCTGCCTACCTTTGGAGATATTGGAATGAATTTGGAGAAAAGGTTGGGAAAATGGGTAGGGATAGGATGGGAATGAGCTTTGACACATCTCACTTACTACCGAAACACATACGTACATTAGGGAAATAAGATAAAGTGGGAAATACAGTACATTTCAAAGTAGTCTTCTGTGAGTCTTCTGTGGTTGAATACATTTTATGGTTTATAATTATTATTACAAGATAATTGGGAACAGTGTTATTTGACAGCATGCTTGAATATTTGATGAAATATAATTATTAATTAAATCATATTATCAATTACCCCATTTCCTAATTATCCTGATTCGTTCTAACATACATCTAATACGAGTATGTTTATTAATTAGAGAGTAGGTACAGAAGCGGACTCCTGTTTTATACAGTAAAAGTAGATACAATTTGATATTTCCTTGATAATAGTTCCAATAATACGGTGTCGTACATGACGACAATTATTATAATGTCACGTGGTTTTTCAATACGAAATAAAACAATTATTGGCTTCTCTCCTGTGCGACGCCACTCTTCACTGAAAGGGTCAATGCTTAAAGTTTCAACTTTCGTAACTAATTGACTTAAGTGTTCTAGTTTTATTTATATTTTATTATTTAATTTTAGTTAACTCTTTTAATGTCTTCTTTTTTATTCATAATTTTGATTTAATTATTTCTTTCTTTTTTAAATTTATTTTCTTCATATTTTTAGTATAATTTCTATCATCGTTTGAATTACTGCTCTTTCTATAATTGTAATTGCCTTATTGCTTCTTCTAAACATAACTACTTCATATGTATCGTATATAGATTTATGGTAAATGTATGAAGGATACATATATTATGTAATTATTGCCGCGTAGTGTAGGCCTTCTTGAAATAGCTCTACCCAGTCTCGTCCCGTAAGTGTAGGAAATGACGACGAAGCTGCTACCACAACGGCCAATCGCCAATTATACCACGAACCCGTATTCTGTGCCCCAAGAGGTCTTTCCATTACGCTACGATATAGAGTTCTTCAAGAAAGCTGTGCTTAGGATTTTGCAAGATCGGCGGCGCACCCGCATACCTCCTGGTGTTGCAGGTGTTCATGGGCGGCTGTAACACTTACCATCACGTGAGACCGCTTGCTCGTCCGCCTACTTACCTATACAAAAAACCACAAGTCCCGAGGAACTATACCACCTCTGAAAGAATGGAGTCGCTAACCCGCTTGGCCAGCATGGCGTTTTCAATCCATACATTCTTCATGCACGAGACAATGTGTAAAAGGGCTGGTTACGGTTTATGTGTTTGTAGGGAAAGAGTGCATGCTACATTCCCACAGCCGCTGGGCGCATTCGACTGGCCACGTTACCCCTCTTTCACAGAAGACTACCTTGAAATGTACGGCATTTCCTACTTTATCGTATTTCCCAACATCCGTACGTGTTTCAGTAGTGAGTGAGAAATGACAGAGCCCATTCCCACCCCATGCTATCCCTCCCCGTTTTCCCAATCCTTTCCTTAATCTGCAAAGGTAGGCAGCGCATCCGGAGGCGTGCTAATTTTTGTCAGTCTGGATTGATGTTGGCATGTATAGCGGATGTCTATGGACGACAGTATCCACGCCAGTATCAGGTGTACTGTATGCTCGTCTGCCGCCTTTTTCTATAAAAAAAATGTATACCATACCATATTATCTGCCTGTGATTAAAATATTTATTCCATCTTTACCCATAGGTTATCTGGCAGAGATCGCTTTTAGCGTTTTGTGCCGTTACTGTCTTTATTATTGTTATATATTTGTTTTGTTATGCAGTAGAGTTTGTTTATCTAGAGGTTATCTATCAATATATCAAAGTGTATATAAATGAAAATCCGCCTCTATATTACTAATTAGTGGTTACTACGAGGAGCAGATTACTTCTCATCGTCTCGACATCCTACTCCAACCGTTGTATATACTCGTATATATTTTCACTCCTAATTCGTAAGCTAGGTAAGTCACTGATATTGTTACGTCGATATAAGAGAATTCGCTGGTATTGATGTATTATTCGAAGACAACTTTGTTATTCGGTAATTTAGTAAATATTTGTATTGAAAATGCTTAGGTTTTTCATATTCACTTCATGTATGTAACGTTGCGCGTTAGAAATTTAGGTTCAAAATGTATAACGCCCAATGTTTGCTTCAGGAGCCAATAACCAAAACTAAAAACTATCGATGCTATCGTTTAATAATAATATTTAATGTTTAACTTCAAAATTGCTTGTTGAAAACTCTTCAAGATCCCAAAGTTTTGTATAAAATCCAAATTTGAGCCCGTTTATCTGCGATCTTTTTGTAAAACTCGAAGCAAAAAGAATCCCAGGTTCCCGTAGTTACTATCTACTTACCTTTATCAAGAGTTGCAAAGTTCGTTATTTCTAGTGTTTGACTTTCAGAGCGGGTCTAGGAAACAATGTAAAGTCAGTACTCAGTAGAAAGTCAAGTTGTGAAATAAATTCATTCAAACTGAGCTTCACAAACTGAAGGTGTTGCGACGTGCCCTGTAATATTTGATTAGAATAGTAATGCCCTGTAGTATTTGATTATTTTTAGAAAATTATACGATGTGTCACCGAAATAGCGCCAAACCTGAAACACGTAAACTTATTTTGAAATATACAAAACAATTCTAGCGAAAACTAAATTTATTTTAGGGAATAAATGAAAAATTACAAACATGTAAAGTTGTATTGTTCTATCTAAAACGTTCGTAGCGCTCATTACTCAGTACATGGTAACGACTTGATGCCTGAGCGGCACTGGGCTCTACACTTGGTAATTGCAGTGAGTATATTTGTTTAGCGTAAATTCGCGTAGAATGAACAATAAGTTATGAAAAATCTATTGTAAAGTAATAGAATCGATTCTACTCTCAATAATGAACTCTATTTTCAGCTTTTGTGTCATTTCAGTAACATGCTGTGTAAATACATAATTTAATATTGATCGATGGATATATATCAGCTTATAACATTCCACTGCAGGATAACACGAGGCGCCTAACACCATTGAAGATCTCTAGATAAAGAAATAAACATGTACTTCGTGGCTCCCATATAAATAAAGTCTAACAAAACAACTTTGAGTATAATAAACTAAATCCAACTAAATAATTGTAACTTTGATATTGTCGGTTGTATAAAATCACTTGCGTCAATAGACTGAGAGCTATCGACACAAAAAGTTGGATCCTGTGAAACACTGGCATAGTTTAGAACTTGTAGTTCTTGGCGTAAGGCCTACATCCTAAGGGTGTAAGATATTATCCACCCGCCGCTTTTGGGTCACTTTTGAGACACGCCCGATTATACGACTAAAAGTCACATTGTGGTGAAGTACTGGCATCGATTGTAAATCAAAAAACACAATTTTTTGAGAAGCGGAAGTGTTCGATAAGGCTCCATAAAAATTTGAGATCCAATATTTCATACCAAAATTCGCATCGCTTTGAAGGTGTCTAGCCAATGCCATTTAATTTTTTGTGTACATGAGACAGTGTTTAATCGCCCTCCGTTACGAGAGTACAACGGGTTGAAGGTACAAAAATCATCTATTTTTAGCCTTATGGCTTAGTGGGGATGCTGTAATTGTATACTGAATTTATAAAGCATAAAAACTATACAAATATATAGTTTGGAACATAAGGAACGTATGTATCCTAGCTCACATTGTTTTCTCATCAATATCCCGACGCATGGCGGACGTATAATATTTTGAATAAAATCTAATAAACCCCAACCATTTAGCTGTAAAGAATCGAAACATTATTTTTTATATTATAGATTTTTTGTGAATTCCACATTAAATTGAAGTTACGAATGCACATTAACGCGATTAATATATTTTTAAATAAATATTTATAAACACATTAATTTCTTTTAGGCATATTCTTCAAACAAAAATAAGCAACTGAGGAGTTTATAGGTCTTAAAGTTGCTGGACTTACAGTAGAACTCCAGTTGCCGCAACTCCACCTTCTATATTATATATTATCATCCAGGCAAGGTAAGTCAATTTTAAAGGTTACAATGTTACAAGTTCTGTGTAAATGTCACCCACGTATTAAACCGCTTTATAAGTATAAAAAAAAACTTTTTACTTCTGTATTCTGTGCGAATGAACAATAAATACATAAATATATCAAAAATAATAAACTTATAATAACCGATGTCCCTTTTCTGTTTTCCCACGGATTTTTAACCAAAAGAGGCAATAAGACTCGCAGATGTTTTCTTTAAGGGTAAAGGTAATTCTCCGAGGGGTTGTTCAGTTAGTTTGCGTTAGTGTTAGAGAAGTTTGTTTAGGCCAGCCCGGCCAACACTAGATAATAACCCAATATAAATATTTCAGAAGCAAATCAAATTCGCTGGAGTTCTATATGGTAAATGTTCACGTAACTCCAAGGGACATAACGCACGAGTTTTTTCTATGAGTATATAGACACTATTACCGCTTAGATAATAATTACTTTTAATCACTACATTGATGTATTCTCTTATATGTACTTACTTATAAATATTCCTTATCTGTTACTAGGTAGTGTAAAGTAGTGTAGATAGATAGATGAAACTTTTAATTGCCCAAGAAAAAAACACAAATAATAACAAACATTGCAGATTCAACTTTCATAAAATGCGGTCTAATCTATTTATATTAGATAACAATTATTAATTTTATTTGTTCCAGCTCTTGATTGGCTAATAGGTACTTCTCGTGCAAGTAATGCTATATGTACAACTCGTTTTACTTCTGCTTCGTTACATAGAATATAATCAAACCAAACTGGCTATGTAGTAGGTATAGCCAATTACTATTGGCTGGAACGTAAATCTTTCCTACCCAAAAACGATTTGGCTCGATCAGGCTACAAGTTTCCCGGATATTTTTTAAACAACGCGAAGATCTTTTCTACAACTACGCTGGACCAACTGAGTCTGGATAAAATAGACATAATCCAATTGTGATTGGATAATCTCCATAACATACCATACCATCAGCCTATGTCTCTTCACTGCTGGAGGACCGCCACCACACACAGTCTTCAGCTCTTCTCATCCAGCCACATCTATCTTGGACAGTTAATCCAGTTAGATAAGTCCAAGTTCAGTCGAGAGGCCGATAGACACATTCAGCTCGACTGTGCAGCATTCGGGAAAATTCGTCACCTATTCTCGTCACCTGTACCAGAATGTTTGAAGACGAAAGTCTTCAATCAATGCGTCCTGCCCGTAATGACATATGGTGCCGAAACGTGGTTTCTGACGGTAGGCTAGTTCACAAGTTCAAAGTCGCTCAGCGAGAGATGGAAGCATATCTATGCTCGGAGTTTATTTGCTGGACAAAATCCTCAACAAAGAAATTCGACAAAGAACTAAAGTTGCCGACATAGCTCAAAGGATCAGTAAGCTGAAGTGGCAGTGGGCAGGCCATAACCAATAACCGATGGGGGAGACAAGTCCTCGAATGGAGACCACGTACCGGGAAACAGCGTGGGAGACCCTCCGGCTTCCGGTGAACTGACCGACTTGAAAAAAGTCCCCGGTAATGGTAGTATCTCCATAGTACGATTGTTGAATTTCGAACTTTTAACCGTACTCCTAAGATTAACCGTAACATTTATAAGGATGCGTTGCGTGCGTGCGTGAACGTTGCGTGAACGTTTACCAATAACATAACGAACTCAATAAAAGTTATAAATACGCAAAGGCATATCTGCTTTTATAATATGTTGTAAATGTGAAGTATTAGCACTTGTTGAAATTGTAAAGGATATTTAATTTCCGTCAGAAGCCCATTATTGGGAATAGCGAAATTGCGAAACTTTTCCCCGTCGAGGCTCTAAAACTTGAGTTTAACCTTTTAAAGGGATATTACGTTTTATTTATTGCCTTTATATTAAAACGTCAACTTTGAAGTGACTTCTGATGAAGGGTAAGGATTTCGAATGAAAAATGTTATTTAATCGTTTCCATGACTTTCATTATGATTAATTATTTATTATGTTTATATTTATATTTATTTATTTTAACTTTTATATATATCTAAAGAAAAATAGTATAAATAATACAAGGAAAAAATAATTTTTCTTATATTATTTTTTACGAATGTAAGGAAACCACGAAAATAGAAAATTTAGCAATTAACAGAACGCAAGGACAAATCATAAGTCATTATATGAATTCAGTTGTTGGGATTGGATTAGATTAGCTGGAATGGGGTGATGGGTAGGGGGTATACTGAGATGATAGACTTCCCTAATCCCATTATGCTCCCTATTAGATCGGATGGAAGATGGGATTTGGCAACTCCCATTCACTCACGAAACATGGTCGGTACATTTCACGGGAGTCTTCTGTGAGAGTGGGATAACTCCGACAGACAGATGTGCTCATCTCCATCCGCGTTTTCATTGATGGTTTTCTCATTGTATAATTTTTTTTTTCAGAATGAAGTAAGCGAAGGATCAGACACGGACTTTTTGGCGGGAACTCGAGATGTGAAATTGAGTTTTTATTTGATTACTATAACAATTGTGTATTATGGACTTTGTCGTTTGATGGTGACAGTTTATTAAAGTTCAAAGTGTCATGTTTGTGCATAATGTTTGTGATACTCAAATAACAGCATAGGTCTGCGTTTTTCGCGTGCTTCCAAGGAGTCCTCTTCTGTCCTCAGTAAACCCCTACTATCACTTTACTGAGCGTCTCCTAACTTACTTCGACGGGACTAGACATTAACGGAATACGAAGTCTTTAAAATTGTTTCCTGCGCAGAAAGCTTGACACTAGCAGAGTGTGCTAATTGCACCATCGCCATGTACCTAGTCTAGCCATAAATATTGTTACAACGAAAACAATGGTATTTATTATTTTGCATTATCATTTTATTAGAAGAATTTTGTGTTATGTTAGAAATAAATAGGTAAGCATTTTAAAAATATAACGTTTATTCGAAATGGTCACCATTTGCTTTTATACAATCTTTCAAACTTTGTGGCCAGTTTTGTAAATTTTTGTGGCCATTGAAACACGCACCTATTCCATGGGAAAATAGTTCAGTCACTCCTTGATAGCTGCTAACACGTGAGGTGACTACTGAAGCCAAACCACTATTGAACAAACCACTACTGAAGCCGAATAATTGTCAAGTTGCTTCTCTAGAGTTATGAGCATAAACTCGATTGTTCTGCTTGTTAAAATGTTCTTCAATCGTAATCATTTTCTCGTTCGTAAATAAGATTTGTCTGTGAGCTCTCTTTGCGTACCGGCGAAAAAGTTGTTTTGATTTGTCAACCCTATTTTTCTTTAAATTTACAGTTTAGAAATGACCAATACCTATCTACGTCTTTACACTTCCCATAAAATACTCTCCGTAAAAGTTCAAGCGACACCAATGAACTGATAAATTTTTATATTGTCTCCGTGTAGCGCTTTAACAGAATTAAACTTTAGCTTCGGAACTTAATTAATCAGTATGAATAAAGATTAAAATCTACTTTGTTAAAATTAGCATTCTCAACATCGCAACGATAAGATTTAATTTCGAAATTTCATTATTTCGTTATTTTAGGCGCAAAATCTTCAGGAATTTAAACACTTTTGATTTCATTACAAAAAGAAATAAATACACCGGTATTTATGTCGTAAATACACATACACCCATTTTAAAACCTACTTCTACGTATAAATATTAATTACTATTAATTCCCATTTAATTAGTCAGGTAGCGTCTTTCCATACAGTTTTATTGACGAGCTTCTCAGCCATTAAATTTCCTTCATTATGAAATTTAATGTAGGCAAATCATTTTTCATTCGTCAAACGGTAACTTCATTGAAACAGGTGATTATAATTACAAACGGTAATTTTATGTTCAACAATTGCGAATTCGTTAATAAGAGGTAATAGGCAATTAGGTGAGGAGGCCCTTCGAACCTTCATACCCCGGGGCCCTGAAATCACACACACGTAAGCATAAGCATTAAACGTCTCACAGAGCGGAAACTTTGACGAACTCGTATTTAAATTTCAAATCGTTCGGAATAAATTTGCAACATTACCCTTTCGCCTTTTAATACTTTCTTATCTCATTCTTTTGAGCTATCTCCGAGTGTTCGGGCGGCTTCATTAACTCCAGCTAACTAGGTGATGAAACTTTTTACTTAGGGGAGTTTCCTTTCACTCGGAGCGTAGATTGAAGGCGGTTTAACGCTCATGCTTGTTTATGAGTAGCATTAAGCTCGGCAGCTCCTGCGGTTTTTTCTTTGTTGTTCGTCTCCCGTTATGGTACCACGAGGCATGATAATCCCTGTAAAGGCAAGAAAATATACGCTTCAGTTCCTTGTAACTTAATTACTGAAGTAAATGTAATATGAGACGTACTTAAAAACACCTTTTATATTATTTACCTATTCGCATGAAAGAACAAATGTCTTTGAGGAACTTAAGGTTGCCATTAGTAACAGAGTTTTCTGCAGTCGTTTTGAGCGTTATAGAAATTGGGTCGAAAAAACCTTTTAAGTTACCTATTTACACCAACGTGATGTATCTTATCTTCAAAAGAAAAAAAAAAAGTTTACTTTAAAAATGTCTATAAATTTAAAATATTACATAATAATAACCCTTTCTTGATTGCCAGAGAAGTCCGATACTGCAATCTCACAGCTGACTGGATCTTTTAATTGTCCGAGTTATGCCTCTCTCACAGAAGACTGAGAGAAATGTATCGACATAATCTGCGAGTTCTACAAGCCCATTCATTCCCCTTTCAATCCGTCTTATCCCATTCCATCTAATCCAATCCCATTTAATCGAATATATGCTATAGTATAATGGGATGAAGGAAAAATCTCATCTCTACACGTCCATAGTCCCCATAATTCCCAAACCTTTTTCCAACTTATGATCCCTAAATCAGAAGGAGGAGGCAATTTTCATGAGTAGTTAACTGGTTTGCGAACGTGTTTACTTTCGTCATGTTTTACCGATATTGGCACTATCCAGTATCCGCCACAGTATCTGCTTACCATCGGGCAGACTGTCTGTCCGTTTGCTACCGTTTCTGTTTGTAACAAAAAAGTATAACAGTTAATATTGTTTTGCACTACCTATATCCCTTTTATTTTCCTCTATCCTAAGGTTGCCTGTAAGAGATTGCCTCAGCGATAAGGTCGCCTATTATATTCTGTCATCTAAAGATATATGCACATGTAATAACGTGACAGCAATTCAGTTACCATCCAGTTAGCATCCCTGCTACCAATACACAAACGCTTCAGCTTGTGTATTGGTAGCAAGGATGCTACCAATTTCAAAAGTTGAGACGAATAACGTAATAAAGTAGCAAAGACAAAGCACTGTTTCTCAAAGCGTGTAATACCATCCCTCGGGGCGTGACTGCATAATTATCACTGCATTTTTTTCTCTACCCACTTATTTTATAAATTAATCAATATACTCCCGGAGAATAGTCACCCTGATTTTTTTGAAAAAAAATCTTCAATACTCATTTAACACTGTGTATCTCAATATTACGACTTCTTTAGTCGTTGCATATGCGTTTATCAGAAAACCTTATTCTCAAAGGCGATTAATAGGGGGATGTACTATAAATAAGTTTAGGGACGAACACCGTCCAATTTGGGAACTTCTGATGTAGATTCTAGACTATCTTGTCCTATCTCTACTCTTCTTGTCTGACGACTAGAGACAAAGTTGACTTCTCTAGAAATTGTTTTTCGCTATAAGGGCAAAGTTTCCCTCCTGTCTTCGAGCTAATATTGAGAGTTATTAACGTACATAGCTACAAGCGAGCACTCCTTCACGATATACCTTACTTGTACACAGTACCAATTTGACAGTAAAGAATCTGAAATACTTTGTCAAAAATAAACAATCCTCTATGAACGATCGTACTTATTTCCTTCGCAGGTAAAAACCACTATGGAAGCAATAGAAACCTTAAAGACATAAGTAATATTTTACAGGTTACATAAAGTCCTTTGAGAAGGTCTATTTATTATAAGAACCTCTTCAAGGATTCTGACCTTTAGCAATGTGACTTTCTATAAAATATTTAGTAGTATTATAGCATGACAATTTGACAAAAAATAGATATTGTATTCCGATCAAAACTAAGGAAAATAAGCATCTATCCGGCTGCTATTATCGTCGGCACATTATCAACGTTATCAGCGGTCTCTCATTAGCAACGGGCTCCGCCGAAACGCTACATCAATGTGCATGAAGCGGATTTCAAGTTCTTCTTAAAGATACATCACTGTTTCTTATTATTATTAGGTCACTAGTGTGCATACCTTCGATATTGAGGGTCGCTGATCGAATGGAACGTGAAATTAATAGCGCTTGATGTAATTACCGCGGGTAGCCGGCTTTAAAGGACCATTAGTCCCGAAGATTATAAAAAATATTATATATGTCAACTTAAGAGCGTTATTGTCGACTAATAATTGCGTCCTAATACGAATTTACTGACATCCGGAAAAGCTTTCTCGTAAATCTAGTTTTGGTTCATTTGTCTCTGTGAGTAATTTTTTTTATTCGTTTACAAAGTTCACGGCTACAATTTAAGTAACAGTAGTTTAACGATGTGTTTAATTCTCCCATATTGTGACTTTTTGTACTTAAAAATATGTATATACGAGACTCTCTTCACATAAATATGTAGACCGAAACATTGTGAGTATTAACGATAAGTAGTTAACGATTATTAATGATTACTCAATAAGTAAGCTGCGGCCACCAAAAAAAAATGATCAAAATAGAGCACCATAGCTCCCAGCAAAGTAAAATCTAGAGCACCGGAGATGAGTTGGAATATAATAAATAACGCGTCGGTTCCGTGTAGTCGTCATGGTGTGATTAAGTCTAATCCAAGCCAGTTATGTCTAATCGAATATTTATGTGTTTTCTTTTTTTATAGAATAGATGGCAGGCGAGCGGGAGGGCCACATGATAGTAAGTAGTCACCGCCGCCCATAGACATCTGCAACACCAGGGGGCTTGCGGGTGAACTGCCGACCTTGCGAAATCCTGTTCACAACTCTCTTGAAGAGCCCCATATCGTAGTGTAATGGAAAAACATCGGCTGGCAGTTAATTCCACAACTTTAGGGTTCGCGTTATAATGTGTCTTTTTGCCCGCTTTTTTTCGGGAATAGCTAAATTCTTGTGGGCCTAATGGCCTTTCAAGAGTCACTGGATGGACATGTATGGTTTAGGGCGAGCGCAAAGGGCGCTCAACCAGAAGCAAAAAGTGTGTGCACCAACGAGCCTAAGGGCACCGGCGGAAGGAACGGACCTCGGCTTAGGGAGTTGTTTTGATAGGGTGCCGCGGGATCGCGAACCTGTGAGAAGCGCCCAGGCACGTGCCGATACCTGGTAAAAGTGTTCGCTAACGGCCGGTGTGTGTTCACGGTGTAGCGAGGGTGACGTCCTTGTCCTCACCGGCGGGGACGCTGTATATGTGTAGCATGTGAGTGTAGTTTAAGAGCCGCATTGGCAGCGGTAATTGGGTCGTCGGGGTCATCTATGACGTGCGGAGGACGACGACGACGGTAACGGGGAGGGTCATTCTTATCGGGGGACATAGGTTGAGAGGGGGAGAGTGCACGCTGCAATCCAACAGCCGCTGGGCGCACTCGACTGGCCATGTTACCCCTCTCTCACAGAAGACTACCTTGAAATGTACTGCATTTCCCATTTTATCATATTTTCCTAATATATGTAAGTGTTTCGGTAGTGAGTGAGATGTGCCAGAGCCCATTCCCATCCTATCCCTTCCCATTTTCCCAACCCGTTCTCCAAATCTATTCCTACATCTCTAAAGGTAGGCTGCGCATCCGGGGTCGTGCCAACGTTTGTTATTCTGGACTAATGTTGGCATGTATGGCGGATGTCTATAGGCGACAGTATCCACTTACCATCAGGTGGACTGTATGCTCGTCTGTCACCTTCGTCCATAAAAGAAAAAGAAAGACATAGGTTACGCTGGCAACTACTAGGAGATTGGGATGGTGAGAGACGCTGTCGTAGTAGTGTCGGGCAGGGTCTTTCACGTATTTGACGATATGGAGGGAAGTTCCAAGTCCTTATGGAGGTCGACATTGCGAGAGTACCGTGGGACAGCCACGGCCTTACGCACGAATCTATTTTGGAGGGTTTGAAGTATTTTAATGTTGGAGGAGACTGCGTGTGCAAAGGCAACGCCTGCGAAGGTCGTTATGGGACGTACGCAGGTTTTGTACAATATCAGCTTATCGCTATGCGAAATTTTATTTCAAGTTTTATCTTGCTCTAAAGATGGCTCCGAAACTCGACTTCGCTCGAAATTTGCTCGAAGAGGAATGTTCTGAAATCGAGGTTGTAGCACCTCTTTCTTAACGGAATGGAGCTTTCTTAACGGTGAATACGCAGACTTGTGTCTTACTGGGGTTAAATTGGACCAAATTAAGAATACCCCCCCAAGTCAAGACTCCTCTAACCGATCGATATAATATAATGCTAAAACAATAATTTCAATGTCAATTACGAATGATACAGAACCCAAAACAACGTTTATTTGCAATAAAAGTTGAACGTTTCACTGTCTGTCTATCTGAACGCGCATGACGCAAACACCACAGAACGGGTTATAATGAAACTACATGTTATAATGTACAATGTGCTACGATACGAATCAATACCATAGCATCAACCTGAGTCCCTTCACTACTGAATACAGGCTTCTTCTAAGAACCTTCTACACACACGATCTTCGGCTCTTAATTTTCAGGAAATTAACATTTCCTCAGATTTTTGAATGGGACTTATTTTCATATATTATTCTTTCTTAACTAGATATGACCACAATATACTTACAGAATCAGCAAACTAAAATGGCAGGGGCTACATCTCCCGCAGGTTCCACAACTGATGGAATAGAGGAGTCCTCTATACTATTATAGCTCATGGCTTAACATTTAGAGTACTTTTTTTATCCAGATCTATTATAGAGTTTGCACGGAAATCACTCTAAAGTTCATACGAACAAAATCGCGGCCTCTGCTATACGATATAACATTAAAGTGTGCTACCGTGCAATGCGTCTTTTGTTGCGCAAATTAAATCATGCCTCGAAGAGACAGCTCTAGCATTCGCTAGTAATTCTACTTAAGTACCTCGTATCTTTAGATAGCTCCACGTGCTCTTTGTGAAAATAATTTCATATTCCTGCCTAATTACTCAGAGGAACTACCAGTTCCCTCAATTTGGGAACAGTTCCGAATTAATCACTTACGCGGATGTGTGGTCAGGTGCGCCTGATCGATGAATGGGTCTCCACGGGTATACACAAGTTTTATTACAAAAGAAATGGAGCGCTTTCTTTCTCTGTTAATTAGTTAGATAAATCCGTATCTGTATGTATTCTGTATTAATAAATGTTATGTACGTTTGTATACCATCTGTCAGATTAGTAACTACCAATATATTTATTACATAAAAGTAGTCGAAAAGGAACTAACGGCGGCCATTTTGAACTGCCAATCCGACTATATCACATATCGACTATAATATACAGAGTTATAATACATACCTACTAAAACTTTTGTAAGCTGATTGGCATGCCTACAGGCATGTTTTGCCTTGTATTTCAAATGACTTTTTTGTAATTCAAAATGTTGTATTTGTTTATAAAAACAGTTTCCAGCACTTTTTGATAACAGTTATATGTGTGCATGGCAGGAATAAATAATAAATAATAAATAATTTAATGCAGAGTTAAAATTAATTTTTCTACTAAATAAACTTGTTGTTAGATATAAATCGTTTTAAAACATAACAGTTCAGTATAAATACATTAATTTAGACTATTTTAAAAATATACCTAACTCGTGTACAATGTGCTACGATACGAATCAATACCATAGCATCAACCTGAGTTCCTTCACTACTGAAAACAGGCTTCTTCTAAGAACCTTCTACACACACGATCTTCGGCTCTTAATTTTCAGGAAACTAATATTTCCTCAGATTTTTGAATGGGACTTATTTTTATATATTTTTTCTTAACTAGATATGACTACAATATACTTACAGAATCAGCAAACTAAAATGGCAGGGGCTACATCTCCCGCAGGTTCCACAACTGATGGAATAGAGGAGTCCTCTATACTATTATAGCTCATGGCTTAACATTTAGAGTACTTTTTTATCCAGATCTAATATATAGAGAGTTTCCACGGAAATCACTCTAAACCGGTTAGTTCTTTTTCCTCCACTTTCATTTAATATATATGGTAGGTATTAATCAACAGATGATAAACAAATATACATAACACGTTTAATTAGTCTAGGGATATTTATTTTCGACTTACATTCTTGATTGAGTTCGACACTTCGAATCTCACAGGGTTTCCCGTACCAGACGGTTTCTACTTCAGTACGAGTACGAATTTTTTAATGATTTTCAGTGGTAAAGGAAAACATAGTGATGTATAATCATGTACTCAATCCACACTGGGACAGCGGATTATGACTCGAAATCCCTCGTGATTTCAAGGACACATGGCCTGCAGTGGAACGCTGTAGGCTGATATGCATAATTAATCGTTGTTCATGCAGCCATACCATACAATACTATACGCCTTCATATCTCTTCACTGCTGAATTAAGACTAGTAGTTATTACATTATAGACGAACGTCCGCTCTTCTAATTCAACTACTACCTGCAAACTTGTTCAAGGCGATGATTCACTTGTCAGGAGCGCGTCTCACACTGCTCTTTTCAGTTTATGATAGCCTCCGAGGCACGATTTAATTTGCGCGACAACGTCTTTAGCAGTTGGTCGCTCAGAACTTCTTCTTCGACTCATTTCATGTTCTTTGAAGTGAGGCCTCAACGCATTGACCGCTAGCGAGGTTCGTCGTCGATGGAATCTCGTCCTAAACGGCCTTGCATACACCAATCTATGGAAAATGATGGAGAAGGATCCCTGTACACATTATCCAAGCTTATTGATATCGGTCGGGCTAACACCTTCCTTTGTAAGGAACATAATCACGGGACGATATTACAGTTTAAACTTTTTGCGACTTCCTATTGCTCTAAGAGTAGAGGAATTAAAACTATGGGGGGTTGACCTCCAAAAGTTATACACGAATGAGCAGAATAAATGACGATTGCAATGACGTGTAATTTGTTTTTTTTTAGACGTCTAGAAATATTTCTAATATGTTAGGCCAGAAACTTTTGGACCTCACTGGTATACAATCATACGGCTCACGCACTAAAATCTCTGTGAACTAATTGACATATAGCTGCAGACATTTGATTCCTTGTATTAAATTTTAAATGATAACAAACAAGTAGATACATAAATGAAACTCCTTATTGCATACCAAAACAAAACAAGACAGTAACAGACATTGTAACATATGGAATGTACAAAAGGCTATGGCTATTAGCGATCTCTGCCAGACAACCTTTGGGTACAGAGGAAATAAAAATTTAAAAGTAATTAATTAAACAATTAGTAAACAATATTATAATTTATTTTCAGTATCTTTGTTGTCTAATTTTATTCAACGATTCAATATACACGAAATATAATACGAGTAATAATAAAATATAATCATAATTAAATTTAAAGAGAAATACAGAGGCTCAAATAGAGAATTAGATCAAAAACATTTCAATTGCGATTACAGAAGAATTACTAACTTGATCTGATTATGACAAAGGAACTGTTTTGGGTGCCTGTGCCTATTCAACTTGAAGGAATAAATAAACATTTAACTGAAACCAATTCGGGTAACGAATTTACAAAGTTCCTTAATTTACATTTTAAGTCTTAAACGGCCACTGCTGCTGACAAAATTTAATAGCTGGCCCCTTTTACTGACATCATAACTTGTACTCATAATCAGATAACAGATATAAATCTATACTAGTATGAGGTTTTTTATATTTTTTATAGCCGAGGAGGCAGATGGTCAAGTTGCCCACATGTTGGTAAGTGGCCACCACTGGCCTTGGACACCTTCAACGCCAGGTGGTAAGCAGGTGCATTGACGATATTGCAGAATCTTATTCATTCACACCTTTCTTGAAGAATATCACAGAAATAGAAAGACATAGAAAGCATAATAGAAAGACTTCTTGAGGCAGTTCTATCCATAACAGAAATAGAAAGACATAGAAAGCATAATAGAAAGACTTCTTGAGGCAGTTCTATCCATAACATACCATAAATTATGGTTCATGGTGTTAAAAAAAATGTGTACAGCACAGTGGGCGATAACCCTTTAAACGAGAACATACCACTATGAAAAAATAACAAAAGTTACGATGAGAATTGGACCTTATGAGATTTTTGAAAAAATATCTAACACAATATATAGGATATACTGGACATAAAAAAACGGAATCAAACCTTTTCCATATTACAAAATTTATTCCAGTCCCTATAAAATTATATGAAGACAGAGAAACAAAAGAAACAGGAGAAGATGGGTGAATATGGCGAAAATTTTATTGAAAATTTTCTTTCTCTAGGGGGGGGGGGATGTGAAGAAAATATATTTCTTTCATTTGAGTTTTGCCGCGTTCCGCGCTGTCGGTAGAACTATCATAGTCTCGGTAAAACAGTGTAGGGATATGGGATGGCGTGAGATGGCGTGAGGCGAAGACAATAGTGCGAACTGTCAAATTGTAGGTCAAGATCAGTAAGACTATTGTAAATAATAGATTGTAGAAAGGATTGAAGAATAAACATTATATGTCGTTTCTTTGTATACCGAAGCAACTCAATATAGTTAGTTTCATTTGATAATCCTTAAAGAGTGAAAATAATCGACCTTATATATATAGATAGGTAAACACATACAATGGGGCGTAAATAAATAACCAAAAAACCACATCTAAATATCTCCTTGGCTGAACAAGGAGGTCTCCTTGGAAAGTACTTTCACTTTCTTAGGTTTCCTATTGAAAAATAGACACACAAGGGTGTATATTGTCAATTTATCCATAAACGTAGTGGAGCTAGGCGTACTTATAAATTGAGATAAATAATGCCATTTTCAGTATAATAATATATTATATTGTCTTTTTCAAAAAAAATAAATGAAGCCTGTAACATCATTTTACAACGCTGGAATTAATCACTGGATAAAACTCTGCACTCCCAAAATCCTCTCCACCGAACGTCACTATTATCCCAGGATTATAATAGGATTGCAATTGAAATTAAGAAATATAAAAATTTCAATCGGGAAGATGGATATATACTATCGTGGACGTGGAATCCAGTGATTAACAAATTTAAACCTTGCGATTTACAGTCGAATACGTTCGCGGACATTGTTAGTGTAGTGTGTCGCAGCCTTTCCGAATGTGAAGATCAAATATGGGTAGTTGATGAAACTGCTCGCAGCTCCCATCCTGGACTACCCGCCTCTTCAGTCAACTCGTGGCTGGTGTAACCTGTGCCGAAACGTCGAGTAGGAATAAAAGGTAAGCAAATACCTTTATTATACTCGTTCAGACCCGATTTATAATATAAAATAAACAAAAATGTTATAAAGTGAATTCTTTCAACTTGGATACTTTCTATTTTCCAATAAATTTTGCAATAGATGATGTAAGCACAAATGATTTCACGGAAAAATCTTGAAAACCTTATTTGGGTATCCGATCCGACACACACATGTTCCATTTCTTAAACTTTTCGCTTCAAACATGTACGAGTACGTAACTATACGTATCTATGTGTACATATTTTATTTCTATTAAAAATTTCCAATTTAGATTTCCAAGTATAGCCATTTATTTTAAAGTTTAATAACACTCGCAGAGTTGCGAGGTGTAATTTGAAGTTCTTTTTCCGAGGACGACGCTGATAAAACAGTATAATTGCATTTAGAAGCCTAACTTTTGCAACTATGAAAATTGTTGTCAGAGTAGAGTTTAACTTGTGCCTCTCTTATTTAAAGCAACAGAACTTGAGGGTCACTTTACTATATTTCTATACTACTAGAATTACATAAAAGAAACGGAATATTTTTTTGTTTATTCAAGTAAATTTCCATATTCACATACTCTTTCAACCAATATATAAATTGGTTAAAGATATGAATGAGGAAGTCGCAAATCTGTGCTTTCAACCACATTGAGTACTGATTTTGCAACTATGAGATATAGCCAATGTCTCGTGCATCAGCTTGATGAACTCATTACTCTTGAGGAGACCCACCCCCTCTTGATATACGGATCTATTTTAATGAAAGTTCCTTAGAATGTTAAATAACTTTATCTCAATTCCAAGTTGCATATGAACACTACGAACTCTAGGTATAAAAATAATTATAAGGAAGTGTAAAAATAGATAGCATACTTAGATAGCAAGCGCCGGTCAGAGATATTTTACTATATTTCATGTGTTTTCGAATAAAATACAAACAAATGTTGCGGAGCTTCATGAGCCCTATACAACATAATATCGTTTGTAAACAGGGCGTAATTATAAATTCCGGGAACCTGAGACCATGCTCATGATTATAAGTTAATTGTCATATAATGTTACGCATTTTTTGTTAGAAGATTTATTTTTGGACCTATTGAGGAAGGAATATTGAGCAAATATGTAGGAAAAGTTTAGGAAAACTTATAATTATTATTTTTTCAACAAAGATTCGTAAAATTTTCATATCAATTAACTTAGAATCACGAACAGAATCCATGGTTTCATGTTTCAAGAATTGAACGGTTACACTCTGTATAGGAAATATAACGTTTCATTAAAATAAGTTTCCTTGGTCTTCTTCCTTTTATTGTTTACTGACTTTTACCTTAATCCCAACTGAACAAGTCGCAAATATTTTAAAACTATAAACAATCGACATTTTGCGACCACTGCCGAGATTTTGTCCAATCTACGAAATTAACCGAGATATGTAAAGCTAATCTACATTTTTGCTTTTCATCTATTTTGTTTTTCTTTATTCCAAATACAATACACTTCTTCATTAAAAGAATCAAATAAGTTTGTAAAGTTTACATCCTATATACATATACCTACAGTGGACTATTGTAATACAACCTACTGTGGAACGCAAGAGGAATGTAGCATCGCGGTGTTAATAAAACTAAAAGAACACTGCTTCACTGCGTCTGTATTGTGGTCCATACGAGCACCGATACCCGTGTCAATCTGTATGTCCGTCTGTCCAATGTCTGCCTAATCGAACATTCCAACTGCAGCTCTTAAATGCAACAGTCGTAGTCGGTTCGATGCGCAAAGCAAAACATATTTGACTACACAAAACGTAACACATAACCCATTGCTCAACTGAACTTTTGCACGATTACAGACTATTTTTTTGGGTGCGTAAACGAGGTGTTTAGTGTTTGACGTTGACATTCATTACTCTAAATGAATAATTAGGTTTCCCCTAGTAATCTTGAAGGGATTTTAGAACCATAATCCACCACTTAGGCCAAGTGCGGATTGTTTAATTCTCGGGCATGCAGGTTTCCTCACCATGTTATCATTCAGCGCCGCGTTAGTGATAATGTAAATAAACTTCCTAAGTACGGTTGTACTCCTTAAGAAATTCAATGGCTACTGGTCGAGGGTTGCACTCTCGACCTCACCCCTGACCTCGCGATCTCGCGAAATCGAGAATAAATACCTATCCCTAAGCTATCACCGTTAAAAATAATGCTTTTATAGAAAAACCACTCAGTTAATTTCTGTGATTTCTCTTTTTCATGCCACCACAGAATTTACGTACCTACCTAAAAAGTCTAATCGTCATCGACCCAAGTTTAATTCTTCTTACATTATCATATCTTCACGAAAAAATTCAAGTTCCATAAAGGAACTAACTACTCACGTAACCAACACAACAGAACAATTCTCCAGAATGTTTTGATATTTCTTAAAATATATCGGGCTTTTTCCTTGATAACAAGCGATGTTGTGGGGTGACAACATGCCATCGCATATAAATACTTATCAAGCGAGGGTAAGTATTGACTTTCTATCACGAATAAGGCTACAGTGGGTCGGATATAAGGCTTAAAATTATAAGATCGGAGTTCTATCCTCGACATTTGACGTCGTAAACTGTAACTAGACCCTTTCTTTCGACCACTGCTGGACATGGGCCTCCTCATGTAAATAGTCTTGTGCATGCGGGATGTAAGATCTTGAAACGGCACGCTGGCCAGATGGGTTGGTGAGTCCACTCTTTTCGAGATGGTGTAGTTCCTCAGAATTGTTCTAGTACCGGTATCGTACTAAGGTACAAGATGCTGGTAAAAGAGTTATGGAACTCAAATGAAATTGGGCAGGCCACCCAACTAGACGAGGTGATGGCAGGTGGAGTAAGATCTTGACAGAGTGGTGGACCAGCGATAAAAAAAATTTAAGCTGTTTAAAAATACCATTTAATAAATGATAATGTCGGATTAGAATAAAGATAAATAGCTTGATAATTTTTTTTTGACGTTTCATAGCCTCCTATTAACCAGTTTAATACATCAGTATGAATATCGAGCTATCGCTGTCGGTGTCCCTGATGTGCGATCTTTGATCAAAAACAAGATTTGAATTCTAAAGCTATAAATATTATAAAGATATTATACACGCCGCTAAAAAACATTAAGAGATATTTTGTAACCCAGTAAATATTGGTTTTATACGAGTAGAACGACAAGAGTTCGTTCCTGTGTACCAACTTAGGGCGAAACAGGTATGAATATTTAACAGATATCCTTAGCCTTGATCTGATACACATACCTACACATGTACCGAGCACATACGTATACACGCTAAATATCCAAGTCCAGAGTCCAGTAGTAAGAATCTATTTTAGAGCTTTTTAAAGTTTTGAATGCGTAGTTTTTGCTACGATTACGAGGATTATAGAATTGTACATTACAGGTGATTATTGAAAAAAATAGATGTGCTTATTGCAATTGCCGTCTGTACATTGTATACAAAATTGGCAATATAATCTTTGAAAAGAAACTCTTTATGATTATAAAGAGATACTTACAATGGGATAATATAGATTAACAAACGAACAGTAGGAGTACCTACTGAGGCGGCTTTAAACGATATGAATACAACTGGCTGACTGTATCCTCCGTATGTCGTAATCCAGTTATCAGCCTTATCGGTCCACGGGGACACGTCGACACTGAATGAAGAAAATCTATTTGAATAATAATTTTGTTTGGATGATATGTATTGAACACTTAACACAGATGTTTACAAAATCATTTTTTTATACACAGTAATTCCTTTTATATTCCTATATATATTTTACTTTATATTTCCCTTATTTCTTAGTATCTTACATATACAAAGGTAAAAGATAAAGTATAAAATACAATCTTGTAAGCTTCCTGATAAAAATACGTTGTGTAGAATCGTAATAAATACGGCGGTATAAAATTACCTCTTTGCTCACCCACATCCAAAGAAGAAAATGTACTCGTATAAGAATAATTTGCTTTTGTAAAACGGATTTATCTATCTACACTAATATTATTAAGAAAGACTGAGTTAGTATTTTTATGTAAGAAGAAAACTAACTTCAACCGAACTTAAACTTAAACCGATTTTGTATGCTTTTACGTTTAAGAAGTATAATTAATGCATATTGACTGAGGCCTATCGTTGGATATTTATTATGAAATCGTTATGTCAACTGAATTAGACCACAACGGGACGCTAATAGCATAGTAGCATTCGGCCACCGTATTGTTAGAACCGAATTGTTTATTAATTGCAATAAACTACTTTATTTTTATTTTAACTACATAACAAAAATAATTACCCAACATATCACATAATAATATCTGGCAAACTACAGAGCAGTTTGTCGGCAGAACTGCTCTCTGCTTAAATTAATTACAGTATTATGTTACAAACTATGTTAATACTTAATGTTAATACTAATATTATACAAACTTTGATTTATTTTTTAACTTTATTTCAAATATTTCTAATAAATGTTTCTATAATTTGTTTTTGAAAACAGCTTTGACATATTTTTAGTTCTTAAATTTAAAAGTAAATTATTTTAAAATTTAGGTGGATACACTATATATTTTCGTGTTCTTTTGCCATAATAATTTTAAACTCTGGGCACATCCAATTCTTGTTTCGCCATATTAGAGCCAAATTATTCCAATACAATTACATAACATATTAACCCTTTATTGTATTGGGATTATTTTACGAAATAAGAAATAATCAAGAAATAATCTGTCATAGTAGCACTTACATCGTTTTTTTGTTTTTTTTTTTGTTGACGAGGTTATTCAGAATTCAGGACTCACCTAGACAAAACAAGACAGATGCATCTGTCTTGTTTTGTCTAGGTGAGTCCCAGATGAGAGACCATAACTAGTTAGTCCGTATAATACCATTGAGTCTACAAATATAATACCAGTATAATACCAGTGAGAGCCACATTTACACTATAAATGTGGCTCTATTTGCTACATATTGCAATTGATAGAATTTACTTAGGATGGTACGTAATTTATATGTTAATGTCACGTTAATGTCACGTTAATGTCACGTTAATGTCACGTTAATGTCACGTTAATGTCACGTTAATGTCACGTTAATGTCACGTTAATGTCACGTTAATGTCACGTTAATGTCACGTTAATGTCACGTTAATGTCACGTTAATGTCACGTTAATGTCACGTTAATGTCACGTTAATGTCACGTTAATGTCACGTTAATGTCACGTTTATGTCACGTTAATGTCACGTTAATGTCACGTTAATGTCACGTTAATGTCACGTTAATGTCACGTTAATGTCACGTTAATGTCACGTTAATGTCACGTTAATGTCACGTTAATGTCACGTTAATGTCACGTTAATGTCACGTTAATGTCACGTTAATGTCACGTTAATGTCATGTTAATGTCAAGAGTCAGTCCCAGGTATTCGTAGTATGACACAACTTCAATCTCTTTGCAAACACACGCTGATGCTCCAGCATGTAGACAATCATTGTCGTGACCTACAACACGAGGCGACTGGTTCACACAACGTGAATATCATGCATACACTCGACTATGCATGCATGCATTTAATTTTTTTGCATAAACTAATAATAATGCCGTTATCGTGAGCCCACTTGATGATATAACAACAGTGTATCGTCTGCATACACATACACCCTGCTACTTTTTACCACTTCACGCATGCTGTTCACATGCATGATGTATCCGACAGGGCCGTACACGGAACCGGTCGGCACACCATACTTCATCAGCTGTTCTACCAGCAATGTGTGCCATGTGATGTAGGAATGCTATACAAAAACATCACCCAATCTCTTCTCACGGGTGTCGTAAAAGGCGACTAAGGATAACAACGAGGCCACCACAAGCCCTGACACCATCTCTAAAGAAGTGGACTCGCCAACCCGCTTGACCAACGTGGTGTTTTACAGCCATACATCCCTCATACATAAGACAATGTATATGAGGAAGCGTATGTCCAACAGTGGATACTGAAAGTGTTGATTGCAATAATAATTGCAGTTAAAATGTAATATTAATAAAAAATAACACAGTACTGTACTATTATAATAAAACATATTTCGCGATTGCCTTGACACAACATCATAAATAAACATTAGCAAAATCTAATTAACGTGCTGATTGTAATTAACAGAAAATTCGCTGAACCAATTACCAACACAAACTAATCAATAGTGATCAGAATACTAAGTGATGAATAGTGATTAAAATTGTACCAAGTCTCGAATAACATGAGTACATTCGAAAATAACGACAACTGATTTTAAGAGGATGCTTACCTTCATAGCATAATTCATAAGAATTGAATATGAGCTGTTTCCTAATAAATCCACTATTCATTTTAGAACATAGAACATTCTAAATTCAGTGAATATAAATGGAAAACCCAGCGCTGACGGAAACATATATCTTTTCGTAAAATCTAGAGAATATTACGAATAAGGTAAGGGTTTATCAGGGCGAAACTCCCCGGGCGGCCAGTTACGTTGTAACGAGAGGCACAATTTCCTACGAAAGCCTGGCAAATGCATTTAAATCGCCTAAGTTATCATTTCTATTACGTACTTGTTATCTAGTATCACGGAATACGTATTTACTGATCAGCCAAACTCGATGGCCAGCGACACAAAAGTGAACATTTAAAGGTCAAAGGTCATATGGCTTGATATGTTTATTTCAGTGGTATGTATCTATTAGACACGTTTGTATAATTGTAGAATAGAGTTGTATGAATATATGTATATACTCCTATGAATATATAACATACTCGTATACCATACCAAATTGTAAGTATTATAAATTGATGTGATGGAATTGATTCTATTGAGCTTTTTACTGTTAAAACACGCATTACTCAATATTATCTATATTCGACAATTTTCATTAGTTGTTCGGCTTTTTCGCGTAAGTAATCCTAACGAACAAATTAAAAAAAAATACATAGTCACAGTTATAATGTACATCTACACTTAATATAATAAAGAGGTAAAATTGTGTGTTTGTATGTTGGGGGTAATCTCTGGAACTGCTGAATCCATTTCAAAAATTCTTTCACAAATAGGAAGCTACATTATCCGTGTCTAATATAGGCTATATTTAATTTTGAAAATAAAATTGAAAAAAAAAAACACTTATAAACCGAAGCGAAGGGAGGGCGAACGCTAGTTTAAAATAAGATTCTCTCTATGTTGTAGCGCAAATTTTTCAAACGCCCCTGGAAATTTAACAAATATTACATCGCTTCTTATTGATGCGGTAGTAGTAATTTGTCAACAATAAAGTCATACAATAACCCATTTAAAACAATGTATTGTTTAATAATATAAGGGATGTAACTGATCAATTCCCGAAGCCCGAAACCATGAATTTGCTTATAATTCTGATTTAATTGACTCGGTACCAAAAATGCATGAAAGGCTTATCAAAAACTCAAAAACAAAAAACGATGATTACCAGAAAAAGTATTCGTCAATTAGAAGTTTTCACGTCAATTAGAAGTTTCAGGAAATAATCGACTACATCTATACTCTATACTAACATAATAAAAAGGCAAAATTGTGTGTTTGTAGGTATGTTGGGGGTAATCTCTGGAACTACTGAACCGATTTCAAAAAATATTTCACAAATAGGAAGCTACATTATCCGTGTCTAATATAGGCTATATTTTATTTTGAAATTTCGTAAAAAAAAATCTGAAAAAGAAAAAGAACTTATAAACCGAAGCGAAGCGAGGGTGGGTCGCTAGTTATTTATATTGTATCATCGATGGTTGTTCCCAATGAAACAGAAATATGGAAAAAATTAAAGGTAAAGAAATATACCATTATGTTTTAGAATATTTTTGTCATAATAATAAATAATTATAGACAGACATAATAATAAGCAGAAGAAAAGAGTAGAACGACCATATACTTGTACTTGTATAAACCTATAACATCCCACTACAAGGCGCAGGCCTTCCCTAATAAATCACGGGGGGGAGGTTTCGGGCCGTAATCCAACATGCGTGTCCGGTTCTCATTGGTGGATCACAAACTCTAGATCTTTTTATTTTTTTTTATTTCTGTAGCATGCAAGTTTCCTCACGATGTTTTCCCTCGCCACCGAACTAGTTGTCAAGTGGAATTGAACTGGCCGAGGATTTGAACTCATGATCATACGAATGTGAGTCGAGTATAGATACTCCTGGGCGACCATAATTTTGTATAATATTTATTGCTTTGAAAATAGCCCCGAAGAAAATTGGCTTTATTAGCAATAAAATAAGTTAAGATAATATCAACGAATAACGATACAGCTATTGTGTGTGTACTGTTCTATATAACGCTCATACATATTTCATATAAAAATATTGTAAGGGGTGAAAGAACCCATCACAACATTTAATAACTTTGCGAGAAGATTTTTGTCATTTATTTCCTTCTTGTACAAAACATTAAGTAGGTAATATTATTATCTTCAAAGGTTTCAGTAGAAATCAAATAGATTTTTTACAATGTGAACTCTGTTTTTTTCTAAGCTTTTTAATTTGACATTGTCTTTAGTCAGATTCCAGGGCATCGTAAGTAAGGATAAATATATTTTAATTATTTAAACTTTAATCTTAATAAAACTTAATGCCTAGTGGCGTTAAGTTTTAAGTGCGCGGCGCACCCTACACGCCTACATTGCTTAATTCAGTAAAAGAATTCGAAGGCAGGAAGAAAGGTTAAAAATTGGGCAGCCTATGTATATAGGGCTCCTGTAAATTTGACGAAGAACTAAATTTAATGACATAAGATAGAATCAGCAAGCTAAAGTGGCAGTGTAGAGGCCATATCTGTCGCGGGATCGATAGCCCATGGGTAAAGAGTCTTCAAATGAAGACCACATACCGGGAAATGACGCGCGGAACGCCCTCCGTTCAGGTGGACTGAAGACTTGAAAAGCGATGGTGTTCGGTGAATGAGAAGAGCGGAAGACGGCCCTTGGAAGAGGCCTATATCCACCAATGAAGAGACACTGGGTAACAGTACGGTTTGTATATATGCATGTATATAAAATGCCTCCTTTTGAAGAACGTACCAGCCCATCTTGCCCGTATTCTTTTAAAAAAATCAAATACTTGTATTATAACTTGTAATCGAACTTTAGTTTTTCTTCATAATGTGACAATGGTGCAATTAACAATTCTGCCCGTGTCAAGTTTTCTTCATAATAAACAATTTCAAAGTCTAAAACGTAGGATACGTTGATATCCAGGCCCGTCAAAGGAAGTCAGGAGTCGCTCAGTAAAGTGATAGTAGGTTTACTGTGGATAAAAAAGGGCCTACTTGGAAGCACACGAAAAAGGCAGCCCTGCGATTTTATTTGATTATCACAAACACCACACACATAAAACTCTTTAAAGTTTAATAAACTATCGCTATATTAAACCACAAAACGCCTGATACACAATTTATACAATAATCAATCGAAAACTGAACTTCACTTCTCGAATTTCCGTCAAAAAGTCCAACTTTAGTTTCGGGACTTAATTTTTACAAAAAGGTCAAAAAGGAAAGATCGATATATTTTTTCTTTCACATTGATTTTTTTTTTTATTAAGAATGATCTAGCATTCAATTATATCACATTAACATGAACTAAGATCTTTTGAATTGAATACTTTATTTTATATGAAAGCGGTATCACCACATTTTATGCAGACAAGGCCAAAACTGTTCTGATGACATAAATCGTGTCCCTTTGGGACTAGGAAACGATGCGAAAGCGTAACACAGAAGACTCTCCTGGGGATAATTTAGTACCCTTTATGCCCTCTATGGTAACGCATCAGCCTGATTGGATGCAAACCAAACCTGGGAAATTAGCTTCCAAACAAAGTACTAATAAGTATCTCTGTTAAATTTATTTTTAGCCTGAGGAACACCTCCTCCGACACCTATAATTATATGTAAAAACATTAATAGATATGTATCTATCTACTTAGGTAAATAGCTTTTAATTAATCTTTTTGTTTGAAACAGATGGTAAGCAGACAAACAACAAATTTAATACATTATGATTTACCTAAGTGACTTGTATGAACGATCTTGTGTTAACGATTCCTCAAGGGTTTATTTTCTTTATTTTATTGCCAAAACATAATTTACTCATCAGTCAGTGAGAGAAAGGTCAACACTAATGTGACCTCCAAATAGCATACCCTATAATATCATCCCTTGTCTCTCCACTGTTGGGTGGATATAGGCCTCGCGCAAGGTACGCCACCATACGCGACCGCCTGCTCTTCTCATCCAACCACCACCAACGAATTTGTTAAGCCGTCGGCCCACCTGGCCGGAGGGCATCTCCGGTAAGTGGCATTCATTCTAGAACTCGTCTACCTCATCAATTCTCCCAACTACCACTCATAACTTATTTGATTGTTGTAATGTAAAAAACCGAAACAGAGATACCTAATTTTTCAATAGGTAAATATTTGTATACGCTCGATTGCTTCTCACAGTTCAATGGAGCGCTTCACTTACACATCGATTGAATAAGAACATGAAAAGCATCCTTTGAGGCGCCAGTCACGAGGCACACGACATATATTACCCTTGGGACAATACATCTCACGTTTTCCGCGATAAGTAGCTCTCATAAGATACACTGATTTATAGGGGGCGAAAAAATATTACGGCTGATACAGGAATCAGAGGTCGCAATAATAGCGAAATACGGATATAACCAGTAAGCAAACTTCACAAAAACACGCGTTTATTAAACTTTACACACACATTTGTGACGTTATCTGAGCAAAGGCATATTACTCTTAGGATGGACATATTGACTATGGTTAAAATTTCGAGATTTTAAACAAGATTTTAATGTTTTTTTTTTATTGTGGTTGAACATAATAATTGTAATGTAAACGGGTTACTCATGATTTATTATTTACTAGCGACCCGCCCTCACTTCGCTTCGGTTTATTAAATTTAAAACAATCGGAATAAGATATTTTCCTGCGGTAAAATGGAGCCTATATTTTAAGTTAGACCTCTAGTTTTAAGTTTTTTAAGTTTAAGTTATTTTAAGTTAGACATCGGTGAAAACTGCATTCAATACCAAGCAGTAGTTTTTGCGTGATGCTTGTACAAACATACAGACAGACAGACAGACAGGCAAAATTTCTAAAAACTGTTGTTTTGGCTTCTGTTGCTCTAATAAAGATCCCTTTGATAATGTTTTTTTTCAATATCTATAATGTACAGACATCGGCCTGTTACAATTTTATTATATGTATAGATTATAGCCGATATTTCGGCCCAGTTACATGAACCGTAGTCGCAGCGAGTCTGTCTCGTCTTACTATAAAAAATAAATAATAAATTGTGAGTAACCCGTTTACATAACAATTATTCAAATTTAATTGTTTCAAGATTCTATTCATTTATTTTACTATCAAATAGATTTATAAAATGAGAATACATTTATGGGCATTAAAAGACCACATCCTCAAATTATATTTTTATTTTCATTTATGGAAAGAAGGCAGTAGACGAGCTGACAGTCCACCTGGTGGTGAGTGGATACTGTCGCCCGTGAACATCCGCGATACATCAGCCCAGACTGGCAAACGTTGCCACGCCTCCGGATGGGCTGCCTTTTGTAGATTTAGAGAAAAGATTGGAAAAATGGGGTGGGATATCTCATTCACTACCGAAATACGTAGGTACTTATATTGGAGAAGTTGGATAAAGTGAGAAATATAGTACATTTCAAGATAGTCTTCTGTAAGATACGGTAATGAGGCCAGTTGAGTGTGCCTAGCGGCTGTGGGATTCAAAGTGCATCCTCCCCCTCCAATTCAAGTTGCAAGTAATTATGTAACTTATATCATATATGTGTACCTCTATAGATATATCTATGATATAAGTAACATAATTTACACAAAACATGAAAGTCTACTAAAAATTATTTAAATGATTTGAGTGAACAACAGACCCACGTGACACAACTTATACTTTACTCATGTATAATAATATAATTTTAATTTATATTTAAGAAACGTGATCTAACATTTGAATCAGATGTATGGCATTATAGCGATTATTTTTTTATTTATAGATTTTCTAGTTTCGATATTAGGGAAATTAGAACCGACAATAAGATCCCTTTTCTCAGATAATGTCGTTTTTATTTAGAAGTGCCAAGTGTTGGGTTGAGACATAACATCGCTCGCATCTGAATAGTATGTAGATACAAGCTGATGCAAGTTGTGCATTTATGTGCATGACGGTTGCGTGACGCACACTTCACAGAGGCGACAAAGAAGAGGGCGACCAATGGACCCCGTTCGCACAAATACAAACAAACTCCTTTGCCACTCATTATCATCTTATTCAATAAGGTATTAGTGAGCGCCAACTGCAAATGTACCGTTGTAGAGCAAACCTATAGGTTTTATATTCTTCACGAGTTGACTCTACTCGTGACCACGGTTGGTGTAACCCGTGCCGAAAAAGGTAAACGCGAAAGTTTAAAAAGTTAAACACCTAAAAGTTATCAGTCCATTCACTTACAACAACGAAAATTAACATTAGAATCACCGTTGTAATTCGTTTACGAACGCAATAAATGTTTGTAATCTTGTGATCGCTCGTTGGTGAATGCTTAACCTATTACAAAGATCACTACTTTTTTGATTTATAACATAACGTTACCTTACGAATCTACTATCTACTGTGACAATAGTCATGACGCAGCCGATTTTACGGATTGGGAAAAATTGTTTTATTACGCGAACGGCGTGAAAGATGAGGAATCTTTTGGAGAGACACTTTTATTTGTTGTATTTTGTTAAAACTATCCTATAAGTATACGTAACGCATTGGCGGTATAGGATAATGGTGCATCCCAGTGCATAAATCTTAGCTATCCGACTTACCCCACTCTCATTTGAAAGTGCCGTGAAATAAACCGAAGTTTTTGGGCAATACATCAGAGATAACAGGCCTCAACCAATGTTATGGCATGTATCCAGTCCCACGTCATTTATATGAAGGAAATAAACGAGATGGGATAGAAAATGATATGATACTGCTTGTACAATGAAAATGATCTCAAACCTTTTTTCAATTCTTAATTCCTAATCTCAAAGGTTGGGAATTAAGAATTGATAATCTGCGAACATGCCACAACATTGTCCATTTTTTACTGAAGTTTGCATAATATTTCACGGACGTTTATGGACAACAGGAACTGCTTACCATCTTAATCTATATACTCAGTGCCGGCTTTACCTATGGTGCAGGGTATCCGGCGCACACGGGCGCAGGGTATTAGGAGGCGCCGAGCGCCGCTCGCGACGCCGCCAAAGAGCCTACTAGGGGGCGCCAGGGTATTGATTGCACCCGGGCGCTACATGGGCTAGAGCCGGCGCTGTATATACTTATCCTCCGTATTCTTCTACAAAACCGAAAACAATATAAAGCGTATCGTCAGAATTGTCTTAACATAATGTTAGAATATTTAAAATTACTTTGTACTTTCAATAAAATTATGCTTCAAAATATATTAGGTACCTATATTATTTTGGTAGTATAAGTTAACGTCTAGACTTAGCTCCAAAAATTTAATTAAAGTAGCATTTACGCGACAACCTTAATTTCTGAATTTTAATTTAACTTTAATTACTTCTTCGAAGGAACTTTGATTTTAGTAACGTTTACTCCTAAAGGCCGAGATCATTCCAAAATTAGACAGTTTCTAATTATTATTGATAAACTTGGCCTAAGGTCTGTTTCTTTAGAGAAACCGGATTGAGACAATAATAATCAATAAGTACACCCCCTCTTCTCCCTGTTTCAGCTACGTTCAATATCATTTTCACCTAAACCGCCGTGAAAAACTGATGAAAACGGGTTCAAATTTCTCTTATAGGTACTACTACTCTCAAGAGATACGTCTATTGTGACGGAGATAGACGGTGGCGCGACCTTCTGATGATATATAATCTCTTTTTCTACCTTATTAAAGAAAGTAAAGTATAAAGTATGTTCCCAAGCAATCTTCAAAATTACACAACTGTTTCCGAACAGAAAGTAATATTAACTGTAGGGACACAGTGTCGACACGGTGTCGAAAGTCCGGCACAGCGTTTTGATGACATAGCAACAAAGGCCAAATGCCCTTATTCTCTTTAGTCGTCTCCCACACACCGTTCCATTCAATCGGCTATTTATATGTATGTAATAGTGTCGAAATTTATATCACTTCAAACATAGGAGTAACAGTTAGTATTTCGTATCAATTACTATCAGGCAACCCAATATACAATAAACCAACGACAATAAAGCACACCTAAATGAACTAAATATATATTTTTTTTATATTTTAATGAGGGCTAGAGTTTAAGGAAATTTTATTATCTAATGTTTTAGTTTCAACCCATAAACGATTATACAAGTAAATATATACTTAATAAACCATACTCTGCATCACATTATAAAATCAGATTACGAGGTTCAACATACTGGTAAGAGTGTTACAGAACTGAAATGACAAGTCATATAACCAGATATACGAATGGAAGCTGGAGTGAAATTTTGATCAAATGGTGGTACGTAGAAGGTAAACACAGTATTAAATCATCCGCCGGATATGTATGTGTATGTGGGTTGAAGGTATTAAATAAAATAATAAAATTGTTATTGAAAATGGAAAGTTTAAGAATTTAATTAAGCATATCGCTACAGGAACTAAGAAGAGTAAGTACAAAGACAAGCGTTTACCCAGCAATGAGCTGAATATTATATTATTTACCATATTTGTAGTTGGTGTCATCACTCATCACTGACAAAGGTAGCTGCTACAGGCAATGTATTCATACTTGAAATAAAGAAAGACAAAAGTCATTATTTTAAATCTCAGTTGTAATATTAACGTCTAGGACTCGGATAGGGTTTAATAATCGTATAAAAGTGACACATTTCGTTCATTTCGTTTCGTTTTCGTTCTAGTTAGTCTCTCTACTGTTCACCCGAGACTACTCTCCCGATGTCTTCTGCATAAATATTAATTTTAGCTAAAAATAGCGTCTAGCTGTTTTGTTTTCTTTTTGTAAATCAGAAACGTCTCTTAAAACGCGAAGGTATTCCTGTATTAGGTGGGTATATGTTTAGGTGTATGTGTGAAACACATTATTACTTCCTCTAACAGTAGCTAGTCGTTTAATCACTGTAACTGCGGCTAATGTGGCACATTATTTCGGGGAAGAAAGCCGAGGGAAATATTGCTTGTACGTGTGGCTATACAAAATATTGGAATAGTTTTGCTACGGCGAGAAGGGTGTGATACGCAGTATTGTTGGGTATTGGTTGAATAGTATATTATTAGAAGAAAAATAAGCAAAAAAAATATTTAACTTCAGTCTGGTTTCTTATGTCTTTTCAAAGGTTAAGCATAAATAAGAACATTTTGGGAAGAGCTGCCCCTGGACGCGTTCAACTGGCCACGTTACCCTTCCCTCACTACCGTAAAATGTATTGCATATTTTAATAGAAGTCGCAAACGGGCGGGTGGCCCTCAAGATGGTAACTGGTCATCGCCGCTCATGGACACCTGCAACACCACGGGGGATGCGGATGCGCTACCGATCTTGCAGACACGTTCACAGCCAGTATTGAAATATTTAAGTAAAAACTTAGTTATACTGACCGGGGTTCGAAGTTACAACATATCGAAAGCAAGTCGAGATAACACATAATTTAAAAACGTATTAATACAATAATTTACCTAATTACTGATTAGCCCATTTGGTAGTGTCCCTACTTATTCTGCAAAAGAACCCAAATTCGCTTGGGTCTGGATGGTGAGTACGTCTTGATTCTCTGGACGCATAACACAGGAAATCCAACACACGAAGCCCATTTGGCCCTTGAGTGTGGCATTATTTATTTGAAATAACATTTGACAATTACGGAAATCAATAAAATTCCGTCGGCTTGGAGGAGCTTTATATTTGTTTCTTTATAAATAATCAATAACAAATTTTTATATAATATGTTAAATAGCAATAATAACTAATAATAGCAATAGCAATAAATTATGATAGCAATAGCAATAAATGAATAGCAATTAAATAGCAATAATAACGTACACGCATCTCCCTGAAATTGAAAGTATTAACTCTTCTGTGGTAACCACTTGATATCACATATCTGATTAGATATATTATCAGATATCAGATATTTGTAATTTCGCGTTTTTCATACATATTGTTAGGTTACTGTATATTATACATTTACGGATATTTATGCATAATAATCGCATTGAATATCTGAATTATTAATCGTGATAATCTATCTATACATATAATAAAATTGTAACAGGCCGATGTATGTACATTATAGATATTGAAAAAAAACTAATTAGAGGTCTTTATTAGAACAGCAGAAGCCAAAACAACAGTTTTTAGAAATTTTGCCTGTCTGTCTGTCTGTCTGTATGTTTGTACACGCATCACGCAAAAACTACTGCATGGAATTGAATGCAGTTTTCACCGATGTATTGCTAGAGGTCTAACTTAAAATATAGGCTCCATTTTACCGCAGGAAAATATCTTATTCCGATTGTTTTAAATTTAATAAACCGAAGCGAAATGAGGGCGGGTCGCTAGTAACACATAAAAATACTTGGTAGACTAGCGACATCTATCGGTACGACTTAACGCCTTCCCCGCCTTTATTCGCACCGCGCACGGCGGGGTGACGGTACGGAGGAAAAGCAGTCGTAGTTCTGACGTTGAGGACAGCGGCAAATCCGAGTGAAAGAATGTGATTAAATCAAGTCAGAAAAAGTGAGAATTGTCTAACGGTTTGGCCGAAGTGAGTTCAGGTAATCGTTACATAAAAACATATTAATACTTATACTATAATACCAGCGAAGTTCTGTTAATTGTTATAAATTAAACTTGATAAAGTAACCTTAATAAATGATTCAAATATTTAACGTAGTTCTCTTTCAATATTTATCTATTAACGTGAATGTTTACTAAATAAGGTTAATTAAAATAAGGTAAACATTCGCGTTAAGACCCGTTTAAATAGATAAATATCGGACAGATTGTCTTCCGATACCTTTTCCATTAAACCAGAGTCAACTTTCAACGTAATCAAGTTTCTGTGGAGTTTATATCAATACATCCTTTTCACACTCCCAGGTTCCGTACGCATGCATACACTACCCGGATACAGATATCCGGTAAACAACCCATCTGTTACATTGTATACACAATCTTGATATTGATTTCCGTGGGAACTCTATAATGACATAGATATTGGTATAGTGGCATAATGTTTTCTACTCAAATGAGCGGGTTCTGAGCAGGTATGCTGTGAAATTGTTAGATAAATCGTTATTTACGCATTGGTTTTTATAACTGTAATTGTACCTTCTGTTACAATTACACAAAATTACAATTACAGTTCTGTTTAATTAAATAAATGAAGTAAAAAGTACCAAATGTTAATCCGGCACATAAACTAAAAGATATGTTTCATTAAAATTCGTCCAATGATTTTGCGTGATGCAAAAACAAAAATACAGAAAAATTCCAGAAATTTTTGATTTGGGTCCCATATTATTGAATTATTTTTTTCAAAAAATATTTTATGTACAGGCTTTTTTACGATTTAATTATTTTACACAACGTGTAACCGAAATAACGCAACAAGTCAACTAATTTAAAATAGATAAAACAGATCTATTGAAAAATAAAATTATTTTAGGGAATAAATCAGATGTTACAAACATGTGAAATTTAGTTGTTCTATCTAAAACGTTCGTAGCGTTCAGTGGGTACTCAGTACAGGCGAATAACCGGGCACCTAGGCGGTAGTTGCAATGAGTGTATTTGTTTGCGGAACTGCGAGTAGAGTAAAGATATACTAGAAACGAACAATAAGTTTCGAAAAACAAAACCTATCGTAAAAATTGGTAGTCAATTCTACTCTCGATACCGAAAAATCTATTTTCAGCTTTTGCATTATGTTATTACATGTTGTTTATTGTATAGATAGAAGATTGGTACGCAAATGCAATATGTGGTGGATGTAGGTATATAATTCCACCTATTGTTTACGTGAGACACGTTGAGTGTAGGTGCTTTTGCCAAACTCATACACAGCCGTTGTTCCCTCGCCATTAATTACACTGCACGGGACTGTCTCGTGAAATATGACCCTGCAGCGATATCAACCTCCCACTGCACTGTGACGCCGCTGAATTATTTATGAGCTATCGAACAGAAAACTCATATAGCATTAGGCAGATTTAGTTCAGACTAACGGTGCCCCCGACTTTTTTCGTATATATATCAAACTATGTTTGTTCAGCTTGATTCAGGTGGGAACTGTATAATTGATCTGGACACAAAGTAATCTTATATATTGTTCCGACCAAGTGTCATTAAAATCCGTCCAGTAGTTTTTGTTCAAAAATTTCAAAATTGTTTTTGGCCTCTGTATCTCTCGTAGATACTGTACACCGCATAGACTTTTTGAAAAAAAATAATTAAAGTACAGACACAGTTTTGTTTCGATTTTATTATATGCATAGAAGATTTAATAAATGTATAGAATAGCGATGCCAGTGAATCCGTGCGCGTAAAACTTAAAGTTATTCCCTTAAGAACTCTATAACGAATAGCGAAAAAATGTACACTAAATATTTACCCTCAAGTTTCATTAAATTATGTCCCGTGGCTTTTGCGTGATGCGCGTTCAGACAGACAGACAAAAATTGTTGTGTTAGACTATATCATTCGTACTTTATATTGCTATCACTTTTTTAAATATTCATGTACAAGCACGGCTCGGTCACGATTTTATTATACAATATTCAATATTAAATTTACAATATAAATTTATATACCTATAAATGTATTGGTTACTAGCTTATTCCCGCGACTTCGTATCAGCTACACTGCGATTGACAGAGTAATTCTGTAATGGATCTGGGTAAAAAGTAACCTAAATTTAATCCCGGTACATAGGCTACAACTATGCAAAGTTTCATTAAAACTATGTCAAAAAGTAGCAAGCTGCCTGCGTTCTCCTAAGGATAACTTGTACTATCAGTGCCCTGGATTCTACAAATTGAACTGTAGTGGAAGGTCATACATTGGGCAAATCAAGCGAACCATAGCAAGCCGTGTAAAGAAACCCACACATAACCACCGCCAAAAACAATAACCCACACAATAAATTCAATTATTTTATTGAATTTCACAAACCAAAAGTAGTTTCAATTGAACGCCATCACATACCGCGTTTGGTCCGAGAGGCAATAGAAATTAAAGAATGTCGAAATTTCAATCGCGGGTTGGATTTAAGGTGGCATGTACATGGGCCCCAGTGGACTTTGCAAACCCAGAAAAGTAGATGCGTTTTCAAACTTGCGTGTGTGTGGCGATATTGTTAGTATAGTGTGCAAGGAATTAATTAACAAAAACAAGTTCAGTGTGGGTAGGTGAATCAAAAAAGAAACGACGGAGGGTAGACAGATTTGTCTGTCAATAGCAACTACATCTTCACCCGCCTCCGCAGTCTCGCCGCGACCACGGTTCATGTAACTGTAGATACTGAAATTAGAGCTATAATAAACAAATGATAAATAGTGAGTAACCCGTTTACATGACAATTCATTAGAATCCGTCCAGTGGTTTTTGCATGATGCGCATTCAGATAGATAGATAAAAATAGCTTTTTTTAATGACTATACTAAAACAGATAGATTATACTAAAATGACTTTTTTTTAAATATAACTATATTAAATGTACAGACACGGCCCTGTTGCGTATAGATTGTCTTCTTCATTACTCTTAATGTAACATTTATGTAAAAGTCAGACAATTTCCGAAAGATATTTATTATATGTCTGTAAACATTGATTGGTTCAGTAATACCAGCGGTAATTTTACGGACTATGATGAGACTTCAGCACAAATTTTCAGCAATCATCTTAATGCTTATTATTTCAATTTTTTTTTCATAGTCTTCCCCAAAATACTCGTATATAAGGGAGGCCTGTGCACATTAAACAAAACACAGGACAGGCTACATAAAAAGATATGTTATAAAGTTATCGATTTGGACATCTAACACACGAGATCTATAAGAGATTAATCAAATCTAACACATGGATCAATCGGCTACAGAACAGCACTTTGAGATTTTGCAAAATTTTGTACCTCACGAGCATTTATCATAGAACGATTTTTGGACACAAGGTTTCATTTTTTTGGATTTCGAACAGACAATAGTGGAGATATTTAGGGCCATAGGCATTTAACATAGACGGGTCATACGGGCCCAATAAGGATTAATGGGTCTTCCACATGCCCAAGAACTCACATTAACAACATTGCGACCTAGCAAAATTCTGTACTATGAGAACAAAGTTTTGGCACAAAATGCTTCTTGATAGTAATTATTAACACAATTTAATTACACACATTTACTACATATTTTGTCTGCGACAAAGTTAAATTTTCCCCTTTTAATATCAAAAACATACAGTCTGTGCATAAAGTTCTCTCGAAGTCAAAAACCATGAATTCCGTCCATGAACGAAATTAATGTATTAATTATATTAAAATGAATGGATTCCATATCATGATACTGACGTTACCTTTTTTTCAGTTTCTACTAAATTTTACTTTGTATAAATCTCAAAAGGCTGAATCGTAGTACGAGACGCCTTCCGGCTTGGTGGACCGACTACATAAAGAAATCTGCCGGTGGTGGTTGAAAGATCATCGCGGGGAATCGTGTGTAGTGACTAGCCTTAGGAGAGACGTATATCTAGCAGTGGAGAGACATAGGCTTACGGCATGGTATTGTATTTAACAAAATATTTTTTTAATTAATATCTTACCAATAAATACAGTTACACTATTTACTAGTTACAAATATCTAACGTTACAAATACCTGAGCAGAATGCATGGTTTCAGGCTTCAGGAAATGATCGAACGCTCGCCGTGTAGATATAAAAATGTTACTAAATAACAGCTACCTTTATTTAGTTCTTTCCACTTTAAACTACCTAATATTTTACACCTAACGCTGTAAATAAGACGGGCCAAAGATTACAAACAGACGCAGCGCAGAACTTACCTAATAATTAACAGGGCTTTCAAAAGAGAAAATCTTATGAGGATTACTGTTACCGTGGTGCTGTAGATATCGGGCCCGAACAAGTCTCAAGTTGCGCCAGGGGCAGAGATTACGAGAATAGAGTTGGGAAGGATTAACCGTGAGTCTACTCACCTAATACTGTTTGACATAGTAGCGAACAAGAACGCTTGAGCTATCACGTCGTGGGACATGTGTGTCAAGTGTAATATATATCTATCTGAGAAAGGAGATAACCAATCCTATTATAGATAAGTAAAGAGTCTTTGTACAAATTCCACAGCCACATAAATAGAGTAATTTTTCAGCTTGACTGCCCTGCCCTATCTTATCCAGTACGCCGGTCCGTCAATCAGCTTTCTTTTGGTGCGGCAATGATGGAACCGGTCGTATTGTTTCTGAATTTTATTTTATTGGACCTCAGTGTATGGTTGGCAGTGTGTTCGCAATCCTCAACCGTCGATAGCGGTCTAGAGTTTCCTCGCGACATTTTCATTCACCGAGACAGTGATAATTAAAAAATTCAAACTTAAGTAGAAGCTCGCTCAGTGGTACGGGGCAGAGTTCGACCTCGGGACCTTACGGATACTCATCCTCTGTTACATGAATAGTAAAGACAGTAAACTTCTTGCTCATAGTTCACAGATGATTCATTTCGGTGAACTATGAGCATATGATATGATTGAGCAGTCAATAACGTTCCACTACCCATGTGCCCCGGCACAGGCCTCCCCTAGTAAATCATGAGGTTTTGTAAAATCCGCCACACGAGATGAGTGTGGATTAGTGAGCGGATCTCGTTTTAAAGTTCTACTAAATCTATTCGTCGTCAGGACAAAAAATAAACAAGCTTATGTCAGAACCAATGTTAGATTCGGTACGCATCTAAAGTCGAGGAGTATTTATATTCCGTTATTTGGAGAAATATTTTTTCGTGCACACGAATCTAATACCACGAAAAAGCCAAAATTTTCATTGCGCAGACATAAGAAAAATGTATAAATTCTAATGATTTTGAAGTTCGGCGTAATGAGCCCTCAGATCCGTTCCCCTCGGAGCGTCGTGAACGATGTGAAAACTCGACTTGAAAGTTCGCCGCGCGATTCTCACACCACTCCATAAATATTCAAGCAGTGTGTAATTTTGCTGACGCTTATTTTAAGATTTTGGACGAAAGTATTCATATAAAAGTTATCACTACAGTTCCTGCTAAGCTAGAATTCAATAAATCAAATAGCGCTGGCACACATCCTAGGGTCGTATGTGATATTTATGTAGCGCACTTCCGTAGACACGAGCGCAATAAAAATATTTTCCCTCAACTTAAACCGTAGCAGAATCTCGTCGGGCAAAAAATATATCACAGTCCCAGCTCTGGCGGTCTTGCCTCCAAGCTATATAACATTTCATTAGCGGTCAGCCAAGACGTTCCGGTTACACAGACAATAAATTTTCATTTTTGCTAAAGGACAAGTGAAAAGAAAAGATAAATAGGGGTGGATTTGCGTTACGAGCGCATAAACTATTCGACGCGCGACCGCTGGGCCTGGGCTCACTCGCCGGCCTCAACCTTTTGTTGGGAAATATTTGATTAACAAAAAAGGCGAAATCGTGAGTCTTCGCCACGTCTTCGCCTGTCTCCGCCTTCTCTTACGAGTATTATGTAGAGCCTGCCGCCATTTGTAATATATTGCGAGTAGCCAGTTGTTTACTTGTATTTTACTGTTGGAATGTTTTATCTGATGCAATTTGGAATGTAAGTTATATATATAACTACTTTACGGAACATCCGCTCAACACACACATAGTTATTATTGAATAATTATGTATCATTTTGTCCCTAGTAGGATTGCTATATTATTAAAGCGGCGTAGATTAGGTACCCTTTGAACGGAAAGTTAAGCGTGAACTAAGTTTTATGACATTAGGTGAGGCATTCGCTGGCAGCGGCCAATAGGAAACGAAAGGATTGTCATAAGCTAAGCAAAAAACACATTTTTCAATTTAATTTTTACTGTCTGACCAATGTCAAACATTCAAATGTCATGTCAACGGCAATCCATGTGTGTAAATTTATTTATTTATTTAAACTTAATTTCGCAGGCGAAATGCACAAGAGCCAACTTAATGCTTATGTGTTATTAGAGTTATACAAAATATTATACAGAGTATAACCAAACCTTTCCCAAAGCCTGAAACGATGGATTCCGTTCATGTTTTTGAGTTCGTTGACTTGAAAATTTTACGTACATATCCTTTTTCTGCAAAAAAATATTAGTCTTTACCAAATTTTTACCATTTACCTTTAATTTACCAGATAATTGCCCAAAAAGTTTGTATTTTTACAAAAATACTTAACGTTTTATATTTCAGGTTAAGTTTCAGCCTGTATAAACAGCAGATGTACTCGTATGTATATAAACAATATGTGATATTATATTATGTGGCTGTTCTTGAAATTAGGACAACGGGGAATACTCTGAAGAATTGTTTAACATAATTCCCACCTCGGGTTTCTACAACCGCACCTCCCGTCACAAAAGTGCCGTGCATCCGCACTTTCTCGATACGGAAGTGTCGCGTTCTGTTCAGTTCCAAAAAAAAACGTTTTATACCGCAAACTCATAAGCTCATGAACTGTCCCAATAGGTCTTTCTATTACGCTACGATATGGGGTAATTCAAGAAAGCTGTGAATTGAATTTTGCAAGTTCGGCGGCGCACACGCATACCTCCTTCACTTGTCTTGTTTGTCTATAGTAGGTAACAAACTGTAGCAAGTCTGTTTTGTTTCTAACGTAATATTTATTTTAAACCGATATTAACGGATATTTTTGAGCCCGCTCCAAACCCTAAATGAGCATACTAACTTACTTAAGTTCCTACTTTAGTACATAGGGAACGTCATGTTATTTCCTACTGTTAGAATAGGCTAGATGAAGGATTACAGCAGAGAAGTTGCTTGCCCGTGGTTGAGATTACACCCCACTAATTTCCATCGCCTTCTAGTTTGTTCCATGGAGTAATAAATTCTTACTTTCAACGATGTTCCACACTGGCATTTATTAGATTCTTCGCAAACACTGCGAGATCCAGTTTCAGATTGTTTAATAAGTTTATGTGTGTGAAGAATATGAGCCAATTGAAATTTGATGTCCAATTTCTTTTTGAATTCTCTAAGTTTAATTGGAATATTTTTTTCCATTAACAATATTTAGCGTTTTAGGGCGTGGGCTATATTCCTCGAAAAACTGTTCCCCTTTTAATTGACTGCATTTGATAAGTTTACATTTTCACTGTTGCTTTGCGTGAAGATATACGTTCCGAAATTCACTATTAAACTTAATACCTTGGGTGCTTGTGATTGTGAGATATTATTAATTGTTTAAACCCTTATTTTTGATGCGTGTCTTAGTCGTATGATGTCGACCAGCTTTAGAATAGTAGCCTATGAGTGTGGCAAAAGGCGACTAAGGGAAAACAAAGCCGCCAGCTACTTCCAGACCTGAGGAACTCCACCTCTAATAGAATGAACTCGACAACCTGCTTGGCCAGCGTAGCGTTCCTCATGCACAAGGCAGTGTGTAAGAGAGACCCATGTCCAGCCGTGGACGATAACGGTTACGGCTTACGGTTACGGGTGCGAGTTTGTGGATAGGTACGTGTTTTTACTAAGCTATAGTAATGGTAAAATTACAGAGAACCTTACATAAAAATGGTTCACTGGCCCTCCTGATAAGTTTCTGATTGTCCTTTGCGACAATTGAAATTTCCATGACCAAGTCATTACATGATCTCGTGCATACCTGTTACAATCAATCCTTACAAAATAAAAATTAAGAATAGCAAAAGTATCAACATATCAAGTATAAGTACACTAAATTCAACTCATTAATTTAATGTATGAACTATGAACTATAATTTAATATAATTAATTTATTAGTTTATGTAACAATAATAATATAATATTTAAATATTAAAATTATAAACAAAGTTATGCTAATGCCTAAATTCAACCGATAATTCAAAAATGTTGCTTTTCAAAGAGTTGCGAACATAACAACTGTTTACAATTACTTAAAACATATTTACTTAAATATTTTTGAAATGTCTATGGATTATATTTTAAAATTTGGATTAAAACGACTGCTATACGCTTTGTCAATAACGAAACAGTTGTAGTAAAAAAAATGTAATTTATTTACAAATTGACTTGTATTAAAACGAGTAGCAAAAGGCAGCAAATCATCATCAACAAAACAAGCTATTTTTGTATACTTGAAATAAATAATGTTGTATTACTAAGAATGTCATCAAAAAGTCGACTCCTATTTTTTTTCTTTGCACCAGAGAACTTAAACGTTGCCCACCTCTAAATTTGCTGTCATCTATTTACTGTCCATTCAGTATTTTCATTAGCTTATTTAATAATTTCCCCTAAAAAAATTCACAGGTCGTCTTCGACTATGCGTAGTCTTCTTTCAGAAATTTAGTGTGGAGTTCATTTACGTTTATGAACCGTTATGTAGTGGCTATATATAAATGACACAATATTGGAATGCAATAACCGAATGCATTAATTGAACTCCAGAAATTGCCATGCAGTGATCTGCTGAGAGGTGACTGCCCAGCTAGGAGGTATTCACATTCGTACGGTCAAAGTCATGACCGTCAATACCACCTAATCTTTATGTCGATATCTATACATATAAAAAGAAATGGCCTGACTAATTGACTGACTGACTTACTGAAGATAGATTTTATGACATACGTATCCACTAAACAAGGATTTTTAGAAATTTTATTATGGTTCTCAATGAGTTAATGAGAATGATTATGGTTTTCAATTATCACTTTTTTTCAATTATCATTAGCTCGGCGATGAAGAAAAACATTGTGTGAGGAAACTCACATGCCTGAGAATTAAAAAAGAATTTAAAGGCGTGTGTAATATTCAACAATCCGGACTGAGCCCTGTAACCTCTTCATGATTACAAGGAAGGCGTGTGTTTTGCAGTGGGCCGTTGTATTCCCAATGTATTGTGATCTGGCACCATATTGTATTTTATAGTGAAACACTAATTGTAATTGACATGAAATTAAATAATTAACTTTAGTAGTGCAACATCAAAGTGTTCTCAAAGTTTCTTTGAGGGATAAAATTCGAAACAAAGAGATGCACCCTAAAGTCCCCTAAAGAATTAAAGTCCCCGACATGGCTCACAGAATCCGCATGCTAAAGGTGCCGATAACCGTTGTGGTAGAAGCGTCCCCGAATGGAGGTCAGGGTGTTACCAATAAGCGCAGTGCGGTACGCTCTCCAGCCAGGTGAATCCACGACTTCAAGAGAATCATGTGTGGTGGCGAGCTTTGGGAGAGACTAATATCCAGCAGCGGAGAGACATTTGATGGTTTGGTATGGTATAGTAAGTACAACATGACTATTTGCTAGCGACGTTTTAAGAGAAGGGGTGACATAATTGTAGGGCAAAGACATTTTAATGACATTGAACTATACACAGTAATTAAATATTAATTGATATTGAACATTTTACATTATTACACTTCATAATACAACAACCTATATATGTTTATACGAGACAAGTGATTCCATAGAGTGTGAATTCGAGTTACATCCATTTAAGATAAGCTACCGTTAGTAATCAATGCATTTGCTATAGACTTTGTTCCTTTCGTAATCATTTACGAGGAGATTTACTTTCATAATCCACTACATAAACTATTAATGGATACGGACCGACTAAAGCACTGTTGCTCTGATTCTTTTTTTTATTCATTCTCCGCATGAACATAGATTATCTCACGACGATTTTTTCACCGCCGAGCTATTTTGTGGTTCGGGCAAGAGATTTAATTTACGAGCACTCGCATATTTATAGAGAAACCAAAAATACCTTTTATCTTTCGGTGGAGTAAAAATCTCTACTTTGCAGCTAAATATTTTCTAAAATGCGTCTAAAGAAACCATAAAATAATATTTGTGAAGCGCATGACATTTCAAGGCAATGAAGATTAAAAAGTAGCAAATCATCTTTTGCGGCAAAAACTTGAACATTTTTAGATAAAAGCCAGAGGCTTGCTGGATTTCAAAGGGATGGAGACTAAAATGGAGAGATACGCAAGTTAATTACACTTTATGATATTTTATTCATAAACGTGTAATAAAAACTCATATCACTAATAATAAATGTTTATTTTACGTATCGTCACTGTCACGGGTATTTCTCCGATATATTTCCCCATTGGTTTTCTTCGCCAGATTTCCGTGACGTGTTTTTTCTTAAATCGTGTTAATGAAATTAACATATAGCCCAAAAAGCATTCAATTCGATAAAAGTATTAGTTATTGATCAATAATATTGTTTAGACACCTAAATTAGTATATCTACTATCAAGGAAATTGTAATATAACTTTTTTCGTAATAATAATCAGCCTTATTCCAAAAACCATAGTCTCTTTTATTATTACAAAGAAATCTCAATATACTACTAGCGATTTGTACAGATTTTTAATCTTAACTAAACTTTACTCTTTTGGATGATTTATTCTGTGTCCTTTACGTAAGGAAATTAGGATTTAAGTATAATAAATTTAAAACCGCAAACTCTTTAAACGTTCAAAAAGTGTTTCTAATCAGATTTATTATAATAAAACCGTAAATTAAAAGCGTACGGCCTTTAAATTAGTCTTTTTTAATGTTTAGTACTTTATGTTTCAGGTTGAATAAAGAGGTACATATTCTTCAATAAATTATTCTGTCCGGACAGCTAAAAACGTCCATTTAGAGAATTACTTATAAAATAATGTAGAACTACTAGAAAAGCACAAACAAATATATTAAGCCAATGTTTCCCGTTTTTTTTCTTATATGACTGTAGTGCAATTAGCATATTGTGCAAGTGTGGAGTTTTCTTCGTAAAATTAACAATTTTAAATTTAAAGCAATCATAAACGCCTCTCATTAATGTTCAATACCTAAATTAGGCGTCGCTTCAGTAAGGTAGTAGTAAGATAGTAGGTTTACTGAGTACAGAAGAGTTGGACTCCTTGGAAGAACACGAAAAACGCAATCTTATGCTTTTATTTGATTTTCACAAACATTACGCACCGAAAACACTGAATTTTGAAAAAAACTCACAATCACAATTTTTCCCGACTGCGGAACGCGAGAAAGGATTTGTTTTTCACCCTTATGTGTGTTTCTTTATTCCCTCGAAGAACCTAAACGGAATGACTGATTTTAATGAACGAGGTGTCTTTGATTCATTTTGCTGTCGCGATTGCTACTGGCGTATTCAATTTCTAAAAAATTCAAAATCGCGAATTTTAAGCACCATATAAATTGCATCAAAAAATTAAGCTTATGTAACTCATTGAGTGGGGTATCAAATTAAAGGTCTTAAAAGACCATTTGGAATATATATATAATACTAGTATTCAGACCGACTTCTCCCGGAAATTGAACGACTTATATTAATCCTGTATCCACTGCCATAAAAACTATAAAAATCCGATATTTCGAATATCATCAGATTGTGCACAAAATTTCAAAAGCTCTCTTTAATGTTTTCACTTAGCCGGATTAACTCGAACAAATGATATAGAAAGTCTCCAGCAATTTGACGAGAGTAAAATAAATCAAAATATAAAATTGTAAGATGGCCGCAGTACAAAATTTAACTGATTACTTGCTAACCCGCTTGGCCAGCGTGGCGTTCTAAGGCTATTACATATCTGATGCTTTAGACAATGTGCATGAGAAGGCACACGTCCGGCAGTGGATACTGAAAGGGCTGGTTATAGTTAAGGTAATTGTATGAGAAGAGTTAAGTACAGGGTCGTGTGTGGCGGAGAGCATTGCGCGAGGGCTATATCCAGCAGAGCAAAAACGGGCTGATGGTATAACACAGTATTTACGTTTCAACATTATTGTCAAATGCTTGAAAATTTTTTTGTAGATGTTGCCAAGAAGTTGTACATCAATTAGCAATTAGCAAGTGCATCAGAACAAATATCTAAATCTGGTCCCGATTGCTTTGAGTCTGATACTAAATTATCAAATTAGAGTAATTTATAAAACAAATCATTGGAACCAGTTATTGTTTGCAGCAAATGTGTGTTCATGTAGGAGTTGGACGTAAGCGGGTTTTTTGTTCTTTAATTATGATAATCAAACAAAAACTCGAATTCACATCGCGAGTTCCCGACAAACAATGGTTTAAGCCAATGTTGTAGAATTTGTTTATATGAATGAAATATGCTTGTGTTTGTAAGTATGTAGTTGGTTTTCATTAAGAAAGGTCTCCGTGAAGGGTCCCCATAGTAGTCTATACTTGTAGTAAGAGCATTTACCGCTATTAGGGTAAATGTTCCACTGCGCACCGTCTTGGTTCCTATCCACTCTATTATGTTATGGAGCGAGCTTAATTTATGGTTATGATTATGATCTTCGCGTGTAACAGTATCACATGCTAACGCTATCACGATATTATGATACCACTATAATAATTCGGAATGGAATCTGTGACACAATACGTATTGTTTACATATCAACTTCAATGTAAGGAGTTTTGTATCTGTACAATATATGACCATAACTGTTAAAGGACCGATGGACCGATTAATGTGTGTTTTAATTATACAGATAACAATAATGTATTGCAATATTGTATTTAAATAAATTTTTAAATATCAATAATTTCTCAAAAGAAGACTATCGTAAAATGTATTGCATTTCTCATTTTATCCCATTCTCCCAATCACAAACGGATTTCGGTAGTGAGTGATGTCAAAGCCTATTCCCATCCCAAACTATCCTACCCCTTACCCATTTTCCTAAAACTTTCTAAAAACAATTCCTAAATCTCCAAAACATAAATTAAAACTACAACTTAAAATAAAACTGGTCAACGAAATCAATATGAAAATATCTTGAGAATTATCGAGTTATAGAGCTTAGAATGTCAAGTTAAAAATGGATAATGACGTCAGTGAGTAGCGTGAGTGACAGATGTATCAATAGCTCCCCATCTAAAATATTCTCAAGAGGTTTTTTTTTCTCTAAATGTAGAAAAAACCATGTACCTAAACGTGTCAGTCATCTAAGCTTCTAAGTTGCCCTTTTTACATAATGAATGGATAGATAAAATTAGTCTGCTATGTAGTAAAAATATTTATATTAATAATTGTTGTCTAAGGGGCGCGGTATGCCGCCCACTAACGATTTATATAGTACATTATTTATCCTCTCTATTTTATTTTTATACTCACTTTGATGTATGAGATATCGAAGGTTTTGGTTTTAAGCAACTTTTAATAATCAAATACGCTTTTCTCGGTGCCCGTGGTCAGCGGAACCCTTTTCAAGGCCGCAGCCGGATAATGGGCAGCGCTGACATTTTAGAAAAGGGTCACTAATTTATCTAAACAGAGTTCGGTCGGTAACTTGTGCTTAATTATAGTTTAACTTTATTACAGTCGCAGATGTCCACTGCTACAAGTACGCACTCAATGTAGCACTAATTGGGTAACTTCAGTTTATTATTTATTACCTATGCTTCTAACCTATCCTTTAATGCTTTTAAACTATACTTGTTGTATCCGACGATATTACCAAAAAGTTCATATTAAACGCACGAAATTACGTACTAATATTTATCCACTCCAGAAAAACGGGCTATTCCACCCTAAAAAATGCCACGCACTGAAAAATGTAATGAAAGAATTACCTCAAAAATTAAATTCATCACGGAGCAAAGTATACTTTGCTTCGTGATGATGTAAATCTGCCCACCTGCTGTGTGCAATAATATGTATAGAAAAGTAAAGTAAACGTATAAGAAAAAAAATATTACTATAATTTAATATAACAAGATTAATAAGATCTTGTACTATATTCGGAATATAACTTATGAAAGATAAGATAAAAAGAAACTGTTTAGAATCGAGGAAAGAATACCGTTAAAATATCAAAATCCGATATGGAATTTATTCTAATAATACAGAGAAGAAAAGGATCAATCACACGTCGATGAATTAGTATGAACGAATAAATCATAGAGAAGTCGAAAAACAATGAATCATGGGACAGCTGTGATAGTTACAACAAACTGTCTAGACTTGAAACGGTTACCGTTGAAGAATACTCAAGGAGTGGTAGCAATAACAGAGAGTCGAATTCAATTCAAAATTAAACCATTAACCCAATTCGAATTTATATCTACCCCCATTTAGGAGTGCTCGGGACGATTTACAAGAGGCCTTCGCCATTATGAGAGGTTTTGCGAGTGCTTCGGGAGAGGGCTGAAGTCACCCTCGGGGGCAATCAACTGCTAAGCCGGGACAGCCTACCTGAGAATTCGCGATAATGACAAAAAATGCCGCGCCGAAATTTAGAACTCGCCACGGTTTTACGACGCTCACGATATTTTTATTTTCGACTGTATTCCTACGAAGGATTTTCACACCCGAAAAAAATAATAATTTAGTGCCCAATAAAACAAAAATAGAGAAGTCGTACCTGTGGTTGTGTGGAGGAAGAGAAACACGTGGCTTTGATTGAGTTATGTTAGCCTTATCGCTTAGGGGTTACGATATACGTCACACATCCCACGCATTAGCAAGCGTAGGACGCTACCCAGACAACAGTAATTATGATAAGTTGAGACAGAATTAAATCGCTGGATGAAAAAGTGGAAGTCGGTACGTATCGTACAGGATGTAACCAGACCCCGAAGCCTGAAACCATGGATTCAAGAATATTCGTATTCGTTATGGCGAATACTCACCAATTCGCCATTTTCTAAACGAAGATGAATAATACTAATCGAATGGTAAAAACACAACTTGAGTAGTAGGTAGAAAGGTTTTCTATACAAGAATCAAAGTTTATTTGATAATCAGTTAGGTACCTAACTGTTACAATTAAAATTATTTACGATGATACTTACAAAAAATACTTGCTAATTTTACAAATTTGTGCATAGTAGGTTACGTACGATTCGTATTCGCGAATAGTATGGCAAATTACTCCTATTTTGTATTCGCGAAAAGTTGTTTTTTGCTTTTCAAAACGTGTCTAATGGACTCCGATCAAGTAAGTTAATTTTAGCAATATTTCATTTATTTATTTTTTCAAAAATTTTATGTATTCAGGTGTTACCATTTTTTTCATAAAATTGCTAAATAAAACAAAGTTGAAAAATATATAATATTTTTAGAAAAATATATAATACGTAACATTATAAATAGATTTCTATGGTATTTGTTATAGATTCAATCACTCTTTTTAAAAGCCTGTAACTATTCAATAATAAAAACACTTATGTTATACATATAACACTTATACAAAAATAAAAAGGCTGTTTGTTTATGTTATAATATGTATGTTAATACATTCTTACTAATTCAATCCTGAACGTTAATAGATAATTAAACAAATTCACTAAAAACCAAAATAAAAATAAATAAAACAGAGTTTGTTACACATACTCGTAGAATGCACAAAGAGGTCTTACCACTAAAAGCTATATCCGCCGGGCAACCCAGTGTTGAAAGTAATATCAATTCTGATAGAAAAGTATCTGAAAATACTTTATTAGATTTACTTTACAAGTGTTAAATACGGAAAGAAATATCGCACGCGAAATGGACCTTCAATTCTTACTTAATAATAATGATTTCATATAATAAAGTTTCTTTTCAAGCACTTCTCTGCCCTCAATATCATTATACATACGACAAAGGCAGAAAACAGCTGGGAAAGTAATGGGCAGGACCGAGGAGAAAGTTTCGAAAAGTGGTCCGACCGCAAAAAGTGGGAGATAGACGTAATGCGATAATACCACCCTTTGTCCTTTCAGTGTGAACAGTTCTTTGACATGTTATTTTCTTCTATTATACTCGCATTATTTATAATAATAAATTTATTTTTACAATTACCTTTATCTGTTAGTTACATTAACAAAACAGCCCTTGGTAAAATCTTTTTTGTTTTTTTTTCTGTAAAAATAAATTATGAATAATAGGTATGTTGTTTCTATTGATAGATTCTCATTTGAGAAAGGATCTATTTGCAATGGGAAAAAGTCTAGTCCGTGAATGCTCCTTTTATTTTGGAACAGATTTTATTGCTGTAAGATAGTGTGTAATTACTAATTAAGTAAGAAATAGGTTATAGCAATTGAAGCTATTACGCTCATGTATCCTCAAGTAGACGGATTGGGTGTTTTAAATAGGCTTGTATTTAAATGAAAAGTAAAAAATACTAAATGAGCAAATCGCGATCAACAAAACAACCTATTTATATAACTGAAGTAAATAATTTTAAATTACTAAGAATGTCATCACCAAGTCGACGGTGAGCTGCTGTTTCTGTATTATCAGAACCTGAACCTAACTCACCTCTAAATTTGCTACCATCGATTTACTATTGCCCGTTTCTAGACATATTTCTAGTGTATTTTCTATTGCACACTTAATTATTTCGCTTTTGGATATAATGGTAAGTGGCAGGTATAGTATATTTGTAATTGATTACTTGTCACAACACATACATACACAATATAAATGTTCATGAAAGCTATGGATTTAAAGCAACGGAAGGGACTTACTTGAGCAGAGATCGCGATTCGTGATAAAAGGGGATAATGTGGCGTAGCCGCGGACAACCGTACGCGTCGGTTGCAATGCGAACGCCCGCGGTCCCGAAAAATGGAACCTTATACGGTCAGACGTTTTAAATACAAAAGACAATTCTAAACTTAATGTCTTCCTATGCCTTTTAATCTATTTATTTTTCTTCCATTATGATACCATCACTATAGGTTAACATGTCATTAAAACTGTAAAATGCAATGTTTTGGAAGTAAGTTATGGAAACATTTGGTTGTGGTGTGTATCAAATTAATTGTTAATATTGTAATAATTAATATAACATAGTTTAAAAAAATATATTTGTAAAAAGGCAAAATTAAAATGTTTGATAAAACTCCCGACGGTTAAAAAACTCTAATTACATTTGATAGGGTTAAAATAGAAACATAAACCAGTCAGCAGTCTTGTTGACAATCCGCCTAGTGAGATGGAAGGAACCACAACATTCTTTCTCTAACACGCTCCAAGATACGATTAAAAGTTTACACAAAAACCGCTTTGAAATCGGTCCCGCTGTTTCAGAGAAAAGTGGTAACAAAAGGGTACACACACAGTCAGACATTCTCTTACGCCAAATGCATATACCATCTCTGCTCCGTCGTGGGTAAAAATGCATTTATGCAATACAATTTAAGTAACATAAAACTAAAAACCAATTGTATCTGCTGAAGTGTTCGTCAGTAGTGTAATGAAATTGCTGAATTACGGTGATAAATCTTCTATGAGGATTTTAAGAAAGAATCTCGAAGAAAACATTTTATAAGTTGCATTGTCTAATGACGTGTGGTGTCGGTCGGTTTTGGAATAGCATATCTTCCAGTGGTTGCTGAAAACGCGACTAGCAAAGCCACTACCACATGGCCTAAGGAAATACACCATCATTAAAAGAGTGAACTTGCCAACCCGCATTGGCTAGCGTGGCGTTTTAAGACTATGATACATCTTTCACGAACATGACAATGTGCATGAGGGTTAATGGATAATAAAAGGGTTGATGGATAATAAAATGGCAGTGGATAATAAAAGAGTTGATGGATAATAAAAGGGCGGTGGATAATAAAAGGAAAAGGAAATAAATGAATAAAACTATAAACCCTAAAATTATTATAAAAGACTAGGTACTTCGTATAAGTTCATAAAGTCTCGTATTTGTATCATCGGCAATAATAAATTACATACCTACAGTGTATAAAGTAACTCTTACATTTTTAGTGACATGAGAACATTATTCCAAAACTCTATGACGGATGCGATTAATAACAATAAAGTCTATTCCGACTCGAATTGAATCGGTAAGCCAATACTAAAATAGTAGAACGTTGTAAACTCAATCACCGCAATCAATCTTCAACTGACAAAAGTTTCCTCCAATAATAACGCGCCGAGAGTTCTTCTTAGTTGCGAATTACTTTTCTACTCGAACCCAAGGGAACTTTCACTGAATCGAAATTAAATTGCTAATTTGGATACAGACTCTTGAACTCATTATCGATTGCTTTATAGAAAACCGTCCAATATCCGCAAACACAACGTGGAATTAATTCAAATTAGCTCCTGTTAATTACAAGATAAAAAGAATTCTCTTGCCATTGTTACGATTAATCGTAGGCATTCAAAACTCAAATTAGAATAGAATAAAAGAAAATTCAAATGGAATCAAAGTCTTAAGTGAAGTTTGCGAACCACTTTTGATTTCTGATTTATTATTTATTATCGAATCTTGGCGCGTCGACGCGGAGTGAGTAGGTAAATTATGTGATGACGTGTAAGGTAGGATGAAAGACGATGAAGTGAGTGGCCTTTTGAGTTCGAGCCTAGTCCGACCCATCTCAAAGGCCTGTTACGTCTAATGGGCTGTGCTGACGCGTTATCCGCGCGACGCACGCGCGACTACACTGGCAACCCTACGATGATTTTCACACTAAAACATGTTTACCGAAGTCTTTCTTAGTGTTTTGAAGCTCTTGCTTTTTACCAAATAATACGTTATTTTTGGTAACTTCGTCCGTTACAATATCTTCGATTTAGAATCAATATCAAAATAAATATTCTCATAGCTTTCAATTTACTTCTACATCTTTACCTGATACACTATTTCAAATAGGGTTAACCATTGGTCCATCGCGTCCCGATAACACCAGCAGGTACAAAGCTGAAGCTGAGCTGGACGCTCACTCAGGGCACACGGATAGCTGGCTATGCGACTGTAACATCTATAATTTTCACTTTCTTAGAATTTCTCCACTGTTGTGTCTCAATATGTATGTATTTGTCTTTTCCTTTCTAACTGTAGTGTCCTGTAACTGTAATCTGAAATAACATCATCTATTTATCTAAGCAGGTTAAACAGGGATGAACTTAAATAATTAATTAAGGGATGGATAAATGCCCGAAAATCGTATACTTTACAAAAACACTTTATAATAACAGTTATCCTGGTCGTCTAGTTTTTTTTTATAGAAAGAAGGCCGCAGACCAACATACAGTCCACCTGATCGTAAGTGGATACTGTCATTCATGGACAACCGCGATACATGCCAACATCAGTCCAAAATGACAAATGTTAGTACGCCCACGGATACGCTGTCTACCTTTAGAGATGTAACAATGGATTTGCAGAAAAGGTTGGGAAAATAGGAAGGAATAGGGTGGGATGGGAATGGGCTCTGGTATATCTCACTCACTACAAATACGTACGTAAATTGGGGAATAGTATGAAGTACAACATGTAGTACATTTCAAGATAGTCTTCTGTGAGAGGGGTAATGAGTCCAGTCGAATACAGCCCAGCAGCTGTTGGATTGCACCGTGCACCCTCTCCCTAAATTGAATTATGCAAATATTCCATCAAATAAGATAGAGATGTAATCTTAATTAAATGCGTAGGTAAATATTTAATTAAGATTACATTTTTATAACTAGTTAGTTATATTAACTAACTGACTGATTATATTTGACCAATGCTATAATTGAAAGTAACATAATTGTGTAATAGTGAAGTATCTATTTACTTATTAACATACACTACTGGCTCAGCGACTCTTGTTTGTTCAACACCCTAAAATGCGTGTTCAAAAACAACCAGTCAACAATACTCGAATACAAACTTGTCCCTGTATATATTCCCGTAATCCATATTCCGGGAACAAAGCTCGGAGCCCTACACGCGTAATCGCGGACGCGTACACATTAATTGATAAGCGTAGGGTCACAATGTGACAAGCTCATAACTCACGAGAGCGCTCATATTTCACAGCTCAAGAACTTTCATTAAACACTCATTAAAACGCTGTGCAGGTTAATTCACTCATTTCTGCGCACCGCAGTACGTGTAACAATGTATGTGCTTAATTTGTACCTGCTTTACACGGAGCTATATTATGCACAATACAAGCAGTAGGTTATCTTTACACATTTATAAAATACCTATAGTACACCCAATCAATACACGAGTTGTTTTTCCTTGACTGAAAACTAAAAATTAATAATTACGTAAATTCCCCGAGACTACTTAAGAAAATTTCCTTTGAAAAGATTTAAGTAATTCGTTCCAATCTCGTCAGAATTTTGCTGTAGTTGATTAAAAGTTTCGGCCATAATCCTTGTTACTATTTCCGTTCCCTCGTGGATGAAAAGCAAGGATCACTGTAGAAAAAATAATTTTTCAATTACATTTTTTTGTTATAACTATTTTTATTAGTTTAAATCCGTGTTGCAGCGCCTCGATGCTGATGTCACAGCAAAAATAGCATACACTTATACGGTGCTTTAAAAACGCCTTGTAAACAATGCATTTCTGTGCATTTTGAATATTGTTATAAAGATAGCATACTTTTCTTTATTCTCTTGTGACAGTTTATTTACACTTTCTTTGTTGCTATTTTATTGGACACCCTTTGTGTTAAACTACTTAATTAAGTCTGCAGTTGGCAACGAGATATAAAATGGTTAGAATTCCATATGAACAAATATAGAAAGAAATAAAAATAAAAAAACAATGTTCTAATAGGTAAATAGAAAAGCATAGTTTTAAAAATAGAAAGGTCTTATAGATAGGGAGAGAGATAACCGGCTGTCTGTAGGACATCAAGTCTTTAGCTATAATATATCAGCATTATATGTGGGTTCCCAAGAAAAAGGGTTCATCATTGGGGTATTAGAGAGTTAATGGTATTTACGGAATTATGAAACTTTTAGAGTTGCCTGAAAGTACCTTTTAGGAAAATGTATTTAAATGGTATACCTACTGAAACATATACTAATTGGCTTTTTAGAATAGGCTTTTCCCTTTTAGTTTACCGTATGTTATGCAATTTTGCTTAAAATAAGAAATTAGTTTTGGAAACAGTTCGTAACAATTTTAAGCCAGCCGAAATGTCGAGGATAATAAAAAAGGTAAACATATACGATTTAGATATATATGTACGTTTTATAAATATAAATATGCAAAAAGCAAAAATCTTACAAATTATAGAATTCGAAGTAGTGTTGTAAAATTGAGCATTAAAAGCTCGCGCCCTCAAGTCCTAAGTCAGCGCTAATGAACCTTAAGACCCTTTTCGTTAAAAATCAAGTACGGTTATATGATGTTTTGGTGTGATTTAGAAGATTTTTTTTTACACTTCTCTTTTTTTATCTCTTTTTACACGTAGAAGACACTCAGTAGTGGTACAAACAATACAGACGCATGCTCGTGACGTGAGTTGCAAGAACTATAACCAGCCCTTTATTTCGCCGACTGCTGGACATGCGCCTCTTCATGCACATTCTCGTACATATGAGAGATGTATGGCCTAAAAACACCACGATGGTCAAGCGAGTTGATGGGTTCATTATTTTAGAGGTGGTGCAGTTTTTTAATTGGCCGTGAGTGTCGTAAAAGAGGCCTAAGGATGGGATAACAAAGCTGTTGCCGTAAGCATGGGCGGCGGTAACACTTACCATCACGTGGGACCGCTTGCTCGTCCGCCCACTAGTCTATGAAAAATAAAAATTAAATAAAATCCCCGAGGAACTGCCCCACCCCTAAAGGAGTGTACTAGCCAATTACATAATGTCTACATTTTTGTAATACCTACTAGTGTTAATAATTCCATACCGAATGGTTCAGAAGCCGATTCACATTTGTGTATGTGTATATTAAGAATCATTACAATTTGTTAGTTCTTTAGTAAAGAGCCCGTGGCCTCGTGTTAAGTACGACAGTTAGTCATGTTGTGTTTCAAGAAAATACGAGAAATATCCCGGCATCTTTACTATGCGACGCCGATTTTCGTTTTCATGGGACAAAATCTAACGTGTATATTCCGCCACTTTACCTACTTTGGCTGACGTCACAAACGTGCGAATATAATTCATCAAATTGTATTATATATAAAATGTCGCCTAAAATATATTGAAAATTGCGCGAGTCATCGTATGGATATGAGTTCCCCAAGTAGATTGGGTGCGAAAGATCAACATCCCTCGGCGAACATCTCAGCACTTGTCACAAGTTCCTACTTTCGGGAGCGTGTGTACTCGATTATTAAACCCGAAATCCCGCCTCGTTTTAGACAGTCGCAAACAGCTTTTAATTAATTGTTCTTTCTACCCCCTCCCGTTTTAGTACCCCAATGAATTTTACACAAAACTCCTCACTGTTGGCTCTTTCTTTAATTAGTTCTTTGGGAATAATACCGACCATGTTATTACAATTATATTTTGTTTTCGTTTCTCATTATGTTTTTTTGTTTTTGCACGCAGATTTGTGTTTATTTAGTCTACCTTTATAATTTAATCAACTTTCGTCAAATATTATCAAGAACAAGTTTAAAGATTATTTTTCTGCTTCTGCTGTCTCTCTTCACAGCTTCTTTTTTTCGGTTTAAAATCATAACCGTTAAATAAAAGTGTATAGTACCTACATACAAAAGGAAGAGGAGTACATACAGGAGGGGGAGAGTACACGCTGCAATCCAACAGCCGCTGAGCGCTCTCGACTGGCCTCGTTACCTCTCTCAGAGAAGACTACCATGATATGTACTGCATTTTCCACTTTATCTTATTTCTCAATGTACATACGTATTTCAGTAGTGAGTGAGATATGCCAGAGCCCATTCTCATCCCATCCTATCCCTTCCGATTTTCACAACCCTTTCTCGCAATCCATTCCTTAACCTGCAAGGTAGGCAGCGCATCCGGAGACGAGCCAACGTTTGTTATTCTGGACTCATGTTGGCATGTATGGCGGATGTCTATGGACGACAGTATCCACTTACCATCAAGTGTACTGTATGCTTGTTTGCCGCCTATTTTCTATACGTAAAATAATAAATATTCCCATGCTTTCTGTTTCGTTCTGCTTGCAAACCCACATGACCTTAACGTAAATTGCCTAATTAATCTATGACAGCACCACCTATCAGTGTACTTAACAATTTTAGAAAGAGTTATTCGAGTAGTTTTTATTAGATTTATCCACAATTTTCTAAAAATTGTCATGAAAAGTGGTTCTTTCTTCTGACATTTACCAAAGCATGGACAAACGCAGTTCCCTGAAGGTACAGTCCTTTGAGCATTTCATCCTTTCATCATTTTCCCAGGCTCCGTCAGGTTCGATGTCAACCCTTGTCACCAGTACAAGCTTCAATTATTTTATATTAATGTTGACAATTTTTTCTAAAAAGTAGACGATACCAAATTTAGACACCATCTGTCGATTATTATCTTTTAATTTATGGAAGATAGGCTTAACTGCTTGTAATTACTTTAGAAAGTAATGATTATAGTTGGATATAATCTGAGTTTACATAATATACGAGTAAATATAAATGAATCAGAATAAAAATATCTCTGTTGGAATTAATTATCACTTCAAAAGATATTCTTGTTGTTATTATTCCACTTTCAATGTTCATTCGTTTGTTTTATTCATTCTTACAATAGACTCGTTTGGTAAAATAGATTAAAGAGAAATGAGGAGAAAATTTAATGGAAGCGAAGTAATGCACAATGTAAAATTTGCATGTGTGTGTGCGGTCGTTCTTTTGTAAATCAGTAACTCCAGTATGCCATTTATTTTTTAGAGACTCACTCGTTAGCTAACGTATAACTAGAGCTGAAATCGAAAAAAACGAAAGTGGACAAGAGCAAGGAAAAGGTGCAATATAAAAGTTAGAAAATAGGAGTTCCTTGCGAATCTGATTTACGCTTAAACGGCTTTCCTTTAAACACGGACAGTTCTAAAGGAGTGTTTACACGGATAATTTATTTAGTGTTTCACAGAGATAATGTGAGTATGTTTTATCTAATTAATTTAGTGGTGTACTGATGGATTATGCAATAAGGCAATCACTATTTCTAGTCGACTTGTACATTTCGCTTGTTCAATTCAATAAAATAAAGTGCATAAGTAAATACAACGTGTCACTTTTTTATATAACAATTTCATATAAGTTTTCCCCACAATTAACAATTTCAAAGTCAAAAATGTATCCTGTCAATGTCCAGTACCGTCGAAGTAAGTCAAAATTCGCTCAGTAAAGTGATAGTATAATAGGTTTAGGTACTGAGGACAGAAAACTCCTTGGAGCACATGAAAAACGCAGTTAATGCTTTTATTTGATTACCACAAATTTTACGCACAAAAAACACTTTGAAGTTTAATAAGCTATCACAATTAAACCACGAAAATTACTATAAAATATAAAACCATTCCACGCAAAATTAAATTATTTTACGTAATAAATTAATAGTTACAAGCAAGTTTTTTTGTTCTAAAAGGTTCGTAGCGCTCATTATTCAATACAGGGTAGCGTTCGAGCTCAGCGCGGGTAACGCGCCTAGAATAAAAGATATACTAGAAATGAACAAAAAGTAATCAAAAACAATTTTAAAAACTAGTATTATAGAATCGATTCTACTCTCAATACTGGACAATTTATTTTCGTCTTCTGCGTTATTTCAGTGACACATCAAATAAACACTACCAAAAGGGAAAAGGGCTATATTTTTCGAGTAAGTACTTATTATCTGGCGATACTTATAACTGTTGATTCAAGTATCTACTTCATAAATGTCCAAAAAGGATATATAAAGGAAATATGTGATATTTGGCGTTGACAGGCATCCACTCTAAACTGATTTATTACAGCTCCAAGGTAATTCATTTCCGTAACAGTAGAAAAATACCGTTAGTAGAAAACATAAACGAAAAATTAACATTAGATATCTGTCATTAAAACTGTTGACGACGAAAAGGCTAGGGTACTTAGACAAACATGTATATAGTTTCGCAACTAGTTGTTAAGTTTTTATGTATATAATTTGATAAAAATAGAGTGATCCCTAGTATGTCCCTACATAAATCGTTGGTGCATAGTATAGGTATCGTTGGTGCATAGTGTAATTGAGGACATACTAGGATCTTATCAAAAATGTAAATACGTGTTAGCAATAAGGAAAATAAATGATTCCCCGCGGGTAGCGGGAGGGGTACATAAATGGACAAGTGGAGGGGAGGCCCGACGTTGACCGGTGGTGGAGGAATCCCGCAACTAGCCGCAAGTTGGAGAACCCAATACGCGAATAATAGGCGGACCATTTCCGGTCAAAATCACTTCCGCAGCGGCATCCACTCCGAGAACAACAAGAAAAAGAAGAAGAAGTACCTCTGCGCTACCCCGGCTCTATTGAAGAACAAGCCTTGTTGTTTTAATCAAGACACGGAAAAACCTATTATACAGTCCACACCCCCCCGGCGATCCAGTTGGTGCGGAGTACAGACACTAGCATTCTACTGCGTGTTAGTGCATACGTATCCCGCACAAAAACAATAATAATTATTAGAAGGAAACCCAAAAATATACACCTACACGTGTTAGCGCGCTTGTTTTTTTTTGTATGATACAATTAAGTCTGTTAAGTGATTTCACATTTTGAATTTATTACAAAATAATACAATTTCAATAATACAAACAATTCAAGTGTTAATCTAGACAACGAGACGATTCGTGGTAAACAATACGAAGGCGTTTTGTTATCATTGTGGTTTTATACAAAAATTGCATTGTAACTTTTTTTGTAGCTTATGTGACTTCAACCAAATTTTATTAGATATAATAAGACTCTAATAAACATAAATGGAGATTAAAAGTGTTAAATATGGTCTATCGCAGTCTCATACTGTATGGGTCTAGTCTATTATTCTCGGTCTACGGTATGAAAGCATCTTAAGCACTTAACAATGATCGCCAATAAAAAGAATAGGCTCAAATGGCGCAAATGAAAGTGACCTTTTGTGAGCCTGGATCCGCAGCGAGTCACAAACATAAACAACTACCTCGTAACGAAGGCCCTTGAACCGCTTCAAAGTAAATTGAATCGAGGTGCCAATAGTCGGAAGTCCCTCATTTCCTTGCATTTGCTGTCACCCTCACTGTAGGCATTAAATTTTCCTCTGCGTCCCTATCCCCGTCCCCATCATCCCGTATCCGGGTATGATGTCCGGCCTTATAAAGTGGATTCGGCACGAAAGTGAACACATTGTACCGGAATTTATTCTTTGGACCTTTACGACTTTTAAGAGGAAGTCCGTAATTGAAACTGAGGGTAATCGAAGTTAAATTAAAGAATAAGTTTATCTAAATTAAGTTTATCGTTTGTAGACGCTAATATCCCGTTTTCGTCAAGTTTTGTTTCTGTATAGAGAATCAAACAACGAATTGAGAAACATAAAAACTTCATACAGAAAAAAACACCAATACATTTACTACATATTGGTGTTCGCAAACGTTCAAAGCCTACACTCGTACCTAAGAGAAGATTATTTACTCGTACTTATTGACTAAGTAAATTATGTAATTTTGGCGGTCTATCTTGGTTTATATTGTTTAGACACCCTAATTCGTGTAGTCTTCGTGAAGTATGGACTTTGGCAATATATGATTTTCATTATGGCGAATATGCAATAATTCATTTCATGAAACCCACACAATATATTCAATTTCGTATTTGGTTGAAATAATATGCTTTATTTTGTGATGCACAAATTAAAAGAGTCACCGAGGTATTCATGTGATATCATCAAGGAGCTCATGAGTCAGTCTTACCATTAGGGTTTGTCGCCGTGTCCCGAGATGTCAATAATCGAGGAGACCCGACACTAGGCTCAAGGGATACTGATAACGCTTGAAAACACTTTATAACACTCTTAAATAACGTTAATAGCAGCCAGGAAGTTTTTCGTTGTACCCCTCAGAGCCATTACCCAGTGTTACGTTACGATTTATATCGAGTTTATAGACTTAGGCTCGGCAAGGATTTCACCTTATAACGTATTTAAGTGTCAACTAGAATCGTAAAGAGATTTACAAATGTGAAAGGAAACCTAATACAGCTTCGACAGAGTCTTTCTTTGTAACAAAAAGAATATCCTTTTTATTTGGTGACTTTTGAAAATACCTGTAATTTGTTAATTCGCGTGTCCAATTCATGTGACCATAAGAAAAATGGCAAACGATCAGAAAGTCTGTATGATGGTATGGTATGGTCCATGGATATTCTGTAACACATTTGGGATATATGTCAACAACAGACGAAAATGCCGGGCGTTGGCATTGAAAAATATCTTTGAGGGTATAGGTATAGGGTATAAGTCCTTCCTAATGGATAAATGGAATATAATTAAGTATCATCCCACTTCCTTCATTCTATTGCATAAGTATACAGAATGAACAGCATATTTCTATATCCCATATAGATTAGCTACATCCTATGTCACCCAGTCCCGCTTTTACTGAGTGTAAAAAGCGTAATGGAATTGGAAAGGAAACATAAACATTTTAACAACTATTGCTCTCTGCTGCTTCTTATATTTATTTACACAGACTTTTCTTCATAGAAAGAATTATACAATCCACCTGGTGGGAAGTGGATACTGTCACCGATGGACACCCGCGGTACATGGCAACTTTAGTTTAGGAAATTTTGGGTCACCCCTGGATGCGCTGCCATACCAATGTTGATGTAAGAATGGATTTGGAAAAAGGGTTGGGGAAATGGGAAGGGATAGGATAGGATCGGATGAGATGGGAATGGGCCCTGACATATCTGGCTCACTGCCGAAACACGTACGTACATTCATTGGGTATTTAATTAACTGGAAAATTTACTGAAGAATGACAGAAGAATGAGAAAAATGTACTTATGTCTCTCACAGAGGTGAGAGGGGGGTAAGGAGACCAGTCGAGTGCACTCAGCGGCTGTTAGATTGCAGCGTTAGATTGCCCCTCCTCCTCTCCAAAAATGACTTAGCATTTTAGACTTTTTTTACAGTTAAATAGAAAAATATCGATACGATATTATAAAAAAAATATGATAGCGTTTAAAGCTCTGGATCTCTCTCTTGTGCCAACAATCAATTCATCCTTCTTTTTCAGACAATAAGCCGCAGTAAAACCATTTAAAGTATATAATTAATTATGTGGCATTTGTTTCCTGCATGCGGATCACGCAGATTTACCAGGTGACGTGATGACAAATTCGTGATCGTATATAAAGTACTAGTAGATACCTAGAACGGTGATGTAACTTTATACAGATGCAGTTCACACATACGTTGAAAGAATTATAGTTACAGCGAAAATCTCGTATACACTGTAGCGTCCGTAGTAAGAAACCACTTCGTTACACTGCGCGTCGAACTACTATTTCGATCAACCTCAACCGTGCTACCATGTAATCCAATTTTACTCGCGCATTAACGTATGACAAAGCAGCTTTAGGGCTATAATTTTTACTAACAATAAATATTTTTATCACATCAAAGCACGTGAATAAAGTCACGATTGGTTTTATTCGGGTGTCCTAGGCAACAACTTGCAATAAAACTGTTAATGTTAGCTCGGGTACTGTCTATATCTCTATTGTGGTAGATGCGTGTAGGAGATGCCTCAACGCTCAGTTTTTATACTGAGGGCCGCATTAATTATCTATCGTATGGAGGGGCGCTGCCAGTGAGAGAGGAGTGGACCATGGAGTGGACAAATGGCACCGACCGCGCTGAATTGTGACAAAAAATCAGACAATATTTGGTCGAACATTTTCGACCAGAATTAATGTAACATTATTAATTCGTTAGTGACAGCTATTTTAAAGAACAGATCGCAAACAAGAAAACCAATCTGATAATATGTAGCTTACTGCTGTTTGTACCGTTGTCTTTAATTACCATAGAATTTGTCGCTAATGTGTCGATGTTAATGTCTATCTTAATTATGTCTCCATTTATGGCTCTGTTTACTAAAGCTATATCCAGATACAGTTTCCACAACATTATATTTATTCCCTCTATTAACAACTTCCATGTATCCGTGAAATCAATTGAAAACTGCTTACGTAGTATAAAAAAAACGCCACTTTAACGATGTAGTCTTACGTTATTTTATTAGTGGAATGTTTTTCCAGATATTACGTATATTAAGACGTCGAGCATACGAAGGTGCGACCATGCGCCGTCCAGTTGTTTGAAAAACATTGTATGGGGTCGCTTGACTAGATGGCCGAATCATACAACCAGCCACCCCGGGTACCCGACGCCTAATTTTCGGAATAGGCGCGACCCGGTAGCGGCTGTTGGAAACGCAAGATTCCGACACCGATTCAACAAAGTCTACGGACTGTTTTGCAAAATCTTCAAACATTTTGCTGTTATTTTCGCAACAAATGGAAATACACAATTAGAACATAGTTTCATTTACAATTTTGTTTCATAGACAATGGCGTTTACCTCTAAGCCATAACCTTTACTTTTTGACTTCGCTATAAAGATCTAATATAATCAGAGCAAACTAATAATGGGTGCGATTATTTAGGTAAGATTAGCTTCACTTCACCTTTTAATTTTTGCTCAAAAAGTACACCGATTAGAATAATGTTTACGTCCCGCACTTAAAAACTAACATCAATCTACGTCATAGTACACGAGTCAAGCTGTCGGAAGTTTGAAGTTTCTGCAAGATCGAGTAATAAAATCGCGAAAACTCAGCGTCAACGGTTTTCAAAGTTGAGTCGACACTCGCATTCGTAACGAGGCTTTGTCAGCTCATTTCTCATATTCTGATTGAGACGGACTGCCATACATAAATCTAAAGGTTTTCGAGATTACAATGTGGCTGTGTTGAGTAGAAGAAGTTGTTGAGCTTGAGTGGAAAATGTCTTCGAGATAAATGAAACATGAAAGAGAGAAAAACGTTCCTACAAAATCTAGAGCAATTATTTCAAACAAGATTTTAATTAAATATGAATACAAAATAGACATTCGAGCATAATATAAATATAGATTCACGTCAATAAGCTCTGATAGTGGTAGACGTGAATGCACTGATTTCTTAAAATCTAACCAATCACCTACATACATATAAATATAACGTTTGTTCATGTCTAACTTTGCGTTATGCGATATTCGCTATTCGCTTTGCAACAATCGGAAAACAAGTGAGCACATATATTCTAGATCTATCATTGTACTTATATATAGTCGATCTTTTGTTGACTGCAAATTATTTCGTATCAGTATGTACTAAAAATACTAATCAGTTTTCAACAAGTATTTATTTGTTTTACAAAGTGGCCAAACAAACTAGTTAAATAAACATTTAAATACATATATATGGTAATAATAAAGACAACGTATTTCCGTCTACCTACAGAATTACCTGTAAATATCGTTTTTCATGGCATCCCGTGACCGCATCAAAGGAGCTAAAGTCTCGACGGGCTGAATAGGCTTAGCGCCTTATCCGCTTGTTCCGAGCCTTCGAGGGAACGATCAACGTCTTAAGGACCATGTCCCCTTAAACTTTCGCGCTTTTATATAGGGATATAACGGGTAAAGCTACTGGAATTTAATGAGACAGAAATTTTAATAGTGTGGAGCTAAACAGTTGATGTCCTATCAGAAAATCAAACGCTTAAGCCTTAGCTACATTTTTACAAGCCTTTATTCAACTTCATAGGTTTGTTTGTTTGTTTAGGTCAAACCTACTTCCACTTGTACCTTGAAATTTGCCTTGAATTTTTTTTACACATGTATATAAAACCGACGACAATATAATAAACTGGTGACCTTAACCTGATGATGCAGCTAGGAAGACCAACACACTGTTGAACTCTTCAACGGCGAACAGTAGACACGTTGTTTGGGTTTGTTTTGATGGATTCGCAATTTCGATGACAAGAAGTTAGACATGAGCTTGTCCGTTTGGATTCGGCCAGATGGGCGTCGTTAGCATTGGTCTGTAACCTGTCTAGGAGAAGGAAATCTCCAAAATCAAACTAATTATATGCGTTACTGGAAATGCATACGTTAAGAAGATTCTGCAACTTAAGTAGAGCACTAAAAGTAATACTAAAAAGGAGTAAATAAAATGAAGAAAATAAACATAGAAGTAATTACTATTATTTGACGTGATTTAAAAGCTGTAAATTAATAAATCCTCTCGTCCCCGAAGAGCGCTTCATCTGCATTTTCTTGACAGAAATCTGTTGCGTACTGTACGACCTTGAAGACACTTTATACTAAAAGTTTTAGAAGGAGTCAGTTCAGTCAGCGGGACGCGGATTCGGCGTGCAGAATTGCAGAATCCAATTCACAAATTTTTTTAAGAACCCCATGTCATGGAAAAAAATCTCAGTAAGTAGTCATTATTGAGTCTTGCAACTCCCGAAATACGTTGGTAGGTACGTCTCATGATAGTCTTCACTAAGAGTAAAGTAATTCCACCAGTAGATTGCTATTCCAGCACCTGCTTAACATGATGCTTAACTTATGATGTCAAATTTGCACAATTCCACTATTTAACGTTTGCCTGTAAATACAGCCTTTAAAATCGAATAGTTTAAATTCATGCTATTAACTGAATGTTAATGATAAAGCAGCCAATCTTGTATCCGCAATATTTCAGTGGTAACTGAACAAACTCATAATAAATTTCTGATACCAAAGTGTTATGAAAGACAACACAAACCCCGACAAATTAATTACTGAAATATTGTTTAAATGCAGGTTAATTTAATTATATTCTGACTCATAATTATTTTATGAGTAATCGGGATGTTATGATGTTTCAATGGAGAATTGAATTTCTATTTCTATATCTATACATATAATAAAATAGTAACAGAGCCGTGTCTGTACATGAAATATTTAAAAAAATCATTGCTGTGTACTCTACGAATGATACAGAACGAAAACAACCATTTATAGAATATTTTCTGTCTGTCTGTCTATCTGTCACGCAAAAACCACTACACGGATTTTAATGAAACTTGGTATAGTTATAGCTTATATACAGGCTTAAAATTTAGGGTAAATTTCATTCAGAACCTTTGTACAGTTCCCACGGGAATCGGTCCCGCGATAGATATGGCGTGCGCACCAACACTAACAAGCTTACTGCTTCTTTAAGTTATATCTACAACTTTAGTTCTTCCCCGAGTTTAGTTCAACAATTAGCTCGGAGTGCGTGCGCATTATTCGTTCTCATTCATTCATATATAAACAAACAAAAAATAAGCTATCATATTGCACAAACTATCTATAACAGTAATGTAAACCCCTATAACGAATAAAACTTCATTTTTAATTCAAAAATTGTTGGCAGACGATATTGAGCAATGAGCCTCTGCTCATTGCTCAATATCGTCTGCCAACAATTAACTTCGCGCGAGTAACGAGTAACGAGTAACAACAATTAACAACAATTTAACAACAATTAACGAGTAACTTCGCGTTACTACGTCAGGCGGACCTACTCTCTAGTAGGTCCGCCTGACGTAGTAACGCGAAGTTACTCTCACCCTTTGGCCTATCATATGCCAATTCATTTTAAAAATGATCAATATCAGCATATCCGCAAATATCATCACTTACCTTTAAATACAGAACTTCGAAGAAGGAATGTACGACTAAGTAAACCGTGAAGCAAAACCCGCAACATGACTAAAGGCAGACGTTTAGCAGCATAATGTTAATATTTTATTACTCCTATAAATACCTTTCTTTTGCTCCATTAAAAGCAAGCATGCCTACACGCCTTTATGGCGTCATAAATTCAAAAATATGGTAAGCGCATAGAAAAACATGTGGCCGTAAAGCAAATGGTGTGCATAAAAGGAAAGATGTGTAATGCAGATTGTACGCGAAAATTATTTTAGTACTAACAAGTTCGTATTATTGCTGAATACATTATCTGAAATCAAGCTGTATTGCTCTGCACAGGGTTGTGTTGTTCTATGTATAAAATTAATTGTTTACTGTAACTAAAACCTTAATGTTAACATACATTTAATTTCATAATTGCGAACCGCCCTGGTTTCGCTCAGTTGACAACGATTCCCTGGGGATCCCTACCACCTGCAATAGTTTGACTTTTAAAAAGTGACAATATTTATACATATAATTGTTGAGTTTATCTCTTACGTAATAAAGAAAAATATTCCCTTTTATTATAGATTGGAGCTGACTTTTAATACAGTAAGAAAATTCTACTACAGAAACACAATAAAGCAAATCTTAATTTTACAATACAACCTTTTGATAAATTAAGTGCAGTAAGAATCAGAAACTATTAGAGTAATAATTCTTACTTATGGTTTTATCAACCGAACATTACCAGCAGTTAGTACATTAACTGATGGTCCTAGCACATTATATATGTAGAGATTATTGCGGTGAAACACGCAAGTAGAGAACTTATACCGTATTATATTAGATCAAGAAGCCTAGCAAGATTTCATCATCCCCGCTAAATTGTTTGAAACCGTACAAGTCAGCAGTTTAATTACATAATATTAACTAGCCTGCGCCCTTAGATTTGCCCTCATAGATGAAGAAATTAGGAATGTCAAGGGAATATTCCACATACGAGTATAATGTATAAAGACGTTAATTAACTAAAAAAGTGTAAAATTCTACAAATATATTTCATGTAGAGCCGTATTTCACAAACGCTGGAATTGGTGAACTCTAAGGGATCTTGTGTGTAATTAGATATACAGGGTGTGTCTGTGCTTTTCGCGAAGCCTGAAACCATGGAATCCGTTCATAATTTCGAGTTTATTGACGTGAAATTTAAATTTAAATTAATTTAAATCTTTTTCTGCCAAAAATACTGTTTTTTTTTTAGTTTTTATCCAATTCTTCATGCAAATTTGCCAATTACAAAGCCCAAATACTAGCTATTTTTATGAAAAATATGTAACTTTATATGGAAATGAACTTAGAATTTTAGGTAAAATCCGTTGGTTTCGGGCTTAAAGCTACATTTACATGTTGGGCCAGCATAGGCCAGCGCGAAGTTGGCCGAGCTGAAGCCAACGCCAACGAACACGAGTGCTCGCGTTCATATGCTGGCTGTGTCCGCAGTTATATACGACGAGCTACGACTGATGGACGACGGCGTAGTACTTATCGGTGCACTGGTCCTGTTTCCTGTTCCCCACGACATCGTGCGCACAGCTGTTCCACTCAGATGATAAACTCGAACTGGTTGTAATGGAGACGAGTGGGAGTATTCATACATTGGCGCTCGCCTTCATTGGCCTGGCCTGGGCCAATATGTAAATTCGACGTATTATATCACCTGCTTTTTACTGACATAAATTCTCTCGATTACTCTAAGGTTGACTGAAAAAGATTTCTTCTAGGAATAAGTGCCCCTTTGTACTTATGGTAATACAGTAATGTCTTATTGTAGCAACTCATTTTAAGTACAATAAAGAACAATATGTGTTTATATATACCTGTGTAAGTATATACAGATAGCAACACGCTCATGTATATAAAGCCCTTCAAATCTAGCCCTTGTTGCTAGGGAATGACGGTGCTCATGGGTACAGGTTGGCCTGTTGTTGTCTGTATATACATACATGGTACATGTGAATGTTTATATTCTCGACTGACATTTGTCCATGACTTCGAACCCCAGACCGAACTACTGAGTTTCTACTTAAGTACCTACAGATTTTTTTAATTACCACTTTCTCAACGGTGAAGGAAACACCACGATATCGATAAACCAGCGTGCCCGTAAATTTGAAAAAAAAATCCTTTTTCATTTGTGACAACAACCAATATGTACCAAGTCCACGTGACTGCAAGTTACTCGTATTACACACTGACTTTCCCATTTATTGACGGGATTTGATTACAATTTAGATAGTGTCAGGATTACCCTTTTGACTGTTACTGACATTCTGACCTTTTTCGGAAGCTCACACCAAAGAGCACTAAGTTATAGGTTACACTATAATTTATATCATGAACATTATAGAATAATATCATGCAAAGGCGTAATGCATAAGGTGATTGTATAAGGGATCTACCTCTCCTTATATACCTACCTCTTGATAGAGGAGGGTGCACGCTGCATCCCAACAGCCTTTGAGGGCATTCGACTAGCTTCGTTACCCCTCTCCCACAGAAGATTACCTTGAGGTTATTGTATAAGGTATCTACCTCTCCTTATATACCTACCTCTTGATAGAGGAGGGTGCACGCTGCATCCCAACAGCCTCTGAGGGCAGTCGACTAGCTTCGTTACCCCTCTCTCACAGAAGATTACCTTGAAATTTACTGCATTTCCCAATTTATCCCCAATGTACGTACTTATTTCGGTAGAGTGAGATATGCTAAAACCCATTTCCATCCTATGCTATCCCTCCCCATTCCCCCAACCCTTCCTCTCAATCTCCAAAGGTAGGCAGAGCATCCGGGAGCGTGCCAATGTTGATCAGTTTGGAATGAAGTTGATATGTGGACTGTATACTCATCTACCGCCTTCTTCCTATAAATATAATAAATAAATATTTTTTAACATAAAGAATATAAATTATTTTATGCGTTTTATGCTCATTTTATGCGTTATGCTTAGTTTTTTTAGCACGGCCTTGCGTTTAATAGAATTGTTAAACGTTACTTAACAACTATAACGTTAATTTATGCTTTAATAATCAATTTTTAAAATACCTTTCTATTTCGCATAAAATTCAACTTTAAAAGTCCACATAAGTACCCCGAACTGAAACAGAAACCTGAATAGTTTGTAAAGATCCTCGACGACGTCCACTTAGCGAGTTTGTTTTACAGAATAAACAGTAAATCGAGCTGTGAGCAATTCTCGTAAACGGCTACTGAAAGTTAGTCGCTTAAAAATAAAAAGGCCCTTCTGCGAAGATCGAGGTCGAGCCGAACTGTGTTAGCCACAAGCGCGATAAAGAAGGCAATTTCCTAAATAGGGCTTGTGAGGATTTCCCTAATGTCCGACAAAAAATGGATTGCCACTCGCAACCGATATAAGTTTGCTTGAGTTTTGTTCGTCAACGCACGGGAATGTCAATTGGCTTGTTCGATTAATAGATTTGCATTAATATTAGTATCTATTTAAATAAAACTGCGTTTTATTTCTTTACTTCCTGTTTGTTCTGATGTTCGAGCGCTACAGTAGGTAGAGCATGCCGTAGTCCGCCGTGTGTACACTTCAAATACTTGCACAATGAAGTTTAAATAAATTTTAAAAATAATAATTTATAAACAAACGTAATAAAAATAAACTAAACGTAATAAAAACCTTTTATTGCACTGAAATGAAGAAAATAAACATTGAAGTCAAACAAAGTTAAAACTTCCCTTTGGTACATCTTTTCTTTTTCTTCCTTTTTTCTAATTCACCTTGTGTGTACAATACATTATTAAATAACTAAATAAGTTAAATAAACAAATATAACCATTATGATCCCTCCCCGTTACATTCGTCGTCGTCGTCCTCGCCACGTCTTAGACGACCCGACTATCCAATTACCGCTACCAATGCGGTTCTTACCCTACACTCACACACTACACATATACATCGTCCCCGCTGGCGGAGACGAGGACGTCCCCCTCGTTACACCGTGAACACACACCGGCCTTCAGCCAACACTTTTACCAGGTATCGGCACGTGCCTGGGCGCTTCTCACCGACTCGCGATCCCGCGGTACTCTCCCGAAGCAACACCCTGAGCCGAGGTCTGTACCTTCCGCCGGTCTACCTTCTGCGCCAAGCTTTTCAATCACTTAGAAACTCATAACGATTCGATTTATGTAATTTGTTTATTTAACTTACGTTGACTTATGTTTATTTTCTTCACTTTAGTGCATTTTAATAAAAGCTTGTTTTTAAATGGTTTCTTTTACATTTAAATTATTTACTCCTTTTAGTACCAATGCTAACGACACCCATCTCGACGAATCAGATGGTCAAGCTCATGTCACTGACTTTTTGTCATTGAAATTTCGAACCCATCAAAACGAGCCCAAACACCACGTGTCTATTGTTCGCCGTTGAGGAGTTCCATAGTGTGCTAGCCTTTCTAGCTGCAGCATCAGGTTAAGGTCACACTAAGGTGTTGTCATTAAAACTATAAGCTAAATTAGCTGAAACACGACATGTTTACCGTTCGCCGTTGAGGAGTTCCACAGTGTACTGGCCTTCCCGGCTGCAGCATCAGGTGAAGGTCATCAGATTATTATATTGTCATCGGTTTAATATACATGTGTAAAATTTCGAGGCAGTAGTACAGGTGGAAGTGGGGTAAAATCGAATTGCAATATTTGACCTTAATATACAGGTGAAGTTTAATAATGGTAAAATAAAAATCTTTTATTTCAAGCTTTAAAAAACCCATTATAGTTTTTAATAAATACTTAAAAACTGGGTTAATAATAGAAAAGAAGTAATAGAAAGGTTTGTGTTATGTCGGTCCCGAAGCCTCGTCGAGGTACACCAATCAACTCCGCTGCACGGTGAAGTTTCCAAGGGCGATGGAATCCAGTCCGTCACCTATCAACTTCAGAATTCCGTTCGTGCTCCCCGGCAATTGTGTAAGAACGACTTTTTAAGCATTGATAACTTTTTGTGAATTACTTCACGGTAATATTGGAAAAAGCATGGATATTAAGTGTCATACTATCACCGTACCAACAACCTATGACTATTCACTGCTGGATTGGTAGTACCGATAAATGTTACCATGGGAAGAACGCGGGTCCGGCGGGCGCCCATTCCTATTTTGGCTAAATACGAAGCCTATACTATACCTATGTGACCACGGATCTTACGTGTAATGCGTCGGCTAGCGCAAGCTCATACTACCGGATTGCTTTGATTTTGCTAGTTACAATGTGTGCCGCCTGCGTACAAAAAAGCGCATTAGAACTAGATCCTTTGTTTGGTGTGCACTAGCTGTTAAGTGCGAATTTTTTTAAGTCATCTGTTCACCTGGCCGGGAGGCTTCCCATACTGCGCTTTATGCTTCAGGTCTCCATTCAAGGACTCGTCTATCCTATCGGATGTTTGTCCTGTAGCAAATATGCCCTGCCTACTGCCATTTCAGTATGCTGATTTTATGACCTATGTTGGTGCTTTTAGTGCTATGGCAAATCACTGCGTTTCGGATCTTATTCCAGAAAACTAATGTTAGAGCAAGCAATATAAAATTAAACAATCTGGTACAATATTTTTTAATTACGTTTGACCACAATAAAGGGCTCTACACACCTAGCGCCGGCAGTTTAGGTCGGCGGGTTGCGCTTCGCATGCATTACAATTGCACAATTTTTGACAATATTGAACATAAAAATTAAGAAAGAGAATTGCCCGCCTCGGCTTCGGTACGAGTGGAATGGGATATATTTTTTTATATTTGTGTCTATCTTATTATTTTTATCTTCTTTTAGGTTTTCTGTTTTCTACTTTGACGTATACTTTAACATCTTAGTTCATGTTGGCCTAGAAAGAGTTTGGATTGTTCTTCGATCTCACTCACCAATATCGTCATTTCACTGATTATTCATCGAATGGCAATGTATTACATAGCTGCTAAAACCAAAGAAGAATGTGCTTCGATGAATATCTTTATCCGTATCAAAATCCGTTAAGTAGTTTTCGAGCCTTACGCGAACATACTAACTGGCGCGTTTCGGGGATGTAATAAAACTACATGAGTACTTTAATTATTTATTTTATGAAGTTGATTAGAAGTATTTCAAAATACATAATAATTTAGCTGGAATCAATACCTGCTTGTTTTCAAAATAATCTGCAGATTACAAAAAGGAGCGCGTTTGACTAAGCGAAAAAGCTAAATTCTCGCAATCCTATCTTCCGAACAAAAAACACCGAGATTCAGCCAAAAAAGGATTTTTAGAGGAAAAATATTTTCGGCGTTCTCGGGTCTTCAGAGGAAAATATAATTAAATTAATTAAAAGTGGAGGAATTTCAACTTGAAGTATCATTATCGCGGTAATATGAACGAAATAAAGATTTTTCGTCACGTTTTAATATTCCAGAGTAATTTTGAATGTCAACTTGCCTTTAGAGTGCAAAACAAAGAGATATTAACAATATTAGGTACGAGTACACATTCAAATATTCGAATATTATGAAAAAGATATGGAAAAGAAAATAACTGTCAAAGAATATTGTCTAAGAATATTTCTATTATATTGCGTGGCATGTCTTTAGTAAAAATATTGTTTTTTATCTACAACAATAAGTTCTCTACAAGGCGTATCATAAAGAAGTAAATTTTTGTTCAAAGCAATTTTGTAATAATTATATGAAGTTATTCGTATTATGAAATTTCCTTTACTACATGATTTAATTTAGAACTTTTTCATTATTCACAAAACACAAGCGCATCGCTATCACTTCTCTGATAAGTAACTCAAGGGGTCTTGTTTTAAAATAACTGTCAGCTGAATGCTGATATAACTCTTTCGATACCAGAGACATGGAAGTGAAAGGAATATTTCTTTTGCAAAAACCTTCTCCTCAAAGCGGGGTATATCACAGAAGGGGCACGTTCAATTGGATTGAATTCGGCCGGCTAAGCGAAGTGCTGTCGGGCAAAGGGTCCCTAATAGCATTTGTAGAAGGGCACCCTCCAGAAAAATTGTTTTGCTGAAGCGTAGCTATTTATGGGTGGTAAGTTATCAAAATAATAGTTATCAGAGATATATGAATCAATAAAATAGTTGCTACATAGTTATGTGCATTCTTTTGCATGGAAAGTTTATCTTAATTGATATTTATTCTATTTTTTTTATTCTACTAATTAAGTACATTATAAGTATTATTTCTTTACATTACATCACATACGATTGAAATGGAATGTTAGATTAATAGACAATGTTCCTAGGCGCATAAAGATTAAACCAAATCTTTTTTTACAAATTCCTTTTGGTGGTTTTCAATCCTATCATCCTGGTGAAACAACAGATAAACAGACATGTTTAAGTTACTTATATCAAAGAAACTGTTCAGTGTAATTACAAATATGTATCTATATTTACCACCCCCATCTCTTTTCCCGTGGATGTCGTAAAAGATGACTTAAGGATAACAAAACGGCTACCACAAGCCCTGAGGAATACCACCGTTTAAGGCTGTAATATATTTCTCTCCCATGCACAAGCCAATACTGTCAAGCATGAGGATGTGCATGTCCAGGTGTGGATAATAAAAGGTGTGGTGGCGCTGACCTTTATTGAAATATATTGCAACTTCAGTAGGTATTATATCACAAACTTTTGTAAGTTATTAAAATTTTGTATAGCATTTTTTTTAAATCTTAAGTTGCACAGCCGCCTCCGCGGATGATATTGTAAATTAAGATTTACATAACCAAAAAGTTGTTGGAAACACAATTACAGAAGTTTTATCTTAGAGCTGTAAGCGTAGTAATCACATTTGGCGGGAAGTTCCGCGGAGCAAAATTGTCTTTGGTACCGTAACGAGGTCGGGCTTGGCCCCTACCATGAACGACTTCATCTAATGCTTTGATCACACTTTCTAGTTTAAAGATCACAAAGTCTAATAGAATACCTTGAATTAAATGATTTTAGGTACACAACATTAATTAATCAGAAACAATAATTGAGATAAAATAATGTTAGGAAGATTGTACTAATCTCACCTAGTCTATCTAGTGAACATAATATCAATTACAGTTTACGGTAATTGCTATTGTGTTTAATGGTATTACAAATCGATCGTATTTAAAGGTACATCCATCGATATCGATATCGGCTTATAGATATCTAATGTCCCACCGCAGGGGAAAAACCTCCACTACGAGGTTTCCCGTCATAATAGACCACGGGAGCCCAGTGCGAATTGGTGTACACATAAGGTGGACAACTATTATTTTAGCTCGGGTTTTCTCGCAATGTCTTCCTTCAACATCGAGCTAGTGTTAATTTCAAAAATCGGCACATAAGTGGAAACTCATTGGTACGGGTAGAGGATCTGAACTCACGACTTTACGAATGAGAGTCGAGAATAGATAGGCAGACACTCTAAGCTATTATCACCCTCTGGTACGTACGTTACTCTATTTTATAAAAATCGTCTATGTAATACCGTACTTAGTACATATAATGATAACTTGTATTCATTATAAATCGCATTATCGATTAATAAATGTATAAATCGCTGGATACTATCTTCAATACAAGTACGATTATTTAAATTCGTGTATAATCGTCATGCAAACTACGGATTTCCTACATTTTCACATTCACTTAGTACACTTAGTTTCCCACATAAACCGACAAATAACCTAGTTTTAATAATCCTTGCTAAAAAAGTAAAATATAGCTAATATTTTACTATATAGCTAATAAATATAACTAATATCATTAATATCATTTTGTATCACCTGTCTTGTAATGAATTTCTGTCTAATATTTAGAATACTTTCGTAATGTAAACATATTGTTCGACTTGGGTATGCAAAAAAATTTCTATTCCTAACCTAAAACCGTTACATAAAATAATTACTTTGTAGCTGTACAAAAATCCAGCTAGATTTGATTTTTATGAAAATATTCTATATCTTAGCCTAATTTCACTGTATTACGTACATTGACCTAGTAGGTATTAATAATAAGTCGATGATTACGTATGAAAACGTATAAAATTAATAAAGTTTGACGTCTTATGACGTAATATGATGTCATTTTTCTTTATTTCTGTTATGTAACATGAGTATGCACGTCCCAATCTGAAGTATGTTCAAGCTGATACAAAGTCAATATTCTAATAAATTTGGAAAATTCTTTTTAATATATGTAGGTTAATTTTCATTGACACTAGTAAATGAAAGTATTTTTCAAATAAGTCATGATACATCAATTACAGAAACAATCAATTGCGTATGGTAAACATGCCTTTACTTTATTGTACCCTACCCTGACTTTTGGCCAGAAGGGGTAGTCTTCCAACGCGTTAGGAAAGTGAGACCAAGCAAAAATAAAATCCCCATTAGTAGTTGTTTTATTATAATATTTATTGTAGGTTTGGTGTATTTTTATTTTTATTTTGTATGGGGCCTTATTTGCCTGAAATAAATAAATATTACCCTACTAAATGTGTATATTTTACATACAAGTTATTTGTCACGTCAGGTAATATAAAACTGACCAAACTGTGATTTTAATTAATTGATTTGAACTGCGAACCGAAAATCCTATTTTTTCACACAGGATTTAGACAATACCCGTAGATACTACATATGCAATACCATTACAAATCCATTCCACTTTGTGTTCCGTTACGTTAGGTTTGCTTGGGTTTCCCGTTAAGTGGATATACCACGAATCTGCATTTTGCTTACCAATTGTATTTGGGGAAACTGTATCTGTTTTCACTCTTCTTTTCAAATGTTTATCTGCGACATCCGTGGATTACTTTTACTATAATACACATAAAACTACCAAAAATAAATCGTTCAGACATATAAGAAGTTCAGAATCTATATAAAAAAATTCTTACATATTTATGCTTAAGACCCCGTTGTGTGTTCTTCAACCGGTCTTAACCATACATGAAGGTTTTTTACTAAAACTTTTTATTTTCAACTTTTTACTACACAGGCACGTGAAGGCAGAAGGCACGTCAAATGTACCATTATTTACAAAGAGAACTTACATTTTATTGTGTAGTCCAATAAAGCGAATACTTAGCTAGGTGTTATTTTAGATGTAAATGGAGTGTTTCTACACAAGGGACTTGGTAAGGATGCAATTGCGATCACGTATTCATGGATGCATGGAGGGAATAGTCTCTGGTCCACAGCATGAGGAAAACAGTATGAAACTCAGTGCTGTCACAGCTTATGTATCTAACAGCTATAAGCCACCGCGGCAATGGCCATAAATGCCTACTACACTTAAAGCGTCGGGTAGAGGGCACCCGCCTGTCGGTATTTCTATTGTTTCGCTATTGGCAAGGCCCGCCGCGTCCGTATACAGACGCGCGTGTGTGCGTTAAAATCAGCCCGTTTGAAGCTGTCGTGCTGCGTTTGAAGTAATTTCCTTACGCCAGCATGCTCGTTTGCTACAAAGTTGTTTTTGTCTGACGGTATATACGAGTATAATGAATTATAAGATGAAATTTTCACGTCAGGAGCTACAACCACACGGCTATATCGCTAAATTGCTAATTAACTGCGCCAAATCCAGCCTGTATAAACATGCATATAACTTTTATAGGGACCAATTTTTACTAAGTTTTGCTAGTTAGGAATTGTTATTATAGGAACATGAATTGCTGGATAATACGTCGAAGACTGTGATAATGCTAAATTCAAAGCTACCAAATCTCGGATACACAGGCCTGAGTGGTTGCAAAAGTGTGAAGATGAATCGCTATCTGTATCTTCTATATACTGTGTTTGATGTCAAATGACATTTCTGGTATGGTGCATGTCAGATACACTTGAGAACGATCACCTTATTTTATGATACATGTTATGCATCTATACAGACATTTGTACCACCTTACTCAGAAACGTTGTTTAAATTTAATCATTGCATAAATTCTTTGTTAGTTTTTAATCAGTCGAAAGTTCTATTTCTTAGAAAGAGGTAATATGCATTTGTAATTTATGTCATTTGGGGGTAAGGACTAAACAAAAAATCCAAGCGTTCCTCCAGTGTGTGTAATTTACTGGACAGATGAACGTTGTAATTAAATTAATTAATATTTCGTAAATAATATTAAGAAGACGTCCTTGGGACGTACTCGATATCCTCCTAAAAATTTCCTCTGAATAGGACTCTCCTTTTGGCCACTAAAGGGCCTTAAAAGACCGCGCTAACCGCCGCAAGTAGACGAGTCTACTTTTTTTGGGGTGATTTAGACTCCACTTTTGTTAGCCGCTTTGGCAAACCCTAGTCAAGATACGCCGCTCGATATTCGGCGTTGTGTTATTTACCATTAAGCACAACCAGAGCTCAGTTGGCTGCTTAGTAGTACTCCTACAAAAGCGGGCAATAGTTAACATGAAACCCTTACCTTAGTTAATCTGAAATAGATTTTTAGGAAACGTTTTAATTAAGTATTCTAGCTATTTCGATACAATCTCGGAATAGACGCTTTCCTGAACAAATGTAGGAAACATTTATCAACATATATTCTGCGTCATATCAAGTCGAGAATGTTCAAAAACAAAATGCTAATGAGGATCCGCTCGTTAGTCTCACATTACAACCTTTTAACAAACCATCGTTTGATCTATTTCGTCTTAATGATAATATACAAAGGTAAACGTTATGATCAACGTTCCAAAAAGCTTTCGAGGGACATTTACCTTCCTGAACTCTTATACAGGCTGAATTCGTCTAGTGACAAAGTCGGTCTTGTAAACAAAACAGGTAGTGATTGGATAAGCGGCAGACGACAAAACTCGAATCACGAGTTAATACACAACCGTAAAGTTGCTGGAAATGATATGATTCTCATCCAATCCCATGAAAATGTAATCGGTAGAAAAAATCCCTCTTCCATTATACTCTCTACTACCCCATCTCATTCCTTCGAATAAGAATGGGTAGTGTAATGGGGTGAGGAAAACTCCTCGTCCCGTTATCTATTCTTCATTATATTCCACATTCTCGCCAATCCTCTTCCAAATCCACTTATACCTCCTATATAATAATTAATTAATACCTATAAGGCATCCAGTAATACCTTGGCCACATCAGGGCACATTTGTATCTATCGCAACCGTGTCGCCGTATATTTCGGCACATGTATAAACCATGTGCTGATACGAATGCCTATACATATGTCGGTACATGAATCGCGACAATGTGCCACGCTAGCTATTAGAAAGGCCTGCAACCTGCACAAAGACTGGTGAGATGAATGTTGCAGTACAGATCGCGGGACATATATTTATAATATTGCGATTAAGTATCGCGACTTGTAAGTAACAGTTACTGATACTTACAGTTCTGAATTCATGTTACTGATTCATGTGCCCGAATAGAAGTAAACGCGACGTGTATTGCGACTTGTGCCACGATAGCTGCAACCTGCTGCAGTAGAAAGGACCAGTGTGCCTGCAACCTGCACAGAGACTAATGAGATGAATTTTGAGAACACAGATGGTAAGACTTCTATCTGTCTATGGTAAGTCACACTGTCGTCTATAGACATCCGCGATACATGCCAACATCAGTCCAGAATGACAAACATTGGCACGCCCCCGGATGCGCTGCCTACCTTTTGAGATGTTAGAATATGATAGGATGGAATGAGAATCCTTATCCTATTAATCTGGCATATTTCACTCACTACCGAAACACGTACGTACATCGGGGAATAGGAAATAGTGGGAAATGCAGTATATGTCAAGGTAGTATTCTGTGAGAGAGGAGTAACGTGGCCAGCGTGCACCCTAACCCTCCAATATCTGTAAGCAAAGTCGATAGAGCACTGCTATCATTTACTTTATTAATATTCGAATCATTAATATCATTAGTTAATGTCGTTAATATTGCTACAATTAATATTTGAATTCTTTACTTCAAAATAGCCGGCTGTGCTCAAAACAGACAAGTACTTGCGAATATGCACTCGGGCGAACACTACGAGTTAATTCAAACCATTGTAACTTCGTCAGGAATGGCCACGCTTGCGATTCTCATTACAATAAGCGACTCCTATAAATAAGCCAGCACTAGCGTAACAGTAAATCTGTTGCGCCGATATAAAAAACTGAAGTAAAATAAAAATATTATTAAGTAAAATTACTAAAAGTGTCATGGTTTTCTTAATAACGAAGAACCCTTTCAAATATGAATGTTGACCGAGCAGTGTGTGATGTAACGATACATGTACATACAAACTTAGGACATATCGTTGGATAATGTTCATGAAACTACAAGTTAATAAATTACAAACATTAATAAAAGAAACGGAAAATAGCTGAATCTCCCTTTTAGATTGTAAAGTAAGGTCGTTTCAGGATTGTATATATTGTGACATCATCATCGCGACTAGCGTGTTTGAAACTTTAAATAGGTCGGTCATTCTCCAAATGATTACAAAGATTGTTTTACCACACGTAATATTTTAACGTTAATTTCTACATTGCATTCGCATGGGTTCGCACTAACACATGCCTGTCAGTTAAGGAATAGTTGCATCAATATAAATAGAAAAGGGAAAACGTGTGTAAAATCTCAATCAAAAATTTACATTTCTGACCAACATGCTCTAATAACATTCGTTAGGTCCCTTTTGCCATATTCCAATACTCTGCTATATTGTCTTATAAATTAGATTACACAGAGTTACAAAGCATTTACGCCCACTTCAAAGTGGTGCGTCTATAATAACTTTATCTCCCTGTCGCACCGAAACTCGCTAGCTCCTGAAAGCTCTCGGGTACCAAAAGGAACCCCGATAATGTAATATGCGACGCCCTGCGCACTCTATTGAGTTTGTGTTGTTTTTAAATTCCGGGAGAAATCAGTTTATCTACATCGAAAACGTTTGTTTGTTTGAACTACGAGACTGGAATGTTCTCGATAAAATAATTTAGCTTCTGTAAGTGATTTGTGGGTAATGAAACAAGAAAACGGTTAATAATAGACACTTAACAGAAGACTACCTCACAGAAATAGTACACACACAACAGTACAAGGTAGTCTCACAGAAGACCCACCTTGAAATGTACTGCATTTCCTACTTTATCGTAATTCCTCAATGTACGTGTTCGCTAATAAGTGAGATATGCCAGAGCCCATTGCCATCCCTCGGTCTATGGATGTCTATGGACTACATTACCCACTTAATATCAGGTGGACTGTATTTTCTATAAATTTTTCTATTTTGCCACCTATTTTCTATAAAAAAAATCCTAATTCATATTAACTGATTGATTTTTTTTAACTAATTATGATAAATTAACACTTTCTAAATTGCGCTATCTAATTATTCAACTGATTTGATAACTATACTTACTAATTTATTGAAAAATCCCCTTGTCAATGGCTTAATTTTGTCTTTCGGTAATTTAATGTGTCGTTGGATGTCTATATATATATATTGTATTATATGTATTGTTTGTATTATTCTTATGGATTATATGATGCACCGTCCTACGTATTTCTATTTAACCAAAGGTTGAATGTCAGAAAATGCCACTATGCATTAATCCGCCTTTTGTATTGTTTATTTATAGATTAAAGTTTAAATAAATAAAAAAAATATTAAATGAGGTAACTTTACTTAATTTACATCATAGAAGATACGGTGCGATCACGGAAACTATAGAACTTATACAAATGCATTGGTATTGGTACGAATTATCACGCTACTAATTACACAAATACCGATTTCCGTGCCGCGTACTGTACCACATCATTTGCACAGAGCTTAATCGAAAACCAACAAACACAACTCGCCAGTATATTTAGGAGCGTTACAGACTATTCCTTGGAATTTTATTGAAAATTCCAACGGAAGCTCAATATTCATCTCCTTACACAAACAGCTCACAGTAAGTGTACCTACTGCACTAACTGCAAATTGTAGGGGGAGGTTCATTTCGATGCAGACGGTGCGCGGGGCCTTGTTTCCACCCTAATATTACGGTAGACGATATCAACTTTATACGAAACTTACTTGGCTTACATATGTGCGCGAGCGAGAGGTGTTTTGCCCTTACGCATTCGTACTGACTGCCATGTAAGGCGATGATATTGCAGGGCAGGTTTTGCATATTTTCTATGTGCTATTTCCGTAAAATACTGTTGGATTTTCTATCCACTTAACCCTAATTGTATTGTAAAGTTTACAGCTATTCAATACCATACTATCAGCCTATGTCTCACTACTGCTGGATACAGCCTTCTCCAAAGGTTCGCCATCACACACAATCTTCGAGCTCCTCTCATCCAGCCACTACCGGCGAACTTCTTTAAGTGGTTGGCCCACCGCTTACAAACAAGAAAACAATAGGTACATTAAGGTGACAGCTGAAGATAAATCACAATGTCTGCATCTGCGTGTACATGTGTTTGTGTCCAGTAGATTTCGTGCCTTTATAAAAAGTTAACTTACTTGTTATTATAGCTATTGTGCTTAATGTATGTGATGTTGATATCCACCGTTGTACCACAACGTGCACTCTATACTGATACGACACTCGATAACACTTTATGTACAATGCTTAGCAAGTAATAGAAACGGCAAATATATGAGTACTGAGGCTTGAAGAAAGTTTTAATACTGTCATCAAATATTTCTAATAAAAAAGTGTAGAACAAAAGACAAAGAGTTGGATTAAGGATAGAAAAAAATGGGTTATAATGAACATGAAAAATCAGTAATATACGAGTAGATATATTTATGGGAATAATCCTTTGGGACAACATTTATGTCGAACTTCTAGTCTAGGTCAATGGGATTACAAATCTATCGGGCGTACAGTTATTCAGAAGTGACAGTTTACTAGAATATTCAAATCAACCGCTTGACGTGCGTCTGTTCATATTAACTTCAATTTTAAAATTGTTAAAGAATATGACAAGATAAAACTTTTTACTTGTAATTTAAATTTGTCGCCATTACAGAAAAATCAGCTGTCAAACGGTATATCACATTCCCGCCAGTGATCAGTGTTGCCAGAAATATAGCACGCTAATACGTTCAAAAGGGCCGCGAACTTCTCCGACTACCTATTATTTTTGTCTTAGTCCCCTATAAAGTGAATGAAAAAACTGTATATATTTTTTTAATAATTCAGTTGTTCTATAGTATGATTAGGTGAATCTCTATGCACCCAGACTGGTTCTTTCGTTGTTCGTTAAACTTCACACCTAAAATTTGTGATTAACATGCAACAAAGCGCCAAAGATTTTTGTTCTTTTCGCGTTCTTCCTAACTCCAAGGAACCAGTATTCGCATATCCTTTTAGCACAATATGTACTGTTTTAAATACCTGTAAATTAAAATGCACCTAGTAAAGACATCTGTTTTCGAAAAATCTCATTGAATAATTTAAATAAAATTGATTTTGTTTAAATAATTAAGTACTACCTACAAGAAACTGGCTTCGAACTTAATATACAGGAATCTTCGTAGCATCATTCAGTCATAGAACAACAAAAAAACATTCAAATGTGGATGAAGCACTGTATTATGACAGTCTTCGAACCTCGGTGCACATGCTAAGTTAAAAACGTAGAAGTTTGGAGATTTCTCAGAAAAATATAGACGTAAAATACATAGTATAAAATACAACGAATACATAAATGTGTAAGCTATTTACGAATTTAGAACATATTAAAAGGTTCGTTAATTACATGGCTACCAACATTAAAGTACTTAACATCATTCGCTAATGATAATTAAAAGCTCATTTATGATTTTCTCATTGATATGGGAATAGACTAGATAACACGTTATGACGTTCTTATCAAAGAAACCTTTTTGGCAACTTCTGGGGAGTGAAGCAGATGAGGAGTTCAATTAAAAGTCAAATTTGAATCTTAAGTATTCTAGGTATAATATTTAATAAGAGGTTCCATTTTCAAAACACATATGGATTAAAGAGTATTCGAGAGCTACTGAACATGACACTATTAGACTGTAACATGCCTTCACTAGAGTGCTTATATAACATGTCTAGTATATATTCTCAAATCGATGAATTTTCTTGTTTATGCGTTAAAGGTGTGTGTGTGAAATAGAGAGAATATGACGTGTGTTTGTTGCTTAGCCTTGCAATCTCTAAGTGCATCTTAGCATCGGACAACCGTCCACGTCAAAGCTAGTTACAAGTAAGTAATCACCACGACAAATGTGTGTATAAAGTGTGTGTGCGCCATGTGCAATTTGTTGCCATCGGATAAAAGGGCCTTCAAGAAAAAAAAATAAGTCTAAAACTAAACCCGCCTCCCCAAAATATATTGAAACAAGATCATTAATTTTACTATCCAAGTATAGGAGACAATTTTTTTTTTTATAGACTAGTGGGCAGACGAGCAAGCGGTCCCACGTGATGGTAAGTGTTACCGCCGCCCATGGACACCTGCAACACCAGGGGGTATGCGGACGCGCCGCCGACCTTGCAAAATCCTATTCACAGCTCTGTTGAAGAACCTCATATGGAAGAATGGAAGAATTAATCTTGGCCAATATACCACGCTGTTCTTCCAGCTTGCAAAACGCTATTAAGTTTTGTCTTATTCTTATGACGTGGCTCTATGAAGTCATTGTATAGAAATACAAGACCCGAAAACAAAAATAAGTGTTAAAAGAAAAATCAGTGACACCGTGTTTTATTTGGATCCTCAATAAATATTTAAAATATCTTCAAAAGAAGTAAGAAAATGGTACAGTCCATGAAATGCAAAATGTTTACGATTTACGAAGGCTCGTGTAAAACACATAAAGACCACTAGATACCTAAATCAGTTTTCCTACGACCCAACGAAAACAGAAGTCGCCAAACTTGGGGTTAGGTCTCATTATGAAACATGACACGCTACAACGTAACTTCCCATTATAATAACGATGTAATCCAAAAAAAACAAAATTTAAGTCTTGTTATTGGGATAAAAGGAGCAATAAATTTTCTTCAGTGTAATCCCGTACAAGGCAACAGCTTCTATATATTAATCGAATATAACAGTTACGTTTCATGCTTCTTTAGGTTCCTTTTATGAAGTGAAAACGAATCTATTCACTCTTATAAACAGCTTCTAAAACTGATTTAACCTTGAACAAAAAATTAGTAAAAGGAAAAATAGTCCTGGAAGTAGGGATTAGTGTAATGGGAATTGCTGAAATGAAAGAGACTTAAACATATCGATTTGCATGGTAATAATACTTTCCTTATGTGTCACTTGTGTCACCAAGCAAAAATTAATGTTTCCACGTGACGGAAAATTTACAATGTTACACTACAAGGATATTGACCCCGAATACATGTTTAATGCTTTCGGTGTCGAGACCCTAAATCCGTGGAGTCCTAGCGCGCTTTCGTTTTTCCAATGATGGTTCAAAACGCGTGATCGACAGTACTGGCGACCCTGGGGGTAGCCATTATCTACCGCAACATACCAGCCTTGCCATCCAGCGAGGTAATACCGCCAGCATGCTGGGTACCTGCCACAGGGACTACATTTGTACAACATACGCAATATAACTCTATAAGTACCCACTTTGAGCATTTTGTACAATAAACGCCTATTATATATTTAATATTTATTTTAAGTTATTTTGTAATATGATAGTCATTTGTAATTGTTTTTATGAAATAAATAAAATTACACATTCACATTCTTGTGAAGTTTAATTAACACGATAATAGTTTATTGAAGACGAGCGTATGATAACCGTATGTTAAATTACTCGTACAATGTTGCAGGGGGAGAGTGCATGCTGTATTCCCACAGTCGCTGGGCGCACTTGACTGGCCCCGTTACCACTCTCACACAGAAGACTACCTTGAAATTTACTGCACTTTCTACTTTATCGTATTTCCCTAATGTACGTACGTGTTTCGGTAGTGAGTGAGATATGCCTGAGCCCGTTCCCATCCCATCCTATCCCTCCCCATTTTCCTAATACATTCCTTAATCTGCAAAGGTAGGCAGCGCATCCGGGGGCGTGCCAACATTTGTCATTCTGGACTAATGTTCACATGTATCGCGGACGACTATGGACGACAGTATCCACTTACCAGCAGGTGGATTGTACGCTCGTATGCCACCTTTTTTCTATAAAAAAATCACTTTTGGTATTCTATACTTTTGGCTCATTTACAAAAGGAGAGTTTCTCAAACCGTTCTGACTATAAAATCGTATACGAAAAAACTTTATACGATCGTCGCCTGCAACTATAAAAATTCGCCAGTGATAACATGATTACTTGGTGATAACGTTGTTATTGACCGATTTTCTTGCCTGCACGCGTTCGAGAAACTTTCCTTGTGCTAATTAACGTTTATTACACGATTTTCGAAGAAGAGTTTCTCATATAAAACTCATATGTAGGCTCGTTGCTCTCTCGTCATACGAGCTGTTCTCGTACATTGAACACAGGCCTTCAGGTATCGGATACAAGGTTCGCTGCGACCGACGACCCGATGACCGAGAGTGCTTTTAGGTGTTCAAACAATGTCACTATTTAGTGCGTCATTATATGTCATTTATGTCTTTATTTAAATGTCACTTTAATTTACAACTGAACAGTGTTGTATCTAATTAATGTCGCGGCTGTTCGCGTTTGATATTTTGGTCAAACAACTTCGCGCCCAACAGCATAACCAAACAAACTGTCACGGGCTCACCGCGATCAGCGACCGCATGTGCCCTACGCCTCGGGCGAACCAGTCAGAATGGCAAATGAGAATATAGCTGATTTGTATTCCTAACTAGCAACAAAGTCCTGCTTCGTACACTCCACTTAGCTAGCCCATCGTCGATCATCGTACTGGCTTATTGCAAGTCGGACCACTCTCCGTACCGTGCAGCGTTCCCCTTGACACACGGCGACTAAAGATTAATAGTCCGTCTCAACATCACCATGTATCATGCTTATAAATGTGACTCCAGTTAACAGACTCATAATGAAAAATATGAAAAACTTACCTTCGTTCGCTTACTAACTTACTCCGAATCTGATAAGAACAGTTTCTTATCAGGTCATATTCGGAGAAAGTCAGGCATGCGAAGTAAGTCAGTACTTACTTCGAATCTGGCCAAAAGGCTATTCTATACAATTCATTATTGAAATCTGCTCCTCAAAAACCTGTCATTTAGCATTCTTGTCTGATGTTAACATGGGTGGCCATAGGAGTCAATATCCACTTAAGGCTCGTTAACTACATATAATTCTCGTCTACAACTGTTCACACGATGATTAAAACTCGCTGATAACAGATACGACCTTTTTAGGATTTTATTATATTGATTTAGCTATTATATAATTAATATTTTTTTGTGATTTACATTACTGTGTTTATTACTTTTTCCTATGACAGCCCAGACGTACGCAGATTAGATTTTCAAATAATCGACGCAGATTATTTAGCTGTTCGAATTTTAAGTAATTACATCTATTAAATCGTGATAAAGTGCTAAATCAAATTTGGTTAATAGAATTATTTTAATACTGATAGAGTACCTATTATTAAGTCTGTTAAATATTTATTAATCTGATTTATAAGACTTATCAAAAAAACAAATTCATAAATCAAATAATTTGTTCCCATAAATACATACAAGGTCAAAATTATAGTTTACTGCTACAGAATATACGACATTTTCAATACATAGACTTTATCCTATCCTCTTACTGATAGGGTCCATAGCTTGAAGGGTAAGATTACGCTGAATACCAGTGACGATCTGTGAAGATTTTTTCAACGAAAAAGGAAATATTTGTAGAAACAGAGTTAAGGCGGGACGTGTCACCTACGCGCAATTTAGCAAAATAACATTTTGTATCTATTTTCACCCCCAACCTCGGGATGCCTCCAGTATGTAGTGATAGAATATATATATATATATATATATCTTGATGTTTCGGTAGATACAGAAACCTTGTAACGCAACATTTTTGTTTCATTCCCGCCTCTATGTCGATGATATAAGATTTACTACTATTAAGGTTTAGGTACTTATTCTATAGATACTACGACGTAATCAAACGTTTGCTCAACTAGAGATGTTATGTAAACTTTACTGGTTTACATTTCACATGGTATCAAATTATGTTATGTACACATTAATTACTGAATTAATTTATTATTTACATATTATGTGAGCATCTAGAGATGTAAACTACCTGAATATTATTTACCTTATATATTTTTTATGAAGTATAGATATATTGATGTAACTTTCGCCATGTGGTGTCAGCCTGGTTTAGAATGACACCATCCTAAGGCCATGTCTCTTCCCGTGGGTAACGGAAAAGGCGATTAAGTGATAACAAAGCCGCTACCATAATCCCTGTGGAACTCAACCACCTCTAAAAGAGTGGACCCGCCAAACCGCTTAGCCAGCGTGGCATTATAAAGTCATATATTCGATGTGCATTGCAATCCCGCAAAGTGGGATCCCGCTACCCCACGGAATCCCGCATCAATACGGACTATACGAATCCACGCGGATCCCGTAAACTCGTAAAATATAGTTTACACAAAGGACAGTTATTAAAGATGATACCAAAAATGTTTAATTTACTCTGAAGCTATTGAAACTGAAGCTAATTAAGTGAAGCTGAAACTGACAGTAGAAGATAACCAAGATTTTTTGGAACTTCTTTTAACATTAAGAAAAGGAAGACCTCAAACAGACAGAGACCGGAAAAGAGAAAGATTTTTGATTAAATATTAAAGAAGGAAATAACTGCCAACTACATCAAATGTAAAGGAGAGAGAGGAAAGCATTTATCTCTAATACTTGAAGACAATTAAACCAACAAGCGTCGAGGCAGACATGGCCTTCTGGGTCCCTGGATATACATATATGCGATTCTTTAAAAATTAGGTTGACGAAAGAAACAATAGATACTATTTAGGATGTCTTGGGATCATTCTTTAAAAAACGAAAGTGATGATTGATGTTCATTATATTACAACTCACTGTATTATTAGAATCTTCAATTATTCTATGAAAAATTATGAGACTGCTAAGATATCTTGCATACATACAAACATAACATTACATACATACATACATTTTTTTAAACCGAAACATCGCTCAACTAAAATTTGGTTGATCGATGCAAACTAATGTGATTTAATATTGTATCAAAATTAATAACACTGCTTTGACATCACATACAAACTGATGAGAACTATACTATGAAATCTAGTATGACTGATTTGATTACTTACCAGTAGGTATTTGATTAGGTTTAATTTAGATTTAGCTACAGAACTAAATAATTGACATTTAAAAGTTCATTCACACAAAATTATTTTAATGTATAAGAGATGTTGATTTACTCATATTAGTTAAGAGGGTCTTAACATTTGATTCAAATTAATGTTATTTAAAAAAAAAATACGATGTCGTTTCATCAATTTACATAAAGGTATTTTTTATTACAAATCAAAAAAAAATCGACAAATGCGGAAACAGCGCGGACTTGACTCCAATCCCAGGCCCATGTCCAGAAGTGGATGATAAAGAAGCAGGTTACGGCTATTATAGATAAATTTCGAGTTTTGTTTGAGTAAATTTAATCAAAAAACCAAGACTATCTACCTTATAAAGAGAATACTATCTACCAAGACAAGCCGCCCAACCTTTGCCGCGCATCAACACAAAATATTAGTTAGTTACATTATAAGAATACATGACCTCAAAGTGGTAATTCAGCCATACATATTATGGTAAGCAGCATATTTCACCGAAATTCTGTGTATTTTTCAACCCAAGTAAATACTCCACTTGGTCAGTGTTTCCATAAGCATAAAATAACACAGACCTAATTAAATTATGTAGGAAAGCTAAGAGGTGATTTCTTGTGTGTACCTTCTACCAGCGAGTTTGAGTTGAATCGTGTTTTTAAAGTAAGCTGGATAATTTTTGCAAAGGGAAAAGATCCTTTTTATATTAAAACAATTTATGGTAAATGTTTTCATTCAAAGTCAGCCGGGCATCCTCAGTTACAACGGCGGCTTTTTTTTTTTTTTAGGATTCCGTATCACTACGCGGTTAAGAGTGGCAATAGGCTTTTAAAATATGAAGCCTGAACATACATTCATAAATCGCGAGTTCTATTCCAGACCCGTACCACAATCTAACCAAGTATAGATTTTTCAATTATGACTAGTTCGATTGTGCCCGAGGAGTTTCACACACCCAAAAATAAAAAATAAAATAAGACATACTGATAAAATGTACCCTGCATTGAGCCCTCGTCATCACGCACCGATCCATTGATCATGGGCGTAAACGTTCTTGTGACTGTAAACAGTGACACAGTAACCTGTACACAGTGACATTATCGACTAATACACCGCAGTAAAGGTTACGGATTACATTGATTAAAAGTGGTTTTATATCAGTGTAATCTATTAACATTAATTCTTAATGTTAACGTTTTCATTATAAAATAAATACTATTGGACTTGTTGGTTCTAATTTCCCAGATATTGAAACTTTAGTGAAATCACAAAGAAATTTCATAAACAAATATTTTTTGTACTAATAATCATAGCAATCAATGTTACGATAAATGTAATTTAAATTAACCAAAGTCAATAATTTAGTAATTAATTTTTATTCTTTTAATAATTTAATTTTATAACCAAAGTTAATTATTGCATTCCGCGTCCGTTTGCTCAGATAATGTCATAATAATGATTAACGATTGATAATTTTCATATTTTTTTCGAACGTTGAGAATTTTAAGTAAAACTTTATTGGGTTAGGAAAAAATCCCAAAATCTTCTAAATATATTTTATATAAATTTTCAACGTCTAAAAATAATTCGGGAAATTGCCAATCAATACATTTGATTTACACGAAGTGCGGATATACAAACTGACAATTTCATTGAAAAGTATTCATTAATATGCACAGTATAAAGTCATTGCAGTTTAGTGTTCTCACCGTTTTGCTCAGCAAAAGTCTCGTTAACAATTTCACCTGATTCTGATGCAGCAGGCGACGCGACAGAGGTTAATGGAACAGCCCTCGGTACAACACTGCCGCTAATAGGAACAAAAACGTATCGCTGCGTAGGTACAGTACACGACATGCTGTAGTATGATAACTACCATTTATATTTTTCTGTTACAGAACCAGGATGCATATATTGGTCATATATATATATGTATATGTACTTAGTATACTTAGGTATAATATATACATAAAGTACATACTTTGCTTTGTACTACTCTCATGTATTCCTGTTTAATCAAAGGTTGACTGGCAGAGAATGCCACTATGCATACTGTTGCCCGTGGACATCCGCGATACATGCTAACATCAGTCTAGAATGACAAGCATTGGCACGTATCCGGATACCCTGCCTACCTTTGAGATATGGGTATGAATTTGGAGATAGGGTAGACCATATCTTTAATAATGACTTTAAGTGATGGAATCACTCAAAGAATGTGACCTGTGATTTTACAAGTCTTTTCAAAAATTATGTTCCTAAAGATACACAAACATGGAAAATTGAACATACATCTAAATAAGTTTGGGAAGCTGTGCTCTATACCCCAATTGTCTTCAGTCGCAAAATGCCACACAATTTTATCGAATTAAATTCCACGATCCTTTCCCTCTATCACCCTTTTCGACGTCTCAGCGAAGACCGTGTGTCTCATTTTCGGAAATAACCTAGGACTTATCTTTTATAGCAGCAATTTCCCAAACCACAAGATATTCAAACGAGATTAGTTAAATGAAACGAGGACATCGAATGCCACATATGGCCGTGCATACATGCCACTGGCACTTGAATTATCATGCAATTTTCCATGCTTTGAACATATTTAATATCGTGTTATTTCCGCTTTTCATACGAGTATATCCCGGTTCCGGTCCAAATTTCCTGTAGGTACTTTGTCTGTACTCTTTATACTTTCGTTGAGTTTATTATTTATCTATTATTGACACTTATATTTTTCAAATTGTTTCTTACTGTAAAATATACTCGGTTAAATAAAACATACTCGCACCATCTCAAAACTGTGTTTCTTGGGGTTGTTTCGAATAAAAATTAGATTACGAATAGTACCTAATCTACTACGCACGCAATTGTAAAATTAGTAAGTAGGTAATTTGTAGTTCAATTCAAACAGTGTTGTTAATATTTTTTTAGTTCAATCAGCAAGTACCTTATTCTAATGTTAAGTAAATTGTAAACTATTTAAATTGGGCTTTTAGTATTCGGTTAGTATTCGAATATTCGTTTAGAAAATGACGAATACGAGTTCTAGAAAATAAACCAGTATTCGTCAAAACGAATACGAATATACGGAACATTCCGAATTTCTATCATTAAAACTAACAATTTTTGTTCTATGACTTTTTCTGAACTTGAGATTTTCCCCATTTTTTTCTCCTCTGACTTTGTTATTCTGTAGGTACTATTCACTACGCCCTACTACTAACAGCAAGTACAAGTTAGTGGTCTGTGTGAAAATATTGTTGAATTTAAAAAAAATGTAGAACAAAAGTTGTTAGTTTTCACGAACGAAAAAGGTGCAAGTATCTTGTATTTAACCCTATAAGTGTATTACTTTTGGTATTATCATCATGTGAGATATAGCCATCGTTATTGCGATTCCTCGATACTAATCGTTTTCTTATTACCCGTAAACGTTAGTAAAATATAGCAGTCATTGGTTTGACTTATAGCTGGAAGGCTGGTTGACATAGCAGCTCGGCTTATGAACAATTTTGCAGAAGTGTCTGCGGACAAAGGAACCGGGTCAACTGCGCGATTATCGACACACCCGGAGGACAAAACCGGGGGATAATTATTCAATTTGTAGCCCTTACACTGCCGTCCAGGGCCCGCAAATAAAATTGCCCCCCATTTATTCCGCCCTTTGTTTTAAACCCGTCATATTACCATCATTCAACCTTTGATTGTATGAATTAGGGTGACGTTCAAAGTTACGAGCTGACCTTCTGACTCCGGAGCCGTTTTGTTGAATGAAAAAATGTTATCTCGGGTAGAATGCTTACCATTCAAATCCTTTATCTCTGGTACAGTTCTCGCCATACAAAGTTCTTGCGGAAGATAATATTTTAAAATTGTATTTAACCTCCACACACTACTTTATTAAATATTTCCAACACATAATTCGGCTGGCTTTTAGCCATAAAAATCGCCAACTGTGCGTAATGCTTACCGTGCTGTTTTATTGCAACACATGTTTTTAAGATTGCACTAAAGCACCTGTAGTACTAATTCAGCACCATCTTTCGTTAACTAGTACTTAGATTATACGCTTATTTGACTTGACTCTCGCAAAGTATTACATTTATTGTGGGAATAGAAAATGTTAGCTCGATAATATGCAGTTACATAAAGAAGTGTACACATGAGTAAACAAAGAAAAGGCGAAATCATAACAAATCTGTGTACAGAGTGGAGCCGCGGAAAAAGCAAAGCCACCAAAGATTAATGAGTCGCAGTGGAAGCCGAGATCCGTTTGCATTTCATTACTGAGGCTCGAGAAAACATCAAACCCTTGACTCATAGCATTGCAGTTTCATAACTTCTTAATATGTAGATCAACGGTTAATATTTACTAATCTAAATATCTACGATATTTTATAGTTATTGAAATAAATAAACTCTTAACGTTTTAGCAAGTTTTATTGAATAGAACTTATTGAAGTACGCAATTATTTCGAAGTTTTACTTCGAAGACATTATTAAGTATTTCACGTTTCGAAGTTCCTGCAGCCAGGATCTGGAGACACAATTTCAATTCACTTCATTTTACGTTTATTTGTCTATATTTTAATAAATAATGTTTGTTTTTTCTAATATAGCAACTAAACTATATTAAGCAACCTATGGCCACAGTGTTTATTTAATTTGTTCTCATTTTTTTGAGAATTCTTTACTGAGATTTGTTATAATTATAACATAACATACACGACGTAAGACGTAGTACAATAACATTCGTATATATACCATAGTTTGTATTGTATATTTTGTTGAGACAAAAAAGCCTAGCTATTAATCTAAATTCTTAGACAGTTCCCAGTGAACGTCCCATTAAAATCCCTCCCCTGTTTGTAATCTTGAACAAGCAGTCACAAATTCCAAAATAATTGTTGGCTCCGATTTTAGCACAGTGGCACAAAATAAGCGGTTGTATATAAAACAGCCTGTCTTCAAGTACTTGACTACTGCGCGGTGTTAAAAACTTGTTTTATTTGTCTTATTGTTGACTGTGTCAATTTGTGATAGTAGTACTACGGTGACAGAAATTGGTAAGTCACAGAATCTGTTTAATGTGACAATTGAAACAGTCACAGAACAACAACAATAAGACAAAACAAGTTTTTATTACCGTTCTGTAATCAAATACTCGAAGACAAGCTATTATATTGTACAGATACAGATATGTAACTGCATTGCATAGCCAATGCAGTTACATATCTGTATATATACGAGTACATATACGATATACTGTCAATGCACGTTTGATAGGTCGCAGCTTGCATGTCAAATACGGCGACAAGACCATGAGAAGTCCCGTAGGACCCGAGATCCATTCGCGTGTATTGCGGATCAATTACTAATGCCTGCTCGATCACTGTTCCTCGTCCACGTACAAGACTCTTACACTGGTGTCTTACAATGAACCGTTATTTTTTGTATTATTATACTCTAGCGACCCGCCCTCACTTCGCTTCGGTTTATTAAATTTAAAACAATCGGAATAAGATATTTTCCTGCGGTAAAATGGAGCCTATATTTTAAGTTAGACCTCTACCAATACATCGGTGAAAACTGCATTCAATTCCATGCAGTAGTTTTGCGTGATGCGTACAAACATACAGATAGACAGACAGACAGATAAAATTTCTAAAAACTGTTGTTTTGGCTTCTGTTGCTCTAATAAAGACCCCCCCCCCCCCATATTGGTTTATTTTCAATATCTATAATGTAGAGACATCGGCCTGTTACAATTTTATTATATGTATGTATAGATCAGTTTAAACATTACTTGTAAATATTTGTAATAGTGAATCTCTACTACAAATATGTTTTATTTACCCTGAACATTTTAGTCCTAAAAAAATATGAGATATTGACCTCACTCACGCAGATAAATGTTCTTGGTAAATAATTATTATCTTTCAGTTTCCCTCTCTCACTATTACCGATACCCTATGAGTTTAAAAATGGCTTGTCTTTCATTGCATGGATTTGTTCCTGCCATAGCTTAGATGTTAATCCGAATTCCTAGTCCTATTCCATCCCAAATGAAAATATAATAAGTAGACCAAAACGTTGTATTCAAATACAGTATGTCTCTTATATCCTATAAAATAATAAAATCATCAAGCTTTTAAACACGAAATTCGAAAGTAAATATAAAAAGAAAATAGATTGGTCGTAATATCAAAAAGGGTGATCCACTATATTTGTAAGTGGGCTGTCTTCGGTCAGTTAATACGAGTATGCATCCAGATGGGTCACTATTGGTTTTTTATAGTAAGAAGGCGGCAGACGAGTACACGGTCCACCTGGTGGTAAGTGGATACTGTCGCCCATGGACATCAATCCAGAATGACAAACGCTGACATGCCCCCGGATGTGCTGCCTACCTTTTGAGATGTTGGAATAGGATAGGATGGGATGAGAATGGACACTGGCATATCTCATTCACTACCGAAACACGTATCTACATTGAGGAAAAGGATACAGTGGGAAATGCAGTACATTTCTAGGTAGTCTTTTGTGAGAGAGGGGTAACGAGGCCAGTCGAGTGCGCCCAGCGGCTGTTGGATTGCAGCGTGCACCTTCCCCCTCAATGAAGTGATTGAGCTGGAGCGTGAGTGAATGCTAATAAACCTACGAGACCCGAGCGTTTAACGCTCGTATTTTGGGCGTTATCCAAGTTTCACCTTTGATGGCCTTACACCCTAAAAGGTTAAAAGGTTGAGTCTAAAACTGTTCTGGTTCTTAAGGTTCATTGGCGTTCATTTTTACAGATAATTGTTCTATTCAAAGGCATATATCTTTTCGCTGGCCATAAGATATTTATAGTAACAAGATAATGACAAAGATTGACTGATAGAGAATACCTTAATTAAATTCACTTTATGTACATTATTTCTATAAAATAAACTATTAATAAATGTCATAATATAATTATGTAATAAAAAATTGAATTGAATTATTATAATTACGAATGTATTACGTATTCCACGAAACCACGTATTATATTACTTCGTGGTTAGGGATCTATCAGATAAGAGCATGGGTACACAGATGTTGAATAATACCAAATCGGATTAGTCAGGTCACTTAGGAAGAGGAGTGATCTATCGTGAAATGTACTCTCTACACGGAGGCAACTTTGCAAGCTTACTGCAACTGGAATCACAATGTGTACGCACAGTCTGCCAATGAACAGTAGTGAAACCTTGTATATTCGCTCGATATGCGGATCTGTAAAATTGAGAACAAAATGAGCCACTACATCTCTTCTCTTCCTCTAATAACCGGCGGCACATAACACGAAAAAAATATTCTTAAATGAATGCCAATTTCACAGGTGAATTTTATCAGTAAGTAGTATACTGAGCCGAAAAAACAATAAGTAAAGAGTCTACGCCATCAACGGCGACGTGTTACAAAACAATAACTGAGCGGTTGGCATACGATTTTAAAATGCACAATAATTCAGAATGATTTCAGATTTTTTTGTTATTGTGCATAAAAAATTGCGAAAAACTTCAGATATCTTTGAATGAAAAATAAATGTAGCCCATGAAGTATGCTAAAATTTATGAATGAATAAACAATGATAACAATTGGCATACGAAATCGCAGGGAATGGAATATTGGCATAGGCGAATCACTTACATACAGTATTGCTAATTAAATAATAATGGACCGCGAAACGCAGCATGGGACGCCCTTGGATCAAGTGGACGCAGGACTGGAAGAAGTTTACAGATAGTGGATGGATAAGAGAGAGTGGACGACCGTGTGTGGTGGCGAAATTTGTTATCATAATTACAGTTATTTTGCCACAATGTTCTGCGAAAAAAACATCCGCATCCGTAAACATCGCATAGAAAGGCAGCGGATCTGGGGGTGTGGCAAAGTTTGTCGTTCTGTACTAATGTTGGCATGTACCACGACTGTCCAATGGCGACAGTATCCACCAGGTGAACTGTATTCTCGGTTGGCACCTTCTTTCTATAAAAAAGCGCCCTTTTAGTGATTCTATTAATGATGCGACTATACCATATTCATTATAGCATGAGACAAAAGGTAAAGGTAATTAATCTAGGAGAATATTGAACTAGTGAGACTTAAACATAAAATTAAGTTGTAAACATAAAATAACTTCAATTGAACAACTGGGAAAAGTATTTCCCACTAGTTCAATGATTGAACTGATCAATTGAACTAGTGGGAATGTATTTAGATTACCCTATAAGTCGTTTTCTTTATTGCTCAGGGTAATGTCTATCATGAAAATTATAGCAATTAACTAAAAGCAACTCTGCATGTTAAGCTTGTATTGTTAGAAGCTTTGCAAAGTACTCGATAGCAACTAAGTATATTATATATACTCTTATGTGTCTAAAGCAAAGTAACGCATATTTCATCATATCATGAAAATGTTTTCGTGCAGGTGTCAATCAGTCTTCTCCATTCTACTTTGTCCTCAGCTTGTCGTAAAGCGTGATTGATTGGGAGTCCCGTGCACTTCTTAGCTAGGTCCAATCACCAAACGTGTTGATCGCCTTCATTGTCATTTTCCGTTCAGTTTACTTCTCGCGCTTGTCTGGTTCTATTCTATCAATGTTGCCAAAGCACCTAGCTGAAATCTTCAAGTAACAAATTATAGTAACAAATTAATAAATCTAGTTTCTACCTCAAGCTACCACATCATACTAGACATTGTCGTGACGAGGCATCACAAAGAGGCATCTTATCTTCACTTACCACGAGGTAAGTCACCTCGATTTATCTTACGTAACTTCGGTCTATCTCGCTGTACGTACGTCGCTAATTTAACGAAACTTGCCGCAACATTCAGATGATGGCAACATCTATGTATCTATGCTACAGTTGCATACATGCTGGCATACGTTATGTTATAATATTTAATACAACGATTTCTTACCTACTGCTCTTCATCTTTATTGTGCTAAGAATCTAACGGTAACCAGAGTTTTACAACGATGCAAACAACTTTAACGCTTTAATGGAAATTGATATGTAAATTCTAACAAAGCAAACCGAACAGAAGATAATATCATTATTTATTGAGCTGCTATTGGCTGTAGATATTGTTTTAGGCTCCAACATTCGACAATTGAAAATACACCAACTTCCCTCATTCTATGGTGTTTGAATGGACAAAGCTATATTCAAAACTTCTTACAGACTATCGTGAAAATTACAATAAAATTGAAGCAGTAATCAGAAAATTGGTCAGACAGTCAAACAGACATATTTAAGTAGACATTGACTTGATTTAATATTTGTCAGATCAAATCAGGCTGATCTCGAGATACTCTAAACATAGAAATATTGTCCTATCTATATACATATGTCTATATATATATGTCTATATCTATAGACATATAATATAATCGTAAGAGAGCCGTGTCTGTACATGAAATATTTTTCGCAAAATCATTGTACTCTACCAACCATACAGCCATTTTTAGAATTTTTCACTGTCTGTCTGTCTAAACGCGGAACACACATGTCGCGTTCTTTTTTGGAGAGTTTAAACCCAATGTTGTCTAGTAATGGGAAAAACGGAACGTATATGTCTTTGTCTATTATAGGCCTTCAATGCTACCTAGTCATTTTGAGACCTAGTCTTTCTAATACTTAGTCATTTAACTACCTACATTTTCTGCGCCCCTTTCTTTATTGAAGGTTTGTAAACTTATTATTACTATAAATTTATTTTTTCATCAGTCAGCTCATGATCAAAGTTGGTTATAACCCAAAAAACGTCGAGTAAAATAAAAAAGATAAACATACGCGTTAAGACCCGTTTAACGTATAAGACGGACAAATAAGACCTATAAGGCTATAAGGTCGACAAACCTAGTCAGTAAAAACTAAGGATCGATTGAACCGCTAACAAACCGCAAGTATACGTCACAATCACACACGTTGAATTGGGGGATGTAAACATGTTACTGACACACGTCTTACTAATAACGAATAGTAATACTAAACTAATATAATAACTATATAATAATAATAATAAACCAATACTGGTATAATATAATAACTGGTATCTAACATTATGTACTTCCAATTAGCTTCAATCCGTGGCTTAATGTGTTTCACACAATTCAAATCCACTTCAATAATTATAAAATATGAATCTTTTGTGTTAAGTCATTTACTTGAGGTTAATAGATTATTTTTTGTCAAGAACTATTATAATTAAAACTAGGCTAATCTGCGGTTCCAATCAAACTCATACCAAACTTCGCCAAATATTAAAAGCCATTGATTTAGTCGGGAAGTAAATCACGTAGTGGTAGAGTCTAATAAATAGCGATTAGAAATGTCTACATAAATGAAATCGACAGACGAACTGACATATCTACTTGTAGTAAGTATGCCATGGACGACAGATACTGTTGCTCGTGGACATTTGCGATATATGACAACATCAGTCAAGAATAAAGTACGTTGACAGTACTCTAGCTACGCCGCCTGCGTTTGGAGATTTAAGTGAAGAGGAATTTTCGTTCTGTTGATGGTCAGGGTTAACGGGCGTTGTAGGGGAGAAAATATGGGAATAAAAACACGCTTAACGGGTTCACACAAAACTGCAGGGGTACAGGGGAAGCGGCAGTCGGCAACGACCTCGCGTTCTGGTAGAGATTTGCGTAGATAGTACTTAGGCGATTGTACAAGTCAAATTGTGTCGGGAAGGCTCGGGCTTCCCCTATTTATAGGAGCTGGTTGCCTTGCGATCCCCCGATCCCCCCGTTCTCTGAGGAATTTATTTACTCTTCGCTTATCCATATTTTACATAGGTTATAATAAGTTACAAAGTATATATATATGTATAGGTCAATCATTATTTTGCACATAGAGTCTAACTATGTTCCATGGTGAAAGACTGGAATTGATGGCCCTTTCCATAAATTGTAACTTTTATTTCCTCACTCCTCTCGACGAGTAGCAAGAGGATTCGAGAACAGTACGAGAGAGGATCTGGACCTAAATTATAACCTAGACATAAGCAAATGTAAAAATGAAAAAGCTAAAGGTAAATTACAAACATTGAAATCAATTAAAATAAGGAAACTAGTCTGCAATAAACACATAACATTATAATAATCAATAATGGTAAATACGTATGCAACTAACATCATTCTAGGAGAAAAAGAGTTCAAACCTTCTTATATGGTTCTACTGAGCATGCTCTGAAGTGCTTTCGACGCAATTTACCCCTTGCGCAACCTCATTCAAATAATTTCCTTTTCTCCGGGACTTGGGACGCTGGTACACACTATGCGCACTGATTTAACACTATGGCATTTGCTTATCACAGTTTATAGCCCATTTCTCTCAGCACATTGTTCCATATACACATTACACACATGACACCGTCACTTGTTTATGCACTCATTATTCTGTCCTGAACACGTTTCGTAACTAATAAGGTTAATTCAAAATATGTTCCAGAATTTCTACAATTCACTTTATTACTAAAATACGTTTAAAAGTCCATACTTAAGTAGAAACTCTGTTGTACAGGCCGAAGATTTCGACTCACGATCACACAAATGTGACTCGAGTGTGACCCCCGTGCTATCACCGCTTATATCACAGTGAAACATCGTGAGGAAACCCGTATGTTCCAGATATAAAAAAAAACTGAAGTATGTGATCCACCAATCACCAATGGGACGTTATAGACGGATACAAATAAGAACAGAAAGATTAGTGTTTCACAATTTTTCCGAATATGCACAATAAATGCGGATAGTCGATAAAACCTCAAAAAGCTCCTATTTTCGATTTCCCGTTGTTTCAGTCAGCTCGTGGTCACGGCCATTACAACCTGCGCCGAAACGTCGAACAATAAAACGAACAATACCTTTTATTTATTCACATTTAAAACACAATTTTTAATATAAAATTTGTACAAGACGTGAAAATCTAAAAGATATATCTTCCAGTATTCCTTTGTCAGCTATTTTGATAACAGCAATAGTATCTAGGTATCATAAATAACAGTCTGAAAGATCCCTTGTTTAATGAAGACTTAAATAATGTACATCGATATTGACGTAACGAATATCTCCCACTGCAAGGTAATAACAAATTTAATTTTCGCGATACCGGCCTAGTTGTAGTAGGCAAACAATAAGGGGCTCAATTAGCTAACGTTAATAACTGCCAGTATTACGCTCCGGGCGTTCGAAATCAAAGATACAGTAAAAACGGGAGGAATAACAACAACAAAGGCACAGTATATTGCTTCGTATAAAGTTTGAAATACATACCTACGAGTATATTCTACGCACACAAACGCAACGCGTTTGTGGAGAGTTAAACGAGAAACAAACCAAAATGTTAATTTTATAACAATAAATAAAAAAAACCTTTCTTGCATTATTAAGCCTGTGTATAAACAAATGTTTATAATATTTTGTGATGTAGATAGAGATGGGACGAAATCAATCATTAATTTATATGAGCAAAGGAAATCATTGTTGTTTTTATGGACTTACTCGTATTAACTATAGTTAAGATTTTCTAAAAGCTTAAAATATTGTTATTTCGAGATTCTTTTTTAAATAGAAACACGTTGTAAATAGATCATTATTGATATTTATTTTTTAAGAACATTCTATTTTCTTCTATACGGCGTTGAATCGTGGACATTCACTGAAATTATGCAGTGTATTATGAGGTATAGGCAAGACAATGGAAGTTCTTCCTGCAATTAAAAGAAGAAAGCTTGTATTATTAGGGCAGGCACATTTTGGAGTATTTTTGCAGCTAATCATCCAAGAGAAGATCCAGAGAAACAGAAAACCAGAGAGAAGAACACCATCTTGGCTCAAAAAACATCGCCAGTGGTTTAAAAAAGTACCCTTTCAATTGTTTAGTTGCTGTGTCATAAATTAAAATACCAAAATGATCACCAACCTTCCATGAACATGGCATTAAGAAAAAGAAGTTTTTTTTAAGTATTGTTATAGAACCGACAATAACTCATTATTTCTAATTTTTGGTACCTACTTGTATTTATAATGTTATTAAATAATACTGCATTTGTGACATTATTGTGTAATTAATAATACCATACTAATTATAAATAATATAATTAATTTATGAGCGTACGAGCATTCATGAGCATTTTTATAAACATTATCTACTATTTCTCGAAGTACTGTGAAACAAAGGCTTGTTTAGAGTAAAACGATCGGATGCCCGATTATCGAGTGTAGACCATGAATATTCATTGTCCAGATGTCGGGATACATCCGGAGACCCGGGAATATTGTATTAGAACTAGAAGGGATTCTTATCTACGTTTATCGGTATATGATGGATTCTACTAATAGATAAAGTATTGTGCGAATAGATGAAACAGTTATGTAAGTCAGCATATCGCTTTCATTGATTGCTCGAGACTTCGCTTATATTTACCGGGATAAAAATGTCTTGTGTGTTATTCCGTTCCAATTCGTTGATTTATTGCGGTTAATAGGTAACAAACAAACCAAGTTTAGCATTAATTAAGCATATAATAAGGATTACTAAGGATTATTTGGAATTACTCGCTGATTGACTGAATATACAGATGAAAACAGGATTAGTAAAATTGAAGTTTCACCGAATTTTATAGAGGCGTAGGTAACTACTAGATGTAATAATGATTCGTAATGGCTCCACTGTAAATCAGCGCTGTGACTGGCATTCGGTCACAACATATGCCGAGTTGGAGACCATTTCAACACACAAACTCACCAAATAGCAACATGGCATTTTCTTTTAATGTACTTTTCGTTTATTTCTGTATTTTTTTAGTGTTTGTAATTTTCTTTTGTTTTCCGTCGGGTCTACATTGTTTTTTTTTGATGATTGTTATATGTATATGTTGTGAGTGTTTGTGCATGTCGGTTTATGTTTTGTCTAATGCCTAATATATCTATATAACCATGATTATGTTAATAGTTATGTTTATGTTTCTTTTTAATTGTGCTGTCAATTACCAACCAGCATCGCAATCCAGCGAGGTAATGCCGCTAGTATGTTGGGTACCTTGCCATGGGGACCAAATTTAAACAACACAACATGCTCAATATATAGGTATATATTGAGTATTTGTATAATAATGAATTGATATTATTATTTAGATTATTATTATTTATTGAATTGAATTCAAATATCAAAAATATATTTCCAACCATTTTTAGTTTTTTTTTTATTAGCCGCGTATTTGTAGTCTCAACTTTCATTTGCCACACTCCAATAGGTATTTATAGCATCGGCTATTGACGTTTCTTACCCAAATATTTCCTTACATAATTCCAGTTCATGTTACAAATTGCGCTTCTCCGCACTAATTGGTGACGCCTAATTGGTAGTCGCAGCAGAAAAATTACTTTCATCAACGAGCGAAGAGTTTCATAATGGCTGCAATTAGGATCATTGCGGTGTTTTACCACAGTATAACTATCAACAGTACACAAATACTGGAATCCACACAAAATGCTTCGTGTGACAGATAACAATCCGTCTATAAATAAGGGTGTGTGTACGTTCAGAATATGAATATGGTTATTATGACAAATCCCACACAGTCAACTAATTTTTTGTCATTCGTTCCCCATATTTTTTTGGTCTGGGGGAGAGATACCCCTCTCTCATAGAAGACTACCTTGAAATGTATTGTATTTCCCTAATGTACGTACTTGTTTCGGTAGTGAGATATATGTGCCAGAGCCCATTTCCATCCAATCACTCTCCATTTTGCCAACCTTTTCTCCAAATCCATTCCTATATCTCCAAAGGTAGGCAGCACATCCGGGGTCGTGCCAACGTTTGTCATTATTTACTAACTAATGTATCGCGGATGTCTATGGACGACAGCATCCACTTACCACTTACAGGTGGACTGTATGCTCGTCTGCCGCCTTCATCCATAATAAAAAAAAACGCTAAGGAGAGTCAAAACTAATTATCAAATAGTTCACGTTTTAACTACTTGGAGAGACTCAGAGTTCCTGCAAACGTGTATTACGAAGTAGCTTGTTTTAGTAGATGCGGTCATGTGACTATGACACAACACGAGTTACGACTACATTACGACTAAGTACGTTACGAGTTACGTCAATATTAACCTGCGTCAGTGTGCGTAAACCGCATCTATAGCGTTTCTATGCAGTTAACTTACTGTCCTACCATGGTTTCGTACAGACAAGCCCCTTGGGAACGGACGAACGTGTCGCGTGTACAAATTTTTTATTATTTTTTTAACAATCCACCCATGCTTTGTAAACGTTTACAATTGAAATACCGCCTCAGGCGGCTTTTCGAATGCCGTTTGAAATGAATTTAGCCGTAGGAATGGTAAATCCTGAAATTGTGAAACCGGTTTGTAACTCTACCTTATGTGCTATAATTAAAGGTACTCGTATATATCGCTCTATATAACAGATATCTACACACAGGTGTTACCGGTATATTTTTAAAGGATATCGCACAAACGCCTTACAGGTATCTATATTACACTTAAACTAAAATGTAATATCCTAACTGTGCAAAATTAGACTTTATGAACTAAACGAAATAAAGATAAAATAGTTCGCAAATTCCACTATAAATTCCAGGTCTGCGGGAACTGGCGGGAAGCGACGCGCGGTGTAATGAAAAGTTACATCGGCGTCCATCGTCTGGTATGTCTCTCTTGCTCTGAGAATTCTAGCTACCTACATTCACTAAAACTACTACAGTTCCAAAATTCTACAAACAAATCCGTGTGTATTCCAAACCGTTTCCAAGGGCACAGTTGAAAAGTTTAATTATTGTGTTTTCTTTTCAAATATCGAGATATTCAAATCAGGTTTACTAATCGGAGAACATGACAAGGTAACTGTTATGTTATTGAGATTAGTTAAGATTCTAAAATTCAGTCTAAACTAATTTAATTTATCTACAATATATAAATAAAAATTAAATGCTGTTCGTTGGTAAGCGCATCACTTGAGAACGGCTTGACAGATTTGGCTATATTTTTTTAAAAAAAATTGTAATAGTCCAAATAAGGTTTTTAGGGAAAGAAAAATTGGAAAAGATGCCCGGAAAATTGGAAAATTCAGGAGAAACTGAAAGTGCTTATTTCTATGGGATTTTTGACATTATTGAAATTTGGACAAGACAACGTCTGTTGGGTCAGCTAGTATCTAATAAATTCTAAAATGTATTAGAGTTTAAGTCCTTATAATTAGATTGTGATGTAAAGTGAGTACTTTTTATGTTATTATTGTTGAATTAATATACTTTTCTGACTGTTTCTGTTGTTGATCATTATTCTGGATCTCCAGACTCATTAGTCTGGAGTCTTTCAAATAACTGTTAATACTTTAATTTTAACTGTTAAATTTAATACTGTGAGCAATAATAATCATCAGTATCTAATGAGTTAAACACCTTTGTTGGTTGACCTAATACATAAATAAATATCACTGTAATGCTGAAACCAATTTCTCTGAAGCTATCCAATATTGAAATATTTCATATAACATGTTAGATATGCCGCGCGCGCGCTCTCATCGTGCGGACGTGTACTCGTACAACCTCGGTATTTCTCCTTACCCTTGCACGAGTTAAGGAATACTACGTATTATTACGTGAAAGTGATTCGATATCTCAAAAATGGTGAATTGTAAGAAATGTAAAGAATTTGTTTTAAAATCCAAGGGCGATTTCTTAAAATGTCAGGGTCATTGTGACGGTTACTTCCACGAACTATGTGTTGTAAATACTAAGACTCTTGAGAAAAATAATGTCTAATGAATTCAGCGTTGATACATCGCAACGAAGTCCTGGGATCGGACAATATCGAAAGAAAATGACGGTGGAATCATTACTAATGAAGGTAAATGATCATTACAGATCATATATATCTGTATCTATACATATAATAAAACAGTGAAAGGGGTAAGTCTGTACATAGACTTAATTTAAAAAAATTGGGGGTGCTCTTTAGAAGCTAAACAGTACCCAAAACAGTAGTAACCCAAAACGACGACACCTGACATTATCATTATCTGACAATTACTAGGTAGATAATGTGTAGATATCAATAGTTTCTTACACTAATTTGTTACAATAGTAATGTTTATAGGTAAAATACTTAAATCATATTTTATATCAACTATGCCAACTAAGCAACGGTTTGAGGAGGGTATCTCCGCCAACAAACTGATCAGCAATTTGGCGAAATGTATAAATGATATAAACCTGTAGGTTTTTTAAGACAGATTAATTTTAAAATATCTGTATATAAAAATTTATTTTATTTTAAAATTTTATTTAAATTATTATCTCAACTTATTCACGGAAATTTACTTACGAGGTTCAGAGTGTATCATCACTGCACTTGGTTACCCGCGCTGAGATTTCTGGCACTATTGGTCCAGAAATACATCCAAAGACGAATACAACCTACTCAAGTTCCGAACAAACATTCATCTTATATATCTACTTAAATGTTGTTAAATCCGGAAATCGGACCCGGGACCGTTCATATACGTATAGTAGACAAGGATACTGCCGACTGGGATAATTGGCCGTCATATTCAGCGTATAACGCAATAACGCAACCAGTACACGAACATTTCTATCTTTGATATAGGTACTCGTATATTCGGAGCTTCATTAGATTACTAGGAAACTTACTATAACTGCGGTGTATAATGTGTAAAAATTAAATAAAGGTATATTAAATAAAAGTGTATAATGTGTTAATTTAATTAAATAAAATTAGTAATAATTATGATGGAAGGTATTATCAAACGTTACTTGAACTAGCGGGATCGTAAGTACTAAGTGGAAACAAAAGTGTCATTAGTTCACCGAGTGTATTACATAGGTGAGTGGGAAAACAGAGACATTTTTCTAAACTATATCAGTCCATGTTAATTTTCTCCTCAAAATAGAAAAAAAAAACTGACTAATTATATAGGTAGCATTGTTCCTTTTTTGCCGTTTGTTAAAGGGCAAAATTGTCAGCGCATAGAATTATTTTAAAAATGATTGGTATGTAAATTACATTCCGAAACATCCGGTTGAATGAAATGGTGTGATTGGTGTGAATAAGAATACGTATCACGATTATGAGTACGTACTTGCCGAATACGTGTTTACCGCACCGCACTGCTCTGAGGAAACCATGAAATAGAAGTTAGAGGTATCAACAAAACTGTTAACGTAATGAATCATTGTACCCGCCAACCAACGCTAAAATACTTGCAACCCCCATAAGACCGAAAGCTCGCTAACGTCCTGTGAGACGCAGTGAATAATAAATTCGTCCTATATTGGGTCCCATAAACTGTCATCATCGCCCCCTACGAGTACATCGCGGTAAGTAGCAACGTGAATATAAAAGAACGGGCCTACCATAATGGTTTTTAAAATCACACTTTATCCTTCTTGAGAAATGTCGATGGGCAGTTAGGAATTGGAGATATTTCTACCATCAATGGTTTTAAGGATTCTTTTTTTTTCATTATGATAAACTAGGTTATTGCAAGAATTGAAAAGTTTCATAACAGTTGTTTTTATAACTTTAAAATATTAATTAAATCTATCCTATCCCTCGCCATTTTCCCAACCCTTTGTCCAAGTCCTTTGCTAAATCGACAAAGGTAGACAGCGCATTTCGGGGTATTCCAATGTTTGTCTTTCTGGACTAATGCTTTGGATGTTAATTTACCGCCTTCTTTGAATAAAAATGACGAAGACTAAAAAAAGAACAAAACATTAAAACTTATGGGGACGTATTTCTGTGGGGAACAATAAGTATTCCCCCTCATAGATTTATTTTTATTTTATATGGGAAATCTGTAGAGAGATTTCTAGTAAGAACCTATTTTTAACAACCCCATATAAATTGTTTCTGAAAATCAAGCAATAATAATGAAAGTGAAGCTTTCGCTTTATGAACGTTTTTCTTGCTATTACATCCTCGTATATTTCCCGCACTGGCATGAAAGGCAAATGGATTAGCGGCTTTTAACTTTAAAGCCGGCTGCTGACAACCAAAGTAAATGTAAAGTATGTCATATATTCTACTGATGATATGCTTTATTCGAGCATGATTTATCTTAGATACTATATCATTAAACAAATCCATCTTAAGGCCTAATAAGATTTAGTAGCTGCTAGGAAAACAACGTATTTCTGTACAAAAACAAGATCTTTCATGTTTTTTAAGAGTGGTTTAGATCTTTCTAGATGAAACTTTCGGGAATTTGCGAAATAAATTGTTTTCTATATCGAATCGTTAAAATCTAATGGGCATATTTTCAGGGGGTCGCGTAGAATCCACAACATATACCCATTTTTAGTATTTTTGAATATAGAAGAGGCAAATATAAATAATACTTATCTATACTAATATAATAAAGAGGTAAAATTGTGTGTTTGTTTGTATGTTGGGGGTAATCTCTGGAAGTACGGAACCGATTTCAAAAATTATTTCACAAATAGGAAGCTACATTATCCGTGTCTAATATAGGCTATATTTTATTTTGAAATTTAAAAAAATAATAATTTGGAAAAACAATAACTTAAAAACAATAACAATATAGGAAGCGAAGCGAAGGCGGGTCGCTAATTGAAAATAAAATCGATTGTATGTAATCTAATAGGATGTCCACTAATTTTTAGAGCCCCGATATAAAATGACACGCAAAATCAAGTCTTTGTATAGAAAATTAATTTTGCTTCGCAATTTTCTGAACTTTGTTCAACAAATATTAACCCTTATTAAATTAGAACAGAATGTTTCCTTACTTCGAAATTAGAGGTATGACATAAAAAATTTAGGAACAAAATATAAGTGTATCGCTAAATAACAGTTATTTTTAATCATCCCAAGAGGAAACGTGAAAAGCAAAGAAAATAATAAATATCCAAAGAACGCGTGGATTCAGCTTTCGTTACAGGAAACTCGGAGTGAATGTCTGCGCACTATCCAAATAGCAATCGCAAAAAATACGAACATATCAGAGAGCATTCCGCGCAAATACTCATGTTTTTCACTATGTTATTTACTTCCTGAACTGATGTTTGTTAATACTGTACAAACACCTTAGACTTATTTAAATACGTAGATATTCGAGCTACCCGCGTGTACGATACATTTGATTGTATTCTACAACATAATTTGACATAAATAATGATCATTGTAAGTCAAGAAGTAATTGGTATTTTCAAAATTCATATTTCCTATGGGAATATGCCTACAGGAGGGTTATTGATAAAAATTGCGATATAAAAGATTTTGTCAATATACGGGTAATTCGACGTTTAACTACATCAATACTGACAGAATGTTATTTCTAGAATAATTAGTTTGTTTTTGTATCGACTTAATACTTGTATAGGTATCCTATAAGCTTTTCTGTATTGAGTATAGCATTTACAAAATTCTCCTTTCGGATAATATTCTGTTAGTTGATAATAGGTAATCTAAAAAAAAGATTCTGTACTTGTATTAGCTTATAACGTCCCACTGCAGGGCAATTCCAACAATCCAAACATATACGTAAGTAAGTGGATACTGTAGTCCGTAGACATCCCCGATACATGCCAAAATCAGTCCAGAATGACAAACGTTGGCACGCCCCCGGATGCGCTGCCTGTAAAGTATAGACACCTAGTGTAAAACTTGTGTATCATTATTGTAATGTCATTCTAAATATAGTTTTCGTATGTCACATTAACCGCTTACTTATTTTCTTTAAAATCATACTTAAAACAATAATTACAACGCTACATGGTGTCGCTAAGGTTAAAACTGTTGTATATTTCGATCGCTTCTGAGCCTATCACTGCCATAAATGTTGCTGCCTGGACTTCGGCTGGCTTTTTATCTAGTTGAACAGCGATTGCATACCACTCAAACTGTTGTAACCATTTTTTCCAGCACGTTGATTTGTCCGAGTCAATTTGTAGGTTGGCTGGCGGCTTTATTCCAGATGCTGCGTCGTTCGTAGCCATTTTATAACTTTCTCACGTATTTTCTTTTATTTAACACGTTTTTCCATAATTATGACACCATGGGCTCGCCGAAAAAGCAGTTCAAGTAGCCAAGAACATATTAAAAAAATGTAGTATTGACAAGTCCGATGTTCAACTTGCTTTATTAAACTGGAGAAATACACCAAGAAATGATATTTTAGGTTCACCCAACCAACGTCTATACAGCAGAATAACCAGATCTCCATTACCTACAAAAGACAGTAACTTAAAACCAAAAATAATGCAAGGAGTCACAGCAGAACTAAAACGATTAAGGGAAGAACAAGCCAACTACAGTAATAAGCACACTAAAAGACCAGACAATTTTGAAATTAATGAAAAAGTAAGACACAAAGTTGCTCATCGCCAATGGGAAGGGGCAAGAGTGGTAGAAAAGCCTGAAGGTCTACCAAGATCTGTAATCATTCAAACTGATCAAGGCCAAATCCTACGTACAAACTTCAGTCATCTGCACAAGACGCAAGCAGACATTACCAGCAACAGAGTGGTAGTTCCTGAAACTAAATACACAGATGAACCAGCAGTACAACAGGTCCCAGCACAAGAACAATCACCAGCTGTTCCTAAGTCACCCCCAGCATCAACAAGCTCGTCACCAAACACTTCTAATCATTTGCAGAAGTCAAACCTGGCTCAACCAGCGACAGCACTAATATCATCAAGATTTGGTAGAATAATTAAACCAATAAATAGACTTGATCTTTAATAATACTTAAATTAGTAATTACAATATTATTTTATGTTATATTAAGTTGTGCTGTGCAATTTATGATTATAGGTATAATTAGTTAACCATTAACATAATAGTATGTTTTGCAAAAATCTATAATTTAATATTATTTTCATTCTAATTAAAAATTAATATGTTGAGTCAAAATGTAAGTTTAGAAAACAATGTTTTTAGTTTACAAAGAAAGGGAGATGTAAAGTATAGACACCTAGTGTAAAACTTGTGTGTCATTATTGAAATGTCATTCTAAATATTTGTTTTCGTATGTCACATTAACCGCTTACTTATTTTCTTTAAAATCATAGTCAAAACAATAATTACCTTTGCCCACCTTTGCAGATTAAGGAATGGATTGGGAGAAAGGGTTGAGAGAATGAGAAGGGATAGGAATGGGCTCTAGCATATCTCACTCACTACCGAAAAGAGTCGGATACTTTTTTTTTAATGAATGGGCAGCAAAAAATACGAAATGAGCTGCAAATCAATGGTGACAAATTTGAAGGTGGGTTAGGTTTAGTTTCCCCAAAGCGCGCGCCACGAACGGAAAGAGTTTCGGTCACGAGATCAGCCAATAACGGAAAAGAGATTTATATGAAATTATCGAGCACAGACCCTTAACCTTAATATGAGGGGTCCAGTAAAGTGGTCGGTGATCGACGATTTCATACAAATCTCTCTTTCGTCCAGTCTAGGAAAATCTCCTTTCCGTCCAGTCTTGGCCGACCACATGTCAATGACCGAATTTCTTCATACTCATGGCTAGGCGCTTTAGTGATAATAAAGAAATAGGAGGGACTCCTATTTCTTAGTAGTTGTCGACTAGATGATGACATTCTTAGTAATATAAAATGATTTACTTCAGTTATTAAACACATTGTTTTGTTAATTATCATTTACTGCCCGCTTAATATATTTTTGTTGCTCGTTTAAATTTTATATAGTCTAGTAGTGTTTTAATTGTAAATATTCAATTTAATTAAGAATCCATTCAATAATTCTTTCAAACATTTAAAATCAAATGAAGGAAGAACAAGTTACAAACCTATAGTACCTACTTACTTTTATTTAAGGACTTCAAGAATTGATATGAACACTACTTCACCTGAAGCTGGGTGCATAAAAGCCCTCCTCCGTTTTCTGAAGGCGACAAAGACAAGTATGCACTGCGAACAAGGAGCTAAGCAGCCATAGAACGTAACTGGAGATAATACGCTCGATTCGTCTTGCATTAAACTTCTACTCAGACTCGGTTCAAGGAACGGGTCTTGATTGTATCTTACTTGAAAGATATGGCACCCATAAAAACTTCGAAGGTTTTATTTGCGCTGAAATTTTATCGGCTTCTAAAACCTTTGTAATACTACAACTTAGACACGAGTTAGCTACAGGTAACATAGAGTATACTTAGTATTTCTTAGGCCAGTATTTCTAATCTCCCTACAGTATTGTTTAAAAATCTTTCGATACGATACTAGCCTGTGTCTCCTCTATGAGCCTCTGCCGAAGGCTCCCAACCACACCCGATCTTCTACTCTTCTCATCCAACAACGGCAAAATTTTTCAAGTTACAGCTCCACCTGACCCTATCCTCGTCATCCCTATTTAATTTAAATTTTCAAAGTTTATTCAATGTAAAAAAAACAAGATGCTTGAACACTCGTTTCGCACGATGACGGTGATAGTTTGTATTAAACTATGGCAGATTATCAACAAGTCTGGCTTTTGTTGTTTTAATTTTTTGAAAGGTAATTAGAGATTTTTAACCGGTCGGGGGGGGTTAGATCAAAATTTTCAATCTTGTCTTTTTATTCAAATCTTCATTTCTAAATGCCCAAAGCACCACATCTGTGGTTGTGCCAAAGTTCGTCATTTTTGACTGACTTTATCATAAATATATATCGGCAACAGTCGGAATATCTATAAAAAAAACATACCACCTATCTATAAAAAACATATAAAAATAAAATACATTTTTCTCTACGGGTATTAGAAAATCAAAACACGATTGATGATGAACAAAAATATTCTATGTCATTTAGTTGATGAGGATCTTTTTCGTACTTTAATAGTGTACCTGGGGCCTTACTTCCGAGACTGACTGTAAGTAGAGTGCTATCCATCAATAGATCTATTATTTCCTCCTTCACTCGACGTCGGGACCTAGTGGCTCCTGAGTACACCGTTCCACGGGAGTAAACTGAATTAAGGACGTTTTTCTCCATTTTATATCTCTCGCCCTCTAAGGAGCGGCGAAGTGGTGAATTATTGGACTTACTTTATTTTATAAAACGATTACGTCCCGAAGAGATTTTTGTTTACCTACCCACAAAACACTTTTCACGTTTCAACTTCATATTCTATTGATACAAATTGCTGGTTAAATCGATTTCCATTCATCGCTTTGAGTAAATATCGTATTATAAAATATTTACTGTATTTATGTTAAGTCCCTATTGAAAAGGTTCCTCCTGAGATCAAGAGCCGACATTGAGGTTTCCCGATTAAAGTAAGTAAGTACTTTTATCTAACTCCATGCTTATTTAATGTAAATATGTCGAATGAGTAAGTAAGTGGCCAAAGATTGTGTGTGGTTTCGAGCATTGGGAGAGCCTTATATCCGGCAGTGAAGAGACCGACTGATGGTATAGTATGGTATGTTGAATTAATGCAATATACGGAATAAGATAAAAACTATGAAAATGCTAAGTCGAACACAATAGTTTTTAGAAGACTAAGGAAGAAAACCCATTAAAGAGTTCAAAATCACCTTGCTATTTTAATAATTACCTAATATTTGCGACTTTTTGAAATTGTTGCTAACGACGTAGGACTTTTGACTGGGTAACAATTGTAAAAAACGTGCTACTAAGGTTTCCAAGTCACCGGGTTATCCGGTATTGGGGGAATTTGTTGCTGTGTCCCATATCCCGGAATTTAAACACTTTTTTTTTTATAGACTAGTGAGCGGACGAGCAAGCGGTCCCACGTGATGGTAAGTGTTACCGCCGCCCATGGACACCTGCAACACCAGGGGGTATGCTAGTGGGCCGCCGACCTTGCAAAATCCTATTCACAGCTCACTTGAAGAACCCCATATCGTAGCTTAATGGAAAGACCTCTTATTTCGAAAATCCACAGTATGATAAAAATTACGGTAATAATCATAATCAATGTTGTTATGCAATCACACAAAATAATTGTCGGGTCAAGGCAGCAGATCGGCCGCTGAAAGTAAAAAAAGAATGTTAATTCAATGAGTTTTTGTGACATATTCGAAATGGGGCACATAGTAGAAATGTTTCGCAAAAGGTGATTTTATATCTGGGAACCCTAGCTACAGCCATTTTAAGTTTCATCTTCTCAAAAAATCCCAGTTAGCTGAATTTTGGCATACACCTTCATAATAGTGTTCTAAACAACATATCAAAAATTGACATTCATGTCGCATGCGCGTGTTTGAAATATTCAAGATCAAAGGTCACGAAATACAGTTAATACATAAATAATACAGAAATACCATCGACTGACCTTCCGAGAACATATAAAAATTGACCGAAACCAAGCCTAAAAAGCTACAAAAGTCATTTAAGGCTTTGCCTCTTTTTATAGGGAAGTTGGTGGACGATCAAGCCCACATGATGGTAAGTGGCTACCACCAGAGGGTATGAGGATGTGCTGCCGGCCTCGCCGAATTCACAGCTTTCTTAAAGAACCCGATGTCGTAGCATAAGAGGAAGACCTCACGAGGCAGTTCGTTCCACAGTCTATGGGTTCGCGGCAAACAACGATTTATAGACCATAGAGTGCGCCGCGCTTCTATGTCGGGCGGCGCGGTTGAAGTGTTCGGAATAATATACTTATATATTTCAATTCCAAAAGTACAACTTACATTAATATGAATTCTACCTATATCTGATGGTTCCTAAACTAGACAGAGCCTGTATACCAAGAAACCATACCGAGTTATGTTTCCGAATATTCTAAGCCACATTAATACAAATTCAACCCAATCAATCTCTATGTAAATACTACAATGCAATTAATATCCCCTCAATCCCCATGAACACCAAGGAATACGTTAAAGATTTTTATACTGAAATCTTGATACTGAAATCTGTAAAAAAAATCTTTTAGTTCTATGTAAACAGGATCTTGTAACAACGAAATTCTAAGTTAGTAAATCTTAACCAAATTCAATAAATAAGTCCGCACCGAGAATAAGGTTCCTTTGCTCAGATAACGTTACATTTTGTTACTAAAAGATTAAAGGCTCGAAAAAATCGTAGGTACCCTTCAATTGGCACAGTAAAACGTTCACGGCCCGCAGAAGATGAATAGGCAAGCATTTCGTTTTGAGACCTAAAGATAAAAAGGTTAACACTTGCTTTGTTTCGAACTCCCATGTACCAGCCGGTCATCGGACGTCCGAAGTTTTCTTGTGTGTGTAATTTTGCGGGTGTTTCCTTTTCATTAAGTTTCCACGCACAATATTGCGCGAGGGTCGTAAACTCGGACGAAGGTGCCCACACCGAACAGTTTACCCATACAACTGCCGGATGGAGTAATGAGATTCGCCTTGCGAAAAAATATGTATTCTTTAATGAAATGAAAGAACTTCCCGCCGCGCTCCGAGAACATCAAGTTATAGGTAAACCTCATTAACCTAGACAAGATCAGTATAGCGTTCTGTGCAATATTAAAAGACTTGTAGTATAATGACTAGTGCTAAAATAAAAAGCTATGCCAAAACATAGAGTGATTTCTGTCACATAACTACAACGTGTCACCGAATTTTTTTTTATGGACGAAGTAGGCAGACGAGCATACAGTCCACCTGATGGTAAGTGGATACTATTGCCCATAGACATCCGCGATACATGCCAACATTAATCCGGAATGACAAACGCCCCCGGACGCGCTGTCTACCTTTGGAGATATAGGAATGGATTTGGAGAAAGGGTTGGGAAAATGGGGAAGGATATTTTTTTTTTTTTTTATGTACCAAGGCGGCAGACGAGCATACAGTCCACCTGATGGTATGTGGATACTGTCGCCCATAGACATCCGCGATACATGCCAACATTAGTCCAAAATGACAAATGTTGGCACGCCCCCGGATGCGCTGCCTACCTTTGGAGATATAGGAATGGATTTGGAGAAAGGGTTGTGAAAATGGGCAGAGATAGGATGGAATGGGAATGGGCTCTAGCACATCTCACTCACTACCGAAACACGTACGTACATTGGGGAAATACGATAAAGTGGGAAATGCAGTAAATTTCAAGGTAGTCTTTTGTGAGAGAGCGGCTGTTGGATTGCAGCGTGCACTCTCCCCCTCCTAAAATGATGGGAATGGGCTATGGCACATCTCACTCACTACCGAAACACGTACGTACATTAGGGAAATACGATAGAGTGGGAAATGCAATTCATTTCAAGGTAGTCTTCTGTGAGAGAAGGGTAACGTGGCCAGTCAACAACAGCAGCGCGCCGCATTGATTCGGTAACTGCTCGTAGAGTAAAAGATATACTAGAGATGAACAATGAGTTATGAAAAAAGACTATTTAAAATCGATTCTACTCTCGATACTGAACAACTTATTTTCAGCTTTTGCGTTATTGACACGTTGGATAGAGGTAAGAATTTTAGTAGTTTCACTACATATTTGCATTTCCTGCATACGTGCATGTGGCAGTATTGAACACAATTGAGCTAAAACGAATTACATGACTCACTAAAGTCGCAAAGTGACCTACCTCTAACTATCTGTAAAACCTAAGCCCCGCCGGACAAAACAAAGGTTCAACAAAATATCTGACAGAATTAAATGTGAAAATTAAAAGAGCAAAGTATCAATTCGTATTAATTTAACAATGTGCTACAAAGTAAACAAGAATTGAACCAAAACACGCGGTTTCCAACAGCCCAACAATTTCTAACAGAAATACGCTCCATGTCCCATATGTCAGTTTTATTTCGCAGTTGAGAACAACAGCGATGTTTTAACGCATTTTTATACCGAATGTAGAAAAATAATGAACCGCGCGGCGCGGGCGAGGAGTAAATTAAAACTAATGGAACGGTTAATTTCTCATGAGGATAAAGCGCCGCTGAGTTCTACCGCGCTGGTCGTGTTGCCCACTTTGCGATTCTCTCTCATATTTCGTTTTTTTTTCTGAGTTTATCTCAGAACCGCACTGTAAACAGATGTAAGTGTCAGGTTTTGATGTCAGCCTATAACATCCCATTAAGGACGCAGGCCCCTCATTGCGATCACAAGGGGCATATCGGCCCGTAATCCACCACGCGGAAACAGGTGGATTGGATTGGTAGGTGCCCCAGTTTGGATAGTTAATCGCTGTAGTGTAAAATTTAAAAATCAATTCTATGAAAATATGTCTTCAGTATGTATGTATTTTTACATTTGTATATTGTGTGTGTAGATATCTATGTATGTATAGTTTCATACTATATTTTTTGAACTTTTTATTTCTTAATTCAAAACTGCACCTGCGATCCTTTTTCTGTATAATCTGGTGGTTGACTGGTAGAGAATGCTTTAAATAAATAGATGAAGTAACTCAATAAAAGGTAAGTCCTTAAATATTTGATCGTAAACTTTTTGATTCCTTTGATAGCTTTATAAATAACTTAGCTCAGCTAGAGCGACTCCATATCAAAATATCGGGGCTGGGTCAGGCCCTGTTCACAAGGCCCATTAGTACAGTGGATACTTTGTCAAAGTGATTCGAACACGTTCACAATAGTATTTCAAGAAGAACGGACCGCTGACCTCCTAACTAAACTTAGTTCGGAACACAGAAATAAATAAAACAGAACGACCGAATCTAAAGTAAGTTTTTAATACTCGGGTTGAACATTTAAACTTAAGGCCAATTTCATCTAAACTATTTTTTTAAGGTGCAGGACGGGCATGCGCGGCCCACGTAACGGTAGATAAGTGCCTACCGCCACTCATAGACACCTACAACATACGCGGATGCCCTACTGACCTTGCAAAATCCTAGTCACAGCTTTCCTGAAGAACCCCATGTCGGAGCAGAGCGGGAAAACCTTAGCTGGCAGTTCGTTCCACGACTTTCGGGTTCGCGGCATACAACGGCATAAATTTACGGAAAATATATAGATTTAGATAATAATTATGTCATATATGAACATAACCGGAGTGTAACGGAACCTTTCATGGAATTGACATGAAAATTTTAGAAACAACATGAAAATCTTGCAAAAAAATATCGCAATCTTGACAGTACGGGCTTGTACTACAACGTTTTATTTGCGGTTGGCGCTATTTAACCGCCTATCTAAGTAGATAATGAACTAACTGCACATGAGTTTGTACATTTGTTCGAACTGTTAGAGGGTGCCGCACTTGTGTTGTAAAAAAACACACTCGTTTATTTCACTTGGTGTATAATACGCACTTGTCAATTATTAACGTTATACTTTACGAAACAACGCGATTTGACTGGGCCTAGTGAAGGCCTATCGACCCTGAGTTCGAGTACCAACAATCTAGACCAGACTCTTTACTGAAGGGCAGCCGACAGAGCAGAAACCAGGTCCGCAGCTGGGCAGCAATTGGGTTAGTCAAGATGGCAACTAAGTAACTGAACGAGAGTTAGAATAGCACGAATTTTTATAGCATTAATGAGTTGACTCCGACACATAAAACTTGCATTAATGTGTATACATATTGATACCAGCTTACTAAGCGAAAGGGTAGTGTAATAGAACGCTGAATTGAAATAAATAACGCCGCACCCAATTGCCCACACTGGGAACTGGGGGTCGTGGGTCCAGAGGCACAAAGACAAACTGGCACACAAACTGGCCAATACTATGTCAATAAAGTCCTAAAAAAATAGTAATTCAGTGAGTTACAGTGTTAATATTTGTAAAATAACAGCCTAAACCTGGAAAAAAAATCGGTGTTTTTTTCCCTTTTACTATACTTTTAGTTCGCTGCCCGAATCATAGCAATAAGGTAATGGGTGCCTAAACAAGCGAGTACAGATAGTGTTATGCACATACGAGTAAATTAATTAAGTACCAATTATTTATTTTTACGTAATAAAACAAAAACAAGGAATACGTGTTAATGTTTAGTTACATACTTGCAATCGTTTTTATTGTACCTACTGATTCATGTATTAAAATATTTTGTAAGAACTAAATATGTACACGGAGGCCATTCTACTTAAATATATTAATTACATGATTCGGACACTAGTTTTCTTATTGTAGTCAACTCAATCGTCGTTGCGAACTTCCTCTGTGGCTACACAATTCGAATGGATACAATGCTCTTTACCATCATATTTTCGTTAACGCTCCTTTGGAAAATCTTTGATATTCTACTTTAATCTAACGTAATAAAGTCATGTTGACAGTGTGTGGACCGAATGTGATATTTGTAGAAAGCTGGAAGAGCAACAATAGCAGATGGTACTTCTATCTATACGCTTCGACAAGTCGACCAAACACTGCACTGTTATTCAGCGGTATCCGCATGGAATAAGTTGCTGGATCCTTATTTATTGCCTCGTGTTTCTCTCAGCTGAGCGAGACAAGCTACACAATAGCCTGCATACATAATGTAAGACAGTAAATTACGGTGTGTGTATATGAAAATAAAGGTTTCCCGACAAATTCGCTAGATTACTCATAGTCATGATGAGTATTATTAATAATAGAAATATTTTTTTTATTGTTTAGCTATTTGTCATACGCATATATTTATTTAACATACAATGAAACTTTATTAAATTCACGGTTAAAATAACTTATATAATTACTTCGATACTGACTCATGACTTCAGATTTAAATTCCGATGAATTTTATTTCATTAATTTTCGCTCTTTTAGAGTATAACGTACAATTATAATGATGTAAATAACGTAACGTTGAAGTCATATAGCCTTTTATATACTAATAATTGCATTGACACATATTTATTAGTATATTTAATTTTGTACGATCCTGTAAAAAATTCCATAATAATTCTTTGAACTTATTTAAATTATTAATTACTCTGTATTTTACAAAAAGAGTAGCACTAATTAATTAATAATATCACTAATTAGTACTTTTCACTAATATATACCAAATATTGTATAATGAATGAATATGAATATTGTATGTGGACTTGAGCGACTTGTTGAAAAACTTGAGAGGACTAGTTGTTTCTTTGACGAATGTCTTCGTTTCGGATCCTATTTAATGTCTTTAATATTTTTTAATGTCTCGACTACTGATTCCAGCAGTACTTGTATCTTAGACAAATCTGTATGGTTTATTAATGTTAGCTATATACTTAACTTAATCTTTGTAAAATTGTTAATAATAAAAAAGAAAAAAAAAAATCTGCAAACAGCAACGATTCTGCAAGGTCGGAGCGCACCCGCAAGCCCCGGGGGTGTTGCAGGTGTCCATGGACGGCGGTGACCCTTTACCATCATGTGGCCCGCCCGCTAGTCTGCCATCTATTCTATTAAAAAAAAAGCTCCGAACGTAGGTCTCTGCATAGCTCGTTGAGTGCCTGAACTTATAGATCAGGCCTGTTGTTAGAGGCCACGTTTAGGCACCTGACATCATAACTGTTAGGACGCACTGATTGAAGACTTTCATCTTCAAGCATTGTTGTATAGGCGACGAAAAGGGCCGACGTATTTCCCCAAATACTGTCCAGCCAAAGAAGAATAGAATGAAGTATTTTGCATGTGTACTTTATTCTAATTATATTTAAATTACTGTAGAAAACTCACAATTACAAATTTTAATACGAATTTCGCATCCATTCGTAAATTTCAACGATTATGTTTTAACGATTTCTTTCATAATAGCCAGTCATATTGGATTACCCATTTTAATTTTTTTCATATACGTTTCCAGCGACCGCCAAAAATCAATAAATACGTAATTTTAAGCACAATATTTATTAAATTCACCGTGTTATTACGGTTTTTAATTGTTATTCTATAAAACACGCGAATGTTGTATTTGAATTATTAAAAAACAATGATCGTAGCATTCTAAGAGTAAACTTTTAATTTTTAACTATTTATAAATGAAATCAAAAGGTTTCAAATCAATTCATGGACAGGGGAATTATTCTGAAATAATGTCTATTTCCGTGCCAACTTTACTCCACTTTAAAATAATGGCGAGTTTATATCTGCGGCAAAAGGTACAAATAATACGCATGAAGGAAGAGGGATCAAATGTTAGTGCAATATCACAGAAATTAAATATATCTCGGTTCATTAATTTTATTTTCAATCCGGCGATATGGAGACAGAGGGCAGTTAATTGATCATTGTCGCAATTCATGACGATGGCAGCTATTAAGCGCAAGTTACTGCTATGATTAGTCAATACCGAACAGCTTCAGCCCTACTAGTAATTTTGCTACTTAGTATGATGTTTAAGATTACCCACCTATCCGCAAGGCCCGTGCTACTACACAGTGGTTCAACCACTATCTTGAAATTTAATCATCATACAGCATGAGCCTTAAGGCGTTTAACTTCACAAAGTCAGCAGACCGGACCTGTCTGGTCTGCTGACCTAATGGTCAGCTTGATTACTTGATTACATGATTAATGGTAAACCTCTGGGACTTAATGGTTAAGCGCTAGAACTTTCAAAATGAAAGGAACCCCCAAGCCCGTCTTTTACACGGCGTACGCGTGCGGGCCGACATTAGGGGGAGACACATCTATGCGGCCGCCTCATCGCCTCTATGCCAAATAGACTACGTGCCATCTATTTGGCCGGAGGATACATTTTTTTTATGGTCGAAGGCGGCAGACCAGCATACAGTCCACCTGATGGTAAGTGGATACTGTCACCCATAGACATCCGCTATACATGCCAACATTAGTCCAAAATGACAAACATTGGCACGCCCCCGGATGCGCTGCCTACCTTTGGAGATATAGGAATGGATTGGGAGAAGGGGTTGAGAAAATGGGGAGGGATAGGATGGGAATGGGCTCTGGCACATTCCCCTCCATTAGGGAAATAAGATATAGTGGGAAATGCAGTACTTTTCAAGGTAGTCTTCAGTGAGAGAGGGGTAACGTGGCGTCGAGCGCGCCCAGCGGCCGTTGGATTGCAGCGTGGATTTTTTGTCTTTCTATCTAATATTTTATAACAATTATAATATAATAAACTAACTTTACAATAGTTAAGATTTAATTACAAATTTATGATTTTACATATTTTAACTTTGGAAACCTTTTTTGTAAAAACATTTTTATCATATGGTAAATTTCAGAATTCCATGGAATTAAAAATCGGATTTTTTGTATGTCGGTGGTATGTCGTTTGAACAACCAATTGTGTAATATGTTTGACAATGCCAAGTGGTTAATAGGGAACAATAACATTTTGTCACAATTTTAGACAGCAACCTTATTTGTTTAATAACGTACAACGTGTACACGCAATTATAGGCCTTAAAGTGGTAAACATATTTAGTTCGCGATTATACCTAAATAAAATCGTAGATATAAATAAAATAAAATTTAACTAAATAATAAAATAAAATAAACCAAGTAAAATTCTCTAATTAAAATGCTAAAAGATTCCAAAGCAATACTTAATTTACATCCAAAATTTTCCAGTTCTATCTCAGTTTTCGGAGAATTTAACAAAAGAAATGGGCGGGTAAGTTCAACGCTACACCTACGTTCATCTCTTGTTTTCCTTGCTTATTTTCTTTACAGCAGTCGCCTTAATATCTAGTGAAACTTGAGCGTTCGACGGCTTCCCGTGGCTTATTCCTACAACATTAAAGTTGAGACTATGCTGAACTTAAAATTATATCATGGCCAATCTTGTATACTTTCCACAGTTCATAGAACTTTTTAACTTGAAATTATTTTTATCGTAGAAGAAAATCTTTCAATATTGCTTGCACTACCATTATACTGATTTTTATTTATTGGAGTAGATGAACCAGAATAGACGGTGTGTTAAAATAAGCATGTTTTAAAAACTTGAAATGTCGTAAAATCTTTAAAAAAAAAAAAGAGCAGATTTGTCACCTAGTGGTGAGTGAATAATGTCGCCCATGGACGTTCGCGATACATGCCAACATCAATCTAGAATGACAAACGTTGGCACGCCCCCGGATATGCCTTTGAAAATTTTGGAATGGATTTAGAGAAAGGGTTAGGAGAATAAAGGGGATTGGATAGGATGGAAGTTGCTGCGGCATATCTCATTCACTACTAAAACACGTGGGTACGCCGTACATCACACATTTGCTTCCCGACAGCAGGTGAGTTTATTAAGGAAACAATTAACAAAAATGAATCTTGAAGACTAATCCAGTACCCTCGATGATAACCAGTCAAGGTACATAAGGATATACTAGTAAAGATGTCCCACTTAGTGGCGTGTTTGAAAAGAAAATATTTACACCCCTGATGCCGATCAAATATGAAGTAGGTACATACATGGCTATGTAAGTATATGAAATTTCATCAAAATAGGACGTCCATTATAGATGTTATGGGCCTGTGATAAACGGACGGGTGGATGGACTTGACGAATAAGGGTTCCTTGTAAGGGTTCTTTGGAAGCCCGAAAAAGACAGTATATTTGTAACTTATCTTATTAATCATAAAAAAATATTTATTGATCTCATTATTAAAATGTAAGATGATAAAATTATACTAAAGTTACTAAAAACTATAATAAAGTGCAAGGGCGTAGCCAGGTACGGGCAGTGGGGAGCAGCTGCCAAGCAAGGTAAGTAAAGATTAAATAATTATAAGCAACGTTGCATTTAAAATCATTCAAAAATTAATTCGCTTCGCACGTTTTACACTCGCTTGCACGTTTTACCTGCGGGGTACAGACGTTAGCGGGGGCGAGGCGGCACAACGCTTTTGTTAATAAACGTTTTTGTAGCATGCATAGTAATGCATACTATTAGTATTTCATTTGATTTTCTATACCCAAATTTTGTTCGAGTGATTGTCTTGGAAATAAAATGGATAAATTGAAAATTCGTGCTATTTTTGAATATGAGTTTCGTCGCGGCAAGCTAATCAGACACGCACCAAGCGTCGATGGTTTGAACGCTTCCGTTCTGGAAACTTCGATCTTAAGGTTGAACCCGTAGACTGTGGAACGAACTGCCTCAAGAGGTCTTTCCATTAAACTACGATATGAGGTTCTTCAAGAGAGCTGTGAATAGGATTTTGCAAGGTCGGCGGCGCGCCCGCATACCCCCTGGTGTTGCAACTGTCCATGGGCGGCGGTAACACTTACCATCACGTGGGACCGCTTTCTCGTCCGCCCACTAGTAGGTATATATATAAAAAAAAACCACGGACGACCTACGAGCAAGGTTAATAACGATGAATTAAATGCGATAGTAGAAGCAGACCCATCTCAAAGTACAGCTGAGTTAGCATCAGGGTTTGATGTTAGTGACAAAACAATGTTAGTTCATCTCCGTCAAATCGGCAAAATAAATAAGCTCGAAAAGTGGGTATCATATGTACTGAACGAATGTCAGCGACAACAACGTGTCGAAGTGTGCACTTCGACGCGTTATTGAAACGTCACAAAAACGAACGAATTTTCAATCGCATCGTGACTTGTGATGAGAAATGGATCCTGTACGATAAGCGCAAACGTTCGTATCGGTGGCTGGGTGCAGGAGTTGCAGCCCAACAATGTCCAAAACGCAAGATAACTAAGAAAAAGCTACTAGTATCAGTTTGGTGGTCCTGTGCCGATATTGTCCAATACAGTTTCTTACGAGGCGTTTTTTTTTTCAGTTTCTCATATAAATCGGTCATTTCACCTAATATTATCCCCAAGCCGTTGTAAAGCATTTCTTTACTTATTATATAAAAAAATGTGCTAATAAAACAAACAAATGATGTGCCCCACTATGGAAAATGATAAAGATGATCGATCATCAATCTAATCAGAACTGCATATGACCATCTACCATCAAGGGTATTGCCAAAAATGTGTACAAAATCTAGGTAGGAACCCTTCCGAATCCTGTTTCCCCATATTACCTCTAGGTAAGTATATCAGTTTTTTTTTCTTTTGTTATATGGCAATAGCGCGGACTAATTGCGCTATTGCCATATAAGAAAATGAAAAATCTTCTAATCATTTTAAATTCAAAACACATTCAGTCCAGTTTAAATAAGTGGGCGAGTCATTCAGTATAATGATAGTAAGTTTACTGAGGACAAAAGACTTGGAGGCACACGGAAAACTCAGCCTTATGCTTTTATTCGATTGTCAACAAACACACAACACACACACAAAAAAAACACTGAAGTTTAATTAAACTATCACTATTAAACCACAAAACCCACAATACCCAATTTGTATAATAGTTAAACAAAAATCGACTTCACTTATCGAGTTCATGCCAAAAAGGTCGTGTATATCAATTCTAGCACTGGCTACTTACTATAATTAATACAGCTTAACCATACGGAACAATTATTCTGTATCAAATTAAATCCACAATATTAATTTCGCCGCTCTTCGGAAGCACGCGCGAGGGAACAAATAACCCAGAAACTAATGCAATCATTATTCTGCACACGTTTTGTACCGCAACTATGATAACTGGAGGCTGAAGATACAAGGAGGACTACGCGAAACTTACTACCTATTTTCCTTGGCCGTTTTTGAACAAAAACTTGTGCCGCCTTTGAGTGAGTAAACTAGTTCTACTGGCGAAATTCCGTGTTATGTCAAGTGAGGCAAGGAATTTAAATTTAGGTACCTTTGCTGCAGAGTTTCAAAGACTTGCTAGGTTTGTGCAATTTAATCTTTTACAAACAAATAAAAACTATTTGTTTCGTCTATTGTATTAGTTTTATGCATACCATAGGTATATGGTATGCCATCAGCCTATGTTTTTCCACTGCTAGATATGGGCCTCTCCCAAGGCTCGCCACCCACCATACACGATCTGCGGTTCTACCAACTACCTTCTTCAAGTCGTCCCGTTCGGTTCACTCAACAAAGGACATATAGATATATATGTAAGAAGTAGTGTGAATATTTCTTACATATTGAAATTTGATGGGTTTATAGGAAAACAACTAATAATACCGCGTTACATGAAGGCAACCTTTCATTTAGAACCATTCATTCCGCAGCCTCGGGGTCTCAGTGTTAGTACTTACCTGCAGGGCTACAACAAACTGTTTCTCATTTTATAGCAGTGCGATGTCCCCCTGGCTATAATGATACCTGGATAATTGGAATTAGGGCAGGAGCTTCTCCATTAGCGTTCTTCCAGTAGTAGATATCCAGCAGTAGCAATAGATACCGGAGGTGTTCAACCGATCTAGGACGCGATAAAAATCAATATATAAAAAATAAATATTTAAAAAAAATTCAAAACGGAGTTAGTTGCGAGAAGCCATCAAGCAATAACAGAAGATATTAAAATAACGGACAAAAATAAGCTACAAAGAATTACCAAGTTCACATAAATGTTCAACAAGTGTTGGTGTTTTTTAGTTTCTTAATTGGGGACGTGTAAATTAACTTACGTAGGTAAACAAAACAACGTTCTCACGAGTTAGTTGCAAGATAATATTAAATCTACACGTGTCAGTAAAATAACACAAAAGCTAAAAAGACTATACAGCGAACCCGAAAGTTGTGGATTGAAATGCCAGCTGTTACGCTGCGATACGAAGCTCTTCAAGAGAGCTGTGAACATAATTCTGCGCCCTGGTGTTGCAGGTGTACTTGGGCGGCAGCGACCACATACTATCATGTGGCCCGCCCGCTCGTCTGCCATCTTTTAACATAAATAAAAAATAAGTTGGTACCGAGAGTAGAATCGATTCAATAGGTATTGTTTTTCGTGATTTAAAGTGCAATTCTAGTACCTATCGTTTATTTTAAGCGCATCGCACGAGCCGCGAGCTCGCGCCGCGCCCACCTAGGCGTCCGGTCTGAATTACGTTTTATACAGGACTACAACTCCTTACATAGATGTTTGTAAGTTTTGATTTATTCCAATAATTTTTGATTTTCGTTAGAACGGCTTACTATAATTTTATATCGGTTGACATGTTTTCGGTGTTACGTTATTTCGGTGACAAGTTATATAAGACGTTATATAACGAATAAGCCAGCCTACTTAGATTTTCCGAACATCCCTTTTAAAAATAGGTACATTTTTAAAATACTTTATACTCCTATTTTATGTAAACCGGCAATTGTTTTCGAATGGGATAGCCGATTTACTTTTGGTTGTAGACACGAATAAGTGTACGAACTTTCCATCATTTCAGAATAAAAGTTGAAGTAGAGCGTAGCTTTCACTCAACAAAATGGATGCTAAAATGCAAAGCTATGTACATTTAAAAGGTATAATTACGAATACAGAATGAGATAGGTTTATATCTAGTTATAGATCTGGCTAGCGAATCTACAAGAATCGTGTATCGTGTAATCGTGTACTTTTGAGTGGGATACTATAACATTTTCGATGAAGTTCAATTTAGACATGTACATAGGTGCCTTATTATTATAAATGTATCTTTACAGGTACCTTCTAAATTGTTTTATATGTAGGTAAAGAGCTCCCTGAGTCATTCCGTCAAACGACCTCTCCGTTAATTGGTGTAAGTGGGTTAGTTGTTCAACTATAATTGGGCCGTTTAGGTCGGATTTGACATATGACGAACCATATAATCCACCGATGTGTCGACGTGAATATAACTCGATCAATTTTAAGCGTCGTTTTCTTGGAAGCGTTGCGTCTATGACAATTAATATTTCACATTGGTGGATTATATGATTCGTCTTATGTCAAATTCGACCTATTAGAACGGCCCAATTATAATAGGTGAAGACATGGTGGTTGTAGGTTTATATCGACCGCCGTCATTTCACGCTATAGATATTGTTTTATCAATTCTCTTGAGAAACGTATTAACTCCTTCAATAAAATAAAACACCTTGCTATTTTAGGCGACATTAATATAGATATCAAGAGTAACTCCACTGACCGTCATAAAGAAATGTACCTAAATTTAATGTCAGAACTTGGTCTTCTCCCGGTACACACACCAGAGATATGAATTGCCTAAATCATATTTCTAAAAAGTGCTACCGAGACCTCTGTATTTGTTCTGGACGTTCATATTACGGATCACCTTCCTCTGATATTACATATTAGATCAGGACCTCAAGTTATTAACTCTCAAAAAGTTTACAAAACATTGATTGGCACTCTGTTGTCACTTGTTTTCAAAAGGCTAATATTACAGAGAGTGACCATATTTATCTGTTTAAACGGGTCTTAGAATGTTTACATAAATATTTTATTTTACTCGACGTTTCGGTTGGGTTGCACCAACCATGGTCACGAACTGACTGAAGAGGCGGGTAGTCCACGTCGAGAGTTGCGAGCAGTTTCAACAACTACCCGCATTTGGTCTTCATATTCCGGAAAGTTGCGGCCGGCACACAACACTCACAATATCAGAAGTAGCGTCAGACGAAAAATTTCAAGGCTTAATTTTAATTAAATTAATTATTTGATTAATAAGGTAAACTTTCGCGTTAAGACCCGTTTAAATATTATACATAAATAATATGTGTGAAAAACGCGAAATTCTCAAATATTATACTGACCTTAATCTCGTATATGATGCACTTGTTGGTATCATATCACATGCTTTAGTAAAATATAGAAAGTAATACCAGTGAAACAAAAATCCCTAAGCAACATTATAAGATCAAGCCTTGGATGACAGCCGGTCTGATTCGATGCATAAATAATAGAGATCGGTTGCACAACAAAACTAAAAAGTGTCCAAATAATTTAATTCTTAAGGCTACCTACTGCAAATATAAGAACTTAATTAATAATAGACTCACTATTCTAAAAACGCACCACGGATAGTCAGAACTGGAAAAGTTCTCGAAATACACAAAAAAGATGTGGAAAAATATTAAGAAAATCGCTAATATTAACCAAATTAAAAATAAAACAATCAGTGACCTATTAAGTGTTGAAATAACCCCAATCAAATCAGTTGAGATAGTCAATAGTTATTTCGCTAACATTGGACGTGAGCTTGCTGAAAACATAATAAACATCCCTTCACCGTCACTTCACAAGTTTACAAATCTTTCAAACCCTAATTCAATTGTTCTCCTCGCAACAGACCAATAAGAATTCACATCCATAATTAGAAACTTTAAAGTAGACTGTACTGTTCGATGGGTTGGAATTCCATCTAAATTGTCAAAAATAGTTGATGTAATAATTCCCATAGGTAGGTATTGAATAAAATCTGTAATCTTTGTCTGGAAAAAGGTTTCCTAACTCCCAAATTTCTCTTATACATGGGATAAAGAAGGAAGGGGACGGAAATAATATTAAAAATACTTTAATTATTGGCCTATATGTATATTGCCGTCAATCTCTAAAATATTCGAAATTGAAATATAAATTACAGGTTAACTAAATTCATATAACTAAATTCTCGCAAAACACAGTTTGGCTTCAGAGCACATCGATCGACTGGAAATGCAGCTACAAAGTTAGTCGACCTTGTTGCTGAAACTCTTGACAGTAAAAAAAAATGTTTGGTAATTTTTCATGATCTGACAAAGACGTTTGACACGGTTTCCGTCTTTACTAGGAAATTAGATTGCCTATGTGTCAGAGGTCATTGTTTAGACATAGTTAAAGATTATCTTTATAATAGATGACAAAAGGCAAAGAAAGGGAACTTTGAAAGCAATATGGCGTTTGTGACCTATGGAGTCCCTCAAGGCAGTATATTGGCACGCTAGGTCATGGCAAAGACGTGGGCATCATATTAACATTGAGTTCATAGAATAATTATTCTCAATGAACTCACCACTACCTTATGAAAAACCATCCTCCTCCAGCCTCAAAAGCGAAATCGTCGCGAAATTCTCATCAGCGATATGAATTTTCAATGTCTCAAATTAAATAAATAAAACTCTGTGTAACAATAACTGTTTATTTCTTTTCAGTGCCTACCTTATATTAAAAAAAGGTGTCAGCTGATAAATTGACAGTACAGTGTCTCACCACTGACAGCAAAATAAGAGTTCTGAAACATAATATTTTCTTTCTTAGATTTTACACGACAACAATGTAAAATATAAAACGTGTTCGAATAAATATTCTAATTTAGGCTCAATTGTTCGTAATAACTTAAACTTTATTAAAAATTATAATTTGAAGTTTATCATGCAATAATTTTATACGAGACCGGGTCTAAAATATTGTTAATATCAAAAAGTTTGTTAGTGCTATGTTCAGAACGTACTTGACGTCAGCCGAATAGATTTCGTTCATTGGTTGCGTTTGTGAATATTTCTTTGAATTGGCCTTGTATGACTAAAAACTGAGACGTATGTTAGTTTGTCTTGTATGTCCTGATACTTTAGTGGTTTTACGGGAATAATTAATAGTGTTGTTTTCCTCCTTTGATTGATAACATCGATCCATCAGAACCAAAAAAAACAAGGTAAGTTTTTGTTAAAAATATCTTTTTATTGTTTATTTATATATTCAAAATGCATATTACACTAATTGTCAACATTGCTAAGAACTACATAGTTATAGTTATTATTCTTCGATTAAGTATTTTTTTTTTATAAATTATCCCAAGATTACTTGCCTACAGCTCTATTTCTGTCGATGACGCATCTCGGATTGAATACATACTTGCTAAACATTAAAAATTCTCTTGTTTAAATACATATTTATTATGAGACCTTTCTATTGAGGAATTGCAAGTTACACTAACCTTGTAATTCTATTATATATAAACAACATCAAAACTAAATTTGTTATTTATTCAGGTTAATACTGTTAAATAAGAAAATACATTATTTCCATAAAACTTACATTAAGTACCTAATTAAAAAAAGGCGATTAAGTAGGTGTTCAATAATTACAATTTGATTATTTCCATAAAACTTACATTAAGTACCTAATTAAAAAAAGTCGATTAAGTAGGTGTTCAATAATTACAATTCAATTATTTCATGAGACAAATAATACAGGGATAATGGGTGTATTATTTGAAAACGCTTATATCACTGATTTTAGATGATAGTAATACTCTTTCAGAAGTAAGAGACTAAACTTTTGTTTTAAACTTGTCTGGTTTATTAAGTTTTGAATGGTGTAGGAAAGGATAGAGTCAAATGGTCAATTGTGTAACTGACTCATTTGCCCCTAAATGACTAAACCATATAATATGACTAACTTTTAAACAAATAAGGTCTTCTTGGAAATATTTTGTGATATCTCTCTATCAGAACTTGTGTGCAATATGTTGTTAGAATGAAAATCAATAAATATAAATATTATGTACATTTTTGGCATATGAACAGACCTGCTGCTGGCATATGGATTTGGTCACTCGTGGACATCTATGATAGATGCCAACATTAATCAAGAATGACAAACATTGACACATTTTTTTTATGTATAAGTACCTCTGAATTGGAAATTTAGGGAGTGGATTTAGAAAAAAGATTGCAAAGGATGTGAAGTATGATGAGACTAAGAGGAGGGATATACTTTTGGTGCATGATACATCAATAATTTTTTAAATGAAATTTCTTGTTGACATCAATCACTTATATGGGCATTGCAATAGGTTTTACTCCAAACTCTATATCACTATTAATATTTTTTGTGGTGATTCTAAACAGTTGCTTAATTATAAAGAACCAACCATTGCCTGCGGTTTTGCTCCCATTAACTGGATAAAAACGATTGTATCTTGACTAAAAATATGCTTTAAAACAGTTGTTTAAGACATCGTTTTAATCAAAAATTTGCCATGAACTATGTATGCTTTTAGTCATAATTTTTTGATTTGTTGCCGAGTTATTAGGTAACAAACAAACTTTCACTTTCATTAGATAGAATCAGGATTATAGGTGTCATGATACCATTATAAAAAAAAACTCCAAAAAGCAATCAATAACTTTGTATTCAACGAATGAAAAGTATTTCAACCTATTGTTAACCTACATACTTACATATTAACCTGGTTTACATACAAACATTCACATTTAGATAACCGTTATAACACATGTTAATGTATTATTGATACTTATATGCAATGCAACCAGCCCTTTCAGTATCCACTGCTGGACATGAGCCTCCTCATGCACATTGCCTTAAGATTTATGGCCTTAAAATGCCACTCTGGCCGAGCAGGATGGTGAGTCCACTCCTTTAGAGGTCATGTAGTTCCCCAGGGCTTGTGGTATCCGCTTTGTTCTCCCTTAGTCGCCTTTGACGACACCCACGCGAAGAGATAGGGTGGTGCTCTCTTATAGCCCACCTACGCGGGACACCACACTGCACTTACTTATACTTTATGCTACGAAGTTATGGAACCCTACAAATATTCAATTTTATGTTAGTATAAGTCTCTTATAAACATTGGCTAGTGTAGCATTGACTATACTCTCAAACATCTTTGATTATATGTTGGTTATTATGTTGATTATAAGTACAAAATTCGAAAGAAGCCAATTAATTAAGCATAAAATCGTGATCAACAAAACAACCTATTTTTTAATAACTGAATTAATTAATTTTAAACTACTAAGAATGTCATCAGCAACGGGACTATTGTCACCAGAGAACCTAAACCTAACCCACCTTTAAATTTGCTGCCATCGATTTGCTGCTCATTCAGTATTTTTTCTGCTCATTTCATTACTTATAATTAATTATTTTATTAATAAAAAACATTTTTTTATTAAATATTACCAAACATATTTGATACTGTACGTACAGTGTAATCGCAACCATATGCCAATAAGTTTTAATTTCGTTTAATTTAACTACGTTGTTTTATGTATACATAGAAGTATTTTTATGTACTTCTATGTATTCACAATATCAAGTAATACACGTGCTAGTATAATACACAACGATTGCTGTAATCGTAATACGGATGTCTATGAATGTACCTTAGTTTATTTGAAGCACAATTGAAATTGATATGTCCTGTTATTCAACTGAAAGTTACAGTTCTGCACATTGATAACACAGATATCTACTTCTATATATTCACCTTAACTTTACTCATTTATACCACTGAACATCTCTCAGTAAAATACCTAACGATTGATATCAGTTTTTCTGCAATAAGAGAAAAGACATTAGTAACATTTTAAACGAATGCATTATTAACATTATATTCGGAAATTGAAAATAAACAAAGAAAATAAACAATACTATCGATTTAAAGACTTTAAATCTATGGCTTGATTAGAATGACAGCTGTCATAGTACCTCGAATAATTAGGTAATCTATAAAAACCTAAAAATGTCAGAAAGTTTTTTTAGGTACACGCGCGTATTTTTTTATTTGTAGTGCATAATACTCAGTCGATAAATAAACACCCTCGATTTGATAGTTGTCATTATTGTCCTAATACTATTCAATGCACTTTGACAGCTGTCATTCTAATCAAAGAGTTAAAAGACATTTGTTTTATCCAGAACTTCAAGTTTCTAACTAGATGTTAAATTAATAAAAAAAAAATACTTAACATTTTTTTTTGCATTTTTCACTAGGGGTAATCCATCACGCCTATTGGTCCTACCAAACTCGCGGTTATTTGAACCGAATCGCGGAAGGAACGCGCCTTACTACGTCACAGTTTTGTAAAAGTAATTTTTATTTTCACTATGCTTACATCGGCCTTTTCCAACGCGCTCATTTTTTACACTACAAATTCTTGTCGGGTATATTTTTGTTCATTTTTTTAACTCTTCCCTTTCTGAGGTTGGATGTCGCAATGACTATCAGTCCGGCGCCAAACAGCTCCTATTTCCACTACTTCTCTATTTATTTCATAACCGTACGGTACAAATTTAGAAACAAATGCTTTTTAACAAAATTTTATTTAAAAAGCTGTCCTCCAAACAATGCAAGTAAAAATCTTTCGTATAGGCTCTTTCCCCTCCAGTATCTCCACACACGTTACGTCATAAAGGGGATGCCCACAGTACATGGTGCAAATCTTCGCGAGCCCAGTGCGGATTGGTTGAATTTACACATAACCCATTCTTTTTTTAATCATCGAGTTTTCTCGCGATGTTTTTCTTCACCGTCGAGATAGCGATAATTCAAAATTATGTATTTAAGTGGAACCTAATGGTACGGGTTCAAAGTTAGGAATATGAACCGATAGTAGATACTCCACTACAATAATAATTAAGATAATTATTAATTACTTAGCTCGTTTAAAATAATATAAATTGTTGATTTCATATGAGCAAGAAGAAATCATTCTTTGTTTCCATGACAGGATGTAAAACCTCTCGTGTGATAATTGTGATCAACTGATACCATCTGTCCTCACATATTATGACTTCATCGTAAATAGCAAATAGTTGCATTAGAGCTTTAAAAAAAACTGAAAAATATCTCATGCTGACAAATCACGTTCTGAACCGTGATTATTTACCATATTGTGGCGAATAATCGTGTTGTCATTCATGCCGAGTGCCGAGTAGTCGTTTAAACTAAACGACTACTGATAGTGATTTTTATCATAATGACTACCGGCTACTTATACAATATACATATATCTCTATATACATTTTCCGATTTCTGTTGCCCCTCCCCTCATATTTCGAGGAGGCTCTAAACATTACTTCTTACTACTCTTTCTCTATTCTTACTTCAAAAGATGCACACGCTCTAAAACAGTATATTAAAAAATGTCTACGGAATCTGATTGGTCGAGAAACTGTCAAGATCAGTGTTAAACATTGTTTGAAAAGGTGTATTTGTTTTGTGATAAGACGGGAAATGTCTACACTATAGTAAAGTATCTACACAATCGAAACACTTCAAAAATTGTGGTAAAACGTAACCACGGGAATACGCTAAAATTCGATTAATTAATCGTTTGATAATGTTTTTTCTGACAGATCTACATTTTTTTATAAATATACTGTTGCTCTACAAAAACCCTCCCAATTTTTATACTAAATAGTAGTGTGCTGAATACTTTAACAGAAATCCTTGACACATCTTCAATACATTTATTCCAAAACACGTTTCGTACGTGACGTATTTTCGCAATAAAAACGTCGAGTTTGGGGAAGAAACACTTCCTTTCGGATCCGGTAGCCCATCTCGAAGCCCATTATGGCGGTATGCCAGAAATTCGCTAATATCTACAGAGGAGTATGAATTAAGTGTATAAGTCACGTTTTACCGAAATGTACCATAGCCAACTGAAATGGTTCAGCCAGCGGAGAAACTGCGGATGTTTATAGTTTATGCCGACAACGTTGCGGTCGTGTCACGAGCCTTTTCTGTCGCGTTGGAATGTAATTGGATTCTTTTGCCGCGATCCAGTGATTGCACAGAGATCTCAGGTTTACGGACTGGATCTTGCACACTCGATGAATCGGAAGAAGAACGAGAAGTGAATTAGAAGTGGACGAAGATGAGTTGGCCCTTTTGTGGCTCCGTATGTATAGGGAAATCGAATTTTAGACGGGATAATCAAATATTGGTTTTGTCAATCATATTGATTGCATGCTGTTGAGACCCATACATACGATTATTCAGTTTGACTATCTATTCTATATGTATAAAAATGGATGTTGGTATATCTGTCTGAGATTAATAGACTTCGACATCGTTTGACCGATCACCATGAATGTTGGCACATGTATCTATTTTTTTAATGGAGAAGGTTTTTATACTATCCACTTTGTTGTAACTCGCTACTAGATGGCGCTGCAGCACATCAACTTCTATACCGTTCCACCGATCGCCATGAAAATTGATATACATAGATAGGTATTTGAACACGGAGAATATTTTCAAGCTATCGACATTGTTGTCACTCGCCACTAGATGGCGCTGCAGCACATCAACTTTTATGACAGGACAACGTTTGCCGGATTTTGCTAATAAGATATAAAGAAGTAGACCGTTCATGATCAGTATATCCTCTTAGTATACCTATCTTCTTCTACGCTATCCACTTTCCACCTAGAAGATGCTACGCCAAAAATATAAGTATTTACACATGTGTATGTATTTCAAAACGTAGATAAAGTGATGATTGGTTACCGCTGTTTACGTTTTTACACATAACTAAGAACAAGACTATTTTATACAACCACATGTGGTCCCACGATATTTTTAATACGCAATATGGAATATGACGTCATACCTACTAAGTTTGTAGGTATAAATGTCGGGTACTTTTAAATTTTAATATAACACCTAATGACGAGCAAAATTGCCCGTCCTTCTCGATAAAAGTGCGGAACATACGAAAAAGTTCGACATTTATACGAGTAGATGTTTGAAGTTCACAGACAAAGCTTTATTTTATATCAATAGCCTGAACCTGGTTTTATAGCTGAACAATCTGGAACCAGTGGATGTTGGAAGCGTCAAATTTACCACAACCCAATTCAACCACTTTTATTATCTACCGCTTTTAAACGACTCCCATCTCAGTCGTTAAACATTTTGAACAGTTTACGTATGAAGTAAATACGACGTAACTTTTAAACTTGTTTATTATTTCAATCAATATTATACAATTATACTGGTAAGGTATTAACAATTCTATTAACAAACTTCAATTCCTTTTACTTTTGGAACTTGCTTGTTCAACTGCTTCAAATGAACTGGCTGCTCCACAGAGTTTATCACATAGATCGGTCCCGTTTTTTTAAGTTGTCCCACTAAAAATATTTTAAAGAGCGGGAAAGGTACCGATTGCTCACTGAAAATTATGTCCGTAGTTGGATACAAATATCAGTTGCCAATTTATTTATTGTTAAAAAAATATCTACATTGTGTTACCATCAATTAAATAAATATAAAACAACATCTAAGAAAATCAAGCAATTTTTGTTTCAACTGTTAATTGACGTTTTAGTAATAAATAAAAATCACGACACGTATTTGCTTTGAAATGTTTATTCCTTCATGAGCATCAAATTAGTTGATTACTTTAAGTCTACATACAGATAAAGTTTCAGACCCAACGTACGGCAAAGGCCCACATCGTCGTTCTACGCCGCGCGCCGCGCGCGCCGCGTTGCGCAGCGATGTGGAGGTGTCAATATTAGTATGGAATATTAATAATAATTCATTTATTTTCACACATTTCATCCGTAGTAATTGTTAGTAGAAAAAGTAACTTAAATATATCTTAGTAAAATATAAAAATATCAATCTTATATTATTTTAAATTTAATTTTAAATCGTATCAGGATAGGACAGTCAAATTTACCACTTCTTGTTACAATGAATTGTCCTAATTCATCTGCCAGGTGGTTTTACAGTTAATTAGATTTAATAATTTATAAATATTAATTTTAATGAAAGTGTCACCCATTTATAGGGGAAAATTGATTTTGGTTTTAGATATTTCATGTTTAGACTGTTACGATTTTATTATATGTATAGATTTGGATACATATAATAAAACGGGTTTGGATTATAGGTTATAGAACGATTACATTCTTTCAAGAAAGATTTACAATAAATATTGATCGTACGTTGCGAGTAGTAGTTTTGCGATTTACTTCTAATTTAAATTGTATGAGATCATGAATATATGAATAGATAATCTATACTATTACTATAAAGAGAGACTAAGTTTGTTTGTTTATATAATATATAATAATATGGTATGTGACGGTGCGCCTGATTCACATGTTCAAAGAGCGAGCGATGGAAAGAGCTAGAGCAATGCTCTTTGCTGGACAAAATGCGAAACGAAGAAATTCGACGAGATGAGATATATATATATGTATACATATATACAACGTGTCACTGAATAGAAGATGCTGAAAATAAGTTGTTGAGAATCGAGAGTAGAATCGATTCTACCAGTTTTTACAACAGGTCTTTTTTTCTTATTGGACAATTCTAGCATTATCTTTAATTATACGCGCGTTGCCACGTCGCGCGCACCGCCTAGGCGCCCAGTGTGAGTAATGAAATGAACAATACAAACGTTTTAGACAGGACAACAAAACCTTACATGTTTTTAATTTATTCGTTAAAATAATTTTATTTTTCACTACAACGGTTGTATATATTTTAAGTCGGTTGACATGTTTCAGGTTTTCCGGTATTTCCGTGACTCTTTGTATAGCGCGAGTGCTTGTTTATAATGTTCCTACTTCCTATAAACACATACTCGTACATGATTAGTAGGCACGTTATTTTTGTATAAACCAATTACCGGAGAAGAATGTGATGGTCTTGTTCACAGAAATACATTTTTATCATTTCTTAATAATCATGTAAACTAAACAATATATTAATGAGAAAACCAGCTGACGAGATATGTAAATAAAGATAGATATGACGTTTTAACCTACGAGTTCAACGAATGTTAACGTTATACTGATAGTGTTGGATTATCGCCATCTCGGACATTTAATAAGAACACAAGCACTACATACTCAGTAAACTAGGGTAAATTGTAGAGAGAGAGTGCATGCTGCATTCCCATAACCGCTGGCCGCACTGGACTGGCCACGTTACCCGCTTCTCACAGAAGTCTACCCCTCCCTATTTTCGCAATCCATTCCTTAATCTGCAAAGATAGGCAGCGTATCCAGGGGCGTGCCAACGTTTGTCATTCTGGACTGAAGTTGCATGTATCGCGGATGTCTATGGACGACAGTATCCATTTACCATCGGGTGGACTGTATGCTCGTCTCTCTATAAAAAAAAACTGGTGTGAGAACAGTAAATCCTTTATAATTCTAAAGTATGTTAAAAATAAATGGGACTTTATTATTATCAGTACTGGCCTTAAATCGGATAAGATCTTTATACTTTAAATGTCATTCTTGCAAGATTCTGTTTTTTTTAAGATTTTAAGAAAAGCAGCGTATTTTTAGTAAAAAAGATAATAAGATTTTTAGATCTCACATATATCTCACTACCGAAACACGTACGTACATTAGTGAAATGAAATAAAGTGGGAAATGCAGTACATTTTAAGGTAGTCTTCTGTGAGAGAGGGGTAACGTGGCCAGTCGAGCGCGCCCAGTGGTGTTGGATTGTAGCGTGCACTCTCCCTGTTAAAATTCCCAAAATTACAGTGATTTTATAAATCTCATAGAAGTAGACATTACTTTAGATGTCACTTTGTGCCATAGAAAACAATAAAATAATGCAATAACTTGGCTCGTATCCTTTTTATCGTTTATGCCAAATAAATATAAAAGTGTTTGAAGTACTTGTAGAACACTTTAGGGGTGATGTATAAATTATCCTTGTCACTCAATGCCGCTCACATTTGGCGATACTCCAAACAGAGGAAAATAGCCTTACGTTACTGAAGAAATTCCTAATTCTCACTTAAGCAGAATTGTTATTATGTATCTTTTACTCCCATGTTTGATTTATGTCTCCTAACATTTATTATATTCTGTATATATATTTCTTAAGAATATATATTGGCACAAAGTTCAATGGCCCTTAACACAATTATTGTAATTCCGATCAATTTATAGAACGCCCACTCATATCGGTTCACCGTAAATTAGCGGACATATTTTTACGGGGTCGTTTAAAATCGATAACTAATCATTATACGTCAAAAAGAATATTGTTAAGTAGCGAAAAAATTTAACTTTCATACATACGTTTCATCATACATGCTCGTAATTTTCATACGTTGCGCGTCACTTTGTGTGAGGCTGAAGAATCAAAAAATATTATCTTAAATGGCAACTGGCCCGAAAAATAACTTGTCCCCGGGCGAGTTTACCCCCTTTTGAAATTGCTAGTGATCAACTGGCCCGGTAGCAGTTCAAAGAGTCATTTCAAGGTGTAACAGTTTACTGTTTACAAAACAGATTAGTTACATTTGTTCCTTTTCCAGACTATATAATGTAACAAAATGAGTATTTAGGAATATAAAAAAGTTTGAGCTATATAGAAAGCAATATTTGACCGTTCACTTTTTTTTTTTAAGTTTTAGTATTTCTAGTCGATCTGTTTTTTGTAGTGTACTCATAGATTTGACAATAGATTTTATTGTAGAAGTATAACTTCTTTATACCTATATCTAAAGAATATAAACATATTTTTCAATGGTTATTCTCACAATTGAACTTCCGGGTCAGTTGACCACTATTCAATTCAATAATTGTCTCTAATTTTATGTTCCAAGGGCCGATTATGGGCTCTTATTGCACGCCAACTTACGCCGTAACATGATCTGCCTTGCAATTTCGTATGATGAAAGCATTAAAACGATCTTTGTATATTAAAATTCTAGACCATCGTTTCATAAACTTTTTAGTGTTACGACACCGTGAAAAAGTCAAAAATAAAGTAAATACCTTCGTGAAGTTATTCTTGAAGGGGGTCATGACCCCCTTCGTAATATAATTAGGTCCTAATTATTTTTTATACCGCTTAACATTTGATTGATAAAAGATTTTTTCGTGCATAAGTGCTTATTTGTTCCTGATCAAAACCGACAACCTGTATGTGTGTTAATGCAACCCCCAGGTTGTGAAAAGATGTTCTAGCTAGACCAAGCAAAAGTACCTCGAATTATTTTAATTTCATGATATGAAATGAAACAAATCACTTTACGACTGCAAACTGACTTGCCTAGAAATTAGATTAGTTTTTAAAAGTTCATAACAATAATTATGCCTCACTTGTTCACTCGGTTTCATACCACCCCTTAAAGTAATGTCCACTAAAATTTACCAACAGCCGCTATATTATTGCGTGCCTAAATGTTCTAAGTTTTGACAGTAATAGCCATAATTCTAATCAGTAATAGACGTGATCAATATTAGAATACAATCGACTTTGAATCAACTAGCGTCTAACCACTTCACTGATCTGGTAGTTTCGAGATTGCACCACAAAATAAATTTTATTTTTTATATGAATACGAGTAGAAGTAGTGGCATAAGATGAAGAAATTATTAGAATAATAATAAAATCTGTCATTTATTTTATAGACAAAAATATTTGATATACTTTGACCTAATATATGACTATCCAGTCAAGATGTTATAATTTATTTAAAGCGAACTGATACCATTTATAAGTCTTTATCATTAATAAATGCGTGAGATTAAGATAAAATACCATGTAATTTATTAAACTTATTGAGGTACGTACAAAATCAATGCAGTAGTTTCTGATATTACCGAACAAACAAAAAAATCTTATTTATTAAATTATTAAGCAAATTATTAATCAATTATAATAATAATAATTGATTTATTTCAGACCATAGTAATTGTTAGTAGAAACTTAAAATCTATGTTAGTAAAATAATATAATCACATTAATAAAACAAATTAAATATCATTATACTTAATTAGTTACAAAATAATTAATTAAATTAACAATTCTAACCAGTGTTTCTGAATAGGATAGTCAAATTTACCACTAATTGTTCTCAGGATACTGTTGTTACTGCCACAGAGTATAATATTCATATAATATTATGAATATAGTATTCATAATATTTTATTCGAGTTCCTAGCATACTTTTTACCGCTTGCGCAACATTATATGGATTTGTTTTCCTATCTAATATATAAAAGATAAAAAAGATCTTCTGTACGAAATAAAAACCTAAAACGAAAAAGACGTAAAAAACATATCCTGTTTCTAGCAGGATATGGTATTAGTTATTTGCTATAGTGGTTTACTGTTACCAAAACGAACAAGATCCCGCGGTACCCTCCCAAAGTAACACCCTAAGCCGAGCCCTGAAGGAACCTTCAGACGGTCTACCGGCGGGGGAGCCCTTAGGCTCGTTGCTGCACACACTGCTCCTGGCTGAACGCTTTCTGCGCTCGCCCTAAACCATCCAAGTCCGGTGACTCTTGAAAGGCCATTAGGGCCACAAGAATTTAGCCATTTCGAAAAAAAAACAATAGGTATTTACCTAAATATCCTTTTCATACGTTTATTGTTGTCAGGTCAAAATCGTTTGGGTATGATCTCATTTTCAAATTAACCTGTCTTATCAACATAATTTTCAAGGTAAAACAAACACCTATTTAGTGCATTGGCTTCACACTGGCACTTTGTTTACTTAATTCTATGATCATTAGCGCTAACAAATTACGTAGGTACACAGAATAATTAAAATCTATCACAAAGTCAAGTAAACAAGTAGATACATAGGTAAACTTTACGAATTAACTTTTCTAAAACATTGAATTTGGAACTTACAAGTTTCCGACCGGAATTACAGGATCAAAATGATTTGTTTCCTATTATTTATTATGAGTAATATATGTCAAGTAAATAAGTATGATCTCATTTACAAATTACCCAGTCATCAATCCAAGGCAAATTCGTAACGTGTAATTAGAATCAGTATACTTCGTAAAATGCCACGAGCTTTCCTTTAATGATTTTATATCCTTTAATAACATTTAATTTCAGGATTTTACACACAACCTATTTATATAAAATACCTATATTATATAGGTAGTGTAATAATGAATCAAGATTCAGTATGGTTTTATAATTATCAACAATTATTAGTGAATTTACTTGGGTTTGGACGACTTTATTTATTGTGTTTATTAGTACACCTTCATCTCAAAATAAAACCAACGGTATATTCTCACGGCATATTATCCTTACTTCACAAAACTAGACATTTAGTAAGACTTATCAATCTACAAGACCATAACAGCGTGTTATACTGTAGGTAGGTGAAAATCTCCGCAAAGCGCAAAGGATTCTACAGAGCATTTTATCCGCCGTCGCCCCTCGGGCATGAAGTGTGAACACGTCGGATATTTCCGCCTATATAAATCCCGGAAAGCGGACACCCTTACTAACACTCGCGGCGTCCTCGCTTGCAATCCCTGAATTTGTGGAACGACTGCGATGCATCGCGTTTAGAATTTGAACGCGCCAAATCTCCTGCGGCCAACTGCAATATGTTCGCGAATTCACAACGTTGGACATTTTATGAACATCTTTCGAGCAGCAAATTTAAAACCTTTTTCAAGGTGTAATCGAAAATACAAGATCTTCGTTCACAAAAATCTGTTAAACTGAATAGACCCGCGGACCATGTGGTGGAAATAAGAGGTACGAATACGTTGGTGGACGACGGCTCAAGTGCAGAGGTGACAGGCGGGCCGTTAACACGGCCGTTAGAGGCTCAAGTGATATATGAGCTGCGAAGTGGCTTGGTGCCGCTGTCACTTCGCGTTCCGCGTCCGCCTCACACCCGCAAAAAGATAAAAAGGATTCCGAAATACGATTCACAAGTGGGCTGTCGGAAATGGGTAGAAAGTTACCGAGCACGGCTTTATGTCGCGCAATATATCTTTCGTATCGCTTCCCATTCAATTTCTACTGTATGGCATGTAATATTCCGGGGAATCCTTTTAATTTTTACCCAGCGCCGTTTTTAATCAGCACGTGGTCATTAATTCTAAAGCGCTGCTACTAATCATCCGCAAACCGCTAGAGAATTAAAGCAGACACGAACGATAAAGGTGTGTAGAGATAGAAATTTCGTAATCCCGCGTAGAGTAATTTTCCCAGTATTTCTGGTATAAACTCAAGTTGCGTGACTGCCGCTACCCGTGTAACCTTCATTGACCTGCGACATAGGGCGCAACCCACTAGGGGCACACCCCCTATCACTTCAGTTACTGATTTAAATTCGGTTCGACCGCTTGTTTGTTTTTTCGCGTAAAACTGTTTTCTTGTCTTTTACTTTCCGAAAACGTCTTTCTCTAGTACAGTCGCTGAAAGTGCAAATAGGTGTTGTTCTGTTCGGCTGATATTGTCGCGTCGTATTGCAAAGTTTTCAATAAAGAGAAAACAACTTGTGCCATATCCGCAGAACGTTTACTTACGGGGTGGCAGCGCAGTAGTTGGTAACGAGGTTATACGAAACAGTTTCGGGCGAAATTGCTCGGGGAATGTAGCCAGGTGTCATAAAGTTTCAGAGGAGCTGACGGACAGACGTGTGCAGCGTCGGAATACACGTGTCGACGAGTTATTTCATCTGCTCTCCAACTTTGCTAGACTCTTTCCACATTGTTATCGCTCTGATGCTAAGTATTCATCAACTAACTTCATTGAACGTTCACCGTCTTCAACAATTACTGGACTCATTCGCAACAAGTTTAGTTAGTCAAACGAAGTTTTTGGTTTACCCAATGTAACTGTTAGTTTGTCCAAACTCCTTTGTATTATATCCGTTCTATTACAACTCCTTAGTTCAAAGGAGTTGTAATAGAACCTAATCCCCGCAAATTTTATACATTTCAAAGAAAAAATTTTGTAAATATTTAAGTGTATTACCATCGCTTAGCGACTGGACTAGTCGGTCACCTTCCCAAAAAGTCATCCACTTGACTTTCCCAGCCGCGTATCTTTTAATAATACTTCAGTGACAAATACGAGTATATAATATGTATTTTCTCAGCCGAGGGAGCAAATTATATAAATTTCAGACTCGATTCGTTAAAAGAGAATAGAGCAGACAGCTTTGTGCATGTATGATGTAGTTAGTCATTGAATTATTTCAATGACTATATCAATACTATTTCAATCTATATATGTTCAATGAAATAGTATTTCAATCGTGCTCATTCTCACATCTAGACAATTTGATTTTCTGTTTCTGTTACCTATAATGGAATTTGTAACTAATTATTCTGTTAATTTTCTGATAGTAGGAGCTTATTATTATCTGGAAAAATCAAAGAATTATTTATGTTGTTTTCAGACTCGCCATGGATTGGAGGACGGCATTGCTGACGTTCTGCCTGGTGCTTTATGCTGATGGATTTTCAAGTAAGGCATTAAATATGACTGTCTCTTTTTAAATTTTACGGTTCATAAATCTCTATTCTCGTAAGAACGTAGCTGTTCGTTTAACAATGAGAAAAATAGACAATTCAAATTTAAATTAGCAAATAATTTTTAATATTAACTTCTTTAATTTTCTAAGAAAATAAAGTGTATGTCTCATCAACATTTCACTGGCCTCTTTCTGCGTAAAAGTAGTGCAAAGTTTATCTAATAATAACCTTAATACATTTCCTGATACTATACTCAAGTTGTAAAGGCAAGTCGACCTTGGCGGTCCTATTCATTATAACGTGTTTGTGAATTGATTAAATTTGCGAAATATGTTTTGTTCCTGAATGTTGATGATTCAATTGCCAGAAATATGGAAACAATTGTTATAGGTAACAATTGTTTTTACCATTCCTTTAAATATACAATAATATATTTCTGTGCTAAATAGTAAATATATAACCAAAATATATAAAAATATAACCATGGTAGAGAATACCTTAAGGCAGTAAGTCCGCCTGTGTACAATATAGTGCAAAAAGAGTAAATAAATAAATAAAACATTTATTTATTTTAACTGTTATTTGAACACCACAAATTTAGAGCAGTTTAACATCGGTCTTGTAGACCGCATACAATTGGTGACAGTATTTGCAAAGTCAAATGAATTTAAGGCTGCCATTGGAACATAAACGTAACAAACACTCAATTATCAATATATATATATATAATTATCAATATATTGTAAAGTAAAAATCATGCTCTTTGTCCATCGCAAAATACAAGTATGGTTCCAGAGACAATTAGCCTTTGAAGAGGAGCGGGTAATAAATGCATAACACACTAAACTACTTATTAGAATTGTGATATTTGTATCAGTTCGCATGAAGCGAGCTACTTCATTAAGTCAATTCCTCCTTTCAAGCACCTTCCTTGCTTTCGTGAACTAAAAAAATATCATTAAAATTATATCATCCGCAGCTCGATGATAAAGTGCTTCATTCACAACTAAAGAAAATATCTCGTTCATTTATCATTCACATTACTCGTTCCGAATGAATCTGTATACTGTATAAGAAGATAACGTAGTAAGCTGTAAATCTGATTAAAAGCTTTACACACGCGCCCTGTCGGCTTCACGTAGAATCTCGATTAACTGAGCTTACAGCACTTAGCTTTATTCATAAAGACGCTCATCTGCCATATATTTGTTATCTATCAACAGTCAAATGTTTAAAATTTTACCTGTGTACTAAATTTTATATTTTTAAGACCCAACCTGCAAGAACCGATGACAATATATGACTCTGGTTATGGCTTGTATTTCAACAGGCAACAGAAAATATAGTGAATGAGCAGAAAATTGTGATCAACTTAACAAACTATTTTTGATTAACTGAAATAAAATAATTTTAAATTACTACGAGTAAAAATGTCATGACCAAGGCGACGGAGCACCACTTCGTGAGACTCCTGTTGTCACCTAAACCTAACCAACCTTCAAATTTTCTTCTATCGATTTGCTGCTAATTTGTTAATTCTCTTTAATTATTGCAGTATTTTTTTACTGTCTACTGGTACATCCGACAATTCTCAGACAATTAGATTATATACTCGTATATCACGCGGCGATAGAAAATTGGTGATAATGATACTGATCCTAGATCTAATAATTAAGTATCGTGACCGTAACCAGCCCTTTTATCGTCTACTGCTGGGCCTCCTCGTGTACAAGACAATGTGTATGACCTTAAAATGCCACGCTGACCAACCGGCTTAGCGAGTTCACACTAGATGTAGTTTCCACGGGGCTTGTGGTAGCGGATTTGTTATCCTTTAGTCACGTGGGTTTACGACACCCTCGGGAAGAGATGGTGTGGTGTGGCAAAATCTCAAATTGTTATCTGATTCTTGAACTATAACTACACTTTTAATTCGACGACGGATGCTGAATTTTGATATAATTAATATTATTTCATCAATATTTATAGCACAATCTTTATCGTATAGTTGTTGCTATTTTGTACTCGGTGACTCCTGCTACGACGAAATACATTACTCTATATAGTAAACAGATAGGAATAATACAGAATAAACAGATGAACATTCTCGAAGACTGAAACGATGATTCTGGTTTTAATTAACATGTTATTCACATATTTCATCGAAGTATCAAATATCTGCTACAAATAATGAGTTAGCGATCAATACGGTAGTCTATTCCGCTTTATAAACTCACCGACTTAATTTTAATAATTTCCTTTACCGCGTGTATTACTATAATTAAGTGTAATGAATTTTTATTTAAATCAGTCTTATTTCAGTGGTAGCTTACCATCAGTTTTTATTATATTTTACTTCTATAAAGATGTTACATTATATATTATAGTATAGCTATAAGCTACCTTAATATATAAACAATAAAAATAAATAAGATATTTTAGGTATATTAAAAAAAATCGTTAAGAAAGTATATGTAAAATTGTCATGTCAATTAACAATTAACACAGTATCATGAACGGAAATAAGGTTTCAATTTTCGCGAATAAATGTGTTCCACTCTGTATATAATTGTGACGAATTCCACTCTTATGACACAAGTTCCTGCGGAGGCTCTGTGTAGTTGTAACACGTACGTACACTCGTCTCAGATTGCCTTAAGATATGGCTCGAATCCATTACCTAATGCACACATAAACCAAGTAAACCCGCCTGCCTTGAACATAACAAAACAATGAGTTATGATCCGGACCCGTGATGATCTTTTTATTTGTTTTTATTGCCTCTAAAATAGCACTTGCAGAGTCGCGAATTCTGTGCCACTGAAGAATGCCTCACGTTTCTTGCTCTTAGCCTAAAACGTTTTCGGCGTACAAAATTTCGCCTCTTTTATGGTGTTCGCCGAAACAGATTTTATTACTTTTGCAATTCGCATTGTAATACTTTTATCCTAATAAATTTCTACAAAATTAGCTTTTATTTTGCCGCGAATCGTTTTATTGCCTCTCCACTTTTGTATCCGCTGCACATAATAAAATATAGAAAAATAAATTCATAGACTTAAAGGTCGGTTCCGAAGTTCCAATACTACGACGGTCTAGTTTCAGAAAATCACAATAAATGCCTATTTAAACAAAATGATAATATGCATGTTGTCGGATAGAGGGAGGACATGAAATTCTATAACTTGTCTGAACATTTATTTTTTCGAAAATGTACAAATAATAGCGTTTTATCTACTTACCGTTTGACGCCTGCCATTTACGATTTTTTTTATATTTATATGACCCACAATCAACCCAATTTAGATTTCAATTATACATAGCTTTCACTACAGTAGCTTCCGGGAATTTCCATCAATCGCACCCAACCAAAACTCCGAAAAGAGATCTTTATTAAGATAACACATGTAGTTGGAAAAGCCATGTATAGGTAGTTTTTTTCGTTACAAACTAGGCACAAAGGTCTAGGCGTATCGGGCTTAATCTTCTAAAAAGTACAGATTCTACAAATAACGATATTAAATATTCGTAAATAAACAGTGAAAAAATAAACATCACTTTTATTCGGATACTTTTCTCCCGCAATCTACTGGGAGGGTTCTTACGCGACTTGTACCGAGCCTAATGTCATAGGATATCACACACTCCGTTAGAAAATACACACATCATTTTTACAGCTCCCACACAATAGACACAAACCACCGAATAACTTTTCCGTCTCACTTGCCTTTTATTACGCGTGATATTGGCTGGGGCGATGGTGAACCCACGCGAAGTATATAATCTTGTATATGCAAATATTCCTTATATCCATACAAGGAAATTCGTTACCCCCCGGTCCCGCCTCGTAGTTTGAAAATAAAACTTTCAAGTGAATGTTCGCGAGTGTATTGTGTTTTCTGGGCTCGACACTTTTGTTATTGTCCGTAAAACACTTGTGTTGTCTACGCACTTGACTTACTTTCTATAGTTAGTTACGCCTTCTTATAAACTTGTACGCTTCGTTATTTGTAACATAGTTATTTTTACTTACTTCCTACATTTATTTTTTTATTACAAAAATCACAAACTTACTCTTTTCACACTTCATAAATCAATGACCAGAGCGTGCGTCTACTGATTGGTAATTGTGTTTATGCTATAAGCATAAGCCCCGATAGACCGGAGCTTACATATATCGTACTTTTTTCACAATACGCGAAATAAAAGATAATTCAAGATAAATAAATAAATTTTAAGTTATCCTCAAGACGAACGAACAAAGGAGCATGGCTAATAATAGATTTTCACGAAAGAATATAAAAATAGTTATAGTAAAGAATTCAGAAGCCATAGAAACTAAAATAAACCAGATAACGTACATTTAGGGATTACTGTATATTAATAGAAAATGTTTTATTGGAAACAGTACGCACCTAAATAAGTAACTATATATGAAACATACAAGTAACATTACCGTAGCCTTACATTTCCAAGCTAAATAACATTATTTATGTTAACTCTGACATTTACGACTAGTTAGTTATCCGGACTCAGTCGTGATTAGGGTTGCCAGATGGTATCCTAAAGGAGAAATAGTTTTTCATTTTTAATTATTGTCCTAGGACATGTCCTTCTTTTTCAATTATTGTCCTCCTGTCCTCCTCCGCCTGCCTAAAGCCCGCTTTTTTTTAATTTAAAAGAATATTGTTTATTTCAAATTCAGGCATCTTACAGTCTTAAGTAATTTTTCGAAAGCTCCGAATCGGAAGCTTATTTATAGTTCACACATTCATGTCAATCTTTCAAGCAAATCTGGCGAAGGTGTAACAAGAAAATATTTCAGTTTTAGAAATCGCAAATATTTTACAATTAATTCTTCGAATGTTACGAAGCTGCAGCGATGTCAAATTCGTGCCTTTGAAAGTAAAGCAACTGCTTCGTGTTAATGAAGAAAGTGAAAATATTTCAGACGAATTTGTCACCGTTTACAAAGAAAGTCAATATTATTTATTAAAATGGATAAAACCTTTAGAAAATTTTAAATGTTCTCATTTAAAACAAATTTTAATTTTATAGTCATCTTTTTTATAAACAAATCCAACTTTTTTAGGCATAAAAAAACAAACTGTTATCTTTTTTAATTTTTTCGTCTGGCAATCCTAGTCGTGATGCCAATTGCCATGTTCGCCGATAGGGATGCACACACTGTCGACGTTATAATCAAACACAGTCTTGTTTTATCGTTGACAAGAAATGCAAAGATTCCGACGATTACCTACGTAGACTCAAACATAGACCCAAGGTAGACACAACACGCAGGGCCAAGCGGTGCGATAACACGCACGATGCCGTCGTCTTTGTGCTTAATCTTAGGAATGCAATGCATACGATACGACGTACTTAGTTACAGAGTAACTGCGGGAATAACGATAAACGCTTCCAAAGAATACAGACATATCCTGATGTATGCCGACGAATTCGTATTTTGTCGGAACTGTGCGGTGTTATGCCTCTCCCTCAGATAGCTCTTGCTAGTCACACATCAGTAGACTGTGTGGTCTTTAGTCGTGTTGTCGACGTTTTTGTCGTAAGTGGAAATGCACGACTTCAACGTACGTCATACGTCAACGGCGGCGTCAGGCAGTAGGCTGATTCCTCATAACATATCTAATTTTAGGAAACTGAGTTGTACATTACTTATAATTAAATGTCAAAATAATGATTTATGAAACGCTACAAATTATAAAGGGAAAATATGCTTTCATATATATTTTTGGGACTGAACAAATTAAACTGGATATAAAGAAAAAAATGCGAGTCATTCGTATTCAGTACCTATACGTACTACTTTGGGGTACTTTTGTACTTGTACGTTTGTTATTTAGACTTGATGTTTTACTAGGGCGTATCAGTCTGTCGGACTTCATTAAATAGAGTATCTAAATGAAAGTAGAATAAATTCGGCTATTCATGTTTCGTAAATGACTATTCAAAATGTCACCTAATACAAGGTTACTGTACCATTTGTTTGCATTATACTGTTTATTAAGTATACCACAGGTACACTAACCAGATCCAATCTACACTTTGGGCTCAATTAGGTTGCATACATTACTCATACCTTGATAAAGTTATGTGTGCAATTGGCGTATTTAAAATCAAGTAATGTATGAAACACATGAAACAATCAATCAATCAACATGAAACACGATACCAAAGCCCAAAACCCTAGCTCGTTATTAAGCACAAAGATTATCCTTAAATCGTGACGCTTACGATAAAATACGAGAATAATCCTATTGCTTAGGGAATGTAATCGTTAACGGAACATGCATGATAATAATTAACCATCACATTTAGCGATAATTTACGATTCATCCATTCTGATGAGTTCTCAAATCAACAAGCTATTCCTTGTAAAGACTGCATTAATAAAACTTTACCTTAGGTAAATGTCGCGGATTAAAATTCTTATTTCTCATGCATATATATCCAAATATGTAAAAACTAGTTTAGATTTTTGTGAACTAAGTACTGAGAATTTTGTTAATAAATATACTGATTAATGCATCCCCTTTCTTTTCTTGGAGCTTTTTTAGGTGCTCCAAGATGTCATATGAAAAACCATCTTGCATTGCGGTTTCTTCATGTTAAATGTTAATTTTTCAGAATACGGTCGCTCATGCAAAGACATCGGGTGCCTGAACAGTGAAGTTTGCGTGCTAGCCGAAGATCCTTGCAGCTTGGGCCATACCTCAAACTGCGGGAAATATCCCACATGTAAAAAAAAGTCACTAGTAGAAGGTAAAAACTATTTTTAGTAGGTTTTAAAGCCACTTTTATAAAACCATTGTGTCGGATTTCGCGACGTATTGATTGGTACGAAGGTAGAGACCTATACGAATTAAGAATCATTTGCGATCATTAATTATATAGAGACCGACATATTATCCACATACAACAAGTAGTTATGATATTATAAAATAGTTTTAAATCGTTTCAGGATCACAGTCGGAGCCATCCGCTCCGCATGCAACTCCGCCAAAGCCACAAACACCGTCACACAACTTCGATTCGCCTCCTAACTACCCCGCACCTGCTCCGCCTGCAGGCGGCTCCTCTTTCGGGGGTAATTCTCCTTATGGAGGTAGCTCGCCTTATGGCAACAACTCCCCCTATGGCGGAAGCTCTAGTGGTGGAAACTCCCCCTACGGCGGAAGCTCTAGTGGTGGAAACTCCCCCTACGGCGGGAGCTCTAGTGGTGGAAACTCCCCCTATGGCGGCCATTCTTCAGGCGGCGGCTCGCCTTATGGAGGCAACCCTCCCTATGGTGGAAGCAATCCCAATTCCCCATATGGAGGCAATTCTCCCTACGGTGGAAGCAATCCTAACTCTCCATACGGAGGTAATTCTCATTACGGTGGAAACTCACCTTACGGGAGTACTAATGGAGGCAACTCGCCGTACGGAGGCTACAATCCCCAACCCAGCTCTGGAGGTTCAGGAGGCTTGGGAGGGTCGGGAAATAAAGGAAGCCCTCTCGATTCAATCCTCAATACACTCAACAAATACGCAAACGGAGGTGGCGGTGGCAGCAGCAGCGGCACCGGAGGCACGAACGGCGGTGGACTCTCCAACATCTTCGGCAGCATACTCAACGACTTTACCAAGAACGGAGGTTTGAGCAATTTAATCAACACTAGACCTATCATGGAAAATCCTAGTTATTCATCGTACAACTCGAGAAGTTCTAATTACCAACATTACCCATCAGGATACCAGCAGACCTTCCAACAGCCGCCCACTCAAAAAAGTAAGAGTTACGGACAAAGTAACGCACAGCAAAGTGGAGCCACTACGCATAAGCCCGTGTACTATGGCTGGAACGTTGGGTAAATAATACCTTGTAACATTGTGGTGTGGCTTCACTGGGTGTATTAATTTTCCTTTGCATGATCTGATCACGGCGATCTTTTTACTTTCAATTTATTTTTCCTGTCGCACTAACTTTTAGATGTATAAAAATTTTAACTATTTCAAAATTGAAGTTTTACAAAATATGATTAAAATAATCCTATTTCATATTAAAAAGTAGGGTTGTGGGCGCGGCTCAACTTGAATCAACAGTTTGTCACAAAATGTATATAGAAAATCAATTATAGCAATACTAACATTTTAACAGCTTTTTGGAGCTCAGACTATTCTGCTTAGCATTTACTTTTCATTTATTTCATTTTCCCTTTATTTAAAGTAGAATATGAAAATCCCACCTACAAATCAAAATCAGCTCGAATCAAAGTAATACGCTTATATTATCTATCCGCAAATTGATAGCCATAAAAATATGATTTATGGCTAGATTTTATACTATCCTTAAATTTTTTAACTATATTTTTTTGTAAAATAAGTGTAATTAAAAACAGTAATCAGTAATGTACATATTACAGTATAAAACTCTTGTGTTAGTAATGTACAGTTGTAGCGACACCATAGAGATTTATGTACAAAATTCATTATGTTCTGAAATGTAGTTATAATTTAAAATTAGTTTTAAGTATATAGTCGATGTAATTTCTGTATGTAATAAGTAGTAGCCTCCACAGTAATTTATTTGCGACCTATCATATGCAAACATTGAACTTTATTTCCTTTTACATAAAAATCAAAGTTGCCGGTGATTTTATAACACTGCATGCATCTTATTACAGCTGGTTTTTTGATTCGCAAGCTATTCAAATGAGGCTAAATAGCGCTATTTGCTGTTTAAGATTAATTTACCAATGTGTATTTATTTTATTGTAAATATAATTTAGAACAAAATGTATAAAATGTGCACAAATGTTAGTCATTTTTTTCTTTGCTACATTTTTAACTTATTTATGAACATTTTGATTAGCGCTTATGTAAGAATACTCGAGTATGTCGGGGCTTGTAATAAGTAGTGCCATTATTATTATTATATTTCTCGTTTTTCAGTGCAACAATTGTCTTTACATACCTGATTCAGCGATACGTCCAGAGTATGACGAAGGTGTGATTGTTTAATAATAATATATACATACTGTTGTAATATATACTGTTTTAAATTTTCAAAAGGTGCATAAAACAACAACTCAATGCCGTTACCAATACTTTGCCCACTAAATATATATATATATTTTTAATATAGTGTTTCATTGTAATTACCATGGCAGGTGAGAAATTAATGTTAATACGAGGGTTTGATAGACATGCTTCGAAAATGCGTCATCGACATAGCTATTTTTAATTTGCTATCCACAGATAATCATATCATATACAATAATTGGATAAATTGTAATAATCAATAAATTGGAGTGTACTTATATTTATATTTCATTGAGAACCGTAGTAAATTTTTTTATGAATTTTGAAATACATTCATAAATACTCCTAATACAATAATATCAATATAAATATTCATAAATACAACATACAGGAATCCTGGAGGCTTATCCACAACATATACATTTGAATTCCATGACCCAAAATGGCACTACCCATTAGTATTACTAAATATAACGTGAACAAGGAAAGAAAACAAAACTTTTTTTAAAAATATTTTTATTTTCCACTTTAAAATACAGACTAGAATCAGTAAAACAAAAATAATACATAATAATTTCAAAAGTATACTTTAGGCCCTCGATTAATAATTGTATTGGCAACTCGACTAATCAATCTAATCATATAAAAATAAACACTATATTTAGTCTTCAACTTGCTAAAACACTTAAATGGTAAAACTTTAATGTCATTAAAGGAATGTAAAGTAATTAAATAATATTACCTACATTCAATACTAATTACATTCCGATAGACCTTTTTAAAAATATATATATCTATGCTAATTATTATATAGGTAGGTATATTAATTTATTTGTATTTTACTTACGTCATGAGTTGACTATAAACTATAAAAAATTAATATTTCAACTACTACAAATTAATATATTCATAAGAGATATATTAATATATTCATAAGAGATATATTAATATATTCATAAGAGATATATTAATATATTCATAAGAGATTCACCAACTTTACTGAAGTCACATCAAACACCCAGTCATTCGACACTAAGGTTGCAATCATTGCAAGTTTATAATAGTGGTGGGTAATCAAGACTGAGTGTTTTAACTCACTTAATCCTGCTCCGCTTGCGGATCCGACTCCTCTTAGTTACTCCTTAACTCTTTTGGTTCACCTATGTATTCACCTTCAGAGTTTCATTCCCTTTTTTTTTTTTATAGACTAGTGGGCGGACGAGAAAGCGGTCCCACGTGATGGTAAGTGTTACCGCCGCCCATGGACACCTGCAACACCAGGGGGCATGCGGGCGCGCCGCCGACCTCATGGTTGTTGCATAAGCAAAGAAAAAAAAAGGTCATGCCATCGTTGCATGTCGATTTTGTGCCCCCGATGAGTGCCGATGCGCGATCGGAATGAATAACAAACATCCAACCTTTCACATCCAAACACTGTTTAGAAGCACACTCGGTTTAAGAGTACATTACAACAAAGCTCGCTGATGTTGATGCGTGTGAATAAGCAGACTGCGTCAACATGGCCGATGAAAGGAATGCGCTACCCCCCCCCCCCCCCCTCCAACCGCTTATAATTAATAATTATGTTTGTTTTTTTTATAATTATGAATAATATGCTTTTATATTATGAATAAATAATTGGTTGTTTCCTTTGATTTTTTTTTGCTTAAAATTGTTGCCATACGCTGATCGGTCACGTTGATGCGGTCGGGTTCTATGTGGTGTGCCGTGTGTGAAGCCGCGTGTAACTAGTGTGCCCCTAAACACACACGTCAGGCGGTCAGTCGCCCATTCGACGGGAGCAGTTGTGTAATGATAAATTCATAAATTTTTATTTACCGGCAATCAATTTACACTAATCTTGAATTGGATGTTTTTCCTTGAAAAAATATGTAAAAAAAAAAAACGGGCAGATAATTGCGTCTCCATCCAAAACATCAAAAAAATATATAATTTGTTTCCGAATAAGCAACCACTCTAATCAAAAACATTTTTTTATTATAGAAATAAGGCAGCAGACAACTAATGAACTGTCTGCCACCTTATGTAGTAGCAAGTAGATACTGTCGCCCTGCGACATCCGTACATGGCAACATCAGTCCAGAATGACAAACGTTGGCAAGACCGATTACCTAATAATTATGCTGCCATGATAACAGATAAACGATGCGATGAAATGATAATGGTTTTACATCATAAAACCTGTCATATTAAATCTGGCCATCATACAGTACAGATATCAGTCCGCTCGATTATGATTTATGGTCTGTTTTAGAGAGCATGGCATGAAGTGTGATCAATAGTAATCGGAATAGGTAGTGCCACTTCGGGTCAACGAACTCAAATATATATGTTAATATTGATATGCCTTCGGAATTCCGGGATTTTAAATTATAATAGTATTTTATTAAAGTATGGTATGATAGAAGCGGATAGCAAATCCTGATATTGAAAGTTATAAAAATGTCGAAGTTTTTAATTACTCGTTAACAATCCTACGATTTTTGGGTATGTTGATTTGACAGCTATCAAAAATCCTATAATGGCACTACCTATTTAGATTTCGATTCAGTGAAAACTGTGCGTACTGGATAAAAACGTCATGTATGGTATTATAGAGTTGCGTCAGCTCAGTCCGTTTCCAATTTAATTCCTAAATTTCGACTACTGCCATTCCTAACGTCTTCCACATACAGAAACCAAAATTAAAATATTTAAAGTACACTACAAAAATGATATTGAGCAATTTTTTAACACAAAACACAAATTTTTAACTTTTCGTCTCTTCCAATTTCTTTTCAATCGACACCTCTCTTACTTTCTCTTCCCATTTTGTGCTCTTTGCTCTTCCCATTTTGTGAATGTTATTTAATATAATGCCCACAATAAGGAAAGTTAACCATACTCCATACCAATAGTGGTATACTGAAGAATAATATATCCAGATACGATCGAACGTAAGTAGGAGAAAAGCAGCAGCTTGGTATGACTCGGAGTGAGATCGCAGGAACCACATAATAAAACCTAGGATCTTCTTTTTCTGGAAACAAAAATTGTTTATTTTTATTAAGTAGTGTGTGATTGTGAAGTATCAGATACTACAGGGTGATACGGGCTCTGGAGGGGAAATAGGTTAAATATAGTAAAATTTACCCAAAGAAAACTGTATTATTTCAAAAAAATAAGAATAACTACATTCATGGATTATTTTATTACATTATAAAAAAAAATAATTCTTCTCGAAAATCAAATAACAAGACTAACGAAATATTTGTTCAAATTACAAACTGACTCTTTAAAAATGCAATCCAAACGTTATATTTATCTATCCACACATACCTATCTATCTCTAATATACAGGTTGTCTCTCTTAAACCATGAATTCTGTCAATATTTTTTCATACAATATTTTTTTTTATACTTTTTTTTTTATCAAATGTATGGAATGGATGGAAAATTTTGCATTTGTGAATTATTTGTTTCAAATATTAATATGCGTATAATTTAATTCAATTCAATTAAGACAGAATCATGAACGGAATTCATGCTTTCCATATTCGGGTATACATTTGACACACACACACACACACACACACTGGAGAAATATTGATAAATCTTTTACCAGTGTATTTACTCTACAGCTGAGCAATTAGCAGTGGCATAGCTACCGACACACACCGACACTCTTTGCAAGGAATTGATGCAATTTTCTTTAAGTCATGTTTTTTTCTAGTTATTTTGTTTCCATACACATAATTTAAAGACTTCTAACCATCAATAGTCACTCTTAACCTATTAAGATGTCTTTAAACTTCAATTTTGTTCTTTATTATCACAGTGGGTCATTTGGGCCAAACCATACTCGACTGTTCAACATTATCTTTGGAGAGCAATTAAACACAACACAAACACGTGCAAAGATATAATAGTGCAATTCCTTATCTAAGTACCTAGTTATTAATAATGAATCATGTAGCGACAAATATATTGATAATTATTTTAAGTGCATAGCATTTATTTTTATAAAATCTGTGATCAGGATGGAAACCACTGAAGTAATCTGATTAATGTTTGGTTCATAAGAGGGTAGGATGAGCGGAAACGGATTTCAAAATAGGTATCTGTAAAATTTGTTGCCGTCTCGATAGCAAGTGATGCAACTTCGAGAGAAAGAACATTTCTTCTTTGAAGGGGGATTATGCACGCTGCAGTCCAACATCGGCTGGGCGCACTCGACTGGCCTCGTTACCGCTCTCTCACAGAATACTACCTTGAAATATACTGTATTTCCCACTTTTTACTATTCCCCAATGTTCGTACGTGTCTCGGTAGTGAGTGAGACTTGCCAGAGCCTATTCCCATCCCATCCCATACCACCCCATTTTCCCAACCCTTTCTCCAAATCCTTTCCTACATCTCCAAAGGTAGGCGCGCGACAACGTTTGTTATTCAGAACGCATATCGGTATGTATCGCGGTTGTCTTACCACTTAAGACTATCTACTCGTCTGTCACCTTTCTATAAAAAGTATTTCTAAATAATTCAAAAATAGTGGTCACTGAAAAATAGTACGCAAAAATCCATACTAAACTTCATATTTTTTAAGTATGACCAGCTTAGCTGTACAGGAAACGTGAGAAAACCCACATGATTAAACGAGCTTCCTAAAATATTGATAAAATGTAATTCTATTGTACAAGTAATTCGTAATATGAAATATATAATCTTACCGTCCCCGTTGTGTCCTTATAGTAAAGTTTGTAGTATATATCCTCCGCCATCACGTAAAATGGACAGAAGTAAATGCAGAAGAAATATCCAGCGTGGAAGCCGTGCCAGATCACCGACACAAACAGAGCTGCGTGTATCCTGAAATTGATTTATTTCTAAGTTTCAATTTATACATTAAACCAGAGTTTATCAACCTTTTGTGTCGCGACCTCCTAATAAGGCCAAAAATAAAGTAAATAACCTAACGACCCCCTTACTGATAATTAGTTCGTAATTATGTATTTTTACAGTTTAACATTTGATTATACATCATTATTTAATGGAAAAGTCTCTTACATAAGTGTTTCATTTTTCCTGACGAATAGCGACTCCCTGTATATGTAATGGCGACCCTCAGGTTGAGAAACGATGCATTAAATTATTTCACATGCGATAGAAAGTGATGAAATGTATCGCATGAGTGAGAGTCGCCGCTAGTGGGTGGCTGAGAACAGCGGGAGACGGTATGTGATGGCGGTCCTTAGCCAAAACAGTTACTTTTAGAATTTTTGTCTGTCTGTTTGTCTGAACACGCATAACGCTAAAGCTATTGAACAGAATATAATAAAATTTGGTACAGTTATAGCTTACGGCCTGGGTTAACATGTATCTAAGGTGCATTTTATCCCGATCCTCTAAAGAGTTCCCACGGGAATCACTAAAGCTCACGTGAACGAAATTGCTGGCATCGCTAGTATCAAATAATATTAGACTAATGTCAGACTTGGCAAAAGACTAAAGTGAAACTAAATTGTTCAGATACTATACATATCGCACGGTGAGAGTGAAACTCAATACGAAATCTGTGTTTTATGGGAAATGAAATAAATATGTTTTCCGCTTAATTAAGTTAATGAGAGAGACGGAATAATTGCGTTTGTCCTTTTCTAGCGAAAGTCGGGCAGTTTTTGAATGACTATCTAGATGATAGACCTTCCCTTTTTAAAGCGTTTAATGTATTAAACTCGATTTGCTTAAATTTTGAGTTGAGTCTCTTTCATTCTCACTGTGCGATATATCGCGAGTGGAAAAATAGAGACACTAAAGCATCAAATCATACAGAAACGCGCGCTCTAACAATGACGCTAGTCAGTATCATTTAGTTGTCAAGTATCTAACGATCAGAACAAATACTAAATAATTCTTGATTATAAACACTAGTTAATTATTAAAACATGGATTACGAGGTTACATAAAATTGCATTACTAATTATGTATACTCTTATGCTCTCTTACATATAGGTACTTACTTGAGAAACTTGATGGGAAATCTCTTGTAAACAACCATTGCGACCCAGTACTGCACAGCTTTATTCCACACCTTCATGGATTCCCGGAGACTGACCACAGTCTCACATCCCCATACATCCATTGATTCCACTGTGGTGAAGTCGTATTGAGTATTCTTCGCCTCTTCTTCAGACCTTAAAAAATTATAAATACCGGCTTTTGAATCTGTAACTGTGCATTACCACCAGCCGACAGATCAGTGAGGCGTACTCATTGTTCAATCATGTGCAGGTAGCCAAAAGTACTTTGGTATTTCTATGGAAAACTGGGATGGCTAGAATAGCCGAAAATAACAGATATTCTAACCACTATTACATTTACCCTAAGATGTACAGAATCATTCATTATATGCAGCAGTGGTTACTGATAGGGCTGGTTGCAATTGTTTGTTCCAAGTCATACATAGTAAGACGATACTAGTTTATATGTACAAGTATACGTGCCTCTCTGTTCAACCTAAAGGTTGGCCTGTAGAGAATACCTCCAGGCATTATAAGGGCAATATTTTTTTTTAAAATAAATATACAATTCAATGCAAAAGCCCTTCCAGTGTCCACTGCTGAACATGGGCCTCCACATGCACATTGTCTCAAGCGGCGCATGCCAAGCGGGTTGCCCGGTCCACTCTTAGAGGTGGTGTAGTTCCTCGGGGATCGTGGTAGCGGCTTTGTCATCCCTTAGTCGCCTTTTACGACATCCACGGGAAGGGATGGGGTGGTGCCGACACCACACGACATATATTGGTATGGTACATATAAATAAATATCTTGGTTAAAAGTAAAAGTAAGTTACACTAAAAGTATTTTTTCCAAGTACCAACTAAGGAATTGTTTCCACACGCCCAAAAGCAAAGCAAACTCAAAGTAACCCCTCTAAGTTATAAAATGTTATTCATACAAGTACGGTTTTTATACATATAATGAATGGTTTAATCGTCCGTCGTTTTGTAGCCACAGGTGAAAAATTAAACAAAAAAAACAATAATAAAAGGTCAATTGTCTCGGTTGTTAAAAAAACATACATTTCTTTCAACTTCAAATAGCCAACAGTGGGCCCATGTCCAGTTCGGTTTCGTCCCTGTACTGGATACGCGCCAAGGGCAGCTGAAGTGCACACACTTTCAGCAAGTGTCATGCCTGAATAAATGCGTTGTCGGAAGGCACCGAACAGCACCCATGGATACATCATCCTGTATAGGAAACTCCTATTGTTGTGTTCTTCAGTTAGAATGTACTGGAAATATGTTTGTGCAAATTTAACATAAATAGTACCATACAGTAGTATCCATAATAGTAGTATTTCAGTATCATACAGATGAAGCATGAAGACAAGACTAGGAGTATCTATCTATATCTATACTCTATCTATTAAAAAAATCTATACTCGACTCACATCCATATGATCATGAGTTAAAATCCTCGGCCCATACCACCAGTGGCGGATCTATATATGGGCTTTTTGGGCTGCAGCCCAGGGCCCCTTGGATATAAAGGGCCCCCAACCCCCATTGAAGACAATGGACAATATTGTGAATTTATAAAATATTTGAAAACCAAAAGAGAGCCAATTATAGAAAACAGTTTTTTGACAAAATGGCAATTATGTAGTTTGATTAATTAGGTAGGCCCCCAAGTAGTGTTAGCCCAGGATCCCCCAAATTCACAGTCCGCCCCGGCATACCACTGAGTTCCTACTGAAGTTACTTAAGTTTATCCTGTAAAAAGTTATACAAATTACGAAAAACATGGAAATCAGTAGGGGTAAAGTCTAACAAGTACGGTGGGTGACGGAGAGTTTCCAGTCGCAGCTCCTGTAACTTTGAGACTGTCTATCGTACAGTGTACGGGCGAGCGTTATCATGAAGAAACAGTGGACTAGACGATTAACCAGACAAGGTTGTTTGATAGCGAGCTTGTCCAACATCGTTTGCAATTCTTCACAGTACACATCTGCATTAATTGTTGTGCCAGATCTCAAGAAGCTGTGATGGATAATACCGGCACAGGACCAACATACCATGAGCTTCTTTTGTCTCAGTTTAGGTTTGGGACATTGTTTGGCTGTGTCTCCTGAGTTCAACCATTGGACGAACGTTTACAATAATTATCATACAGGATCCACTTTTCATCGCAAGTGACAATACGATTCAGAATCCCTTCATTTTTGTGCCAGTTCAGCAAAGTGCGCGTGTTCCGACGTGTGTTTGCAGCTGACTTTCATAAAGCTCATATGGTACCCACTTTCCGAGCTTTTTCACTTTACCGATTTGACGCAAATGAATCAATTTCGTTTTGTCACTTACGCCGAAGGCTGCTGCTAACTCAAACGGCATATGAGATAAATGCGCTACCACTATTGCTTTCAATTCGTCATTATCGACTATAGCTTCCGGATGTCCACGGAACTTGTATTTGAGGTGCAAATTTCCAGAACGGAAACGATAACACCAAAATTGCACCGTGCGTTCGTTTGCGGTGCTTGGTTGATATTGCGTGTCGTCTGTGCTGCGTTGCTACCACGACGGAACTCATATTCGAAAATAACGCGAAATTTTAACTTTTCCATGGTCGCAAACAACAATATCTAAGCAGTCGTTTGACGAAAAAACAATTGAATAAAAAGAATGTCGTCGCCTTAAATTGATACTAATTTTAATTTGGAATTCCAAGCCAAACAAAAGATAGCTAAGTTCAAAGTGGCCACTATGAACAAACGGCAATTTCATAGGTAAGGCCCTAATATATTGTACATAAAAAGAACATTATTTATTAATGCTATTCTTGACAGCCCACGCCTGTACTCCATTTTAGAATGTTATAAAAATATCCTAATCTACAAAAATTTTGGCAAACTTACCTCCAAAGGCCAAATATTTGACAAGGCGAGATAAAGAGATATGTACAAGGGTACAGTCTTGAGCGTGTTAATAGTTGCTCCAGTACAATCAACATACTTGCTATATGGTAAATTGAAATAATCATCAAATGTTCTGTACCTGTAGTAGGGACCTGAAAAAGTGCATAAATTTTAACTATGAAGCCAAACCTGAACCACCAAATTAGTTTAAAAAACAATGTTTTACCCTAGTATCTAATAAACCAATTTTTTTTTATAGGAGGTGGCACAGGGCGGTCAACCCACTAAAGCGTTGATCACACGTACCGAGCAAACGGGCGAGACAGTAAAATGTTTCTCGGCCGAGACAGTGATGTAAGCGAGTAGCTGTTCACACGTGTTTTGAAATTAGCACAGTCAGTTCAGTTCTATTGAGCCTACAATTCGGACACGATGGATCGAAAAAAGATTATTAGAAAATATACAAAGTTACTCATTCCACTATTAGCAGAAGAATTAAAGGAATTGTTGGAAAAAGAGCAACGCCGGATTTGGACAAGACCATGGATGTTGAGAAGACCTGATTTTGGCGCTACAAACACTGTTTTTAATGAATTAGAGGTAGAAGATCCTGCTGAATTCAGAATGCTTCTGAGAATGGATGTACAACATTTTGACACATTGTTAGAAAATATTACTCCTTTGATACAAAGGGAAGATACAGTCATGAGAGAAGCTATATCTGCAAAGACCAAACTACAAGTAGCGTTATGCTATTTGGTAACTGGGACGAGCTACCGTTATTTGCAGGCTTTTTACAGAGTATCTCGGGCTGCAATATCATCACTCATACCAGAAGTCATGGATGCAATATTTACTTATTTGGAGAATTATTTAAAGGTACGTACTTTTTTCTTACATACTATAAATAAAACTTTAGTGCATTGAATACTTTTTTATTAATATCAAACAATTAGGTAGAAAAAAGACAAAATTAAAAATTAAATTTGTTGTCTTCCATCTGTCTTAAAAGCTGCAAACATCGCAGCTGCTACAATATCATTAGTGCTCACAGAAGTTTGGCGTAGTGTCGACATTATGTACTGGAGAAGTAGTTAGAGCAAAGATTGATTGCGATGTAGACGTCATCGGAGCTGGTATTGGTAATGGAGAAGATGGTGCAGCAAAGATTGATTGCGATGTAGACGTCATGGGAGCTGGTATTGGTAGTTGTGGCGGAGATTCCGCATAAGTTTCATCAAATTGATATAAGTCGCTGTGAAAACTAGCATTAGTGGTGTCTGAATATACAGAAGACGGCCTTTGGTAGCTGTGATTAGACGAAGAAGAATGGGATGCAGTTCTTTGTCTAAGTTCTTTAATCCCATATTCGGTCAGAATATTCTGAATTCTGTTTTGTGCTAATAAAGCATTCTCTGCCGATAAATTCTTAAGTTGCAATGCAACACTCCTTCCAAACACATTAAATATACTTTCGTTCTCAGAATCAACGCCTTCATTTAACTTTTTCAGATCAGAAACAGCTTGAAAAATTTCTCTAGTCCTCCTTTTAGTCCTCGTAGTATTTCCAGTGTTGCTATTAGTTGCTGTGGTAGTAGTCGTAGTTACAGTTACTGGTACTTGCTGGTTGTTGGATGTATTAGCTGGTACTTCCTGGTTGTTGTCCTGAGAACCAGTGTCTTCATTAGTGGCACGACGATTCTGTGAAATAAAATGAAAATAAATTATTGTTTTAGGTACCGCAGAACAATGAAGAATGGAAAGAAATAGAAACAGGCTTCAGAACTAGGTGGAATTTCCCTGGTTGCCACGGCGCTATAGACGGGAAGCATGTAATAATTCAAGCACCACCGAATTGTGGAAGTGAATATTTTAATTACAAGGGTGCCAACAGTGTGGTTTTGATGGCTGTGGTTGATCATGACTATTGTTTTCGCTATGTAAATATTGGGGCAAATGGAAGAAACTCAGATGGGGGGATTTTTAAAAACAGCAAATTACGTAGTGATCTTGAGAATAATTTGTTACCAAAAGGAGGATTTTTGGTTGGAGATGATGCGTTTCCACTAAAAACATATTTATTAAAACCATACAGTGGCACAAATCTTTCAACAAAACAAAAAATATTTAACTATAGAGTCTCTAGAGCACGGAGAATCGTCGAAAATGCATTTGGTATTCTGGCAAGCAGGTTTAGAATTTTTCAAAAGCCCATACCAACTAATGACAAAACCACCGATAAAATTATTCGCACCTCATGTGCTCTGCATAATTGGTTACGTCTCACAAGTCCCGGCCATTACTTTCCAAGGGGTTGTGTTGATGAAGAAGATATAGATTCGGGATCCATTATTGAGGGGACTTGGAGACGAGAACTTATAACTACTTTGCCAACTATCACTGATCATAACACCAACAATGCAGTACGTATAGCAAGGGAGCTTCGAGATAAATACGCAGAGTTCTTCAGTGAGGCAGGTGCCGTTTCGTGGCAAAACAGAATGATTTCATAATTTTATTTAAGAAATACCTACATTACAACATAAAAAGTAACATAATAAAAGGTACTTACGTTTTCATAAACATTTTTGTTTAAATCGTTTGAAAACACCTCTTCCATCTCTTTCAGCCATTTAATATTAGAAGTGTACACATTACTGAGCCCCGCTCCGGATTTCTTCGAGTCTTGAATTTTTTTATTTTCTTGTTGGTAGGTGGACCGTAAATTTTTTATTTTATTTTTTACTTCTTGCGTACCAAATCCAGTGATATTCATTTCTTGAACTATGGAATTATATGCTGCATCCCGTTTTTGCTTTATCTTGTATTCCGGAGATTTAAAGTTCCACAGACACGGATGTAGTTTATATAACTGTATAAATTTAATAGTTGTTTCGACGTCCCATTTGATATTAGCAGACATGGTGTATTTTATTTTATTTGGAGTTGTTTAAAACAAAAATTATCTCAAGGAAAGGCGCGCGCGGCGTCGTGACGACAATCATGTGGCAGAGTGGCGAGACAGTGCACGTTCAGACCTGCCGAGTGAGCGAGCGAGACAGTGCGGGGAAGCGGGAGGGTGGACACTCGGCCTAGTAAGTAGAACGGGAGCCGAGCTACTGTCTCGCCGCTTCGTTCGGCCGAGCGCTCGGCCGAGCACTCGGCGGTATGTTTATACGCACCGAGTACTCGGCCGAGAGCACTGTCTCGCCCGTTTGCTCGGTACGTGTGATCAACGCTTTTAGCGTTGATCAGCAAAAACGGGATGCAGCATATAATTCCATAGTTCAAGAAATGAATATCACTGGATTTGGTACGCAAGAAGTAAAAAATAAAATAAAAAATTTACGGTCCACCTACCAACAAGAAAATAAAAAAATTCAAGACTCGAAGAAATCCGGAGCGGGGCTCAGTAATGTGTACACTTCTAATATTAAATGGCTGAAAGAGATGGAAGAGGTGTTTTCAAACGATTTAAACAAAAATGTTTATGAAAACGTAAGTACCTTTTATTATGTTACTTTTTATGTTGTAATGTAGGTATTTCTTAAATAAAATTATGAAATCATTCTGTTTTGCCACGAAACGGCACCTGCCTCACTGAAGAACTCTGCGTATTTATCTCGAAGCTCCCTTGCTATACGTACTGCATTGTTGGTGTTATGATCAGTGATAGTTGGCAAAGTAGTTATAAGTTCTCGTCTCCAAGTCCCCTCAATAATGGATCCCGAATCTATATCTTCTTCATCAACACAACCCCTTGGAAAGTAATGGCCGGGACTTGTGAGACGTAACCAATTATGCAGAGCACATGAGGTGCGAATAATTTTATCGGTGGTTTTGTCATTAGTTGGTATGGGCTTTTGAAAAATTCTAAACCTGCTTGCCAGAATACCAAATGCATTTTCGACGATTCTCCGTGCTCTAGAGACTCTATAGTTAAATATTTTTTGTTTTGTTGAAAGATTTGTGCCACTGTATGGTTTTAATAAATATGTTTTTAGTGGAAACGCATCATCTCCAACCAAAAATCCTCCTTTTGGTAACAAATTATTCTCAAGATCACTACGTAATTTGCTGTTTTTAAAAATCCCCCCATCTGAGTTTCTTCCATTTGCCCCAATATTTACATAGCGAAAACAATAGTCATGATCAACCACAGCCATCAAAACCACACTGTTGGCACCCTTGTAATTAAAATATTCACTTCCACAATTCGGTGGTGCTTGAATTATTACATGCTTCCCGTCTATAGCGCCGTGGCAACCAGGGAAATTCCACCTAGTTCTGAAGCCTGTTTCTATTTCTTTCCATTCTTCATTGTTCTGCGGTACCTAAAACAATAATTTATTTTCATTTTATTTCACAGAATCGTCGTGCCACTAATGAAGACACTGGTTCTCAGGACAACAACCAGGAAGTACCAGCTAATACATCCAACAACCAGCAAGTACCAGTAACTGTAACTACGACTACTACCACAGCAACTAATAGCAACACTGGAAATACTACGAGGACTAAAAGGAGGACTAGAGAAATTTTTCAAGCTGTTTCTGATCTGAAAAAGTTAAATGAAGGCGTTGATTCTGAGAACGAAAGTATATTTAATGTGTTTGGAAGGAGTGTTGCATTGCAACTTAAGAATTTATCGGCAGAGAATGCTTTATTAGCACAAAACAGAATTCAGAATATTCTGACCGAATATGGGATTAAAGAACTTAGACAAAGAACTGCATCCCATTCTTCTTCGTCTAATCACAGCTACCAAAGGCCGTCTTCTGTATATTCAGACACCACTAATGCTAGTTTTCACAGCGACTTATATCAATTTGATGAAACTTATGCGGAATCTCCGCCACAACTACCAATACCAGCTCCCATGACGTCTACATCGCAATCAATCTTTGCTGCACCATCTTCTCCATTACCAATACCAGCTCCGATGACGTCTACATCGCAATCAATCTTTGCTCTAACTACTTCTCCAGTACATAATGTCGACACTACGCCAAACTTCTGTGAGCACTAATGATATTGTAGCAGCTGCGATGTTTGCAGCTTTTAAGACAGATGGAAGACAACAAATTTAATTTTTAATTTTGTCTTTTTTCTACCTAATTGTTTGATATTAATAAAAAAGTATTCAATGCACTAAAGTTTTATTTATAGTATGTAAGAAAAAAGTACGTACCTTTAAATAATTCTCCAAATAAGTAAATATTGCATCCATGACTTCTGGTATGAGTGATGATATTGCAGCCCGAGATACTCTGTAAAAAGCCTGCAAATAACGGTAGCTCGTCCCAGTTACCAAATAGCATAACGCTACTTGTAGTTTGGTCTTTGCAGATATAGCTTCTCTCATGACTGTATCTTCCCTTTGTATCAAAGGAGTAATATTTTCTAACAATGTGTCAAAATGTTGTACATCCATTCTCAGAAGCATTCTGAATTCAGCAGGATCTTCTACCTCTAATTCATTAAAAACAGTGTTTGTAGCGCCAAAATCAGGTCTTCTCAACATCCATGGTCTTGTCCAAATCCGGCGTTGCTCTTTTTCCAACAATTCCTTTAATTCTTCTGCTAATAGTGGAATGAGTAACTTTGTATATTTTCTAATAATCTTTTTTCGATCCATCGTGTCCGAATTGTAGGCTCAATAGAACTGAACTGACTGTGCTAATTTCAAAACACGTGTGAACAGCTACTCGCTTACATCACTGTCTCGGCCGAGAAACATTTTACTGTCTCGCCCGTTTGCTCGGTACGTGTGATCAACGCTTAAATGGTAAGTGGAGGATATGGGTGCACGTTGCAATCCCACAGCCGCTGAGCGACTGGTCATGTTACTACCATAAAATGTACCATAGACAAACATTTTCACTTTATCCTATTGCCCCAATGTATGTATGTTCCATTCCATCCTATCCCTCCCTTATTGTCCCAATTTTTTCTCCAAACCCATACCTAAATCTCTAAAGGTAGGGAGTGAATCCAAGGGTGAGTCACTGTTCGTCATTCTGGACTGATGTTGGCTTGTATTGTGGATGTCACAGGACGACAGTATCCACTTACCACCAGGTGGACTTAGCAGACAGCCACCATTTTTATGCAAAAAAATAACAATTTTGTTATCCATAATAAAGTACAATTATTTATCTGAAATATTTACCTGTCAGTAGTCCTATATAATTAAAAGAATAGTGAAACAAGTCCGCATAGTCTGGATTAATAAATTCTAAGAATTCATCATCTTTCTCCTTTACAGCTGTTTTAATTTCTTTACTTCCTTCATTTTTCTTTGCCCGACCTATTGCTAACCATGACCCATTGATCTCAAAAGCAACTCCTACGACTCTGAGGACGATGATCATCTCTATGAGGTTGGTTTGTCCCGAAGCTGGAGGCAACCCAAACTTGTCAGCTAGTCGGAAGAAAAAGAGATAGCCGAACATCAGAAAAAATGTAACTGTATGGCAATATCTGAAACATAAAAGGGATTCACATTACAGTTATAAAATTAATCTATATTATCAATAGCAACTATTTGTACAACACAAAAGCTCAAAATAGATTGTTCGGTATCTGCCCGTGGAATCAATTCTACCAGTTTTTACAACAGGTTTTTTTCTTATTGTTCATTCTTTTTTATTATATGCGCGTCGCACTATTAAGTTTATCCTGTGTTTTTCGCATTATGCGTCGCCCGCTTTGCGTAAGCTAGGTCGTGATTAATGGGCGTTACAAAAATCTTAGATAGAAAAATAAAACTTTACATGTTTGTAACTTTTGATTTATTCCCTAATATAAATATTTTTTTCGCAAGAACGATTTTATGTATTAAATGACATGTTTCAGGTTTTGCGTTACTTCAGTGACACATTGTGTATGTGGGTGACACTGAAAGAATCTCAAGTTTTATTGCTACCACCGCCCTCTTTGCAAAAAGAAATTCGAGGGCCACCTCCTCCATAATTGTTATGCGTAATATTAAAATATTGTTTCACTTTAATAATACCTAATCTAAAAATAAAAACAAAACACAATGTATTAAGAAAATCGTTTATTATGAATTTGAAAATGAATATAAAAATCAATAGATAATAAAAAAAATAATGAGATGATTGAGGCTGGTGGAGTTATAATAATTAGTCAATATCAGTTCCAATTTTGTCAACAACAGTTGCAAATCACCACACTCTGTGATGTGCAGTCTATTCCTTTTTTTAGAAAGGAATAAATTTTGTAAATTTGCTACAGCACTGAAAAAGGAGGCAGACTAGCTTATAGTCAACCTGATGGTAAGTGTTTACTGTCGCTCATGGACACCTGCATCATCAACATCAGCTGGATGCGTGCCTACCTTTGGAGATCCTGTATCTCCAAAGGTAGGTGGCGCATCCGGGGATTGGAAAAGGGTTGGGAAAATGGTGAGGGATAGGATGGGATGGGAATGGGCTCCCTTTCCCTAACCATCGAGGGTTCTCACTCACCGAAATATGTATTAATACCGAAATATTGGGGAATAGGATTAAGTACATACTACTTTAGTGGCTTAAAGGTGAAAAGGGGGTCAGTTGACATGACACAACTCAGTATTACCAACAGCCCAGCTTGATTTACCGTTTTTAAAGCAGAAATATTGACTATGTAAAAAAAATTAAAAAATCATGATTTTATGTTTAAAATATAAAAAATATAATTAAAATAAAAAAGTCATATATTTTTGTCAACTGTCGTGCACAATTCTGACGCACTCGCTGCCATCAAGCAGGCAGGGTTTGAACTAATGGAACAACTTCCAAATTCACAGTTATTTACCATTTTTTCCAAATTCATCGGTCCAGCCTTCTCAAGTGATGCTTACCAACGAACAGCATTTAATTTTTATTTATATAGATGTAGGTATTATAAATGTGTGTTGTATTATATGTATAGTTGGTAGTTATTTCTTACTAATTGCAGGAAGCACCACCCATCATATGTCTGTTTAACCAAAGGTTGACTGGCAGAGAATGCCACTAGGCATTAAGTCCACCCTTTGTACAATGTTTCTTTATGCATTAAATATTAATTTAAAAAAATATAGTTTATAATAACAAGATTTGGAGCAGTTATATTGCAATTTAGCAATAATATTGTTTTAGTTCCATATTATGTGACGATTTAGTGATGACTAGCCCAGGAGCATCTATTCTAGAGTTGTTTGTGAAGTTGTGTTGTTCAAACAATTGGGCATAAGACTATAACTAGTTTGGTCATGAAGGAAAACATAAAGAGGAAAGCAATATGCTCCAGAATATAAGAAAAATTAGCACGAGTATCCACCAATTCGGGGACTTCTCTGTAAACAGAAACTGTAGTTTTCAGGTTTTCTATTATGAATATTTTGGGGTGATAGGTTCTTACCTTACAGTAGCGAATTTAATAGCTGTTATACCAAGAATTGCAGATAAAATGGGATGAACTGCATTGTATCCTGATACGATTAATATCAGCAACAAACCAAGGATTGAACCAACTGCCTTCTTTGTTTTTACACTTTTCAAAGACCGGTAGTAAGGGCCTACCCCTACACTAAATAAAAGTAAAGCTAAATATATAATGTCATTTTTGTTTTTAGCAAGGAAAGCCCACATTTTGTGTAGAGAAATAATTAATATTGGATACAACACCACCAATTTAATTCAAAAGCAAACTCATGAGATATATCAAGTTCAGATGTTAGAACAGTCAAGTTTAGTTAACATAAAACTGAGTACTGTGTGACTGCACCAGTGTGACCGTTTTAAAAAATGGTGATCTACTAAAACTACAAGGTGCCAGTACTAAATAATACCAAAACACATGCTGAATTATACTAAAAATATACTAAAATAAAAATAAAAAGTAGAAGAGGAAAAATTGAATTAAAACACTTATTATCAGTTACTTTTTTTAATTTTACCAATTACACACATTCATTATACAGACATATTAAAATAATAATAAATATTTACAATAAGTTTTATTACAAATAGTCAGTATTCGACGGATTATTTTTTACCATATCTTTCGATGGGTCAAATGAGACACAACCTACACTCCCTTCACTTAGACCTTGCTTAACATGCAACAGGCACGCAATATGTTTAGCTAGAAACCTGTTTCTGTATTTAGTTTTTATATGATTAACTTTTGAAAAAATTCTTTCGCATTCAGCGTTTGAAATGGGTATGCACATTAGACATTTTACAAAATTAGTCAAATTTTTGTATTTTTTACTGTTAACAATACAACTTAATTTGCTCCAAAACTGTTCAACATTTACAGCACTAGCACTACTACTAGAACCACACATCAGGTTTTGTACCTCTGAATCATACTTAATTTGACGATATTCCTCGTCAATTAATTGTCTTACTGTATCATTTGTAGTAATGTTCGGAAACCTGTTCATAACGCTGATAAGAGATGTAAAATTTTCATAAGCCGCTACTTGTGGGTCTATGAAACGTAACTCGGAAAATATTTTTTCATTAATGGGAAATCGACATTTAAGTTGAGTACATAACTCTATCAAAAAGCTTTGACACCTTTTTAAAAAGTCTCTAATTACGATACTACTGTTACTTGGTTGATTTCTTAACAGCGCTATTTCATTAGATACTTTTATACCTAAGTATATCTCATGTAATTTTACAAAATGTATATTACTATTAGGATCTATGTCCTCAATAGCAGTAGCACGAATGTAGCTGCTTTTCATGTAGCAACTTAATATTGTTTTAAACATGTCAGTCAAATCCCGATAAAAAGTATGAACAACACATGCATTACCTTGAAAAAATATGTTAAACTTGTTGACTATATGCAAAATATAATCTAAAAACAAAAAGTAGAGCTTTATTTGTTTATTTTCGAAACTTTCATGTAAAAAAATCGTCGAATGGCTAGGGTTATGTTCTACGAGATGTTCTTGCTGAAAATACAGCTGAAGTGCATTCCACTGTTCTACTATGCGATTTACACAGCCGTGTAGGGAGAGCCAACGTATGTCGTAGTGACGTAAAATATTGTGATACTCTGATTCTACAAAGGTCTGAAATTCTGCAAATTCTCTTTTGCGTTTGCTACTATGGCCAAAATAATTATAGACTTCTTTCACAATTTGATCCAATGCTTTAGGCAACTTTTTACAGGCATAACTTACAGCTAATGCTGATGAATGACATGCACATTTTACAAAAATACAATTAGAATTGACCGACTTAATCTTTGCAACCACACTATTATTTCTGCCAAACATTACATTTGTTGTATCAGCTGCAAATCCTAAAATATTTTCAATGTTTAAATTTAATTCTCGCAAACACAGTGAGTTAAAAATATTTTCAGCAGTTTCACTTGATAGATTCACAGAACATAAAAATTTGGTTTTTACTGTATTATCCTGAACGCTATAAAACTTTATTGCAATGGCAAGTAATTTTTCTGTTGTAATGTCTGTGCTTTCATCTATAATTAATGAAAAAGTAGCAGCATTACCTGATAAACTTGACGTATTTTTTATATCGTCTAATAACTGCTTTTCAAATGATGGCGCCATTACGTCGTAAACTAACTGAGCAGATTTAGTGCGTTTGCAGGAAAAACCCTGCAATTTCCGAATCATAAAACATTTTGCTGAATAAATTGCTGAGATGATCCATGGCCCGAAATGGTATGTTATGTTCTGCCAACGCTGCACAAAATATAAGCTCTGCTTTTCTTACTTCTTCAGATATGGGTCCTTTCCTTTGAAATAATTTATCGATCTGAAAATAAACAGTATTTGTTTAATTTTCCTATCGTAAAAAATAAGTAAAATAACTACCTATTTCTTATCTTGGGAAACTAGTGTCTCATTCAGTTGAAAATTAATATTCTTGATAAAAATATTACATATGTTTGAACCCTGCAAAGCTATCTTTCCATCCCACAGAACCAGTTCGGCATGTATGTATGTTATACCTACACTTTCATTTATGAAAATTTCAAAAATCAGCTTTCTGAAATCGCTTGAGAATCGATTATACGTGTGTGTACAACTGTACATGTACACTGGCCAAGATCCATCGGACATCCTGTACAACTAGGACAATTAATTTATGTGCCAAAAAAAAAAAGGGACACAATAATCTTATAAATATGTTAATGGGGGCATAGCTTTCTTACCTTGGATTGTCCACTATAATGTATAAGTTTCTGCCGATGTTTTTCAGAATCTGCATGACTTTTAATTGTTGCGATTCTGCTCAAAAATGTTGCTCCACAAGTTTTACACAAGGCGTTCTCACTATTTTTATCTTTTGTCAACTATGACGAAAATTCAGAATTTTTTTCCCACAGATCTATATTTCTGATCGTATTTGCGCTTCATTATCTTCACTACACACGCACGATAACACAGAGAGACATAAATAAAGAACAAAAAAATCCGTGGTCCCTTTTATACTTATTGCTAGGAATCAAATTTTAAGTTTCAGTAATTCCCCGCGACGTAGAGCATGTAACGTAGATATGTAGCTAAAGCACGATTCGCGGTTTTGTTAGCATTAACCGTTCGAAAGAGACAAAATCATACAGTTGCGGTAAACATCAGACAAAGACAAAATTATGTGAACGAAATACGAACGAATGGAAATTAGTGTGGGCAACCCAAAAATATATCAATAATGTGTTTAAAAATGTTGAAAGTTTAAAAATGTACCAAAAAATACCAGAATATGAAAGGATACCAAAAAAAAAAACTAAATTAGTTTTACGGAGCCCAAATTATACCAATTTGGTACTGAATATAGTAAAAACGGTCACACTGGACTAAACCTAAACTGACTCCCTCCCTAAACTGAAAGGTCTGTCGCTACTGTCGCTAGTCGCTAATGAATGAACGCTTTCTAAAAAAAAACTGACATTTGACTTCCTTTTTTAATTTATTTGGACACTGGTATGGTTATTAGTCCCTGATTAGTTTATTGACTTATTCATGTCATCTTGACAGCTGACAGTCCGCAACCGTGGCGGCTTCAATTTTACTTTTCTTTCTCGTTTTAATTTCAAATTTCAATTTACAGCATTCCGTTTCAAATTGTATTGTTTACTACATTATTCCATTGTATCTGAAAGTATGGATGAAGACGATAAAAAAGCAGTTATCCAGGATCTTAATATAAAGATTGGTGCAGATATCGACGATTTATCGAACGCTTATGAAATTGAAATAGAATTAATTCAGAAGAGAGACCTTCTTCGAAGTTCTGTATGTTTTCATTTCTATTTTGAACATTATTAATTTATGATCTAAAAACGGTAGCAGATGCGATAAAATTATTACAATTTCAGTTACAGCTAGTAAACAATGAAGTACCAACCAAGCTGTCTTCGGCGGTTAAAAAAGCTGAAATGAATTCCAAGCAAATTGAGGAACTCAAGTTGAAAAGTGAGGAAATCAACAGGTATCTGTTAGATTTTCTCCAGCGTACACTGCCATTGAGAAGTGAACTGGACACAAAATTTGCAACAATACAAAAACTACAAGATGTTGTGGAGTATCTTAGATCATTTGATAAAATTGATATTTTCAGGTATCCGTTTTTTAATTAAATTAGAAGTATATTGTGTTTATATGCTCATTTTGCAATAAGTAAGGTCGGAATGAAGTAAGTAAATAAATTTAAACAGTATTATTGAACACAGTTTTCTTGGATTAGGTATTTAACAATTTTTTGGTATATTTTTGTATAGGTTAATTCCGGGGGAAATGCCTAGTCTGGTGATATGCCTAGTCTGGTGATATGCCTAATTTCTCGAAAACAATAGTTATCTATGTCAGACGGGCGAAGTCATTAAGTCACACGTCATGAAGGAATAAATATATTTTTAGATTTATTAGAATCCTATCTATAAAGAAAACTAATTATAATATGATAAACCGGTAATGTATTCAATATGGATGAATTGAGAGCTAGAAACAAAAAGAAACAGCTTAGTAATGAATGAGGAAATATTAAAAAACCAAAACTAAAGGATTGAATTGATGAAAAGAAGAAACAAGGAAATGAATCCAAAGAAAACACGAAGAATAGCTAAAAGCCCTTTTGACTCAGATGAAGAGGACATATCCACCCATGAGACATCAGACTGATTTAGAACACCTTCCTGATTTTACACCTACTATTTGCTTTGAATGTGAAGTGCTCTAGGGAGGTACAGCAAGTGATTAAATTATTTGCATTAAGTGTGGAAGAAGTTCTCATAATATTTCCTGTTCCATAATGTGTAATGTTGTTACAAGATTGATTGATTTTTCTTACTAAATTGTAACATGGCATTTCACCCACACAAATGGGATAGATGCCTAAAAATAAAGAATTTTAATTTTATTTAAAAACATAAACTTCGTGTACCACTTTAATTGCGTTTTGTTTTGTTCCCCTTAAGTTAATATTATTTTCAATAGACCTCCTCGAAAAAAGTCTGTCATCTCCTGGAATTACCCTATCATCTTTATATACAATATATTGTCATTTTTGCTAGGAATTTTGTCTTTCATTATTGATTATTTTGTCATTTTAATATAGGAAGGATAAAGGTGGATATTAACATAAGTTACATGCTGTCAATCTATCTATATATGTATCTAGAAATTGGAATTTGATCTATACCTATATCTACATATAATAAAATTGTACTGTAGACATGACTGTACATTAAGTATTTTTTGGAAAGTCATTGTGATGATAAAAGAGTCTAAAACAAATTTTTAGAATTTTTGTCTGTCCGAATGTGCATCACACAAAAACCACTCAATGGATTTTTATGAAACTTAGCATATTTATTACTTAAGTAGCAGGTTAATATTTAGGATACTTTTTATCCAGACCAATTTAAAGGTCCCATTTTAATCAAGCATGTGTATTAGAGTATGTGTATACTCTAACCCTTTTGGAGCATAATGTGAAGCATGTAATCGCAGCCACAGCTAGTCATCAATATAGCCATGGACACTGCAACGTGGTAATTGTCACATATTACAAAAAGAATTGAGCAAAGGGTTTAAAACTAGAAATTGAGCTAATAAGCAGTTACAATTGAGAGTCACTAACTTCATGTCAACTGAAGGCGCTATCCTCACACATTTTTTTGTTCTTATTCAGTAATCAAATGAAGCAATGCAATGATGATGAGCAAATAGTACATTTATATGAACAGTTGAAAAAGCTATGTGTCCAATATAACATAGGTCACAGAGGTGACTATGTGAGAGAGTACACACACTACTGGCATAATGTGCTTAAGGATAGATTTTCCAAGTAAGTACTTTATTTAACTTTACTGTCCTCTGCTTCTACCACATTTGCATCTATGTTTTTTTCTGTTTGAAGATTTTAATAGAAACATACAAAGCAGCTGCCACAGGCCCTGAGAATTACACTAAAAACTAACTGATCTCTAAAAAAGTGGGCTTGCCAACCTTCTTGACCAGCGTGTCGTTTCAAGGCCATACATCCCTCATGCACACAACAATGTGCATCAGGAGGCCCATGTCCAGCAGTGGATACTGTAGGGGCTGGTAGCATACAAAATTTTAACACAGAAATTCAACTGTGGAGACTCCTTGACATGATTTTTTTCTCTTTTATTATTACAAAATCTACAGCTCTCTGATAAACATTAAATAATCTAATTTTAGTTATACACTATAATATATATATAACTATTATATAATATATATACTATACAGTATAACTAAAATATTGCATAATGCTATAATAATTACCATTGTTGTAATAAAATATATATTGCATTACTCTATGCTTTTAATTGCAGTCAATATGAAGATGTGTTGAAACACCTCAAATGGCCCATCTCATCAGCTGCTGACAACTCACCTCCTCCTAAAGAGGTCATGATGAAGTTCTACAACTTGACGAGATACCTGTTTCTCATTGAAGAGCCAGCTAGTATAGTTCCTAATTCTGTTTCAGTTTCTGGTGATTTCAGTCAAGGTACTCTCATAATTCAGTATTCAGTAAGTTTTACAGAGCAATTTGTCGGGCTCTAATAAGATCCGAACCATAATGGCTGAGTCATGCTCACTCTCATGTACACCTTTGGCGTACTCAGATGGTTTGCAGTTGCTTTGGTTTGCTAAAGGGGTCAATATGAAAATTTACACTCAAATTTTACATTTGTTAATATATGTTGAAAATCGGATGCTTAGTGCACGCTGTTGTTTTGTTAGGGCATTATCAACCTTATATTTTAAAATTTAGTTTCTATTGACATTGAATTAGTTACTTCACCATCATTTCGTAGTTGGAAATTCATCCTAGTAATGTCTTTAAAATAGGAGTCTAAAAAGCGAATTAAAAGAAATCTAATATTAAAAAAATCTATAAAACATTTTAATTCTTTTTTAGAACAAGAACCCTGCCTACCAGTGAAGATTCTCCTACGTCCTCTCAAAAAGAGATTTACGTTCCATTTCACGGGTTCGCGTCAGACCGCTCGAATCGATCGTCCAGAATGGTTTCTAACACAAACACTCACTTGGATAAAAGATCACCAGACATTTGTAGCAAGCCATGTGCAACCGGTCGCTGACAAGCTACAGTTAAAGAATGTTCAAACTGTCGTAAGTATTCTTTTTTTTTTATACCTCAAATCAGTGATCAGTCGTCTACTGTAAGCAACACATACTTTGGAAAGTATGTGACATGCAGAGTAAATCTTCATCAGGTGTTTCTCGTCATTTTGCAGTAAGCCTAATCCTGGCTGTTTAGCTCTATTATGTGACATCTCTAGCCGTCTTGCATAATCAAGTAACTATTGTAAGCTGGACTGCAAGCTGATTTTTCATTAATGTATACCATTAAAGGGTAAATTACACATTGCACAGTGTAATTTCCACAGGCCTCTCTTCGCAAACAAGAGATTTCTTGCCATATTCCATTACCTGAGCCCAGGTAATTTATAATTACGCCGTCAAAAGATTACCGATTTGATAGTTCATGAACAGTGGTATGAGATAACTTTGAAGTGGCATACAAATTACGACAAAATTATTTTCTTCGTTAATACGCGCTCTCAAAATAAATTTAATGCGAAAATGACAGAGCTTTACACTAAACATATTTTTTTTTTATGGAAGAAGGCGGCAGACGAGCATACATCCACCTGAAGGTAAGTTTGGGCTAATACTATGGGCGACAGTATCCACTTCACTTACCAACACGTGAACGGCATGCTCATCTGTCGCCTTCTTTTTACTCCATGGATTTTCAAGCAATTTTTCCCAGGATCAATTTAATGCTGGCTTGATATCATTCGCGGCGGAGAGACTTCACACAGTACTAGGGATATATCACACCCAAGGTGCAAAAGGCGAGATCGTCGACGTAGACGCGGCTTTCGCGCACGCAGTTGACGAAACCCTGGGATTTCACCGGGAATTGGTCACTATAACTGAGAAGGATGAAGACAGTGTGCTCTCAGTGCTGACTAAAGCGGAAACTTTTGTACGATGGCTTGCTGTGGAGAAGAAATGTAAGTTTTGCTTTTTTAAACCTTTAGGGCTAAGTAATTAGTTCCAAAAAATTATAGGAATCTTATAGGAATAGACACGCAGATAATTCATTTGAAGATGAAATTTGTATTAGTTTATGGATCGCTTAAAACAATATAGGTTATGGTGTTAATTTAGCCTTATGTGATTACCTATAAAAGTGGATTCTATTATTTCAATAACAGTTTATCGTTGCTGAAATTGACATGTTTTATTACTTATTTAGAAATTCATAAATTAATAGAAAAAATAAATTTTCAAATTCACTAAAAAAAATCTGTAGATATAAGCTTGACAGTATTTAGGCTTGTGCAGGGTAGGAAACTTGCTATCTCTCAAAAAGAGTATTATAATATCATTAAATAATTTAGATATTAGAAATAAATATCAAATCAAATCAATAAAAAAAAACTTGAGAAATAACCGCGGTTGAGAATCCTCATAATCGTAAAAGGACTTGGAAACCACAAGTTAGATGTTATTATAAGGACATGTGTGCGTTTATTGTCACATTTTAACTTAGATTAAACTTATTGTTAAGTACAACTCACACATAGGACTCCCTTCTTATCTACGCACACGACTACGAGAACCCCTTTTAATAAAAAAAATAAGAGTTGCGCCTGTTTCATACAGAGGCATATTGCACATCGCACGGGGGCATATTGCACATCGCACGGGGGCATATTGCACATCGCACGTATACATTTTTTCTGTACTATAAAAGCCTTGTATTAACAAGGCTTCTGAAGAATTTCCCCAGATTAAAAGGCCATAGCTAAGCACTGAATGAACATATCTGCAATATGCTTTAAGAGCAGTAACTATAGAAGTTGTTATAACGGGTCTGCGAAGCACAAATGCATAACGGTTCAGTTTCTTACATACTTTGTCCACATGTGACCTCCTAGTATAGCTGTTATCAATTTGCAAACCAAAAAAGATAGTTTCCTGTACTTGTTGTATGAATTCTCCATTGTAATTTATGTCTATTTATGTCTAAAACACGTGTTAAACATATTTTCTAAATTCATGAAAAATTAACTTGGATGAGGTGGAGAAGTATTTGATGTGTTGAACTTCCACTATCTTCGTCATTGGTTGTAGTGTCACTACTGTGACAGTGACCTCTTTAACACAGTAATGAAATCCTTTTCGAACTTAGATCTTGTATACTTTATAACCTTATATTAAGTTATTTCATTACATGATCTGACCAATACCCTATTTTTTCAAAAATAGGAAATAGGAAATAGCAAATTCCTCGCAAACGGAATCCAGACAAATAATACATAAATTTTATAAAACGTTATTTCTATTATTAACAGATGCTCTAGCAAAAATGGATGAGATGCTCGGTTCAGAGAACTGGGGTGAAGCAGTGGGTGAGGGTGTGAGTTCAGCCGTGGGCTCAGTACAGTGGGTGCCGCGTGCAGCTGACTGGTTCATAACGCTACTGAAGACTATTGAGGACAGATACGCTGTGCTACCACAGCCGGGACACCGGTGAGTCACACGGTAAATATTTAAATAAGTTCAAATAATAAATTCATTATTTATGTTCTAATACATACCTTGACCAAAAGTTTACACTTACTCTAGTATTTTTTTTAAATAAACAGACTTATTTATCACGTTTGGTAATTTTCAGTTTTTTTTTTTAATTTTAGCGTCCCTCATTTATTATTCTTAGTTCTTCTAGATATGTAGTTTTATTTTCATATCAGTTAACTGCAATACTCAACTAAGCTTCAAAAACAAGTCAATAGGAAATCTTTAATTAAAAAAATAATTGTGTTTTATCGATGTTAGGTAGAATTATTTGAAAAAAAATTTGAAAAATAACGCCATAGACAGCTACAACGTTAGAGGGTGTGCGGATGCGATGCCGACCTTGTTCACATTATTCAACGACCTGTTCGCAGCTTATTCAAGAAGATCTATTTATTCGCAGCCTACAATTCTTAGAACTTCAACTAGATTTGGTCGAGGAATGGCGCATCCGACTCACGCAGCTCCTAAGTGCTGCCATGCAAGAATTGCCTTCAAATACATTTTTGTCTTCCGTACCGGCACCAAACCCGCTCACAGCCATTATTAATGCTGCTCACCACACGAGGTCCGTGTTACTTCAATGGGCACATTCATTGGTGAGTTGATAACTGTGCAACTAATGAGTCCATATGATTGTGTGTTCTTGTTTACTACTGTTTACTGTTCCTAACTGCTTTATTGTCCATGGCTATCCCTCCCCATTTTGTCACCCGTACCGGCACCGAACCCGTTAAAAGCCATTATTAGTGCCGCTCACCACACGAGGTCCGTGTTACTTCAATGGGCACATTCATTGGTGAGTTGATAACTGTGCAACTAATCAGTTCAACTGCATGTGGTAAAATGCGTTAGTTGACTAGGTAGTCAAAAGTTGCCAGGTTTGATTACGGTCGGACAGTCCTCTGCTATTCGGACAGTCGGTCTGGGTGGTGCTATTCATCTTTATATTTGTACCTGGATCCACGGTTCAAGGAATCCTAGTGTTCTTTATTAATATATTTATCCAAAAAGAGTTAAATCTATTAATTTATCAATTTCAATTATCGTTGTTTAATTTGGCAGCACTACTTACAACTGCACTACTACCGTCGCCAGTTCCAACAGTTCACTCAGCGCCAACACCGCGACGACACTGACACCACTTCCAGTTCCGATAACTCTTCGGATGACGACTTCGCCAAGTCTAAATCAGGTCAGTGCAGTTCCAAATCATTTAATAAAAATAAACAATGAGTAAACGAAAATATTACTGTTTTAAATTATATACATTTAATGTAAGACATACAGAAACAATAAACTAACAGCGAAAACCTCATCGCTAAAAACGATCTCTTCCGTGTACAAGGTATACAAGATTCGTTTTTGTAAACTAAAATGTCGAATGCATATTACAGTTGCAGAATTTGATTACATTTCTTTTTACAGAAAATGATAATGACGAAAGTCTTTCACTCAAAGAAGTTGAAGTGAGCGCAACGAAAATGGCATTGAATGAAGTATCCAGACGGAGCTCAACAATGCTCGACATGAGTAATTTTGATATAGTGAGTGTTGGCTACGATATATATAATATATATAAGGCGGTGCTCGCGATCGATCTTATACCGCAGGGCCAATGTTGCAGGCCGCACGTTGCCTTCCAACGGGGGGGTGTAGGGGTGAAATACGGAAATAAAACGCTGCTCTAATTCACATTGAACCACAGGGGGCAGAGAGGAAGCGGCAGTCGGCAGCGAGCTTGCTTGTATGAACTTGTTAGGTATCTCCACAATGAGGAGTCTGTTGGATCAAGTTACTGCTTGAAGTGATAAATGTAAAACTAGCAGTTCAAGTTACTACTTGAAGTGCTGAGGACGAACTGGCCAAGAGAGGTCGGAACCTATGCCTTTTATAGCAAGTTCGCTGCCCGTGCGATCCCCCTGCTCCCTGGGGTAGTTTATTGTGCTATTCGCTCTCCCACGTCATACATAACTTCTAGGTTACAAGTCACTTATCCTAGGGTCGGTTCTCCTCTTATGCGGAGAACAAGGCTATTTTCGATGACGATGCATGATGATTTTACATCTTTCTGGGCAACTTAGCCCTTTTTTCCCTCCCTCCTTCGTTGAATAGCAAGGGGAATGGGAGGACTGAAGGTAAAGGGGAAGTAGTGGCGCCGATACCGGAACTTCGTCATCTAGCCCGCAACTTTATATGTTTAATTCAATGCTCAATAAAACACACTGCGGGCGGTAGCCTTTATTTTGCCTATACCCTGACCCGCAACCTAGTTTCCCTAATACATTTATGGAGAGCGAATACAAACACATACAGTTTATAAACAAAGACACTTTAAAAAAATATAATATAAATGTACGCACTAACATCCCATAGTCTCGTAGGAAAGGTGTATGGATTTGTCTCGTACGCTTCTATTAGTGTAATGTGAGAATTCCTTCGTCCTCACCTCGCTAGTTGCGCAACCCTTGTGAGACAACCCCCTTTCTTCCCCGAGCCGTTCGATGCCAGTACGTACATATCATGTACACTTGATTTACATAATATTTACATAATTTACACTGCACTTGTGCTACGCCCTTATTTATTCTGTCGTGCACAGTGAGTATTGTTTGCATTTTTTTATAGCTGAGAATAAAGAGCGCCTTTTGTTACTTTGTGCAATAACGAATACATTTTATTTTGTTATCTATCTTCTATCTATACATATAAAGATAAATGTTCTGACTGATTGACTGACTCGTCTACGTCGAACCAGAACAACTGCAGTTAGTAATAGTTGGTCTGTTACATTCTTACTATTCTCTCGGTATTTCGTATATTGTTTTGACAAACAATTATTATTTATAAATCATTTAAAACTAAGATTAAAACCCTTGCGATATGATACAATATATAAATAAATATAGAGCGGCTTGTTCGCCATTTCAATTCAAATTACAACAACCAGATTACAAACATTTATATCTTTATTTTTATAACACATTTGTTCGTTTTTAAGTTCACTAAAGTTATATGCAACTTTAGTTATAATCATGCAGAATCAAATCGCTATAATCGAAATCAAATCGTTATTTGAACAAGATATCGCATTAATATTAAAAATATTGTAATACTCTCATTGTCATTATTTTGTATTCACAGACGGCGCCAATAGCAAACCTCGCGGTAACGGATCCCCTCCCACCGATGGAAGCGGAAGCAGAAGAAGCAGGAGTATTTGCAGACGCTCCAGCCCTACTGGCACATTTACGCGACGCGGGCTTAGCGGCTCTAGCCGAACATATCCTCCTGGAGTTCAAGGCTACGCTAAGAGATTACAAGAAGCAGAAGTGAGTAACCTGTTCCTAAATAAAAATCAGACTAGTTAAGAAACACTGCAGGTCTGGCGACACGGACAGAACATGTCCTTCGAGAATTCAAGGCTACGCTGCGAGATTATAACAAGCAGAAGTAAGTAACCTGTTCCTGAATATAACTTGCTAGGGGTGTTCAACGTTTGTTAATAAAATGTTTGTTAATGTTTATTAAATTATAAAATATTAATTGTTATAAAAATAAAAATGTTATTTGAGCTGTGTTGACCAACTCATTTGTTCTAATTTTCCTTGCGCACGTAAGCGACTCGCGCTTACTTCACAGTTTTTGGGTTTCGTCATTAAGACTCGTCCTACATTCAAGGTTTAGCGTACGTTGACCGTACATAACTCAAGGTAATAAAGTGAGTGTATTTTTGCGGAAGCTCCAATATTTCTGTCATATTGGCGCTATGCAGGTTTAGAACTCCTGGCCGAACATATCCCCTGGTGGTCAAGGCTACGCTATGAGATTATAAGAAGCAGAAGTAATTAACCTAATCCTAAATATAAATGAAGATAATAAAACGTGTACAGTACAGTTTCAGCATTGCTCACATATTTACGAGACACAGGTTAGACAGCGCTGACCAAATATATTGTGCTGGAATTCACGGCTACGCTGTAAAATTATAAAAAACCGAAATAAATAACCTATTCCCAGGTATTAAAAGCGTTAGTCATGGAAGCTTCGGTTTTGCTCGCGCATTTATTTACCCTTCGCAGATTTAAAGCAACGGTAAATACATAAGTTCTAAAAGCAGTTATGAAGCGTACGTATTTGTGGAAGACTACTTTATTGGAGAACTATGAGTATGACTCATGGTAGAGGCACTAACTGAAAACAGTTTTCAAGATTGACTGCTCGTGCTCGAGTCCGATGAGTGTAACAGTAAAATAAATAACTACATACATAATCTATTCGTAACTCATATTCCAGGATTCTCAAAATTAAAGTACCATACAATTTTTAGGCCAAAAGTGATCTACTAGGTCGGTGAGGTATAGGGAATGTTCCCTAAGGATGGGATGGGCACTGTAATGGGACGATAAAAACTCATCCCGTCACACTATCTATGCTTTATCCTCTCCAATTCTTCCAAATCCATTCCTAAATATCCCATCCAAACATTTTTAATTATGGACTAATGTTGGTATGTATCGCGGATGTTCATGGATGTCAAAATCCTTTTATCATCAGGTGGGCTGTCTCTTCGTTTGCCACCTTCGTTTTTTTATAAATAAAACAGTGACATGCATATAATAAATGCAGATAAACAGAACTTACCATTTAACTACTAATTATCTAATCTAAACCTACCCTTAATATGGGCGGACGTTATTGTTGTTATTGCTATTTTTCTTAAAACGCATGGAAAATAGCCAATCGACTGGTCACGTTACGAGGGGTAACGTGTCTTACAGACAACTGCAGTGAAATGTACTTCATTTCCCAGTTTATCCTATTTCCCCAATGTACATACATGTTTCGGTAGTGAGTGAGATATACTAGAGCATATGATTATTCATATTCATCATTCATCATCATATATCATTCATATATTTATTCATATTATGGTGTACAGATGGCACGCAATGATGACAGTAGAACAGAAAGCGCTGAGCGTGTCGTCGTCGCTGTGCGGCCCGCTGGGGGCGCTATGCGCGCGCCTATGCGGCTGTTCCGCGCGCCTCGCGCCCACGCTCAGCGCCACGCTGCGCGCTCGCCTCGCCGCCGAGCTTGACACGCACATATACCAGGCAAACAATAATTTTCATGCTTCGCGGCGCGCCTTGCGCCCGCGCCTCGCTGCAAACTTCGACACACGCATATATCTGATATGCACACCTCACACCAGCCAATGTTGATGTCAGGTGTACAGATGGCACATAATGATGACAGTAGAACAAACAGAAAACGCAGAGCTTCAGACTTTGCGGGCACGGGTGCTCCGCGAGCCTCGCGCCCGCCTAATAAGACTCAATGGGAACGATTATTAGATTATTGCACTTAAACGTAATTAAATGGATTGTACTTTACACCTATGTTTTCGTTACCGGGAACGATGTGAATTGTATTATACTATCGTCCTCCTTGAGTGTTTTCACCGGGGAAAATGGTACTTTTTCCTCATTCTCCCTTCACCTCAGAGGGGCCACCGAAGATGATGGGATTAAATCACATTTAAGACTCGAGAGTTAAATGCTCGTGAGCGTTAAGGCGCTTGTTAATGACATGGTTTTCCCACAGCACGGCGACTTAGCCGCGCCGTAGGGAAACCACCGGTGAAGGCAAGTCTATCGTATTTTAAGTGCGAACTTCATGTGTTATTTTTGAGTTTATTATGACGACTATCGATAAGAAAATATATATGATTTACCATACCATACCATCAGCATGTGTCTCTCCATTGCTGGATATAGGCCTCTCCCAAGGACCGCCACTACACACGGTCTTCAGCTCTTCTGACCCAGCCACTACCGGCGACTTTCTTCAAGTCGTCAGTACACCTGGCCGGAGGGCGTCCCACGCTACGTTTCCCGGTACGTGATCTCCATTCGAAGACTCGTCTCCCCCATCGGCTATCAATCCTGCGTCATATATGGCCTGCCCACTGCCACTTCAACTTGCTGATTCTTTGAGATATCTCGGCAACTTTAGTTCTTTGTCGAATTTCTTCGTTGCGGATTTAGTCCAGCAAAGATACTCCGAGCATAGCTCTTTCCATCGCTCGTTGAGCAACTTTGAACTCAAAAGTCACGGTCATGAACCCGTCGTCCTTGGACCGGTCAGCGTCGGGGGCGTCACTAGAAGTTGTATACGAATGTCTATCTTAGATATTGGTTGTATATCTATCTTGGATAGTCAATCCAGTTAGATAAGTCCAACTTCAGTCGAGAGGCCGATAAACGCCTTCAGCTCGGCTGGGCAGCATGCGGGAAAATGCGTCACTTCTCGTCGTCTATACCACAATATTTGTATACGAAAGGTTTCAATCAATGCGTCCTGCCCGTAATGACGTACGGTGCCGAAACGTGGTCTCTGACTGGGCCTGGTTCACAGAAAGTTTAATGAAGAAAAAATAAAACACAGAAAGTAAAAGAAGTAATTGATTACGTGCTCTTTTTAATTATTCAAAGAACAATGCTCGAATCAGCATATATAAGCGGTCACGAGATGGTTGCGTGCCGTGAAAACGTCCGGTGTCGTTAACACACTCATAGATACAAAACTGCTCGATATCTCGCTGTGCTATTTTACTGTGCACACTGCGGGTGCGCCGCACCGTGGCATCGCCCTGTGTTAACAAGCTCCCATATAGTCCAAGTTTTTAACGTTTAATGGCCTTAAACCCTTGAGGTTAAAACCATCAAACGTGTGACAACGACCCCAAATGATTTAATAGAGGAGGCCCGTGCACTGCAGTGGGATGTTACTACAAGGTACAAGGAGGGTACATAACAACTGTTGTAATACACAGGAGGTGGTGCTACAAAGTTGGTTTAATACGGGCGGCACGCTGCAGTTCACGCACGACGTCAAGAGGAACCTGATTCCCGCATTCGCGCCGCCCAACAAAACTGTTCTACACCTCAACCTACTGCCCAAGTTAGTATTGCCATTGAACCTTTGAACAAACACAGGAATCGATGTAATGACTTCAAGGTCTACTTTTTAGCCATAACTTAAGAAGTGAAGGTACAGTTTTTGTTTGATTATTATTACTGTCTTTCTCACCACCTCATGATACTTTATCGGAAGGTATCAGAAAGTCGGTATCAGCTAGATTTCATTGGCAGATAATTTATCTATCACATTGTTCACAGTTACTTTTCATAAGGTGGTGAGAAAGGCCCTGAAAATTGTATATTGCGGGTTTTGCGGTTTACTTCAAAGTACGCAATGTTTGTGATAATCAAATACCCCCGATTGCGCTGCCTATCTTTAGAGGAATGCATTTTAAAGAAGGGTTGGGAAAATGGGATGGGATAGGATGGGATGAGAATGGGCTCTGGCATATATCCACTCACTACCGAAACACGTACTTACATGGGGGAAGTGTGTAAAGTGTGAAATATAGTATATTTCAAGGTAGTGCTCTGTGAGAGAGGGGTAACGTGGTCACTCGAATGCGCCCAGCGGCTGTGGGATTCAGCGCCCAAGAACCCCCCCCCCCCCCCGTTTTGAATTAAATAAAAAATACCTGCAGGCTGCATCCTCTTAACACTTATCTATAATTTCTATCGTCGAAACAACAACTTTTGTTGTACGACTCTTTTCTGAACTTGATATTTTCCCCAAAAAAGTTATATGTTGTAAATTGAGCCTCCTACTTTGTTACTCTTGTGTGAATACGCTACTATTTACGAACGGCAACGCTGCACACCACTCGTACATTCATAAATAGCTGCTAATCGAACCGTTACTGTTACATACCATTATATCTATTAGATACTATTAGATCGTTGCGAGTGTACGTACGCACTGCGTGTGACTGTTTTGCGTGAATAAAAGTGCTGAATTTTAACAAACAATATTTATTTATTTTGAAATTTTTACAGCCGCTATTAGGCTTGCTGAAAAAAGAAAAGAGCCACTTGATGAAGTGTTTGCTCTGCACGCCACGTACTTTCCAAAATATCTACATAAAGTAGACGACTTAATATCTGACATTCCTATAATTCATAAGTTTGACGAATAACTTTTGCATGCCTATTAAGGCAGAACATGTTGGACACTGTATTTAACTTCAACATCTT